>OY728156.1:20671937-21921937 GCA_963277665.1 Viscum album
GAGTACGCAGTTTTTGACGGCACCTAATTCTGAGGCCGAGTGTGCCTGGAATAATTTTCTGAAGTTTAGCTCGGGTACATTCAATGAAAGATAGAGCGGGTTTTCCTATATTTTGAACTCGTGAATGGAATTGAAATCAGAGGGTGCTGATGAAACCCCAGCTCCAGTAATTGATTAAGGGGACCTTTACCGTAGTTGCTTTTTATGTGGGTTGTATGTTAAAAATTGGGGTTTAATTAAGAAGTGAAATTAAATTGTTAGAACAATTTTATATATCTATGGATGTTAATTCCTCCCATGGGATGTTATTGGTGGGGCCCATACACACCCAACTTCCCATGTTTGGATAATTAGGAGGTGGGTCCCACACGAACCCCAACCTTTCACCTCCCATAAGTCTTTTCAAACACCCTTAAACTCCCTTGTTAAATTCATGACAACCCCCCCCCCCCTAAATAAAGTGATCTCTTCCTCTTCCTCTGTACCTCCTTTTGTTTTCCAATTAACCTTAATTAATGAAAAGAACCTCTTCAATTAATTAATTATGTGATTTGAATTTTGAATTTTAAATTCCAAGTGTTAATAAAATAATAGCATTAGCCTATTATTTTATTTTTAGGGCATTCGTTGTGTTATGGAGAGTTGGGAGAGAGCTCTTGAGAAAGAGAGAAAAGTATTCCTCTCATCAACGAAGAACAGTTTTCTTCTCCGATGATGAACACCAACCTTCAATGAAGAACGATTCGGCGAAGAACGCTCCACGATTCTCAATCCTCTTCTTTCTCTGCGTTAGGGGAGGAGACACCAACCCAGCGAACTCGGAAACATCGACGATTCATTCTCCGAAGTTAATGGAGCGACATCGCTTTCTACGTCTATGATGAAAAAACCGTATATGAGGTAGGGGTTTGTTGATTTTGAAGTGTTTATCTCGTACCTCGTTCTTTTTTGGAAATCATTGTTTATTTTTGGCCAACTGCAACCACATAACACGGAGGGCACAGGTCGAACACACACGGCCCGATGACCCTCCATAGTCTCTTTTGATTGTGATGGAAATCATGACAAGAAGGTGGCAATGAAAGGGAGTGGCGGCCATGCGCCGACCACGTGTGGAAGAAGTGCGGCCTGCAACCACGGTCCGCTCGACCGGGGAAGAACCGGACGACCATAGCCGGTCGGGCCAAACGGAGGAACCGCGACGCCCCACAGCGCCACACTGCGGAAGGTCGCAGCCCGCCTGAGCGGGCCGCCTTAGCGGAAGAACTGTCCTGCCCGTCGGCTGGGCGGGTGGAGGAAAGCTGCGACGCGAGGAGGGCGCCGCACTGGACGAACCGCGTCCCGCCTGAGCAGGCCGCTTGCGCCACGAAGGTCGGCCGCCCGATTAGGGAGGGAGGTGACCCATGGTGCCGTCGGTTCGGGCAGCCCGTGGGCCGCCCCCCGCCCCCCCTCGGACCACTCGGCCTATGTGCCGAGCCGCGGCCTGCCGGGCCGGACAGCGTCGGGCCGAGCCGAGCCGTGCCGGGCCATGCCCCGCCGTGTCGGGCTGCGCTATGCTGGGCTGGGCCGTGCCCCAGTGGGCCAGGCCACATGTTTCACTAGGTCGGTTCGACAGTAGTCGGGTCGGACCCGCCAAGACCGGGTTGACCCGACCCGCCAGCCCACTGGCCTTAACCGGCTGGGCCCATTTTCACATAAATGGGAATAACTCGAAGATCGTGCATCCGATCGAGTTTTCGTATGTAGAACTAGGACCATCGCGACGATGCAGTCCTTTTTATATACTCTAAGTGAGTTTTTTATGACTTTGTATTATGGCCCGGTTAGAAACGAGCATATTTCTAACCGGGCCCCTAGAATGAAAAGGCCAATATCTCTCAGACCGGGCATCCGATTGAGGCACCGTCTGTCGCGTTGAGTTTCTTTTGATGAGATAGAACTTCGGGATACATAAACTCTTCACTTCGTGACAGTTGATGTATCGACCCCTTTACTCGAGGAGCGGACCCTCCCAGAATTGAGCACACTGTGTGCGGGAACACGAGAGCTGGTAGTGACTGCGATAACTACCGTGCTGAGATCCTCCATGGGTTCGACGACGATGATGCCTGTACTTGGATCCTCCATGGGTTTCTGTAGTGAGGAAAACTGTACTTGGATCCTCCATGGGTTCGACAGTGATGACGACTATACATTGATTCTGCGTGGGTTCGGCAGTGATGGTTACTGTACTTGGATCTTCCATGGGTTCGTCAGCGACGACTTCTGTACTTGTGTCCTACTTGGGTCTGGAAGAAGATATGATTCAGAGGCTAAATCTAATCATCTCCACCTCTCCTCTTAAGTTGTATACTTGTGTGAGCTGAGTCTTTACTATTCAATCATTACCATTGGTGTGATTGACTTCTTTCCTGTGTGGACTGGGTGTGCATGGGATCGAGAGTTGGAGCCGAACTGGAATTGATGACTTAGATATATGTATGGGCATATATCTAAGTAGAGTCAGCCGATACTTCGTGATAGAATCTTTCCTCTATTGTTTATTCTTTATGGATTCTGGGAGACCTTTGGGGGGTCTCGGGGTCCCCACTGAGTATCGTATACTCACCCATGCATGGGATATTCCTACACTACATTGTGTCAGATGCAGACAACAGACAACACTGATCGAGGTGGAGGCTTGTAGAGCTGGGCGGTACCCAGAGGTGGACCACTAGACGGGACATACACGGAGTGGAAGGTCGGACCCGAGGAGCTGAGGAGACCATCTGTACCCACCCTTCTGGTGGGATATCCAGAGGACGACTCGGTGGTTGCCTCTTCACATTATTGCTGTTGTAATTTCTTTTCAGTTGTATTGTACTTTCAGTTGGGTTTGTATACTGGCCCATTTACTTTTCAGCAATTACTTTTGTACTCAGTTTACTTAGTGCATACTTCAGTTGTGTAATCTATTGTGTTTGTTTACTTTTAAAAATGCCATTCCTTCCCTTTTTCAGGATTTACGCCTTTGGTGCTAGTAGCTAGCCCCTGGCCTATGGAAGGCGGACTTGGGGTAGTCACGACATGGGCCCCAAGGACGGTCGTGAAAAATCTGGGCTGATGTGTCCTATTCTTTTCCATTCATAACTAGTCACTTTTTAATATTTTTTTTCTTTTTTATCCTTGTTTATCGTTTTATATCTTTACTGAAAATAATTCATTCCAATATTCATGTTCATCCTTTGAGCATGATTAACTAATTCATTTCTAGATTTCTGATCTTCACTTGAATATGATTGAATAACATCTTTCCTAGACAATGTTGACTTGGCAACATTATTAGGATTCTTTGTTTTTATCTGATTTGATGTATTAGTAAAAGTAACAATCCCATTTTTTCTTTGTATTTTCATCATATCTCGTTAATTTATTCTAATGTTGTTAGAGGTTTCTAAATAAATCATCAAGAGTAATAGTTGTAACATTCCATGACACATCAATAGCAGTTCTCTTCAATTACCATTCATTGGGCATGATGTCTAATATATTATCTATATGAATCTCATCATCTATGAAATTTTATTCCATTGATTGCAATATTTTTATGATTTTCATGAATATTTGTTGAACATTGACTATAGGTTTTCCATAGAGGAAATAATACAATGATAATATACTCTAAGCGTGGCTTTCCTAGTTTAAATAACTTTAGATGTACCAAAATGTTTAACTTTTAGTTTCTTCCATTTTATGTTAGCTACTTCACATGAAGATATTTAGGTATATATATTCATGTTAATAGGACAAAACATAGTAGTATGTACCTTATAGTTTAGTAGATATTATTTCTTATCGTTATTAGTAAATGTTCCAAATTCATTATCAGGTATCTTATAATATACAGTGTGAAAAATAAAATTATACACACCTGTATTAATGATAATTTTTTCTATTCTGTCTATCCAATATTCATAGTCTTTCCTATCCAATATATGTGGTCTTGTATCGTTTATATTTATGGATCTGATATTCATTCCTTCCATCCTTCAAAATAAAACGTTTCTAATCCACATGTTAGTGTAGTATGTAATAATAAAAATACATTATAAAATAAATATATCTAAATTGTATGAGAAATAATTAAGATAAACACCGTGGATTTCTGTAAAATTAAAAATATGTATTTTATTATTTTGGAGACATGCTTTGATGCAAATTACTGGATTGAAATATGTATGTAGATGGAACAATAAAAGAGGGGGGGAGAATATTAGGTTTTAAAATTATTATTATTAAACATAAATTAAACTTGGTTTAAAATTATTTAAACCAATCCAATTCACAATACCTAGGAATGTGATAATACTATGAATCATCATGTGACATCATACTAATGAAAAAGATAATCATAATCAGGTCATTTATGATAAGTATCATAATAATATTGAATGTGATAAGTATCTCATTCATAATGATTTTGATATGTATACCACAACTTATATTTAAAGAACAATCATATTACACATGAATATGATGATCAGAGTAAGTGAATAAATGATCGTAATTTCAATTGTTACGGTAATCCGAGTATTAAAACAATTAATGATCCTACCATAAATGTATAGAATCATAAACACTAATACAACGTGAAGTGTGCGTATAGTATTTGAAACAGTTAAAATTATATGAAATATGAATATAAATAAAAACTAAAATGTTTATCTTTCTATTACAATTACAGCGGAAAATGTGGAGAGTACTATTCCATTAACCCAAAAAGAATGGCATCCTTTAACCTAGGATAGATTCCCCTTGATTTATACATTCAGGCCAGTATATATTACCCACACCCGAGTAATTACTCGATTTTAAGATTCTCATAAGTCTATATTGTTATCCCCGACAGCCCTCGATTATGTAGGTAATTGGAACCTCTATATTACTAGCCTCAGAAGCCCTTGATCTACAAAAAAAATTGGGACTAGTCTATTTGCATATCCTAGGAAGTCCCCTATAGTAATAAAAATTAATTATTATCTCATAGGTCAAATGAGAACTCCTCCAAGATACATGTTCATAAAACAATCTATTCATGACTTGTATTATTCGGAGTTTTTGCACAAGGAAGTGATTTTGAAAGAGCTCTCACAGAGTATCTCTAGTTCATCAAAAGTGTCCTAAGCTTAGTCGAAGGACATGGTATTTATAGCCATCATCCCAATGATCACATTCATGCTCTAATGGTCATATATTTAATGAAAATTCAGAGGGACTTGGACACCTGGCACATCAATAGTCATATTAAAACAGCATACACGACATCATTTTAATTGAAGTACATAACAGATTGAACGATGTCGTTTTAATTGAAATACATAATAGATTTCACAACATCCTTTTGATATAAAATATTTACATTTATAAGAATATTGTTTACTACAAATGATAAGGTTATGATTGATGATTAAGAAAATAATAGATGGTTATGATTGAAACCACAACAAGAAATTATGATTTATATCATAATTTACTGATATAATTATTCTCCTATTACGATTGAAGACATGGAATGTTGTTATGATTGTATGAATTTAATGATTAAAATAAATGCATCTGATTATAAAATAATGCATGCAGTTAATAATGATATGTAGTTACGAATTTCAACAAAATAGTGTTGTGATTGAAAACAAAATTTGTGGTTGTGATTGAAAAAAATACATGGGGTTATAATTGAAAATAACATATGTAGTTACGACTTCAAATAATGTATGTAGTTATGATTGAAAATAATACATTATTAATTGAATTTGATGTGAATAACCATGGAAAGTATTAGTAAAGTGTTTTTTATTTCCAAAACAAAATACATTGACAAGTAAAAAAACATTGACACAACGGAATAATCACAATATCTTTTTTTTGTTATGATCATCCAATTTTGTTTCCTATTCTCACTGAATTTAAAATTAGATTAACTGTTAAAATGATTATGTCCAGTTAAACATATTGAATAGAACCAAAAATTATAGTGTGAGAATGACTAATCATAATAGAAGACCACATAATCACGAAAAACCAATTATAATATATCTGAATCATGCCACATTATTTTTTTATGTATTTTCAGTTTTAGGTATAGTGGATGTTTCTAATGGGTCATCCACAGCTTTAATTTTTTCATGATTGATTATTAATATGAAATTTATATGATTAATAACATATTATTCAATGGAATTGATTCTATGAATATAGACAATGGATAATCATTGAACCCCAAACTCAAGATTATTACAAATTATTTATAATTAATCTAATAAAATAAAAATTTGAATTGGGAGAAAATTTTTCTCTGTAAATGGATTTGAAAATATATATATGACATACTGGTCTTGAATTGTAGGAATCATGAATATATTCCCTCTATCGGTGATCCTCACACGTTCCTTGAACCTCCAAATGGCGTTGTGGGAATAATTAGGTACTAGCCCGATAGATCATATCAATTGCATCATCCGACATTCATTTCCATGAGAATCACATTTAATGGTCCATCCATCATCTCTTTAGAATTTAAATTATAGGGTCAATGTGAATCACACTCCCCTCATTGTAGCATTCTAGGAGATGTTTCTATCAAGGTCTTGAGAAGATTCTCTTCTGTTGTCTTCGTAAAAAAACACAATTTGATTTGGCTCTACTATGAAAATAATATATTTAATTTTATATATGAGTAGGGATAAAACATATAATTACAAAAATCCCCTTTACTATTTATTTAATAACTATATATCCCCATTTTTATAGTAATAATAATATTATTGATTCTTGACATGAAATAAACTTGCGAACTAAAATTGAATATTATTTATTCAAGTAAAATTCAATAGATATAATTTATCATCAAACCATTAAACATGGTTCTCCACTCCTGGAAAATATATATATATTTACTTGAATAATGACTAATAATTTAGTAAATATATCTCACAACATTATTTACTATTAAATAAATAAATAATATATATACTAAATAGGAATTAAAATTTTATTAAATATTCGGATCACATAATATTCTCTGAAATTTCAAGTGACAGAATATATATGACCATGAAAACATGAATAATTATTAAAACATGTTCCGAAATTATATATATTCATTCTTCTTAATAATAAATAATAATATATGATTTTACTATGATTTTGGATACATATAGTTCGTATCCCGCTTGGCCTCTTTATCAGTGGCATTAGTAAAAGATTCCTAAATTCGACGGTTTACATCAGGAAACACACTAAGGAAATCATAGAGGTAGAATTTAATGCAATAATGATAAAATACCACATGAATATGGTTACTGTGTAATATAACCCCTTTTTCTCGATATGTTTTGTTATGTAGGTTGCATGATGATGCTATCAACCTATGTAATCTATTTCTCATTCTATGAATTTATTGAAATGAATCTTTCCTAAAAAATGATGTCCATAGATTTATTTTGGATATATAATTACTATTAAGGTGAATGAGATATATAATTTTGTTAAATAATATAGGGGACAAATTCTTTCTTTAATTATTCATTAATTAAATATTACTCCTAACACACCAAATGTATCATACCTCTCTCCGTAGATTTGTCATCAAGGTTTTCATCATGAGAGAAATTTATGTGACTTATAACACACATTAATAATAATATTAATGTCAATAGATCAATATACATGTCTATTGATAGGAATATACAATGAAACATATAAATGTGGATTTCCAACCAGCAGATCTCATTCTCATAATATATAACAGTGGCTATTACCAAGGGCGTACACCAGAAGAACGTGACCCAATTTCCTTTCATTATTCACCCATAATACAATTTATCAAATTTATCCCTTATATGATTTCATCAGTATATAGAAAATTTATTTAATTAATATTTTTATTAAACTTCTAGGTTCACATCATAGTGGGGAACTGATATGACCATTCAATGTAGTATCTACTCTTAGGACATTATCACAGACTCTGCTACATATATTAATAATATATATGTAATAAGAAGTATATTTTTATTCAAAAAATGAAATTATTGTTATCATGACATCCAAAAAACTTGGTTTTAGGCAATAACATCAATAGACTTCCATTTACACTCTAGAAAACTACTAACAACCTTTAGTCTTCAAGCTCCCACATGGCACTCAATATTTTTCCTAGATTGGACATTATTTAAGTGGACCACCAAATTTTTTTCTGTGGGAAATATATATACTCTACAATCAACCCTAAAAGAAAAATCCTTCATGGAGTAAAACATTTGATGTATTTTCATTTTCCATTGGTGTGGCATGGCTCTTATAGAAAAACAAGTGATGCAGTTATATCAAAATAAAATGTTATAGGGAATTTATTTCTATATACCACATCAAGATCAAAAAAATAGTTTCATAACCAAATGAATTCCTTGTACATATTAGAAACCTCTCTATACTCAAACATCACAGTATAATCTGCTGTAACTTGCTTCTTTGAAATCTTCTAGATCACATGTCTTACATTGAGACAAAAACATATCATAATTGATAATTCATGTAATTTCTATCTATTGTAGTAAACGAATCATTATAAACTCTAATCACCAACTCCTCATCTCTTATATACCCCAAAAACGTTTCCTTAGTTTATCTCAAATATTTAATGGCACCCGTAACAGTAGACCAATGTTATTCTACTAGATCAATTTGATATCTACCTACCATGCTCAATGTATATGAAACATTAATTCTAGTTTATAACATGGAATATATGATTTTTCTGTTCACTAAAGCATATGATATCTTACTCATCCTATCCATATCATATTGTGTATAAGGAAACATTTTCTTTGAGAGATGTGTAACATCTGATATAGGAACCAATCCCTATTGGATAGTTCCATGCTAAATCACTTTATAATCTAGTCAATGTATGATGTTTTATATTGTTCAATATACCTCTACGATTTATCAGAATGGATCATGATCCTTATAAAATAGGTTATTTCAACTATTTCCTTCATTAATAAACACTTGTTTATCAAATCCCTAGAAGACTTTATGATTTCTATGACATATCAGATAAGTAATATTTTTTAACCGATACCACTAGGATAACAACCACATTCTCATTGAACAAATTGTAAACACATATCTCACATTCTTTATTAATGAAACCAAATTATTTTAAGGCTCTATCAAATTGAATGTTCAATGACCTGGATGCTTACTTCCATCCATAAATAGTTTTATGAAAATTGAAGAATATTTTTGTATAATATATAGTAACAAAACCATTTGGTTGTGTCATATTGAAATATTATTGAAGGATATCATTAATTATAGATATGTTTTCATTCATCTACCAAATTTCATAGTCATTGTATGCAACTACTGAGAGTATAATTCTATGGAATTTTAATAAGGAAGATAGTGAAAAATTTTCATCATGGTAAATTCCATAACATTGATTAAACCCTTTATCAACAATCCTATCTTTATAGGTACATAATTTATCATCTATGTCTAGTTTCTTCATAAATACACATTTTCACCCTATCGGATTTACAGAAATAGAAAAATCGACCAGAACATGAATTTTTTTATTCAACGAATCCATTTCAAAATCCATGGAATCTTTAAATATTACATATTATGGTTGCTCTACTACCTCTTCATAAGAGAGTGTTTCATCATTATAGACTAATTAATATTTACAATCTTAGGTTACTAGAAAACTAGATCACTCCAGTTCTTTTACCAATCTAGTTCTTCTATATAGGACATGTGTTTCAGGAACATATTCTTCCATGAGGACATGTGGAATCTATTCCTCCACCTACTCATTTGCCTCTTTAAAATCAACATTATATGGGTAAATATAACACCCAAAATCCTTTTTGGGTATTTTCTACCCCATAAGAATGACATATTTCAAATAAAAATAAATTTATTTTATATGGGGATCTATAAGTAGTATATCTTGGATTATATTAGATTTTAATAAGGATACACTTTGTCTATCAGGGTACTATTTTTCTTCCCAAGAAGGACATAATGAATGAATTGAAACCTCATACTCATGTATGAAAAAAATATGTTTTTTTAATCCAAAACATGAAAAAATTTCCATTTTCCTCCATAGTTTTAATTTGTTTTTGTGTGTATGTTGTTTACTGAAATTCATATCCCAAAAAATATAATAGAAAATTCACATGACTCGTCACCAACCATACCATGTATAACAAGATACAATCATTCCTTCCTACAAAACCATTCCTCCATGGTGTGGAAGGTGGAGTGAGTTGAGATGGAATCCAATCCTTCAATATACATTTAATTAACTATTGGTTAAGATATTCACTACCTTGATCCAGTCAAAGATTCGGTTTCTTCTATAAATTTTGATTCTCTACTTCATTCATTAATTATTTTAATTTCAAAAAGGAGTCATACTTAATCCTGTTTAAATAGATATAACCATATATTATAAATACAATAGTAAATGTTATTATGTAATAATATCCCCCCAATATTATACAAGAAATGGTCCATATACATTAGTGTATATAACCTTTATGAACCTTTCACCCAATCCACATAATGGGTTTTTGTTTATTTTCCCTTGTAAACACGCATGAAATATTTCATGTGTTTTTAGCTAAAAATAGTATAAATAAATATCTTCAAATATCATTGTTGAGCAATTCTTATTTAAATGGATAAGATATTGATTTCTTAGCTTGGTGTTATTTGATTCATGTGAACATGATTCATTATCCATTTCTAATAAATTGTTTTTATAATTGATTACATAAATACAATTATTTAAAATTGTCATACCCAAACATATATTCACATTTTGAAATAATTTTTTTTTTGTTTTATACATGAAAATAACACCATTTCAGTCAAGGCATGATATAAAAAATTTTGTTCTTGGTATTAGTTTTTCAATAAAAATAATCCATTAAAAATAATAACATTCTTGTTGTTAATAAAAGGTGGTAGTATCAAATGGATAGAGTAGCCATACATACTCCATTGGTAGCTGAAAAATCAACCTCTCTACTAGTAATCATTCATAATATAACGTGTTATTTATATTGTAATAGATGTGAGCACTAAAAACAATATATAATACCTAATGCGTATATATTGAATAGTTACTCTAGATAATAAACTCACCTTTAGATTCTACTTGATTTTAACTATAAATATTATTTCAGTGGCCTTTCTTGCAACATACAAAACATGTTGTCCCTTTTTTCCTTTCACTTCCTATAGAGGTTCCTCTTCTTAGTGGGACAATGCCTTGTATATTTTGACATGTTACGACTCTTGATCCCCATAAACATGATCATCCTTTTCATATTCACTATAAGAACCATGACATTTTCATGACCAAGGACCTTATCCACTTGTTGATTCATATTAATAGTTTCCAAAAGACTATCCTTATTATTTTTCATGTTATAATTAACAATAAAAATGAATAATATCTTTGATATTGAAGAATGTATAAGAGTTATGCACAAACCATCTGATAATATAGTGTATATGATTTTTAAGCATTCAATGTAGATAATAATCATGGATACATGGGGCCTAGATTGAAAATAATCTCTAATAATATTTATAAAAATATTATTGGAGATCTCATAACTCTATTGTATCACCTTATCTTGACAGATATCCCAAAGGCAGGACATTATGGTATATACATCCATGTCCTCATGTTGCATCAATATCACATTTATGATCGATAATAACATGAAACAGTTGAAATCTGTATCATAATTCAATTTTTTCTCATATAGATTAAACTCTTACTCACCTTACTCATTACCAGATACATCAGGAATATGTTCTTATTATAAAAATGATTTACTTTCATGGTGTATGATAATGATTAAGCACATTCCCCACTCATAGAAGTGTGTGCTTGTGATAAATTTATCCTTCCTAGGTATGGATAGCAGTGATATTTCTCTGTTCAGTTTTTATATTTCTACAAATAAGATGATTAGGGATTAGTAATTTATCTAATAAAATTTCGACAAATAAATAAATATTATACTTATTAATATCCAATTATTTTATTGAAACCCCAAATTCATCACCATTTTAATGGAAATAACATGTTTCTTTTATATTCCAAAGTAAAGGATCAATTTTACCCTTGTCATCACCTTGAATCTAATCGATATGGATATTTTAAGGGTTTTAAGTAAGCATTACAAATTCTAACTACAATAACTCATAGTTCATTGATATGTTGAGTATTCTCCCCAATCGTAAAATCCAGAAATTAGATTTCCACAAACATTTCTTCTTATTTACACCATTTTATACATTGATATTCAAAAATTTATGTTAACTATGTTATGTATACTGAAAAAATCAAGTTAGAAGTTCTTGATAATTCATATCCCCCAAAATTTGGTTGGTTTAGCCCTATGAACAATACTTTTTTTAATTGAAGTAGTAGAATGTTATAGAGATTTAACATATAATTTATGGGGTTTATATTTTTTATGTAAATTAACAATTTTTATCATTATTATATTATATTTAATATTAATTTCATTTTCTTAAGTTATTTAACATTTATTAGATAATATAAATATATAATGAAGCTTATTTTAGCACAGTATTTCATGCTTATTAACACAATAATTCATGTTATTGTGAAAACCAATACATAATGAAATACTCATTAAAAATTATAGAAATAAAATAACAAATTTTTATGATCATAAGGTTTTACTAATCGTTATTTTATACAATAAATGATAAAAAATTCATCGTCCTTAGGGAAAACCACTTTGATCCATTAATGGTTTATGTTGCATCATTACGCATGTCAACCTATGCAGCTCTCTTGTAATGGTTTCACCTCATCTCAACTAATGAACCTCACCCTCTATCTTGGACTATCTATACATTACATTTGACCTAACTTTTATAGCTGTGTTTAACACTCAAATACAGTCGGTGGATGAGTTCAATCGACTTGTGTTTGGAAAATGGGATCTGCAAGAGCGTGTCGTCGTCAGACTTCTGGATAGTTGACACTTCATGATTCGATTCTCCATAGAGGAAGACCTAATTCTGGCATGGTCTAGTGCCCCCAGGCATTGAAACCGATGCAAATATTTTCTTCTCCGGTGGACTTTCATCCTCAGTATGAATCTTGATCCTCCATCTATCCCGATCTAGGTAAGATTTCCTCACCTTACATTACCTTTACAGAATCATGTGGTTATTTGTATGCTTGGGAGCCTGGTGGGTTATTTCGTGTGAGTTGTTTCTCATACAGCTGTTGTTTTCTATTCAATCAATCCTCGGGTGTGTGTTGATGTAGATGTTTTGAGGTCTCCAGTTGATTGGGTCTGGATCTCGGTGGGTGTGGAATTCAGATGGAAGCAAGAAGTGGTCTATGAATCATGGACTGACTATTTCTTAGCCTGCAGCAGACGGGGACACTTAGAGTATAGGTGTCATTATGGAGATAAGAACAAGAGGCCACCTGGTATGGATAAGATGCTAGGAAATAATGATGATCGGAGGAGGATGCCTAATGCATCTGGGGAGATTGGGAACACACCTGATGTGAGTTTGGCAGTGGTTCTGGAACAGCCAGTAGAAATTCCAAAAAACCCTTTAGTTTCTACTGTGCTGAATTGGCTCAGGTAGGATCTGTGCTAGGGGGATGGGATTGAGGTTGATGTCATGGGTGTTGTTGTGTCTGGGGGTGAAGGAAATGCGAACATGAGTTCTTTTGAGACTGATGGTATGGCCTCACAGGGGTATGTGGCTATAGGGGTAAGGCAGTAGGAGATAGCGCCCCATCTTGTGGTAGGCCTGAAGGAGGGTGGTCTTGTTGAGGGGGGTGCTGCTATGGCTGGTCAGTGGAAAGGGTGCAGCAATGGTGGTGTGTCTGAAGGGGATTAGAGGTCTGTCTTGGAGGACAACATGCTGCCTACTACAATGAGGAATAGTGGACATGCTGGTGAGGATGGTGGTGTGTTGGTCACAGTCTCCACAGGGAATCAGTTCCAAGGGCTAGAGCATGAGGGAGTGATAGACAACATTCAGGTTGGGTCTCAGGAAGGGGTTGTAGTGAATGAAGAAATAGGAAGTGGGATGTATGAGGGTCCAGAGATGGTGGAACACCTGAATTTTCTTTCTATGATTGATGTGAAATACCAGGCTCAACAAAATTGGACAGTGCAGTACCAAGAGATGCAGGTCCATGGAAATTGGGGGGGACCTTTCTGATAGTGAGAAAGAGAACAAGGGTGGTATGGTCAAGCCATCTTTTAGTCACATCATCCTGGGAGGGAGGAAGATGTTGTCTGGGAATCAGAAGGATATGATTGCTTCCCCACGACGAAGAGAAAGGAAAGATTACTCATATCTTCCAAAGTCAATGTCCACGAGATCTAACAGTATGTCAATTAATAATGAATTCCTTTTATTGGAGTGGTTGAACCTTCGAAACAAATATGCCAATTTCTTAAAGCCGTATAAAATTTCGGAATGGGAGTCGATGAATGCGGATGAAGCTTTTTATCATTGTGATGGTGATGGGTCTGATTTTGTAGGTATGTAGTTCTTTTGTTTGGTCTTTGTCACTTGATACCACTTTCTTAGTGGTATTTGGTGAATTAGACTAATGGACAACGTTAGTTTCCAAAAAAAACCCTGGAACCCGTAGATAAATAACTTAATGTATCAATTGCATAATACCTTATACAAGAAAATTACATTGTAATATAATAACATTTTCATGATGTGCTTAATATAGAATTTTTGGATGATGGTGTCATTAACCTATGTGCTTGATGTATCATTCTTCCACTTTTGGAAAATAGAACATTCCAATAGAACACCATTTCCATTAATCTATTTAGGTTATAGCATTTAAAAAAATGTACTTGAGATATCTACATTTACCAAGGAAAACAATGGGAAAATATTTTATTTAATATTCATTAATAAAATATTACTCGTAGTGGACACACCATATCCTACCTCATCACGAACATATATCATAACTGTTTTCATCAATTATCATTTTATGATACTTAAAACACAAATTAATAGTAATCATAAAGACATACAATCAATAAAGAACCAAATAGATAGTAATATATAATGACACATATAAATATTGATTTCTTACTTGTGAGTTTCATTCTCATAATATCCTACAATGGATGTTACTATGGGCATACACCATGAGAAGGTGCCTTAATGTCCTATGAGTATCCACCTTTGATGTCCTATACAATTTTCTATTCCTAAAATTATTTCATCTAACTATAGAACATATATTTTAGAAATATTATCATTGAACTTTTTGGTTTTCATCATTGTGGGGAATTTCTATAACAATTCAGTTCACCAACTAATCATAGTCATTATCACAAACTATGTTAATCATAAGAACAATAATAATGTGATAAGATTTTTTTTGATATTCAAAAAAAATATGTATAGGTTATCATAAGGTTTATATTTGTCGGTTCAAGTGTACCAACTCCATAATCTATTAAACATTAGGCATAAAATTGGCCATTCATGGTCACTATTCAAATCTTTCATTATTGTTTATAAATATTTTTTTGAATATCCGAGGAATATACACTGATAGTGTCAAACTAGGTGTGCTGGGAGGCCCATTGTCGTGCACTATGTGATGGTGAAGTCCAACAAAACACATACATTTCAAAGCAATTAACCCTTGGTATAAATGTTCTAGAGGTACATCTATTTATTGTATCCTAATAGGGGTGTAATTTAATGGATACCCCTTTCTCTATCTTTCACCAAATTTCTGGGATTTTTTTCAATACATATAGTTTCCCTTTGGCTTATCTTTAGAGATATCCATAGATGTAACCCTATAAATAATCCTATGCATATAATTTTTCATATCCCCTATGATATAACTTATTTTTTTCTAATAAAAATATAAAAAGATTCACTAAACCTTTAATCAAATACCAACTATAATGACCTAGGTTTTTTACATATAAATAACACGTATTTTTAAACGAATATTCGATAATGTTCATAAACACACACTCGATGAACATAGAAGTAACATCTTAGATATTTATAGAATAATAAATAAGCATATCAATTAATATTTTTGAATTTAATATTAATTTTAGTTTAAAGGGGACACTATTTATGATAGCATACCCAAAACACAACTACGGGTTTCTCCAAAATCTTATGTTGCACAAAACACTTAGTTGTACTAAAAAAATACAATTATAATATTCTTATTTTAAAATGTTATTAATGCATAACCATACTATTGTTGGGAAAAAACTTAATTTATTATATTATGATTTTACATATTTGTTTAACTTTTTTACATATATATAATAAATTATAGAGGCTTAAATTGAGAATGAATCCAATTTTAAGCATAAAATACTCGTATATTTTTTAAAGGTATTTGTTCGCATTTTGATGGAGAACTTTTTTTAAATCTAGTTTCTGTCACTTTTCTATGCACAATTTTACAAAAATAACCATATTCTATAGAATAAGGAAATAGAAATTTACATTGGGTATGTTTTTGGTAATTTTAGGATAAATTTCATTTTTTAATGAATAGTGAAAAATATCGCATTTTAAGTCAAAACATATTTTTCATCTAATTTATTTATTAAGTCAGATTAGTAACTTTATTAGTTTTAAAGTATAATATTATTTTGTTTTAATCATTTAATATAATTTTGGCGATTTTCAATAATTTTAAATTCAAAATTAGTCGTAAGCACATGTCAATCATTGAATAATTTTTTCTTAAAAACTCAGATTCTGGTTTTAAAAACAGTAATTAATTTAAAATTAATTATCCCAACATTGGTTTTATGAATTAAAAAAAATGGATTCTAAATTTGGAATCAAAAATTTAAAATTATGAATATATTTACCTTTTATTTTTGGATGTTATGAATAGTAACATCAGTAATTATTTTTATTTACCACCGTTAAAGGGTAAATTATGTATATAAGGGTAAAAATAATATTATTATAATATAAAACTACCTTAAAACATTTACTAATCATATTGGATGAGTCATATGAGACCAAAACCACCATAAGCCGATATTTTGGCATTTCGGAGCCACTTGGTTGTTGAAGTGACATGTTATAATAATTAATTTAAATTAAAGGGAAATATAACATAAACTGGTATCTTTTTACAAAAACAATTTTATGTTGGGGTTCTATAAATGATCTATTCGACTATAAATAATAATCATAAAGTTAAAAATATTTCCTACATCATTTTATTTTTTAAAAAAAAATTTAAAATTTAAATAAAAAAATTTAATTATTACACAATGATGATGAAGTGATTCATTAATTAATAAAGGATTCAGATAAATGATATTTTAAATATTAAAAAAAATGTAATTTGAATATTTTTATTCCATACATGAATTTTTTAGATGATTTATACATAATATATTTGAGTTAATTCTTTTCTTTCGAAGGAATCACATGGTTATGATTTTTAGAAAAATGAATTACTAAATAGTGTAAAAATTTGCATAAATGAATTTCTAAAACAGAATTTTTTTTATTAAATTATATAATAGTCCTAAAAATATAAGATTTAGGAAAATGGATAATATAATGATAAAAATGTAATTAATTATCAAATTATGGTTCCATTGAATTTTATTGTAACTATAGTAACCATATATTGTGAAAATAAAATAAGACATGGTAAGAGTTAATGATTTTAACTATTTGTTAAATCTAAAAGATAATATCAATTTTGTTCCTTAAACTTGTATAAAACCAATTGGTTGAGATTATTTACACGCATCGTCATATTATCCTAAAATATATCACTTTTTAGCTATTATAATTAAAAAGTAAATTTATTATAAATAATATTTGAAGACATTCCAAATGTGCCCCTACTCCCTCTTATAAAAGTCCACCACCTATACCCAGTTACTCACACATCTGAAGCCCCATGGATCATCCAAATTCTTCTCAAATAGGCTCCCAAAATATATCCCTTTATTACAGAGGCCACGCTATTTGAATAAATCCATCATATTCAAACCATTTATGAAAATAAAAAAAAGATACATGAAAAATATGTATTTGTTTTATCACCCCTTTCAAAATTCATTTCTTCGTATACTTCCTCTTCTATTGTAGTTTCCATAATAACTTAACAAATACAGTATATTATACATGATAATATGTTATTATTATCATTAAACATCCTTATACCTTCTTTTATCCATCATACGAATAACAATATCACCATGTGTGCGTATGTATGACGGACTGTCTCCACACCGTGGTGTAATTTTTTATTCAACAAGACATAGATTGGATTTGTATAATGATTAGTATAATGGATATAAATAATTAATATATCAAGATACTTATTCTGTATAATTCATATACAATAAAATTCTATATCTTTTAACCATTAAGTGAATGGTCTCATCACTTGTGCGTGCGTATGACTTACCGTCTCCACGATGTGATGAGATTCCTTCGACATGATATTCATTAAACCACAATTACATACATGAATTTAATGGATAGATATGATATATACTATATTTATATTTACTCTATGAATCTGTAATTTTTATTTACAACATTCCTTTATGCTTTTCATAATGTTTAAATACAACAATTTCCTTTGAGGAAGTGTAGACTACCGCCCATCAAAGTGATATGACTCCTCCATTCCATACATGGAACATATAAATAATGGAATTAACAAACTTTTGTAACAAATGTAACATAAAAGTTATTATATAATTATAATATACCTATGAATCATATATTTTTCCTTATTTTAATATGACAATAAAATAAAAGAAGCGTTCATGCATACATACGACCAACCATCTCCATGAACGGTGCATTTCATTTTGTATCTATAAATGTTATGTAATATTATAAATATATATATACTGGATATATATAATATTGAAATAATTAATAAGATTTTTGAGATGATGTACTTATGACCACATGGACTACAGACGTCAATCCATGTTAATTTTTGACTCAAGAACCGAATATAAGAAAACCTACTGAAATGAACTCAAATAAATAATTAATACGTATAACATGGTCATAAGTAATGTAATGGGATTAATAAACATGAAAATTCTTGTGAAACTTGTAAAAATTATCCTATTTTTATTATTCAGGAAGATAATGAATGGACAAGACTAGTCAGACTCGAGGTAAGGGACACTGTATCAATATTCTTTCATTGAGAAATATTTTGATTTATATACAACATTATTTAATATGGTGTATAATAAAACCCTTTGAATTTTAATTTATTTCAATGTTTTTCAAAAGGAATCTCTTTTTATGAAGCATTTTACTAAAGGACTAAAGGAATGTTTCTTTTTTAACAAATGCAGCGATAATGAATTTCCACTACCACGAGCATTATTTGATATTTGGATTCCTCTACAAGCCATAATGTTTAAAAAAATACCATATTATTTTTAGGTATTTGGGTATTGAAAATTATTTTTATAATGGATTAATTTTATCAATATATTTAAATGAAGTCTTATGATTGGAATATGGAAATTTTATTTTTTCCATTATGCATATTCATATATTATGATTATGTTATGGTTCTTGGGCACTAATTATGTATATAGGTGGTTCCATGAGAAACCAAGGGTGTGTAAGCCCGTGATAGCTCTCCAACGCATTAGGTACCATTAAAGAGGTAAACGTTAAGTTTATCTTAATAGATATTTGGATAAATTGTGTTGAGTATTCTAAATGTAACAATGAAGGTTACTCCCTATATTTTTGTGAATGTTGCAATGTAAGTATGTGTAGGATATCATAATATACCGTTATGATTTTTGATTTCTATAAGTAATTAAAAAATCATATTATTTCATAATGCATGTTAATGAAATTATGTTTTATGTGGGAAAAGTATGATTTCATTGATTTTTATGTATTAATGGAAAAAAAATTTCATTCCTTATTTTAAATCCCTTACTGATCTTTTTTGCTTATCCCTTGTATTTGAAATATTTTTCACAGGGTATAAGGAAGGGTGAGCGAATGGAAGAATTCAAGAGGATTTTAATCAAAAAAATTATTCATTATTTATTTATGGAATATTATTATTATGAATAAAATTGGATAGAGTAAAAATGTCTACTTTTTTATATTTGAGATGTAATGTATTAATAATGGAATAATTATTTGTAACACTAAACAAGAAATGATACTCGATGTGAATTAATGTTATATTGTTGACTTATCTAAATGTTATGTAATGTTTTAAGGGTGGGGCCTTATATTTTAAATTCATGGTCTATTTAAATAACGTTAATGGTTAAGATATTATTAATAGATTATCCATAAAATATTTTTACATTATTATCATATTAAAATGACCTGTCTTTTTATGGATACCATATTGCTTTGCCTACGATATGTTTGTGGCGAGAGTGGTTTTCCATAGAGGAAAAAGGGAAACTACACTGGTATAACACCAATATAAAAGAAACCTACCCAAAAATAACCATATATGGTCGGAATAAAAATTGAAAAATTTGATGTAGTAATGGTGTAGTTGACTCAGGCAAAAAATGGAGGTGGTATCCATGCGTGATATTTACATATCTACCAAAAAAGAACATGTTTTTCGTGGAGAATTACATGAGGAAACAAACCCCATAAATCAGAGTATCATCTAACCTAGTGATATCAGAAGGATTGATTAAAGCACTGGAAACGACTTTCTATGTCATGGGGTGTTCAGAACATCAAAAGGCTAGTCATGCTATTTATAGTTTTGAAGTTGAAGTTGATCGATGGAGTTTTATTGTTACAAGTATCAGTGACACTAAAAATATTTATTCTATTTATTGTGATGAATTCAAATGTATATATCTTGAGAAATATTTTCTTAAAGTAGTTCTAATTGGAATGGAAAAGAAATTCTAGGAAATGTGGCGGTAGGATGACTCATTGGCCACTTACGAAGAAAAATCCACCCAATTAAATATGTATGGTCCAAATTTAATATGGTATCTTGATAGTAAAATAAATAATTATTACTCAATATTAAATCAAAATTATTTAAGGGAATTAACTTCTTGTGAGTTAAAAATCTATTAGAAACTTGTTCAAAATTCGGAGAATGTGGAAATGGAGTTATCTGATGGTCTGGTGTTCTTCGAAAAACAACAAAATAAGAGTCCAATGTGGTATATTAATGGGAATAACTCGTCAATAAATGTAGATGGTAAGAATTTAAATTTTATATTCTATGAATATTGTGGAAAAAATCACACTGGGGATTGCCTTTTGAATTCTTGTATGTTCTTCTGATGTGGTAAAATAGGATATAATGCATGTACATTCATTGAAAAATATGAGGATAATGGTAAGAAAATATACAATGTACAGTATGTATAATGTTTTATGTGTAATGAAATTGATCATTATGAAAATGAGTGTCTTAATAATAACTAAAATGATGGATAGAAGCCAAAATACATGTATAAAGGGGTGGTGAAATCCTTTGAAACTACTTCAACAGATGTGGGGACATTAAATGAAGTAGTATCTCATACATTACTTATTCATTCAGAATTTTCCAATGTGTTTTTTGAGTCCACGTCTACATATTATTTCATTTCTTAGAAATTTTCTATTAAATTGGGAATTCCATCTCATGAAATGAATCAATAACTTTTGGTAAAAACACATAGGGAAAACATTGAGAAAAAAATAAATTATATGAATCTTTCTATCCTTATTGGTGGAAATAATTTACTTGAAAACCATGATTTCCTCTTATAGAGTCTGATTTTATTTTGGGTATGGATTTGATTTCCATTTATCATCCTAATACGTTCTGTAGAGCTAAAGAGGTTTTTTTAGAATGATATTCAGTTTTTGTACAAGAAGAACCATTACTATTGATAATATTTCAAGAAGCTAAGAAAATAGTAAAATATAGAAATAAATGTGTCCATGTGCATATTATTTTAAAAAATAAACTATTTAGATAAGTGATGTTCCGGTTGTAATTGAGTGTCTTGATTTTTTTCATTATGAGTTTCATGGTATAATACCTGATTGGGAAGTTGAATTTATTGTTGACTTGGTTCCTGATGCATATCCAATTTCAAAACCCCATATCTAGAGGCTCAAATAAGACTTTTAGAGTTAAGTATTCAATTACATAATTTATTAGATAAAATTTTATTTTGACCTCGCACATCACCATGGGGTGAAATTATCTTATTTGTTTAAAATAAAGATGATTCCTTAGGACTTTGTATTGATTAAAGAGCCTTGAATAACATCATTATTAAGAAAAAGTATCCATTGCCTCATATCAATTATTCTTATTATCATCTCTTGGGAGCACATTATTTTTTGATGATGAATTGAGGGTGGGGTACCATGATTTAAAATTAAATGTAATATATATTATAAAAACTGTGTTTTATACTAGATATGACCATTATGGATTGGTAGTTATTCCGTTTTGGTTAACAAATGTACCTATTGTATTCATGGATCTTATAAAGAGAATTTTTTGTGAGCACTAGGATATGTTTTTCATTGTGTTTACAGATGATATTTTTGTATATTTTAAAAGTAAAGAGAAGCATGATGGTGATTTTAGAGTTGTATTGAAAACCATAAATGCAAATAAAATGCCTGGGATATTTAGTAAGTGTGAGTTTTGGTTGAAATAAATTTCATTCCTTGGTCATATACTTCTTAAATATGGAATAACTAATGATCATGCTGAAACAAAATTTGTTTAATAATGGGAAAGAGCTACAAATATAAATGATATTTGCATTTTACTTGGTTTAAAATGTTATTTATAATTCCTGATTAAAATCATCATTTCTATGTATTAAATGTTTTATTTATCATGAGAATTTTGGCTCAATAGATCATATACTTGTACATTGATCATGGTTAAATCAAACCCATAATAATTATCAAGAAATAGATATCATATATATTCATTAGATATATATTTATTTTAATCTATTAAAGACATATATGGAATAATAAATTACAATGTTCATAGAGACGGTTAGTCATACGTATGCTTGAATGTTGTTTTCAATTTTTAACAAATTGAATGAAATAAAGATAAATAATAATAAACCATCATTATATAATTATTAAATAATATATATCATATATTTTTATTAAATATAACATTATTTTCTTCCATGTAAAGTGTAAATGAAAAATGGATAACATATATTTGTAGAGGCGGTAGTCCACACATACGCATGAGCGATTTTATTAATTTGAAACAGCTTGGAATGTATGAATAGTTATATGATATGATAATTATAGAAAAATAATTATTACATAAATAACATATATATAATTTAAACCCACCTTGTAACGAGCCACATTTTTATCAATAAAAATTCGCATCTTATAATTAGAGTATAATCACATAATATTACTTATAAAACATAATAAAAACCATATGAATGAATAATGAGGGAAATATATGGTATCTATAGAAGTTAAGGAACACATACCTATAAAATATTCACTTGAACATTGGAATAGTAATGTGACCCTTATGAATAGTAAAATGGACAACTGAATAGATTATTTATTAATGAATGTATGAATAAAATTTATCCATTTTATTATTTACATTATGATATATTTAGATCAGAGTAAAAGTATGTAAATATCTCAAATATTATTAATTATGTGTTGGAATTTTTGTAAGTAATGTATATTTAATTACAATTTAATGAAGAATTTAATCAATTAGACGAAAATTAATTTTCATTAATGAATTCATCAATTATAATTTTTATTTCTTATGATAATAATATAATTATTTGAGACCTTAATTAATTTTTCAATGTTTTATATATGTAATTTTTATTTTAAAATTTTTATTTTTCATGTTAATTATGTTATTAATTATAAATTAAATTTCAAATTTTTGCAAAATTAATTTCATAAAATGATTTTATTTGTGAAATTATACATGTAGAAAATTGGTTATAGTAAATTTTTGGAATTTTTTTTAAATACTAGAATTTTTACTGAATAATAAAACAATGTAACTTGTTGTATATATACATTATATGATAAATATGATATTTATTGAGTCATTAATGATTTAAGAACCCAGGGTTCAAACTCACATGAACATATATCTTTTTATATCACAAGAATTCATACTATTGTTGGTATTAAGAAAAATAATAAAATAATGAATAAAATTTTGAGAAAACCCTCCTCTCCTCCACTAAAAAACCCTCCCCCCCAATCATCAATTCAGTCATCTCAAGCCATGTTCCTAGTACAAATTCTAGTAAAATACCACCCTATGACCCTCTCCAATTTCCATCATCCCTTGGTCTCAACAAAATACAAAATCATCTCCCTTAAAGAGGTTCTCAAGTATGATATATTCAAGAGGTAAATTAATATTTTCATTTCATTAATTTTCATTCAAGTTCTATTATTTTTTTATCTTCTACACTCTTTTCATACAAATGTTATTATAAATAAATTAAATTATATTTACTATAATATTTTTTATGATTATGTATTAATTCATCTCATATATTCATTCCCCTCATTTTATACTACAACATCAAAACAGCACCCGAGATGTGTTAATTCAAGGAAAAATTTTCAATTTATTTTAATGTATTCAGTTCTGTTCATGAAAGCATTTTTATGGCTTAATTGGACTATAATATATGTATTACGAGTAATTTAATTCTCCAGAATATTTTTTACAGATTATATTAATTTATAATGCAAAATGTGTTCAATGTTATCCAAAAAAACACCAATTAACCAAAACAGTTATCATTAATGTTTTATATAATGATATATCATCAATCCAAATAACCAAATGAAATTTATAACCAATTAATCTAATATATGATCATTAATAACATATATCTTCAATTGTAGACAACATTTCCCATCATACATGTTTATCCTTATATGTATATATATACACCAATCATGAAAAACAATGAAACAAAAAATGGAATTGAACACCATAACCCATCAAAAAGATCATCAAAGAACATAAAAAGATTATAAAAAATAAACTAAATTATTAATAGGTTATTTATATATTTATTAATGAATTAAATTTGGTTACCCAATACATAAATATCAAGTGAAGGACACTATCATACTTAAGGTAATGGATTCTTCCAGAACCTCATTAATTCCTTCAATTTGTACCATCTTTTTTTTATCTAGGTGATGTTTATTATTAATTTTATGAAAATATTATAAATGATGTGTATATGCTCCAAAATAATGTTTCATGTTCCATTTATCATTCTATTTTTGGGATATACATGTTTTGAAATGATTCCCTTTTCAATTATTCAAGATAAGTATTCCCAATTTAAGGGAACTTCCCGAATTCAAACCAAATTTAAGGTACACTCTATCATATATTTTAGGTCTCCATTATTTTAATAAAATATGTATTTTTATTATGAAAACCTTTTTGGTTCCCTTCTGGTTTATATAAAATATTATACCATTTTTTTAAATTCTCTTTAGTATTTTCCATAAAACACCATCAAAATGTTTTGATGTTAAAATCTTTTAAATAATCATATTACTTATCGTCACTTATCCTTGACATCACATACCATGATATATGATTATTTTATGTTATTAATGTCCATGTATGTTTAATTCCTTTCATTTATGGAAAATTTTATGATACTCCCATTCATTATTCTTTATGACATGATTGTGATAACCATTTCATACCATTGGCATCCTTATATTTATGTATGATTGATTATATAGGATTTCTTATGTGGTAAGAATATTCAAGAACATGTTAATATGGGTTTTACCCAATATAACTCAAATGAATTAGGTAAATTAGAGTCTCATGAGGCATTATATGAATTGGTCTTGGTGGTTAGCCTTGACTTGTGCTACCATGTGCAATAGTCATAGTTGTTAACCATGAAATGTGATCCTCTATGTGAAATGAGCCTTGAATCATGGTAGGGTCATGTTTTATGTTTCTTCCAAAATACATTTAATCTAGTTATAAATGATCACATTATTATATGTAATGATTCCATATGTTCCATGCATTTTTATATCATTATGTAATGTCGTCTAACCCATAATCTAAAAATTTATTCTAATGTTTATTCCATTGCTAGTATTTTTAGATCATCCATTTTATCTTGTTATCTCAAGGTTATCCTAAGATTTATTTTGATAAAATTGGAATTTATAGCATCATTATGAAGACTAAATAAATAAATTTAATATTTATTTCCATGTTTTTAGTTTTATATACCTAGTATTCCATGACACAATATGTTATGATCATTGGCTTGTAATATGATGTTTACAATTTCACAAAATCAGGTAATTATGTTGGTAAAATTATAGGGTCAATATAGTTGGTATTATATGATAATATAGTTATTTATGGAGATTAAAAATGGAGCACATTAGTACGAACAATAGGTATGAGACTATGTATAAGAAAACATCCCAAAAAATTTGGTAAGAATTGACTATGTGGTTTATGATGAAAATACATCCCTATCAGGATACGAACAAGTTTATGTCACTATCGTAAAGATGTATCTAAAGATAAAACCCTAAAACACAACATTGAACTAGACTTGAATGAAAACTTGTGCAAAACAATTGACCTTGATCCACTCCTATTTTGAAACTCTCAAGGGATATGCTTTGGTAAATTCATAAGATCAGTATGAACCATTATTATCGGAATAAAAAATGATCCCATAAGAAAAAATTTGAAGTAATAGAACAAGGATAACATACATTTATTCCTAGTGGATCACAAGTTAGGATATACATTTCCTTTAATAGTTTATCCTTTCATGTTTAATGTTTCCATTTTTATGGTGAGTAGTTAAGTATTCAAGCCCTCTAATTGTATGTTCATTTTATTAGTAAATTTTGGGATATGGGAGAATGCATGCCAACAATCAATCTGATAGAGAATTTAAATATTTCTCTAATAATATGTTGAATATAATTAGAATGGGTTCTAAAAACATTATTAATGTACTTGATCAACTGGTTCAAGTTATGAATAATTACTTGAATCATTTAGAACACCCTCCTCCTCCAGGGAAAGAGCATGTTTCCATTGAATACATCATGTGGAAAATGAATCCCATACATAGTGGATCTTATGATCCCCTCCTCGAGGAATATAATTTTAACTCCATTTGATAGATATTTCTTGTAATCTAGTGTTCAAAAGAAGAGAAATTCGTGTTGGTGGACAATTATTTTGATGGTGAAGCTGTTTAGTGGTGGAAAATGAACAAGAAAATAAAGTCCCAAGAGGAAATCAATTCTATATATTTGGAAGAATTCAATAAAATGATTTTCAATAAATATTTTTTCCAAACCCTCACTATAATTTTGAATGAGATATCTTCACACTCATGTAGAATAAGGATGAGTCCATTGGGGAGTATGAAGAAAACATAAATAGATTTAATGATATGCCTATGGCTTTTTCATGAACACTAAAAGAAAGGAGGATCACTTATTTAATGTATATAAGGTGAATCTACAAAAAGTGTTTGGAATTCATGACTTTGACAGTTATGTAGAGATTATGCATTATTCCCTCAAGGTTGAAATGAAGATCAGAGACTCTCAGTCGTCTCATGGGGTCAATAAAAATGAGAGGAAAATGGAATCTAATATGGGTGGTCCAGAAAATAAACCAATTATGGAATGAATATTTAACATCCCATGTGTCAAATTTGTGAGGAGAAGCATCTTATGAAGTAGGAATTGCTTAAAATTTTTAAGAATTTGGTATTTGGATAACAACTGCATTAGGGATTAGAAGAATTCCACTAACATGGAATACGAAAGGATGTTTCAGATAAACACTCTACCTATCATGCAATGATAAAACTACATGGAATGTGGGAATTATGTGAAAATTTTCTCTCAGACAAGGGTTGTCTGAGGGAATCAACAAAAACCACCAAAGAAACAAGAGAGGGATTATTTTATGACTACATCTAAGGTGGATTTTGAAAATAATGAGGTTAAATGTACGATAGTTATTCATTCAATAATATTGATTGTACGATTTGATTTTGGTTTTATTAATTCATTCTTATCTTTCATTTTTAATAGAACTATTCAAACACCATTCCAACATTTGGAGGATGCGTTATCTTTGAGAATAATGAATGGGGAAATTATTATATACAAGTTTTATAAATCCTCCCCAATTACAATTTGTGGACTTAAACTCTTTGAAAATCTCTTCATACATTATTTATTAGAGTTTGATGTTATCTTGGCCATGGATTCTCTATCTTTATAAAAATACAACATGAACTTTCAGGAAGGGGATATCACTCTTCACATCTCGAAGTATCCTCCAATTATTTAAATGGGTAAGGAGGACGATGAATCTCATTTAGAATCATTGTCTCATGTGTGGATATTATTACCTTATAAGGACCCGGCCTTAAACATTACATAATATTGAATTATGTGAATAATTAGAATTGAGGATATTTTTATGTTTATAGCTTTAGATAATTATTCCATGACTATTAAATCTCAAAAATTACAAAGTATAATCTTATGCTCGGTTTCTATTTTTTTCATAAAATAAAATCTCATTAAAAGAAGAAACTTGTCTAATTCCATGTTTTTAGGAACATGAATTTTCCTTGATTCCATCCCTGAACCTATTCATCTTTATATCCTGTGAAAACATTGAAAAACATGGGATGAGAATAAAAATCTAATTAAGGGTTATAAAATAAATAAAGAAAACATTATCCCATAAAAAATTACAAATAAATGAAACCATACTTTTTAATTACAACATACCTTATGAAATAACATGATTTATGGATGACACACACAAACCATAAATCATAAAGTTAACTTATGGAATTCAAAACATACATACAATGTAGCTTTAAAAAGTATGTAGGGAGTTACATTTGGAATACCCATCATAGTATATTCCTTAAAACACTTAGGAGAAACATTAACTTTTACCTCCGTCACGTTACCCAATGCATTTGAGATCTATCTCAAACTCACTCGCCCTTGGTTGATCATGAAACCACCCGTATATGTAAACAATACCCAATAACCATAACATATCCATAACACATAAAACAAGAATAAAGGAAAGAAAAAATTTCCACATTGAAATCACAATATATATTTTTGAGACATCATCAATGCTTTATCAAACCATTTTCAAAACCATTTATAATATTTAATAAAGATATTTTTGAATCAAAGTCTCCAAGTCCAATTGGAATATTTTTAAAATATTAACATTTTAAAACCTTAATTTATATATAAATAAATACATAAAACTAGTTTTAAAACATGTACATTAATAAGAAGGATTTAGAAGATTAATTCTTTAAAACATTTAAAATAATTTTTTAGTTAAGGAGACCGTTACCACATAAAAAATACTTGAATAATAATAATTAAAGAATTTCATTAAAAAACTTATAATATCTTGAGAATAAGTAGTTTCATGATATAATATTTCCAAATCAATTATATACACCATATAAAATAGAATTGGTGTATAATAACAAATAAGTCTCAATGGAATGTAAATTGAGACAAAACCCCTTGCAAATATCATATCATTAGATTAAAGACAAATCAATGGAATAACTATGTGTGAAAAACAATAATACACCCAATATAATTGGATATTATGTTTAAAATAAGCAGAGGTCATTCAAACATATTCACAGAACGACATAATCAAGAAGTATAAGTTTAACCCAAATAATTGAAATTGGGTTAATAAGTTCTCTTAGTGAAATTCAACAGCCTAATGGCGTCACATTAAAATTCAGAAATTGGGTTGATGAGAGAGGAAAGTTTCTCTCATCATGTGGAATTTAAATTTACCCCAATAGTGATATAGAAGAATATATCCCAACATAATAAAAAATAAATTAAAAGACATGATATAAAATAATTCTTTGACTAAAAGAGTATCGTGAAAGGTTCCCTTACCGATTTTGTAACATACAAATCGTACACCCCATGAAAGAAGGATAATTAAATGAAGATGTAAATAACCATAAGGTAAATTATATTACACAGATAAATAAATCATTGGTAGTACATACACCACACAAAAGTAAATTGTTGCAAATATTTCATGAATCTTTAGGGGAAAAAAGTGAGATGAAACCCCCTTAGCACGTTGTAATAAATCGAGTCGTGTGAGAAAAAGTTAACAACCACCAAATGAATCACATAATACCATGAATATAAAGAAAATCGGGATAATATATATCAAATGAGATTACACAATACACCACATTCAATAAATAAGTGGAAAAAAATTGAAATCTCATGAAATTAAATATGAGATAATAAACCCCTTACCTCATGTGTGACTTGACCCATTTGTTCTTTAATATCATGAATAATAATCTAATGTTAATTATTACATACATAATAATATTTTTCATTTTTATTATTACTTTTATATCACTTATTTCCATGTTATAAAAAGTATACAATCATTTATGTTAATAATCATCATTTTTTTGATATTTGTTACTTGAGTAAAAAATGAACTACTTATAATTAAAAGTTGTTCATGTGGTCAAAATTCCATTATCTACAAAATTATATTCATGATTTAGATATCATATATATCATATATATATAGTATATAAATGAATTTACAATAGTACATAATATTTGGAGGTATGAAATGGAATGCACTATTCATGGAGATGGTAAGCCGTATGTACGCATGAACGCTAATTTCATTTCTATTTTATATTTAATGGAATGAAAACATAATGATACAAAGGTATATTATAATTAAAGTATAATATAATATAAAATTTCAATCATTTCATCCTAAATATGTTCCTCTTATGGCATGAACAAGTCATATCACTTTGAGGGTCCGGTGGTCTGCACTTCCTCAAATGCAATTATCATATTTACCCATTATGTTAACCAGAAAGGTATGATATAAATGAAAAATAATGAAGTATAGAGACAATATAAATATAATATATTGTAAAAGTTAATAAAGTGTCATCTTAATGTCCACTATAAGAGATGATAGAAGAATATTGAACAATCATCATTTTATGAGGCAGTAGTTCACCGTCCATAGAAACATCATGTTCTTTACCCATTATATAGAGGTTTGTGTAATGTGGTTTGAATACATCATATATAAATGACATATTATATTTATTATATTGTATTTTCTATATAATAAAGTAATGAATAGATTTTATGGGGAGGGAGAAGTAAAATAATGGAAAAGCACTTAAGAGAAGATGTTTCCGTTAAATCGGGTAGTTCCATTTGCTTTGAACCAAAAGGATTCCTTGAAGTGACTTCTACCTAGGAGAAGGATTCTAGGTTGAAGATGGGATCTTGGGAGATTATTTTAATAGAGTTTCGACAAGCCTATGTTCTTGAGATGTGTGAGAGATGGGTTTGAGGTGATGGCATTTTATAAGGGGGTGGATGGGCTCTTTATGAATGTTTGAAAATATTATTTTATTATATAATGATTTTCGGTTTCTAATGGTTTAAAACATATTAAATTCAAAGATAAGATGAATCTTGTTCTAAATAAAATCATCCAATAATAATTGGATAGGTTTTGGATATTGTTTTAATTTTTATAATCATATTTATTTAAATCGTTCATTAATGAGGTAAACACTACCTCATTATTATGTCATAAATAGTTGTATTTATTTAATGTCTACAAATAATAAATAAAATACCATGATATAGGATATATTTTTATATTTCTAATTAATATTTATAGTCAAATATATCAATTATATAACCCCACATTAAAATTGTTTTAGCAAAGTAATACATTAAATAAAATGTTATTATTGTCATTTTCATACTCGAATGGATTTAAAAGGCAAAAAGTCTTACACAAGGATTGTTTTAGTTAATAATTACTCATCAAATAAGGATGGGAAAAGGGTTAAGATAATTTTATGTTATTAAAATATTATTTCTACCTTAAATTATCCTATTTACATTATATTGCTGAAAATAAAAGTCAAATGTTTCTATTCACCAAAAAATATTTTCATCTTATTGAACCACATTCAACTTACTGATAAGAACCATGTATGTCATAATTTTAAAATCCAATTCACATAAGCAGTAAAATTTAATTTAATTAAAAAATTTGGGTTTTAAACTACTACTTAGTGTTATAACTATTCATAAAAACTTGATGGTTGTCAGAAAAATACAAAAAATTCAGCCTAAGATATATTTGACATTTTGAATTCAAAAATGATTTCTATTTTACCATATTAAATCCATATAAATTGAATTAGTTAATTTAAAATTTATTTCTGTTGTCAAAACAAAAATCGTTTTTTAATAAATAATAACTATCAAAAGATTGACACTTGATTACGTCCAATTTTAATGTGAAATTACATCCAATGATCAACATTATATTAAATGGTAAAAATATAATACAATTTCAATTTAAACCATTTAAAATTATATTCTATCCAAAAAAATAGACTAGATAAAAAGGTAGTTCTGAATTAAAATGCTATATTTTTTACTATTCATTAAAAATTGATCTTTATCAAAAAAAATACCATAAATTTACCAAAAGGAAATTTTGATGTCCCGATTCTAAACAAGAATTTTATATTATTAAATATAATATATAAAATTTAAAAAAACTATAGATAAAGATGGTTCACCATCAAAATTCGGTAAATGCACCTTTTAAAGAATATTAGAGTATTTATGCTTAAAATTAGATTCATTCACATTTTAAGCCATTAATGTTTATTACATAAATGTAAAAATATTTAACAAACATTTATAATCATAATATAGTTAGTTCTATTCATTTCCTCCAATAAAACAACTAGATGTCAGCTACCATTTAAAATAATAATATTATATTATTATTTTTCAATAGGACTCAGCATTGTGTGCAACATAAGACATCAGAGAAAACCATTGTTGCGTGTCCGGTATGCCATGGAATATTAAATCTCCTTTAAATTAAAATTAATATTAAATTTAAAAATATTTATAAATATTAAAATGGCACATTCTTTATATTCTTGGGATGATATATCCTTTCCCCATTTCAGAAATAATGTACATGAACTTTTAAAATTGGTCTTGGAAACATCCTTGAATATACACAATCAGAAAAATATTAAATAAATCTATCACTTTAAAAGAAGGAATGAAAATTAAAAAGGTCACCCGAGATAACACATACATAGATTAATTGAAAACATGGATATGGAAGAGAAACTAAGTTTCATGTTCTGATGTAGAGTGATAGAAAACATGATTAAGAGAAATTTAACATCAAGAAAACCACACATTTTTTATGGGTAAAACTGTCATTGGTTTCCCAGTAGGGAAAGTAAATGGAAAATGTTTTTGTTTTATGTTCCTTTTCATAAAGTTGAGGAATTTATTTATGAGATTGACTAAGAACATAAGGAAACATACTTAAATGTCTTGTAGACATTCATCCTTTACTAAATTTCTACCACAATCACTTCTATTCCTCAAACGATGAGTATTCATGATGGCTTCGAAACATCGAAAGCACTAAAATCAACATAAAGAGAATAACATGATCAAAAAAATATAAACAATATATTTTCCCTATCTTTTTACGTTATGTAAAACCAATATTTGTTAGTATGATATCAAATAATCCCTAAACGGATAAACCTTAATAAAAAGAAATAATACAATTAATCTCCAATATTCAACAAAAACTGCCCAAATTTCATGGAATAAAATTCAATATACAATTGTACTTAAAATTAGTCAAAATAATTCAAACTATGATTGAATCCCAAAACTCAGAATGATTTAATCATATGGTGTTCCATAGTAAATCTTAAAATTTATATCCAGAAACATAAACTACTCTTAATGTCTCATACTGAAGTGTTATTAACCTAATAACATATTCTCTATGATATGTTAATCATTTCCATAAATAACCAAAATCATCTTATTTCCATAATAAAACATATATTATTCAAAAATAATAGTTCGACCATTACTCTAAAAATTAAATCCCATAGTATTATATTTTTTCTTAAGGATATAGTGTTTCGAAAAGAACGAATTTCATCTGAAATAAACGTTATCACTTGATAATAATATCATTTTCCTATACTATGGATGTCCATTTGAAAAAAAGACCTTGAATCCACTTATTCATGATCAATAAAATAATTTAACTAAAAATAATTAGTCTTACTAACCAGGGAGTTCACGTAGTCCAGTGGTTGGTAATAAATACCAATCGCTCTTTGGTTGTGGGTTTAATTCTTGTAGCATTGTCTGACACAATGGGTTATCACATGGTCAGTGTGTTTTCCTTAAAAAAAGATAAATTCCTAAAATTCCAACAAAAAATTGAGACAATTTCCTCAAAAATAAACATAACATATTTTATCCTCAAAGGTTATCTATTAGCTTTAATTTTTCACCCCAAAATTTAATAACCATTTATCACCTCTAAAATAACTATGACTATTTATAATGTGCTAACTATTATGGTTATGTCACTTATGCTTAAATAACACCCTATCCTCTAAAGTTATCTAAACCGACCTTTGATAACATCTATAATTACACTAACATGAACATTACATAATCTTGAATTATGTGAATAATTAAAGTTGAGGATCATTTTAGGTTTAGAGATTTAGAGAATTAGGCCAAAACTATTACATCTCCAAAATTATAAAGAAGACACTTCTTCTCAGTTTCCATTATTTTCATTAAATAAAATCTCTTAAAAATGAAACTTGTCTAGTTCAATGATTTAAACAAAATTATTTTCCTTGATCCCATTGTTGACCCTATTCATCAATATGTCCCGTGAAAAACATTTCAAATCCTGGGAATGGAATAAAAAGTTTAGTGATGGTTACAAAATAAGGAATGAAAACTGTCATGACCCGTCTCCTAGGGCCCATGTCATGACAACCCCAAGTCTGCCTTCCATAGGCCAGGGGCTGGCGACCAGCACTGAAGGCCTACTCCCTAAAACTGAGAAGGTATTTCCATTATAACCAGTAACTCAAGAAACCAAGCACACAACATGATACGAACACATGTTAATTGAATAGTAAAAAGTGTATGTATAGTAAGTAAAAGGGGTCAGAATATAAGCCCAATTGGAAAGTACATGATAATTGGAAAGTACAAGTAAACCGAATATATCCTGTGAACACCTGCCAAGGATCCTACTTGAAGGGTAGGTACATCTCTGGAATGGGCATCTTTGTGGTATGCCTCGTCTATGGTCCACCTAAGAGCTACCTCCAGTCCTGGTACCCTCGTCCTTAGTCAGTGTTGTCTATCTTCTGCACCAATCACAACAAGGTGTGGGTATTTCCCGTGTAGGGGTGAGTATAACGTTACCCAGTAGGGATCCTGAGACCCCCAAAAGGTCTCTCTAAATCCACAAAGGATAAACCAAAATGCATGAAAACTAATGTCAGCCCTACATTTATATATGACCATACATATACCTATGTTATCAGGTATACCCATCTCATTCATGAGGAAACACAAGGCCAAAATCCATAGCCCAAGACTCAATAATTCCACAAAGGAAAGAATACCACAATGGTAACACAACAAAGATAAGTACCACAAATGTAACACCACACAGAAGAATACCACAAGGGTATCAGTACGATAGAAAGTACCTCTCAGGTACACCACACAGAATAATTCCACAAAGTTATCACCATGAAGGAAAGTACCACACAGGTATTCCACACAGAAGAATACAACCAATGTATCCCCACAAAGGTAAGTACCACGCATGTACGCCACACATAAGAATACCACAATGGTATCACCATAAAGGAAAGTACCACACAGGTACACCCCAGAGAAGAATACCACAAGGGTATCACCACAGAGGTAAGTACTACATAGGTACGCCACACAGAATAATACAACCAATGTATCACAATGAAGGTAAGTACCACACAGGTTTTCCACACAAAAGAATACCAAAAAGGTATCACCAAGAATGTGAGTACTTAGCTCACACTAGTTATAACTTAGGTACATTAGTAGAGATGATTAGATGTAACAACTAAATCATACTACTCTGTTAAGAGGCAGACCCACATAGGATCATAAATCATCAGACCCACACAGGATCCTAGTATATCCTCAGACCCACATAGGATCCTAGTACAGAAGACCCACACATGATCCTAGTACATCATCATACCCGCACTGGATCCTAGTACAATAGACCTACGTAAGATTCTAGAGTAGTCCAATGTGGATTACTAGAGTCGTCCCACATGGATTCCTATAGTAGTCCCACATGGATTCCTATATTAATCCCACGGGGAATCCTATAGTGGATCCTAGTGAGACTCTAGAACCCAGTCCCACAAAGGTTCTCAAGCACATACCCACAATGGATCCCTTTCCCAAGTTACACCCAGCTACAGGGTTCCCGCACTAAGCTCGATTGATTCCGGGAGGATCCTCTCCACAAGCTACAGGTCGATTGTCCAGCTGCCACGAAGTCCCGAAAAAAATTATCCCAATTGACTGCCACGTATAAGGGGTCTCAACTCAAAAGAAGATGCGTCAACTGAACGTCTGGTCTGTATGTTATTGTCCTTTTATTCCCAAGGGCCTAGTTGGATTCGTGTTAGATCCAACCCAGTCGTACCCCAACATTAACCAAAATTCATGTGGGGTATACCAAAAGGTCTGTATCACCCCAAGGTATCCAGATCCGCTGACAGTTTTTCAAACGGACCCATCTAGCTCAAGATATGGCCCAATGGGAAAAAATGAGTCAAAGTTGGTCCAGGTCAGGCCCGGCCCGCGACACGGCCAGCGGCACGGTGGCCTGCCGCAACTGGCCGGACGGCCAGTCGCCTTCTCAAAAGGGCGTGTTTTCCACTGTGCCTTTGCTGGTAGCTGGCATGACCATCCGCCCTCCCTTCGCCCCATTGCACAAAGCCGCAACTCTCGCTCGTTGGGTGACACAGACATTCGCCATCGTCCCATTCTGGCGGCCGGCCTCCGCCGCCGCCACCCTGGATCCACTGCGGCCCTTCTCCGGAAGCATGGTCATGCCGCCACCTTCATCGCAGCGGGACATGGTTCCGGCTGCCGTTCTCGAGCCCCGCAGGTGCCGGTTTCCATGATCCACCATCGTGAATAACACATGAATATTTGCAAATAATTACTGAGAGGTCAGGCCATGTTCATTTGGCCAGCACCCTCCGAGTTTGGGCGGTAGCAAGTGGCTCAATAATTCTTGAATCATGATGAACGTGAAGAACAGGAAAGTGGTATAAATCACCAACAAATTCTAAAAGATACCCCGCAAAAACCACACGCAAAGACAAAAGAATTATGGGACAACCCATTTGTCGGTTGACCTGCGTTCTTTGAATAAATTCTAGAACAGGGAGGAGGAAATCAAAATTGCTCAAATGAAATAACCCCTTACCTTGATCGGTGGAGAATTGTCCTCAATTTTTGGTGGACCATGTTCTTCATTCCTGTAACTGGAACCCAAAGAAGCAACTCACATGTCCCCCATTGGTGGTTCGATGTCATCTGTCTCCTCCCGCTGGGTGGGCTTCGTCTTCTATGTGTCGGGCGTTGTGGCACTTTACCAGAGCATCGTCGTTCAGTGAATCCATGCCAAATCCACCCCCAAGAACAAGATAAATAAGTTAGGAGGAGGTTATGTAACGATCATGGAATTAGTGAATGTTCATTTAATAAGAACCTTCATAAATTTCAATGACGTTTTTACTTAGTATTTTAATGTCAATCCATTTAATTTAAGTTGGCGTAATTAAATGGGAGGTTTTCCAAGGGACTTACTCAAATTAAAGAGGTGTTCAACTGGTCCCCAAAACCATGAATTTCAAAATGGGTGTTTTCTAGCTCAGGCGGTCCCCACATCCATGCATTCAATCGGGAGTATAAAAATAAAATAAAAAGTTGTTATTTATTTTATTTTTATTTCCATGAAAAACATGAAAACTAACATTCACCCTTGGACAAATTCAGTCGATTTGAAAGTATTCTTAAGTGAATACTGGTGCTGCGAGTTCAACGGTGTCCTCAGATTTCAATTCTAAGAAACGGTTCAAAAGTTACAAAACACAGCTTCCACGTTTATTGAACGTACCCGAAAAAAAGATTAGGAAATTATTAACAGTCACCCTCAACCTCCATCGGTCATGGATAGGCCATTCCCAAGTGTAACACGCCCCAAATAACCCAATCGTACTCTTGAATTTCTATTTAGAGTTACCGTTTAAAAGTTATTAATTTTATAATAAAATAATTTCTACATAATTATTTTATTTACGACAAAAAATTTACTTTCATTGGTGGCCAACGCCGGCCAAAGTTATTATAATCTTAAATAAAGAATTACCTCATGAGTTCAGGAGTGGTCTCAGATTTTCAATCTGAGCTACCATTTTTGTGTTATAATCATTTGAAAAATAAATAATTTATTTAATTATTTTATTTACGGTTATTCAATTTTTCGTTTTTCTCACTGGAGGCCAGCGCCGATTAAATATAGGTGGAACCTATGGAAAACCCACCATCTTGAGCGTAACAGTTCCCTCATATTCTGATCCAAGTAACCGTTTAAGAGTTATTCCACTTTTTTAGGAAAACTGCTTACACGCGCTAATTAAAGCTTAAAAAAACTTCGACGGATCATTCTGGGCACTCAGTCCCTCAGAATTGTGCTCCGTTGGATTTCGCAGTCTCGAAAAATTCTCATATAATTAACAAAATTATATTAAAATTCCGGGTCACTACATTCTCCCCAACTCATGTATTTGTGTCCCCGAAAGCCATATTACCAAAAATAGGAAAACACGTGGGGGTACTGAGTATGAATCTGACCATCCCGCTCCCATGTGCTCTCTTGGAGGTTCACATGCTTGCAACACAATTGCACCAAAGATATCGATCGCCCTTGAAGGAATCTCTCCTGTCGATCCTCAATCTCCACTGGAACCTCTAAAACCATCACCCAATCCTTGATGTCTAGCTCGTCGTGGTCAATGATGAGAGATGGGTCGTGCACGTATCTCCTCAAATGGAATACTTGGAAGACGCCATGCACCCGGTGCTAGTAAGGGGGAAGTTCTAGGTGGTAAGTCATCTCACCAACTCTACTGAGGATGTGGAAGGTTCCAACGAACCTCAGAGATAACTTGTCACCCCTGCCAAATCATTGCAATCCTCATTGAGGTGAGACCCGTAAAAAGATGTGGCCACTATCCTTGAACTCCAGAGGTCTCCATCTCTTGTTATCATAAGACTTCTGCAGGCTCTGAGTAGTTTTAACTTACAAAAAAGTGAGGCATCGTGATATGAAATCATCCACTGCTTTCTTCATCCCTAGCCACCAGTACTGACGTTGAACGTCCTGGTACCATAGTACGTCCACTGAAGATGTTGACATGCTCCCCACCTTCAGAAAATCCATTAGCTTCCTGTCCTAAGGATATTTGAACATTTCGAGCCTCGTAGATAGTGTCCCCATGCTACGCCTCCTGGACTCAGTGAAGAAGCGGGGGAGTACTTTTGAGAGACTAAAGAAAAACTCCTCCATCTCGGTCCTCAAATGATATCCGTAATATAGCCAGCTGCTCAGTCGCCTCACCTAGCAGTTTTATACCAAATCTCCAGTTGGGTTCATCTGATACAATGTTCCCCTTTCTAGGAGTATAGACTATTTCGAAGTCATAGTCCTGGAAGAACTCGAGCTAATGTTGTGGTATCAGTTTCGGGTCCTACTAAGAGAAGATATTCCCAAGACTCTTGTGGTCCGAGTAGATTGAAAAATGTTTTCCCATAAATTAATGCCACCACACCTTTAGTGAAAAGACAAATGCTGCTAACTCCATGTTACGGGTAGCATAGTTCTACTTGTCAGTCTCAGTTTCAGCTCAGGAAAGATCTACTGACACTTCTCCATCCAATGAAAAGGCTCACCCTTTTTCTTCATAGCTGAAAAGGGTGCCTATATCTTGTGGAAGTCGAGTAAAAATATCTGGTTGTACCTATACAAAGCATATGTCTCTCTCCCATAGGGGAGGTAATTCTGGAAACCTCTTTTGAAAAGATGTCCCCTTGTTATGCCACTCCTGTTCGGAACTAAAAACTCAAAACTCCTACTGCCACAAGGATAAGTCTGACCGAATCATGACTGATCGGTTGCACCCACCTATGCATGAGCCCATCCGGTGCTGGCTGATTTTCCTTTTCGCCAACCAAGGAAACCCCCATTCCAACATTGTAGAGAAACCATAACATTTTTCCCTAACACATTCAGTTTGAGTATGAACTATGGATGCCCAGTCCATACCCAAACTAATGTCGTAAGGCCTCGACACTGCCACCAAGAGGTACCAACCAAAACTCTCATCTCAAGGGTTTGATCACACTGTCATCGTAAGTGTGATTATCGATTCTCCTCCCAGATGTATCTCCAAACGTGAGGCTCAAGTAAATGATTTAAAAAGAAACTTGAGGTATTGTACAAGATTTGTGGAAGGAAGGAATGATTTGTACCTATATATATTGATACAGCAACTAGTAGTAGACACAAACCTTACCACTTATCAATCCTTGAGTCCTTTGGCCACAATCCTTGACTGCATGTAGCTACACTCTTCCCATGCCCTCTAGCTTCCTGAGCATGTTGGGAACCACAAAGGGGGGTGGTTGTAATATGTCGAAATGTACACCACCTCATGCTTCTCCCCTAGCTCTACATCCACGTCTGCTGCCCTGCAGATTCATCTATCCCTAACATTTCTTCTTCCCGAAATATTTTTACACGCCCAAGTCTCTGAGACCGGTGCAAGTTTCTTGTTTTCCCACTACTATCATTCACTGGCTGTATCCAGTCACCCATAGAACATTAAACCACCAAGGTACTCTCTAGCAACCCAACATAAGTAGGAATGAACAGAGAAATAGTGTTGGCACTGAGGTCCTTAAACACATTGTGCTCAAAAGTCTAAGCCATGGAGTACTGGTCGCATCGTATTCATCGAGTACGAGGAATGATCGGAACACCTCAATGAATACACAGCTAGAGACATGTCGTCCTGCCATGTTCTAGAAGATCTAGAGAACTCTCACCCACCTCCTCATGCCAGTCCTTATCTGCCTATGAGTCATGCTCGCTTTGGAACCTGAGGGGTATCTCATGCTGAATCATGTGTAAGGAACTTAGTCTATATGTGTCCTCTACCAGTACTGGTAGTTGTAACTACAGACCAACTGGCAGTTATATAGTTGACACACTACCCGAAGGTACTATTTTGGGTAATGGTCTACGTACCAAAGCCTCATCACTAGACAGACCATCCTCATGGTCGCTCACTGAAAATATCTAGTAGCTATGATCACCATCTACTCTACTGTTGTCTCGACTAGGCAGAAAACATTAACAACCGCTTCCAGCCAGCCCTCAGCTATGTGGGAAACTATCTCGCCTTGAAACCTCATAGGCCTCTACTGCTAGATCTCATGCAACATGCTCAGTCGGCGTGCACTGTCTGCTAGTGGGGCTGGTGGTACCTTCTTCCCAACGGGTGGTGGTGTTGCTCATACACCACCCAAAGGTGCCAACATAGTAAGAGGGCCCATCCACGGAGCCTTTCTCTCGGTGGGCTGTCATTGTGTACTCTCTTAGGAATCCTAGAAAGTTGTCTACACAACGACATCCTGATAAGGAACAGGTGTGCCACAGTCATTTAGTTATACCTTGTGATATGACTCAAGAAATCACAAGAATACTTTTCAAAACACACCCAAAATGATTTTTTTATTTAGTGAGTGAGGAAATCAGAAGGCAGGGTCCTAGTTTATGGATACATCGGCCGCCGTCCCAACACTAAATTCCCTGAACTGATAACCGCACTCACTACACATAACAATATTTATGTTAAAAATATCAGAGTCCAATGTTCTACGGTACAACTGACTCCTCTGATACCAATTTCTTAGGACCCATCCCCCGGGGCCCGTGCCATGACTACCCCAAGCTCGCCTTCCATAGTCTAGGGGCTGGAGACTGGCACCGAAGGCGTATTCCATAAAACTTGGATGGCATTTCCTATATAACCTATAACTCATGCAACCAAGGACACAACACAATTCGTACATAAGTAAACCAAAAAGTCAAATGAGTATGTCAATATATAAAAGGGGCCAGAATAAAAACTCAACTAGAAAGTACATGAAAACTAGAATTTATAAGTAAATTGAATAGCTCCTGTGAACACCCACTAAGGATCCTACCTGAAGGGTAGGTACAGCTCTCGAATGATCATCTCTTTGATACGCCTCATCTATGGTCCACCTAAAAGCTACCTTCAGTCCTGGTACACTCATCATTAGTATGAAATGTCTCTCATCTGCACCAAACACAACAGAGTGTGGGCGTAGCCCGTGCAGGGGTGAGTATAACGATACTCAGTAGGGTCCCCGAGACCCCTAGAGGTCTCACAAAATCCACAAAGGATAAACCAAAATGCATGAAAACAACTTTCATCCCTACTTAGGTATATGCCCTTTCATATACCTAAGTTTTCTTGTATACCCATCTCATTCATGAAGAAACACAATGCCCAAGTCCATACCCCAAGGCTCAACTATTCCATAATGTAATGAATACAACAAAGGTAACACCACAAAGTTATGTAACACAAAGGTAATGCCACACAAAAGAATACCACAACGATTTCACAATGATGGAAAGTACCACACAGGTACGCCACCTAGAAGAATACCACAAAGTTATCCCCATGATGGTAAGTAACACACAGGTATGCCACACAGAAGAATACCACCAAGGTAACACCACGAAGGTAAGTACCACACAGGTACGCCACACATAATAATACCACAAAGGTATCACCATGAAGGTAAGTACCACACAGGTATGCCCCACACAAGAATACCACAAAGGTATCACCACGAAGGGTTGTACCACACATGTACGCCACACAGAAGTATACAACCAAGGTATCACCATGAATGTATGTACCACGCAGGTATGCCCCAAATAAGAATACCAAAAAGGTATAACCCTGAAGGTAAGGACTCAGCTCACACCAGGTATAACTTAGGTACCGTAGTAGAGATGATTAGATGTAACTAATAAGTCATCATACTCTATTAATAGGTAGACCCACGTAGGATACTAAAACATCAGACCCACACAAGATCCTAGTACATCATCAGACCCACATAGGATCATAGTAAAATAGACCCAAACAGGATCCTATTACATCATCAGACCCACACAGGATCCTAGTACAACAGACCCATGTAGGATCCTAGAGTAGTCCCACGTGGATTCCTAGATTAGTCCCATGTGGATTCCTAGAGTAGTCCCACATGGATTCCCAGAGCAGATCCAAGTGGGAATCTTGAACACAGACCCACAATGGATCCCAAGCATAGACCCACAAAGAATCCCTTTCTCATTTTACATCCAGCAATAGGGTTCCCGCACTAGGCTCACTTGATTCCAGGAGGATCCAATTATCAAGCCATATTTTGGTACTCCAACTACCATGATTTCCCACAAAGAAATACCCCAAAGTACTACCACATAAAAGCGGTCTCAACACAATAGATAGTGCGTCAATCAAACATCTGGTATGTAAGTTATTGACCTTTCAGTTCAGTGGGCACAATTGGATTCATGTTCGATCTGACCCTAAAGTAGCCCGACATTACCCAAAAATTAGGTTGGGTATTCAAAAAGGACTATCTGACTACATGGTTTCCAGCGCCGCTGACGGTTAATCAAATGGATTCCCATAGCTCAAGATATGGCCAAAAAGGATAAAATGGGTCTTAGTGGGTCCAGGTCAGGTCCGACCCGGTCGGACCAACCCAGCCCGACCCGGCCTACTGGGTCCGTCCCATAGGTGTGGCCCCTGGGGCATATGCTGCGGCCAACGGCGGTGCAGAGCGGCCCACTGTGCGGGGAGGCCCACTGTGTGACGGCCCGCATTGCGGTGCCTCGCAATGGCTGGCCGGATGGCCGCCACATTCTCTGTTCGGGACATCATGCGCTGCACCTTCGTCGGTGGATGGCTCGGTCATCCACCCGCCTTTCACTGATGTGACAAAAATCCACAACACTCGCTCACCGGGCGGCATGGACGTGCGCCGCCGTCCCCTTTGAGTCGTTGGCCTCCACTGGAAGCCTCCCTTGCTCCACCACAACCCTTCTACGGTGGCATGGTCATACCGACACCTTCATTGCAGTCGGTGGTGGTGTCGGCCACTGTTCTTGAGCCATGCTGGTGTCAGTCTCCATCCTCCTCCATTGTGAAGAACATATCAAAATTCACAATGAATTTCGGAGAGGTCAATCCATGTTCGTTTGGCCTGTACCCTCCGAGTTTGGTTGGTAGCAAGTGGCCCAATAATTCTTGAATAATGATGAACGTCAAGAATGGGTAAGGGGGTATAAATCCAACACAAACCATACATTTTACCCCAAAACAATCTCCCGTAAAGACAGTAAAATCGCAGGGCAACCCATTAGTCGGGTGACCCCCGTTCTTCATATAAATTCAAGAATGGGGATGAGCAAATCAAAAATGATCAAACGAAATAACCCCCTACCGTGAATGTGGGGATAATCGTCCATGCTTTCCAGTGGACCGTGTTCTTAGTTCTCGTGACTGGCTCCCACAGATTCCACTCGCATCTCGCCCATTGGTGGTTCGATGATGTCTGTCACCTCTCGTAGGGTCGACTTCATCATCAAAGTGTCGGGTGTCGCGACACATTACCAGAGCTTCGTCACTTGGTGAAGCCTTACCAAATCCTCTCCCCCAAGATCCATAAAAATAAGAGAGGGGTGGGTAAGTAACAATCATGGAATTTAGGAAGGTACATTTAATAGGAACCTTCCTAAATTCCAACGACATTGTTACATAGTATTTGATAGTAAAGCCATTTAATTTACTTTGGCACAATTAAATGGGTCGTTTTTTTAGAGACATCCTCATACTAAAGAGGGGTTCGGGTGGTCCCCACCACCTTGAATTGTCAAATGGGAGTTTTCTTGCTCGGGAAGTCCCCACCTCCAAGCATTCCATTGGGATGTCAAAAACAAAATAATATTTTGTTCTTTATTTTTTTCGCACAAAAAACACAAAAAGTGACATTCTACTTAGACCAACTATGATTGACGTGAAAGTCTCCTTAAGAAAATACTAGCGCTGTGAGTTCAATGGTGTCCTCAGATTTGAATTCCGAGCTACGGTTCAAAAGATAAAAAACGCCACTTGTTTGTTTACTGAACGTAACCGAAAAAAAGATCAGAAAATTATTAACAGTCACCCTAGACCCGTGTTAGTCGAGGATAGGCTCTACCGAAGTGAAACAGGCCCCCAACTAACCCAACTATACTCTCTGATTTCCAATCTGAGTTACCATTTAAAAGTTATAAATTTTACAATAAAATAATTGTCACTAAATTATTTTATTTATGGCCAAAAACTAACTTTGACTGGTGGCCCAAGCATGCCAAAGTTAATATTTTCTAAAATAAATCATGTTGTCACGAGTTCAGTGGTGGTCTCATGTTTTCAATCTGATCTACCTTTTGTGAGATATAAGAATTTGAAAAATAAAATAGTTTACATAATTATTTTATACATAATTATGCCATTTTTGGTTTTTCTCACAGGAGGTCCACGCCGACTAAACAGAAGTCGCACCTAGGGTAAACCCGCCATCCTGAGCGCAACGGTGCCCCCAGATTTCTGATCTGAGTAACCATTTAAGGTTTATTCATCTTTTTCAGGAAAACTACTTATGCGCGTTAATTATATCCTAACAAAACATCGATGGATCATTCCTGCCATGCCGGGTCTCAGAATCGCGCGTCGTCAGATTTCACAGTCTCGAAAAATTACCATATAATTAAAAAAATTACATGGTAATTATGGCTCTTTAAAAAAATTCCCATCAATAAATAAATATCAATGAAACCATACTATTAAATCATACCATACATTATGAAACCACGAGATTTATGAATAAAACATAGAAATCATAAATCATAATGGTAACATAGGGAATTCATAACATACATACATTGCAGCTTTCATAGCTAAGAAGGGAGTTAATTTTGGAATACCAATCATAGTATATTCCCTAAATCTCTTAGGAGAAATATTAATGTTTACCTCTTTCATGTTACACAATGCATTGGAGAGCTATCTCGGGATCACCCACCCTTGGTTTATCATGGAACCACCCGTATACGTAAACAAATGCCCAATAACCATTACATATTAATAACACATAAAATAAGAATTATGAAAAGATAAAATTTCAACCTTAAAATCACAATATATCTTCTCAAGACATAATCAATGCTTCATCAAACCAATTTCAAAACCATTTAAAACATTTAATAAAGAAATTTTTGAATCACAGTGTCCCCTACCACATTGATGATTTTAAAGATATTAATATTTTAAATAATTAATTTCCATATAATTAAATACTTAAAACCTTTTTTAAAACATGTACATTAATGATAAAGATTTAGATGATTAAATCTTTAAAACATTTAAAACAATGTTTTATATAAAGATTCCTTTACCACTTACAAAATACTTGAATAAAAATAATTAAATAATTACATTAAAAATAGTATAATATTAAAAGAATAAGAAGATTCATGATTTAATATGTCAAAGAGAATTATATACACCATATAAAATTGAATTGGTGTATAATAACAAAAAGTCTCTATGGAATGTAAATTGACAGATGTCCCTTGAAAATATCATATCTTTAGATTAAAGACAAATCAATGACTTTATTATGTATGAAAAATAAGAATACACCCTATATAAGTGGATATTAAGTGTAAAACAATTAGAGATCATTCACACATATTCATAGCACGACATAATCAAGATGTTTAAGTTTAACCCAAATAATTGAAATTGAGTTAAGAAGTTCCCTTAGAGAAAATCGACAGCCTAACAGAGTCACCATAAAATTAAAAAAATGTGTTCATGAGAGAGAAATAAGTATCTCATGAAGTGGACATAATAGTTAAAGCAATAAGAATATATAATAACATATCCCAACATAAGAAAAAGTAAATTAAAATACATGACATAAAAGATGTCTCTAACTAAAAGAGTATGGTGAAAGGTTCCCTTACAGATTTGGTAACTTACAAAGCATACACCCCATGAAGACAAGATCATTGAATGAATATGAATATACCCATAAGGTAATGTATATTACACAAATAATATAATCATGGGCAGTACATACACCTCAAAAAAGAAAATATTGGCAAATATATCATGAATCTCACGGGAATAAAAAGTGAGATGAAAACCCCTTACCACGTTCTAATCAATCGAGTCAAAAGACCAAAAGATAATAACCACCAAATGAATCACATAATACCAAGAATATAAATAGAATCATGATAATATATATCAAATAGAATTACACAATACACCACATTCAATATATAAGTGGTGAACAAGGGAAATCTCATGGAATTAAAAGGGAGATAACTAACCCTTTACCTCGTGCACGACATGACCCGTTCATTCTTTAATCTATTGAATAATAAAATGAAGCTATCATCTAATTGTTTAAGATCTTTTTCATGGTTATTATTATTTTTATATCACTTATTTCCATGTTATAAAAATTATATAGACATTTAAGTTAATAATCATTGTTTTGTTGATATTTTGTACATGAGTAAAAAATGAACATCTTATAATTACAGGTTGTTTATATTGTTCAAATTAAATTATATCAAGAATGATATTAATGATATAGATATCATATATATAACATATATCATATATATATATATATATATGTATTTATAATATTATATAACATTTGGAGGTAGGAAGAGAAATGCAACGTTCATGGAGACGGTAAGTTGTACGTACGCATGTACACTACTTTCTTTAATATTTAATTTTTAATTGAATGAAAACATATTAATACATAGGTATATTATAATCCCAGTATAATATAATATATATTTTCATTAATTCCATTTTTTATATGTTCCACATATGTCATGAACGAGTCAAATCACTTTGAGGGGCATGTTGTCTCCATATCCTAAAATTAAATTATCTTAATTACAAATTATGAAAACCATAAAGGTTTGATATAAATTAAAAATAAAGAACTATAGAGACAACATAAATATAATATATATTACAGGTAAATACTGTTTCATATTAATGGCCACCATAAGAGGTGTTAGGAGAAGATTGAACAATCATCGTTTTGTGATAATGTAGTCTGCTGTCCACAGAAACAGTATGTTCTTTACTCATTAAACAGAGGTGTGTGTAAGTATAGTTCAAATATTTATCTTATAAAAAATAGAGTATATTAAGGATACTATTTTTGTTATAAAATAATGTAATAAAAATAGGTTAGAGGGTGGGAGAAGTAAAATAACAAAAAATAACTTAAGAGAAGACGTTACCTTTAAATCAGTTATCTCCCTTTTGTTTGAACAAAAAGCATTCCATGAAGTGCCTTCTGCCTTGGGTAAGAATTATTAGTGGAAGGGAGAGATATTGAGAGATTATTTGGGTAGAGGTTGAATGATACAAGGGGCTTGAATGTTATGAGTAATGGGTTATAGGCGAGGGCTTTTTATAGGGGGGCTCTTTTGGAAAGTTTGAAAATATTATTTTATTATATGATGATTTTCGGTTTCTAAAGGTCCAAAACATATTAAAGTCAAAGATAATATGACTGTTTTTTGAAAAATAATAATATAATAATAATTGGACTGTTTGTGGATATTGCTTTAATTTTTATAATCTTATTTATATAAATTAATCATTAATAATGTAAAATCTCCATCATTATTATGTCATAAATTATATTACTTATTTCATGTCTAAAAATTATGAATAAAATAACATGATGTAGAAAATATTTTTAGCTTTCTATTAAATTGTTATTGTCAAATATATCAATTATATAACCCCACATTAGAATTGTTTTAGCAAAACCGTACATGTTTATGAAATTTTTATTTTTACTTTAAATAATAAGTTATTAAAATCATTATCTTACCCAAATGGAAATCAACGGCCAATGGTCTTATGAAATTATTAATTTGGTCGGCCATTACTCATCCAATAAGGTTAGGGAAAGTGTTAATGTAATTTTATATTATTATTATATTTTTTTAACATGAATTACCCTATTTACCTTTAACCACGGTAAACAAAAGTACAATGTTATTATTCACGAAAAATTATTTTCATCTTATTGAACCAAATTTTACTTACTGATAACAACCATGTATGTTAGATTTTTGAAATTAAATTCCCAGAAGCAGTAAAATTTAATTTTATTGAAAATTTTGGGTTTTTAACTACTACCTAGTGTTTTCAATATTCATAAAAAATTGAAGGTTTTCAGAAAAATACAAAAAATTCAGCGTAAGCTATATGTGATATTGCGAATTCAAGAATGATTTATATTTTACTAAATTGAAAACATATATGTTGAATTAATTAATTCAAATTTAAATCTTTTTGTCAAAATAAAAGCATGTTTTTAGGAAGTAATAAAACTCAAAAGATTGACATTTATTTATGTCCAATTTCAATGTGAAATTACTTGAAGTGACCGACATTAGATAAAACGAAAAAAATATAATCTAATTACACTTTAAAAAAATTTAAAAATATAATCTTACTATATTAAAAAAATTAGATAAAACGGAGGTTCAAAATTAAAATGTAGTAAATTTCACTATTTATTAAAAAATGAACTTTACCAAAAAAATACCTAATATTTTCCCAAATAAATTTTGATGTCCCGATTCTAAATAAGAATTTTATTTTATCAAATAGTACATATAAAAGTGTCTAAAACAATAATTAAAGAGTGTACCCCATAAAATTGTGGTAAATCACATTTTAAAGAATATTAGAGTATTTATGCTTATAATTAGATTCCTCCACATTTTAAGCCTCTATATTTTATTGGATAAATGTTAAAATAATTTAAAAACATTTATAACAATAATACGGTTAGTTCTGTTCATTTCCTTCAATAAAACGACTAGAGGTTAACTACCGTTTAAAATAATATTAATATATTATTTTTATTTTCAATATGACTCAGCATTGTTTTCAACATAAGACTTTAGAGAAACCCATTGTGGTGTGTCAGGTACTCCATCGAATATAATATCCCCATTAAAATAAAATTAATATTAAAATCAAAACAAATATGAAAATTTCATATTCTTTATTTTCCTGGGATGTTACATGCATAATGAGGGAGAATATCTAACTAAAAATATTGATTCGATGGAGATAATCATGCTCGAAGAAATTCCCATTGTATTGGACTACAATTACATATTTCCTAATGAATTTCCTAGTCTACCTCCTGATCGAGAGGTTGAGTTCTCAATTGAACTTGTTCCTGGATCACTACATATATTAACGACACCTTATAGTATGTCCATCATATATTAGGAAGAGAAAATGAAGCAATTGTTGGATAATCTAGACAAGGGTGTTATTCGCCTGTGTGCTTCGCCATGGGGTGTTCCAGTCATATTCATAATGAATAGAAATGTATCAATCATCATCTATATTTATTATCGTTAGCTTAATAAAATCATGATAAATAACATGTATCTTTTTCGATAGATAGATGAATTGTTTAATCAGCATTGTGGGGATAGTTTGTTCTCTAAGGTGGACCTTCAGTCAAGATACCACCTATTAAAGGTGATAAAGGAAGATATTCCCAATTCTACCTTTCGAACAATATATAGACACTACGAGTTCATAGTGACTCCATTTAGACTCACTAATTCTCTAGAAATATTCATGTATTTAATGAATATAGTCTTTATATATTACATCAACAAATTTGTGGCAGTCTTTATCGATGATATTCTAATATAGTCGAAGAGAATGGAGGAACATTAAGAGAATTTGAATACCATGCTTCTGAAATTGAGATGGTATAATCTTTATTAATTTTATTGTAAATGTGAGTTATGGATGGAGGAAGTACCATTATTTGGGAATTTTATCACTAGAAAACTAATATCTGTGATCCATTCTAATGTAAATTTATTTGAAGAGAGGCCCTTGTCAACATCTGTAACAGAGATCTACATCTTTCATGGTCTAACCATGAATTATCGATGATTTTTGAAAAACATATCCTAATTTCAATACCCAATTTCCATGTGGATATACAAGGCAGTGAAGTTTTTCTGGACTCAAGAATAGATGGAATGATTTTAAGGAGCTCAAAAAGTGGCTTTTCTCTACGCCATTACTCACAGTCCCAATAAGTTGATAACACTTTGTGGTGTATAGTCATGGTTCAATAAAGGTCTTAGGATGTGTGCTGATGAAACATATTAAAGTGATAGCCTAAAAGTCAAGAAAGCTGAAAATCCATATGCAAAACTATCCCACACATGATCTAGAGTTGGATGATGTGATCATTTCATTGAAAATATGTCAAAATTATCTCTATGGGGAAAAGTTTGAGATATATTTTTATCAGAAGTTTATAAAATATATATTCACATAGAAAGAGCATAATATGAACCACTGATGATGGTTAGACCACATCAAGGATTATGATTACTCAATCTACTATTATCCCAATAAGGGAAATGAGGTGGATGATTCTCTATGTAGAATAGATCCAACAACTTTATCAATTATGAGAATTGAAAAGGATTAAATCTTATTAGATTTTCAATAGATTTACATGGGAATAATTAAGGGTGGAACATCATCAATCCATTCTCAAATTATTTCTCAATCATCCCTCATGGAGAAAATAAAGGATTCTCAAAACAAATATGTGAAAATTCTGAAAGGGTGGAAGCTAAATTAAATGGGACATACTATGAGTTTATGATTGGTGAGGAAGGAGTTGTAAGATTTTTGTCACAATTATGTTTAACATCTAATCTACAGATAAATAAGGATAATTTAAATAGTTCACATAGCTCAACCTTCTCTATTCACGTATGGAGCACAAATACGTATCGAGATCTCTGAGAGAACTTGTTGTGGGATAATATGTAGAAAGGGATTACTGAATATACCTCAAAGTGATTGTTATGTATAAAATAGAAGGATGAAGATAATAGGTCTAAGGGTATTATGTGACCACTACCCATACCAACATGGAAGTTGGAGAAAATTACCATGGACATTGTCATTGGACTTCCAAAGACCTCCAATGAAAATAATGATATATTGGTCATTGTGGATCATCATACAAAGAAAAATCTCTATATCGAAATTCGAGAGGTCTTCTCATTGGATAAACATCCATGGATATATATCAAAGAGGTGGTAAGGCTGTATGGAGTACCACTATCTATTTTATCCGACAAATATATAAGATTCAATTTGATGTTCTAGAAAAGTCTCTAATGGGATCTATGAACTGAGTTAAACATTATTACATGCTATCATCCTCAAACAGATAGCCAATATGAAAAAACTATTCAGACATTGGAAGATATCGTTAGAGAATGTTCTATGAACTTTAAAAGAGTATGGGACCAACATCTTCCACTAGTAGAATTCTATTACAACTCTAACTTAAACTCCATCATCTGAATGGAACCATATGAATCCCATTATAGGAAATGGTGTCGAACACAATCATATTGGGATGATGTCAGTTATGATAATCTTTTAGGACCTAAAATAGTTAATGAAAATTTAGAGACAATGAAAAACATTCAATGTCGCATCAAGTAATCCCAAATACAACAAAAGAGATATGCAGACAATCATTGACGAAACGTTGAGTTTAAATTTAGGGACATGGTAGTCCACTATATATCTCCATGGAATAAGGTCGTGAGGATTGGGAAGAAAATAAATATATTCCCCAGGTACATCGGCCCCTATGATATTCTGCATCATGCTGGATCTGTAGCTCCTAGATTATCACTTACACCAACCATGTCTAAGGTAAATGATGTCTTCCATTTATCCTTTTTAATATAGTATATACTAGACCCTTCACATGTACTATATTTAGAGGTGGTACAGTTAGAGAATTAAATTTCATACAAAGAGAAACTAGAGAAGATATTATATTTTATAGATAATTTTCTACACTAGAAGACTACTCACCTAGTCAAATTAATATAAAAAACCATAAGTACGAGGAGGAAACAGGGGAACAAGAGGTGTAAATTAAGGAAAGGTACCCACACATGTTTACTAAATTGAATATAAAACGAAATTTTGAGGGTGAAATTTCATAAGGGGAGAGGAATGTAACGACCCAATGATTTACCAATAAAAATTACCTTTTTATAATTATAGTATAATCACATAAGATTGCAAATAAAACACAATAAAATCCATACAACTGAATAACGAGTGAAATAAATGGTATTTGTAGAAGGTCACGAACACATACCGATGAAAGAGTAACCTGACCTTTGGAATAGTAATGTGGCCCTTATGAATAGTAACCCGGCCAATTGAATAGTAACATCACAAATTAAAGTATAATTAAAATTTGTCCATATTATAAGTGAAAATATGATATAATTATATTAGAGTAAATGTATGTAAATATTTTAAAAATTATTAATTAATTGATGGTATTTTTTTATGTCATGCATATTTAATAAAAATGTTATGATACATTTAATAAATCAGAATAAAATTTATTATCATAAATGTAATTCATAAATTATTATTTGCATTTCCTTATATCATAAGTTAATTTTATGAGACCTTAATTATTTTTTCAATGTGATAGAAAAACAGTTTTAATTTTAAAATTGGTATTTTTAACGTAAATTTTGATTTTAATAAAAATTAAATTTCTTGTAATTATAAAATTATTTTCTTAAAATAGATTTCATTTTTTAATTCTACAGGTTAAAAAATTGTTAAGGTTAGTTTTTGGGATTTTTTTCTGAAATACATTATATTTTTGTGAATAGTATAATATGGAAATTTGTTTTGTATATATATTATATGTTAAATATACGACTTATTGAGTAATTTATGATGTAATAACCTTGGGTTAGAACTCAGATTAACATATTTATTTTTTTCCAGAAGATTTAATACAATTGTTTGTCTTTAGAAAAATAATAAAATATTGGGAAAACCCTCCTCTCCTCTACTATAAAAAAACCACCATCACCCCAATATTATCTACACTCCTCTCAAACCTTGTGCCAAGTCCAAATTATACTCTAATAAATCCATAAGAACGTTTTCCACTTCCTGAAGGTTGTGGTATCTTTAAAAGACCAAATCATCTCCCTTAAAGAGGTTCTTAATGAATACATATTGAAGATATAAATTCCTCTTTTCATTTCATTTATTTTTTTCGGGTTTCATTATTTTATTTTTCATTACCCACATACATCCTGAAACTTATATGATAGCTCAAGTACCTTACATGTACTGGAATTATTATATGGAAATTTAATAATTCATCATTATCTCTCATTTCCCTTCCTTTTATTCTAATAATGAAATCACCATCTGAGATGTGTTAATTTAAGGACGACATGTTCTCAATTATTATTACCTCCTATAATTATGGTCCTTGTAACGCCCCAACCCTAGTTACACAGAGTCAGTGCATTATTACATATCATTGTCCTGATCATAAATGATCAAGTCTTAATAGACCGATTAGTTTAGTAGCCTTGTATGTACTAGATATATTCATAAGGTTTACATTAAATCATAAAATGAAATACTATAACAACATTGTTTCCCTCGACCACACTCAAATCCCGTAGTCTATCTATACAGGTCAGTCATAATATACTTCTTTGCATCCTAGGAAAATTAAATCATAGAAAGGGGTGAAATCAAATGATCACTAGGGGTAAGGAATACAACAGATGATAACATAAATATTAAGCTTGATGAATAATTGAAAACACATTCCTTTAACAATATTAAACATGAACACATTTATGGAAGGAATATGAGCTGAGTAAATAATTCCATAACAAAACATAATATTGGGTGTTCAACTAGTCGAATGACCATATAAACCATCAATATAATTTTCAAAATGAGGTTATTTATAATGCCAGACATTCTGAAATATTTTGTCAAGGCCTCGGCCAAGATGTCTCAAAATGATTTAGGCCACGGCCAAAACCATATATCAAATTGGGAAAATCCTTGGCCAATTCCACATCTAGTTGTCTCATGAGACCTACTAATGCATCTAGGAGAAATAGTGGGCTCCACATGTCTCCTACTAAGTCTAATACATTCCTCATATGAAAAGGGATCAAATATAACATAATCATTCGTATTAAAACTAGCATTCAAAATGCCAATACTTTAACCATAAACCATGAATGGTATAAAAATATGATATCTATAGTCCAATATATCAAAAAACCATCAATAAAATATGTATGTTTTGTATCATATTAAATAAACATCAAATAAACATAAAATTCATGAAAGGATGTTGACATAGTTGAAATCAAAACCTTTTTAGAGAAATATATCTTTCTATTTTGAAATAATTTAAGAGTCACAGAATTATAAAGAAAAATTTTATTTTGAAAATAATCTTATAATCTTTTAAGGGAAGCTTTGACGATGATATAATAGCAGAAAATAGCCGCACCTACCGTATAAGTTAAAAAACATTCTTACAATTATTTTGTCGAAAAGATTTAAAAGGACCTTGTTTGGAAAATGAAAAAAAGCTTCATTTATAAACATCATATAAAAAGTCAAAAAATGGTATAAATTACTTTTACCCATTGTCTATAAAATAGTAAAAAAAATTTGGAATATATTTTTATGAAACCTGGATGTGCATGATAAAGAGGTCCCAATAGATAATTACGTATAAACTACCTCAGATAATGAAGAGATTGTGAAATAAAACCTTAACTTGTACTTTTCCTTGGTAGAGGGAAGTTTAAAATCTTTTATAATGGTGAAATAATTGTTATTATATTATACAATAATCATATACACTAATTTTATATCCTATATGATCTTTTATCATTACTTTGTTAATAATATCTTGGTATTATCGTCGTTTCGGGTGTTAACTGATTCGTTTTCCTTTATATGATTTGTTACAAAAGTCATATATGTTATAGATGGAATGTATTTTATTCATATCCAGAACTATATCATGTCTTAAAACATTATTTTTAATCATCTAATGAAAATTAGTCTTGAATGGATACGATTGGGAATGAATCTCATCTCATCCGTGGAGACGGTAATCCGTACGAATGCATGAGCGACAATATCATTATTTTCATATTATAATAACATATAATTGGATGTTATATCATATATAAAGAATCTTTATCATGTAATATTTACTATTTACATCAATTACACATTATTATTATACCCATCGAAGTAATGTATTGAATAATAATTACTCCACGACGTGGAGACGGTAAGTCATATGTACGCACATATAGTGACATGTTATTCAATGGATGGATAAAATAGTGAATATGGTTGTACCATATTTATAATAACATCACATTATATATAATATACTGTATATACTATTTTATAATGAAAAAAACAATGAAAGAGGAAGTGAATGAAGAAAGGAACTTGAAAGAGGTGATGAAATATTTACCTCTTCTTTGGGGTATTCCTTTTGATTTGATCAAAAGGGATCCTAAGGATGAATTTATGACTATAGTAAGGCATATAAAATGATGGTAGGATAGTGTGTAGGATATTAGGGTAGTGGTTGGCAGAGCACAAAGGCTTTGAAGGTTTGAATTGGAGGGAAGGAGGAGTGCCATTTTATAAGAGGGGGAGGGGCACCTTAGGAAAAACATAAAATATTATTTTATTATAAATACATATTCAGTTTATAATGGCTCCACATTAATTTATTTTTAGGAAAATATGGTGATGGTTCTAAAACCTTTCAACCAATAGGTTTTATATAGGTGTGGGTCACTATATTAACCTTATCTTTTATATTTAACTCTTAGTTAATTAGTTTGACATTCACCATGTCACTTTGTATTTTTATATTATTTTGTTAATAAACTTACTATAAACTATCAAGAGAATTCCATGATGTTCATTAAATATATACCTATCATCATATAAGTCCTTTGGCCGATCCTTAGATTTTTAGGAATTTTATATCATTTAATAATATAATATTTGTTTTAAAAACACTTTTACGTCAATTTTGAGAATATTTAATAAATGATTTTTGTTAAAGTCCTAAAAACTTTATTAATTCAAGATAAATTTATTTATTCAATCATAAATTTCATAGAAACCAAAAAAATTCGTGGATTTCATCAAAACATTCAAATTTTATTTATTTTAACATTTATAATACCATTTATTTGATTCATTCATTAATAAAGACAATATTACATCATCATTGTGTCATAAATAAATTTAATTATACAATGTCTAAAAATTATAAATAAAATAATTAAGTATGAAATAATTTTATCTTTATAATGAATATTTATGGTTGAAATTATTACATATATAACCCTATGTAAATATTGTTTTACTAAAAGATATATGCTTTTTTCATTATTGTATTTACTTTTACTTAATTAATATAATGTGTCATTAAAACTTACAAGTGGCTATATGGGGTCCCAAAATCCACCCAAAGATGTCCATGGTCAGAAATGTATTTGAAAATAAGGTTAGGACACGTGTTAGGGTAATATAATGTTATTATAATATTATTTTTACTTTTATTTACCGAATTTACCCTTTAACCTTGGTAAATAAAGTATTTACCGAAATAATTATTCAAAATATCTACAAATAAAATTTACCTATTTACAGAATTTAGACCTCCTGATTCTAAATAAGGAATCCATTTTTCTAAATACAAAACACAGAACTAGCATTAATTAATTTAAAATTAATTCCCGTTGTCAAATCAAAAAGCATGTTTTTAAGAAATATTAACTACTTAAAGATTGACACTTGTTTATGTCCAGTTTAAATGTGAAATTGTGTCCAATGACCGAAAATGGATTAAATGGTAAAAATATAATCTAATTATACTTTAAAACTACTCAATAGTATAATTTAGCACTATAAATTATTTTGATTAAAATAGCTATTTTTAATTAAAGTTTAGTATTTTTTCACTATTCATCAAAAATTGATGTTTTTCGAAAATTACAAAAAATTCACCCTAATCTAATTTAGATATTAAAAATCCAAAAATGAAGTCCATTTTGAAAGATAAAATTTATAAATTCTCAAAAAGTGGGTATTACTATTCATAACGTCTAGTTTGATTGGTTTTGGTGTGTTAGAACTCGAAGTTGCGTACAACACATGCTATTGTATTATTCAAAGAGAAATGTACCATGGAAGATTGTGGTGTTACAGTCATGAAACCATTTGTATGGTTTAAACAGACTATTATATTTGTATAAATTATAATTTTAGTATATGTATTCTTTTTTTCAAATTATATTAATGTGTAATGAAAATTTAGTTCGATTTGACAAAAACCCCGCCAATTAACAAAAAATGTTATCATTGAAGATTTATATAATGAATCATATTCAATATAAATAACTGAATGAAATTTATTACTAATTATTTTATTAGATGATCACTAATAACATTTAACTACAATTTTGGACAACCATTCTCATCTTACATTTGTATCCTTACATGTATATTAGTAAACCAATCATGAAATCCAATGAAACTAACATTGGAATTGAACCTCTTAACCCATCAAGAAGGTCATGAATGAACATAATAGTGTTATAATAAATAAATTACATAAATATTAGGTTATTTAAATATTAATTAATGAATTTAATTTGGTTATCCAGGATATTAATATCATGTGGATGACACTATCAGACTTAAGGTAAGGGATTGTACTGAAACATCCTTTATTCGTTTAGGTTGTTCTATCTATCTATTTACCTATACGAATTAATCTATTAATATTATGAATATATTATAAATTCCTCTGTATATGTTCCAAAATAAATTATCATGATGCATTTTTCATTCTCTTTTGGGGGTATACATGTTTTCAAATGATTCCTTCTTCAATTCTTCTAAATAAGTATGCAAGTTTTAATAGAGATTCCTGAATTCATACACAATTTAATGTGCACTCTATAATCTACATTAACCCACAATATTTTTATTAAAATAATTATTTTTATTTTTAAAACCTTCGTGTCTTAATTCTAGTTTTATTTAAATCATTATTTCCTTTTCTATTTTAAAATTTCTAGAGTATTTTCCGTAAAACGGCACTAAAATTTTTTTATTCTAATTTTTTTAAATACTATTATTACATGTTTTCTCTTATATTTGAAATCACAAACCATGATATTTTATTATTTATCATTTTTAATATCCATGTATCTTTTAATTCGTTTATTTCATGGACACATGTATGATACACCCATTCATTAAGCTTTATGACATGATTATGATACCCACTTCTTCTGGTGGGTACCATTGTGTTTATGTATGATTGAATATTTATGATTAATTATGTGGAATTAATATTCATGAACATTTTTATATGGTTTCACCCATATATCACTAAAATGAACTGAGTAAATTTGATTCTCATGAGAAATTATGTGCAATGGTCTTGGCGGTTATCCTTTACTCATGCTACCATGTGAAACAATATTTGTTGTTAACCTATACTTATGCTACGCTATGTGGAGTGAGAATGGAATCATTATAAATAAATGTTTTATGTTGATTTCACATTAATATTAATCCATTATTATATTATCCCAGGCTTATATGTTATTTTTCTGTATGTTCCATGCCTTTTTATATCATTATTTAATGCCTTCTCACCCTTGTGCTAAATATTTATTCTTAAATTTATTCCCATCTTGGTAATTTTTTGACATCCCATTGTTAATGCTATCCTTAGGTTATCATTTGAATATATATGATCAAAATGAATTATAGGAGATCTTTATTAAGACTAAAAAAATAAATGTTATATTTAGCTTTATGTTTTACGTTTTATGTACCTAGTCTTCCAAGACACTACACATTGCGATCCATGTCTTGTAATATGATGATTTACTATGACTAAAATACTTTAATGATATGTGTAGAAGTATTGGGTCTATGAAACCTATAATTATCTATGTAATATGTTTAATTTCAATGAAATTCATTGATACGAGGCAGTGGTAGTCTACACGTACACATGAGTGACACTTTCACGTCCAATTTGGTAGAATATAGGGTTGATATAGTTTGTAAAATAATAATAATTATAATTATTTTATTATATATACTATATATAATATATTATTTTATAATTATTACTATATTTTTAGAGAAGTATTCATAATAAATAAATTGAGAGAGGTCGGGTAAGATGATTTATTCTTCTTTTGTGGGCCCCCTTTAGATCTGTTTTAACGACACTTGGAATGGTATTTCAAATATTTCATCACATATAATTTATGGTTAGGGTATTTAGAAAGTTATATGGGAAGTTTTTTCTTTATTTAGAATGATGAAATTGGGGTAAAGGATAGAAATTTGGCTTGTCTTTTTGTATATATGGAAGGGGACACACTTCAGTTTTATTAAAAGAATAATGTATAATAAATTCATAATCGATCCAAATGATTAAATGTACATAGAGGATTAAATATAACGTTTTATAAGGTGAAATAATATCCATTAAATATCATGTATACATTATATATTTACAATTTAAACCATATCTCTTGTTATAACCATCTCTACTGGTAACCCTGTTTTAACCTTAAACGCAGTGGCATTTTCACTATTTTACGATTCATTATAGAAAGAATTATTGTTGAAAAAATAGAAAATAAGTAAATATTGACTAAAAATATATAATAAAATTTATCAAACACAATATATATATTTGGAAGAAAATAGTCTTAAAATAAACTCAAAAAACTCAATTAAAACGTTTTTTGAGGAACAAAATGTTTTCTTAAGTGCAACAATTTTTATAACAAAATCAACAAAAAAGTAATTGAAATGAATATAATGTTATTAATAATAATATAAGAAAACTAATGATACATTATAAACAATTTAAGAAAAATTTACTTTGAAATTTATTTAAAAGAAATGAAAGACTTCAATAAAATCATCATTTTTCACTATTCATCGAAAAATTAATCATTTCAGAAAATTATAAAAAATTCTATATATGTTAATATTTAAGAGGTGATTTTAAAAAAAGAGTTTATTTATATTAATTCAGTCTTTATTATTGTAAAAAACTAATTTTTTTATTTTCTCCAAAGAAAAATCAAAACCATTTTTGAAGAAATATTATTTTGTTTTTGATGAAAATAATGACATCACTAAAAATATGAGTACTTATTTTTCAATATATTTTAATAATATTAAAAAATTATATATTTTTTTAAATTTTTTTTATTCCAACTTATACCACCATTATAACAACTTTGTTATATTGATATACTATATTATGGTTCATTTAGACTCGGGGTTCCATGCATCGCAAGCTATCAAATAAATAAATTCATTTAAAAGGAAATATATCAAAAAATTGGGTGTTACAAGTATCATATGGTTTATACATTGGTACCGCCCATATATCTATTATATTCAGCTAAACCACATAAATTATTCCTAATTCCCTTTATTGGAACCCAATACATGAAGTCTGTATGCACATCGAAATACATGTATGTGGTGTAAGTAGTAAAACCCATGGGGACACCATAGATGCATTAACAAAGACACATTTATAAATTGTTTATTTGATGATAAAAATAAAATCAAAAGTAACCATAATAAATATAAAATAATATACTGAGTGGTCATGAGCTTACAGGAAACCACAAAACCACGATATACTTTCTATGGCACCTTACTAAAAAGATGATAAAGTGTCATAAAAATGATCATTAACTAACCAGAAAACTAAAGGCATGTACATAGATATCCTAATGGAATTAAAATTAACATGATACTTGGTGTCCTCAGGGAATATATTTCTACCACATTACTCGGTATACTTAAGCATTATATTTTCATCTAGGCCATAAGGCTATGAGGATCCAAATAATTATATGGGTCAATCATCATCATATTCACATGTTATGTGTGCTCCCCATATAAGGGTAAAAAACCATGATGGTCTCCAAACCATTGATACCCAAAACGAGTATCTAAAGTAAATATAACACACAATTAGGTAGATCATTATGAGACTAGTGTAACAAAAAAACATGATAATATAGTAGAATCATATTAAAACAAGTTATCAACTTCAATAATGGAGAAAGATACTCAATAAATATGCATGGAACAATGATTATATTTGGGCATCACAACAGTTCACACACAACTAGGTAATAACAATCCACTAGGAACTACATTCCATTATATCTAATAAATCATACCATGAAACAATTGGTATATTAGATCCCATGAGGAAAAGAACATCCTACTCATGTTTATCGACATCAATATTAAGTTTTTTCAAAGGTGTAGCTTCTTAAATCACATTCACACACAAACATGAAAATGGTCACATACCTAGAACTCTTAAAATGGGTCTCAATACAAAATGTTATGGGTTTTAGAAGGGGGATTTAAAAGAATAAAACTATGTGTAGAAAAATCGATACAAAATTATTATTACTCTCATCATTAACCTTATAGTATACCTTTATGTGGATTAAAAATGATTTTCTTGAGAATTAATGAGAGGATAATTGAGGTAGTCATATAGTTATATGATTCGAAAAGAACAACCACAATCTTCTAACATGGTCGAGCATGGAGATTCATGATGATCAAAACAATATATGATCATTTCTTTTCCAAAGTAGTTAGACTGAATATTTCCTTAAAACACACAGAATTTCATTATAAAATAACTATGTCAAGGGAATATACATGGATAAGAATAAAAATTGTTAATAATAGATTTATTTTATTACTAAACATAGTAATTCCTTAAAATTAAGAGCCACACATTTCTCCCCATGATTTGGTCAATATATGTGGAGAGAAGGCATTGAATTTTGTTATTTAAACATTTCTCAAGGCCTAAATGGATTAGAAAATGATCTAGGGATAGTCATATTGGTTTTTAAAACCCTGGTCCAAAATATTGTGGACTGTGATTTGTTGGATAACTCTAAGATATTTTAACTTCAACACTTATTCCATTACAATATTGTGAGGTTATGCAAGGTGTTTTTTACTGAAACATTTCTGAACTTCCACTAAACACCATGAATTCATCATGGCATGGATAATCTATTTCTTTATAACATTTTTACGTTGTAGTAACACCACAACCAACATTATAACCATATTGTTTGTTGTTTTAGTGATAAAAATAGAACTCCCCTTTAAGTATCCACAATATACCAGATCTCCCTATTCATTACTAAATTATCGATTAAATTCCAAAAAAAGAAATATATGAAGAGAAAAAGGATTCACAAAAAAATGTTCATCGATTTTATAATCTACCCCTATAAAGAGTTATCATATTTGAAAAGATTCAGTAGTGTTTCTTCCCGAATAGATTAACCTACCAAGTTTAATCACTGTCCACCTACACTGATATTTTCTCTAGGATTTAATTATACACCCATAAGGTCTAGAAAAGTGATACTATTTTCTTTGTAGAACGTTCTCAGTCATATCAACAATCAACACTAGGTGATTCAAACAGAATTTTTCCAGATCTATCTAAACATACTCACTGTTGAGGACATGAATTAGATCGAGCATGTACCTCCAGAACTAAGACACATGAAACACATCGTCCATAAGATGGTAATCTGAATTTATATCAATATATTATTCCACTACACCAACATAATCTATGATCTTAAAGGGTCTATCATATCATGATTCATTAATACATTTCATCAGCTTGTGTTGTTTTCCTAATGAATGTGTCAATATAAAAAAAACACCATCACCAACAAAAAATACCATGGTTTTCACTTTTGGTTCACATAAGACATCATGCATATGTAAACATGGATCAACCTCTTATGAATCAACATCAATCACTTATATATGCCATATTGGGTCCCAAAACAATTTCCTCACCAGCATCATAGATGCAATGTGATGAATAACATATCCATCTGTAAAGTGCGTCTTATTGTGCAATCTATGTTGAACAATGGTAATTGTTTTTATAAGATTAATAAACAAAGTCTAGTGGACCATCCCATGATCCAATATAGTCTAGGAAGAAAGAAAAAATCATTAACTAATTTATGTTAGTTATCTAGTTGATAAACCCATCAGTATGAAGGTGGTACATGATGTTCAATATTAATTGAGAACCCAGGGAATTTTGTAATCCATACTTAAAAAATTCCATAAAATGTGTTTTTCTGTTAGATTCAATTTTCAAGATAACTTCATGTAGGATTAAAATATAATGGGAATAATTAATTTCATAATCATCTAAAAAGTGTCTCTCATAGGCTAATAATAGGTGGGTAACCATCATCAACCAATAAAAATTCACCAAGACATCATCATGGATCTTCAGGCTCCTGGGTAACCCCCATCACAAATTCCATTGTGATTTCTTCCCACAACTATAAGGGAATTAGAAGTGGATCGAGAAAACTAGTAAGACATTGGTGCTCCCCCTTAATCCTCAGGAAATTAAAGTTTTAAGAAACAAAATCTATTAACACCCCCTTTATCCTTGACCACCAGAACTAATACCTAAAGTCATGGTGCATTTTTGATGAACTAGGATGTAATATATGAGCCTTTATTTTCAAGAAGTTTAGCCTTCTTTTATTTCAATGCCACTTCTAATCTTGGTTAAAAAAATTATGTCTTAATGAAGGCCCCATGACTTTCCAAGGCTTTTTTGGAGCCCATAGTTCTCAAATATGCGAAACATAGTACAGTACATGGTTAGTGTTATCTGTTTAGGGTCACCTTGAGGAGAAACTTATGAGTAGTTGATACCACACATTTTTTATGAAACAATTAATCCCAATGTTCATAACAATATTTAATTTAAAAAAATTATGGGCATAATTTTCAGTGATTGTGCCTGGATAGGGAAACTGGGTTTCTTAACCATGTAGGGTCTCTCATTTGGTTTTGGGAAGAGCATGATTTTGGTACAATTTGGCCAAATCATATGGAAAAAATGTATACCCCCATTTTTTAGGTTGAAATTACATTTTTTCATTAGTGATTCTTAAAACCTTATTTCTCATTTTCTACTATACAGTCTAGTTGATGGATCATCATTTCATCAAATGTGGCTTTCCATCAATCTCTCTTGGGTATTGAGATAACATTATGATCTGAATGCTCAGTCATGATCTGTTAGATGAATTAAATATCTCTTGTTGTGATATCAACTCCAACTTGATTATTATTTCAGTTTATCATTATATCTTTTTCACTATTTTGGTTCAGGATCTTATTCACTATATCTCGGGTGTTGATCTATTATTTGTTTTTCTACAAGTCAACTTTAAATTTGTTACCTCTTTTGGATGAAGATTCATTAACATCCAGAAGGTAAGTTTCATTTTTTCAATTAAATTTGAGTTGTTTTTATAGCCTCATTTTTGTGACGCATGTCATCCATTGTCGCATGTTTTCATAAAATGAGTTTTTTATTTCTAAAATCATATACACACGTTTTTATTCTCCCCAGTTATTTTATGTAATTGCCGGATGTTGAACTCGATCACAAACACCCCATGACTGTGACAACCTGCAATTCCTCTTTTCAATTATTTAATTAAATTCTTGGAATTATTTATATGAATTATCTTTGGATTTCAATTTGAATTTACCTCTGTCATTGAAATTTTTATTGACACATATAACATTCTATGTTCGAGGATTGAATTACAAATGTAATTACCCTTGTAGTTAATTTATGAATAGATAATGTAACCTCGTATGTTCTTTATTAAGACATGGAATTAAATAGTTAATCCTTGGTTAATTAAATTGCACGATTATTTTTAACGGATTACTCCATGATGGGTTTCTTTCATAAATTAACTAAAAGCTTTAAGTGAAATGAATTATAAATTGTGGAATGTCTACATTGATGGTTTCATTATTTTTTAAATTCTTAATTTAATTTTGATAGCCTTGGTTTTAATTCAGCATGATAAATATAATTCATGAGAGGTAATGGCTCAATGATATTATTATTATTATGATTACTCCATTGATAATGGTCATGGAATGTTGGTTAATGGACAGATTGGGAATGGATTTTCACTTTCCATTAAATCAATTATTGATCAATATGTCTCACACCATTTACACAATTTGTATGGTGGTCCTAGAACACCACATACCATTATTCAGGTGTTGACATATTGAAACACCCAACATCTCAATTGAAAATAATGTAATCTATCTCTCATGAAGAGATAAAGTAATGTACCCTTTTTCTTGAGCTTATAGGCTCATTTAGAGTGGTTATAGATGACTGAGTTATGTCGTGGTCCATCCAATACCTATTATTCTATGTATACAGCTACATAAATCTACAGGTACATAGTCCATATAGGTGAATGTAGTATATATCTATATGAGAGAGAGATATATATAATTTCTATATATATAGTCAACGACCAGACAATCATTCTAGCCAATAGATGATGAACGTAGAGCCTCCAAGTGTCCTTTAGGATCCTAAACAGTCTGATAATTACCTTTTTATCAATTTTTATTATTAAATTTATATGATCACACTACTATTTCTTTAAAAATCCTATGATTACCTATAGATGTTGTTGGTGTTGTCCTATAGAGATTTTATGTCACCCCCTACTGAGACCACCTTAGGTACTTGATTATATTACATGTCTATATGTATGGATAAGCGAATGAACCATGTTACATAATTTTTATATTCTTATCTTATAGTTGGAGCGTAAAATAATATTACTAACCAGATGTTCAAGATGCTCATTATAACTAAGCTTCTCGTTATTCCACATTAATAAATGTTTTATTTCATAAAATTACACTGATCACAACTCCAATGATTGAGATGTCTACTATATTTGATAACTACATTCATTTCATAAAAAATATAACATGGGATAAAAAAATTATTGAAAACATTCTGGGAATGATCATAATATTCCAATGAACTTAAAAGTTAATGGGATAACATAGGGACAATCATAAGAATGGGGTGCACTATAAATCATAATAAGGGAATTAAAATGGAATAACATGAATCTAATGATACTTGTTAGAGAAATATTATATAAAATGGACCTATAAAGAGTATGGATCATAAACATTGACAATGATAGATGATAGAGCATGGTAATCATAATAGCAAAGGGGAAATGTGAAAATAAATTAAAATAGAACATTAGAAAAAATGTGAATCTTTAATGTTCCGAAACCTCATGGTGGAAAATGTATCATAAAGGAATCATATTCACTCCCTATCCCAAAATGACTTATTATGATACTAAACATTACCACATTCATTGAAGCACCGTCTGTGTGCACCCAACTCATTGATTTCATTCTTATTCTTTAGTGTGCCACATAGATCATAAAACATGGATTCATTCACCATAATAATTTTTTAAATGATTAAAGAGTGTGTAAGACATATATTTAATTCCCCAATCAATACATATATATTCATAAATGTGAATACCATTAATATAAAAATTTGTACGGTATTAACTAAAAAAATTTGGAATGGAAAATTACAATGAATGTTTGGCACCATAATAGAGTTACATAAAATTTCATAACAATTTTTGATGAAACTGTAAGGGGTATATCATCATTTATACATAAAATTGGAAGTATTAAGAAAATGTATGTACTTATATCAACATTTTGAAATGTAAAAAATGCATAAGTTTATAAATAAACTTGAATAAATAAGAAAAGGTGAGGATCTCTTATGAAATTTTGGCAATGAAACGGCTTACGTAAGGGTCCAAATATGGGAGGAGAAATGATCCCTCATTCAAATAAAATAAAATGGAAATTAAGGGAATGGTATTTAAAAATTTAATGTATATAAATTTTATATTAAAATAACTAATATCAAATATGTTTCTGGATTTTCAAAGGAGGGGAGGAAGGTCCCCAACAAAATTTTGGATTGGTAGCGAGTGTAAAAAAGAGATAATAGGAGTGACAAATGAGATCAAAAGGGTATATACTAATTAATAAATAAAATTTATATTATTGGGGATATGAATGAACATATCCCCGCATATTTAAATTGAATTAAAAATACATAATATTAAAGAAGTTCTTGATAAAAGAGGAGAGTGGAAGATCCCTTACTTGAATGTGTGACTCCAAAGGCTTGGTAAGGACTTCTTCAGAGCATGTAAAAGCCTTGGTAGACATTGGAGAGTGGAGGGAATAGTTTTTACAGGTTAAAAAAATATTTAGTGACGGGAAATGGGAGAATGGGTGGGGTTATATATGAAAGAATAGGATTTTATTTATTATTTAGAATATTGGATCTACAAAATATAATATCCAAATACCCAAACCATACAATAGTATTTTTCAATGATTTCATCAAAATGGTATAATTTTACATTATTTTATAAATCCATGGGAATAAATTATTACCATTGGTGATGTAGAGGTGATTCACACTCTTACTTAAGTTATTATAAAACCATAAAATATATCATCTGTTTTGGAGGACTGAATTAGCCTCTATAAAATAAACATAAAATGACTTGATTTTAAAGGAAAAATATATTTATTTATTGGTCCCATTTATATTTTTCATTACATTACATTGGGGTCATTATGAAGTCATAAAACTGAACGTATAGTTATATAGTATTATATTTTTCCAAAATATTTTGATTTTCACTACAAATTATGAAATAATAACCATTAGAAAATCTAGACATTTTGATTAAAATAATAACTATCATTTTATCTAAATATATATATAAATATATGAATTTCAACTTTTTAAATAATTAACAACATTTATAGAAAATGATGGCTATTTGACAATAAGATTTTTGGAACCCTAGTAAAAAATTTACATTTTACCTCATAAAAAATAATATGATCATTTATATTTGATTAAATTTTTTTAATAAACATATTTTTATTTAAATATTATTTTTTTCAAAAATCAATGATTTTAGAAATTCATTAATGTAATTTGAATATTAACAAAAAATTAATGTTTTCTTTTATTGTTTCAAAAATAATAATAATAATAATTTACATTGAAACAATAACATGATTAAAATATATTCATTTTTATACGGAAGAAAATGTATATATTCATATTTCTATGGTCATGATAAATATTCCTTTAATACACCAATAATTTTCCTAAGTGTTAGGTGTGTGATGGTGGGACATTCATGGGATGGTTTGGTGAACATTGTTTGTGATATGATCTCAATGAGCATGAAAATCTCCCATAAACAAGGTCATGGTTAATTTTTAGTATCACAACATTGTATTTTTCAAGGGAAAATCAAGAAATTTTATCTCACTCGAACGCTCTGATTAAATTTCTTCATTGGGTATGATGTTATTGGTTGATGTCGTAACATATTTTTTCTATGTCTATTATATTTTTTTAAACCCTATTTTTATTATAACCATGTGGTCACTTTATAGATCTATACATTGAATGAAAATGATACTTAATAATCATTTATATCCAAAATGATATTAAAAAACCAAATAATTTCATCGGTTTTTTATAACGATATTACATGAGGGGACATTTAAGTAAATAAAAAATGTTAATTTTATTTATAACAGTTTGGTTTGTTATAATCTTACCACATAAGAAATTTCTCCCCAAAAATATTCATTTACAACACTAAAACATATGATGGTAACATTTCTTCAACACTTCCTTCGGTTCCTACATTGCTTCCAATAACACATGTTTTCTCCAAAAAACATTGACATGGTGGATTTTGTTAATCATATAACTTTTTCTCTATGATCAATGATCTTCACTAGCTTCTCCACATATTAAATTTCATTATAAAATGGAACTATCTATGTATTGAGTACATGAGAGGGGTATGGTATGTATTTCCACAGAAGGGATACATGGAATACCGCATGTACCTGAGATCATTTTGATGGGAGTGGTTGTTGATTGGTCACAACACCTACACTATAAATGATATCAAAGTGGATTTTGTATCTTAGAATATAATTTCCATTCTTCCAAAATCTCATCACTTTTTTCCATGGACTGGTTAAAAGTAATAACATGTATAAATCATAAAACTATGGGTCTCATCAATTATTGTCAGCATATCTCTTCTTTCGACTCTGAGCGGCCTTAATGTTCTGCTGAATGGTCATAATTTTATCTTCCATTTCGTTGTCCATTTTAGAGTAAAAAGTTTCTCATTCCCCAAATTTATCCCATCATACTAGTGAACTTCACATCTTCCCACAATGTGCTTCAAAGTTATACTTTTGGATACTTGAGTGGAAGATGTTGTTAAAAGAGAACACAACCAAAGAAAAATGTTGGTCCCATTCTCCTTTACAGTCTTCAAAGGATCTCACAACATGCCTTCTGGTGTCTGAAGAGTCTATTAATATTGGCCATCAATTTTAGGATAGTAGGCCGTACTGAAGTTCAACATAGTGTTTAAAGGATATTGATGACATTTCCAGAACCATGAGATGAATCTTGGGTCTTGATCGGATAAAATTGATAGTATTATTCCCAGAAACAATACCACTTCTCTAATGTATATCCGTACAAGGTGATCTAATATGAAGTACTCTCAAACTATTATAAAGTGAGATTTTTTGTAAGATTATCCACAATAACCCATGTTTTAGTATTTCATCTAGACTTATTTCTATGTTTAGTGACAATGTACATGGTGATGTTCTCCCATGTTCATGTTGGTATGGATAGTGGTTGCATAATCCACTTATACATTTTCCTGTCATCCTTCACCTGCTGAGATACCAGTATTATTGAGGTATATTCAACTATCTCTATCTTTATATTATCCCACAAATAGTTATGACAAAGATCTTGAAACATCGTTGTGCTTCGTGGGTGAATTGTGAAATCCAAACTACGACTGTCATCAAATTACAGCTTCTCATGCTCAGGATAGGATGTACCACATAATCTTTACCCAAATCTCACAATTCCTTCTTTTTCAACATTGAACTCTGGGGATTTCCCATTCTTTATAGTTTCCACATTCTTATGAATTCCAAAATCATTACTTTTTCGTTATTTAACATTCCCATGGTATATGGTTAAGTAATCATTGGTGAAATGATAGATGATGTTACTTCCTTTATGATTACCATGTCAAACAGTTTCGAATCGAAGAATATCTTTTCCTTCACAATTATCATCATTAATAAAGATGTAGTAAATGTTCTACTTAGATCAACTTCCAACATATTTGATTTAGAAGGATGGTAGTGTATTGAGAAATCGTAGTCCTCGATGATCTCAATCAATTTACACTATTGCATATTAATATATTTCTATGTGAATATATCTTTGAATCTATTGTGATCATTAGACATATCATAATTGTCCATATATATATTATATCTATATATTTTCAATGAAAACACATATCTTCCAACTACATATCATGATTTGGATAGTTTTACTGATGAATTTTCAACTGAATAGATGCATAGGAAAATAATTTTGATTCAGCATTACCACACATCCCAGTCCCATCTTAGAATCATCACCGAATACAAAAAAAAATTATCCACTTAAGGGTAGTGTGAGAAAAAGGGCAGTAATTAGCCTCAGTCTTAGATCCTTAAAACATTTTACACAATCAAATTTTCAAGAAAAAATAACTTCATTCAATGATAGATTTGTAAGAGGGTTCAATAATTATGAGAAAATATTCAAAAAACAATGATAATATCCCACTATCCTAAATAAAGTATTGATATAAATATCATATGATGGCCTTAGTCATAATTAAATTACTTCCATCATTGAAATGTCCAAATATATCCCATTTTTTATGATGATGTGTCCCCTAATAGAGACTTCTATGAATTAGAACTAACATTATTTGAACTTGGTATAAATCTTCTCATTTCATAAGGTATTTAGAATTGTGTTCAAATACTCCTCATGAACCTCCTTGATTTTGGATTTTATTAAAATATAATCTATAAATGTTACCAAAATTTATTTAGATAATATCTATAAACTCTATTAATAATTTCCATGATGATTACAGGAGAATTAGTGAGTCTTAATTGAGTAAATATGAACTTATAGATCTCAAACAATGTATGAAAAGAAGTATTGGGGATAGTTTCCTTCTTAGAACTTACTTGATAATATCCTGACCGATGATCCACCTTGGTGATGTATTTTCCTCCACATATTTGATCTAACATGTCGCCAATCCATGTAAGAGGATAATTTCTCTTTATCATGATCTTGTTGTGCTTACAATAATCAATGTAAAGGTGCATTGACCCATCCTTTATCATGAAGAATAGGACTAGTGCACCCCATGGTGAAGAACGTGGGTGTTTGAAACCATTGTACAAATTCTTCTTTCGTTGTTTCTTCACCTCCTCATATTCCACAACTAGTATACTATATGGAGTCTTGGATGATGTCAATGCACTAGATGTATGATCGATTGAAAATTTCAACCTCTCAGCTAGTAGGAAGACCATGAAACTCCTCAAGAAACACATCAGTGTATTACCTGACAATAGGCATTTATTCTAGGATGGTTCTTTCCTTAGAAACAATAATTTCAGATAGATAAATTAAGTAATAATAAAATAATACCCATGCTTGTGATGATTTTTCTAAAGAAGATTCATCCTTCTCCATTTAATTTTATAGAATTGGGGGTCAATATTTAATATAGAGACTCTTTTCCTCATGGAAATTTATTTTTGATCTATACAAGGAAAGATATTACTTATCATGAATTGAAAAACATCAGCTAAAGTAAGTATAACATGGTTCATGAAACGACCCAAACATTTGAATAATATTTGTTTCTTGAATTTGTGTGTTATTTTATTGTTTACTCAAAAAAAAATACATCCTATTATATATGAAGTGAGTATAATAAAAATGAGATCATCGTTTTTTGACTATTATACGGTCATCGGTCAATAAAACCATTAGAACATATACACTTAATGTTACGATTACTGTTTATAAATACAAATGATCATGGTTAATTAATTCAGAATGTAGAGCTTATGGACTCATCATGTAAATTCGGGCCATATATAGCACATATCGCATAGAATGGGAAAGAGGTATCATCATTAGGCTTTACTGTGGACCAAGCCCAAGCCAAGCTTCAACATGTTACGATTGAACGTAATCACCTACGGGAGAAGATCAAGTTGATTGAAATAACCACGGAAGAAATGTTGTCCAAGAAGCCCCATAATTCTATCACCATTTAACACCTTCCTCTTAGGTCCTATGAATCTATTATAAGGGTCTATGTAACGAGGTCTTAGTTACATTGTGTAATCTTTTTTATAAATAAAATTTTTATATCTTAATAGCGTAAATATTTTGAATGTCAAATTTCAAAATAAATATAGGATGAATTTTTAGAAATTTCATATTAATGATGAATATTTAAAAAAGAGAATATTTTAAAATATTTTCCATACTTTAAATAATTAATAATGTGAAATTATTTTCAAAAAATGGACATATGCAGTTTCGATCAGTAATAAATTTAGATTCTGTTAAGATCAAAATGTTTTTCGGTGAATAGTAAACTATTAATAGTAATATTACCCTTATGAATATTAATCTTACCAATTTAATATTAACCTCACTTAATTAATTATATATATAATTTAGGCATCTTGAATGGTAATTTTATATAATAGCATAAGTAAATAACTTTACCAGAAATTATTGGTTATGTTATAGTATTGTTTTCAGGTAAATAGTAAATTTTTGTCAATAATTAAATATCCCTTATTGAGAAATTTATTTTCACAAAATTGAGTTCATTTTTGAATTTAAAAAATTTATATTTTTCAAGGGTGGATGTATAAGTTTTTTATAAAATGTTTTGTTTTTCAGTGAATAGTCAAAATATAGTTTTTGATTTTTTGGTGTGTTTTATGCCATCATAATGATTTCATATGTAATTTAGAATGTTTGTTGACACATTTTGATTTAAATATTAGATTATTTTTTACATGTAGCCAAATCCATGTTCATATACCATGGGAAATCCCATGATTTTTCAAATACCATTAATGAGGTGTCCCTTGGAAATTAATAAAATATTCCTTCACTTTTGTTATAAATATCAACCCATTAATTCATTAAATTTATTCACAATTCCTCCTCAATTATGCTATACTATTTTTACCGCCCAATGATTCCTCCCATGGTTCCCTCAAATCCCCAAGGTCCCATCCTTCGAGTTTATGAAGTTACTCTTCAAGGTAAGGGAACATTTCACCATCCTCTATTAGTCAGGACTTCCTTTATGTTAGGAATTATAGTTTTAATTTTATCATGTTGGTTTATGTTATTATATATCTTTATTTTTATACATTCTATTTCCATCTGATGATAGACCCTTTCCACTATCATCAACTTATTTTTTTTGAATTTAAAGTGATGTCATTAGGCTGTCGAATTTTTTTAAGAAAATTCTGAACTTCTCTTTTCCCGTTTTTTGTGCTCTTCTATGTGGTATGTCATTAATATTTCTATACCATTATTTTATTTACATTTAATTTTTCACTCCAATATATTATTAGTCTTTTATTAATTTATGACCCACATACCCACTCTTTTTAAGGTTTTCTAAACCCATGTTTCATAGTATTTATGATGCAGAATTTTCATCTCCAAATATCTATATTTTTCTCAAGAAAATTTCTTATTTTGTTTATGTGAATACCCAAAACAATTTCATTTATAGGTTTACTCATAAATAAATAATATTTATATATTTGATTATATAATTTACATACTTTAAACCCTTATTCCCTTTCCATTGTTTGCGAATAACATAATGATCATGTTTTTGATCACTTTTTAAAATTCCATAATTTTGATATGAAAACCATTTGTTTTATTATCATTGGGTTATTTATGAAATGTTTGATTATGATATATGTGGATCACATAAAAATAAATATAGATTAAGGTTGGGACTAGATAATGCTCCAATGCATTGGGTATGAAATTAATCACTAGAGATGAAAAATTTTATGATACCTTGGTCAATATCCTTGGCAATGTTTATGACCCCTTGGGGATGGAACATGGTGATATTATTATGAATGTTTAAATTTAATGTTTTATTCACATATTAATGTTATGTTTCATGTTTCTATTATTATTATATGAAACTTTTTCCTTACTTTATGATATTCTCCATGTTTTTATTGATATCACAAAAGTGCACATGTAAACTATTTCCCTTATTTTTCATTACTGGGACTTCTTCTCACCCATTCCTTTGATGTATGTCTCCCGAATATAAGATGCAGTATGTGTGATTAGGATGATCTTTTCAAGAATCATTTCATCGGGATTAAAATAATTGTATATATTTTCATGTATTATGTACCTTTTTTCTAACGCAGCAGATTTAATGATCATCTATTTATAAAATGGAATGAAAAGTTATGAAATAAAAAAGGCGGGATTCCATAGTAGGTATCATAGGGTAGTTTAGTTATTTAAGGAATTTATTCAATAAAAACATTAAGAATAACCCTATAGAAAATTTTAAATTTTTGAAAACACTCTGGTATTTTGGTGAAATGTTAATTGAGTGGTTTCTGAACAAATAAATCCATGCCTAGATATGAACAAGTGGATTTGGCTGTCGAATAGATGTATCTTGGGGTATAACCTGAAAACACCACTAAGAGATATATTATAATAGAAACTTGTGCATGAAAACAATCCTTGTTCCACTCCTAGTTTGAAACTCCATGGAGATATGTTTTGTTAATCACAAGCTTATTGTGAATCATTGATAAGAATTTATAGAAAAATGTAATTGTTTTAAAGAATAATACATTTAAGCATGATGTATTATGACAAAAAAATCATTTATAGTTAAAATATTTATAAATGAAATAAGCTTCGCACTAAGGTTTTATTCTTTTAAACTATTATGTGAAATTAGAGGAACTGTGTTAATGGTGACCGAAATAGACCACACACTGATGGCCCTCCGATGGAATCTGTAATGTAAACATTCATGAGAATGATGAACCAGATGACTCAAGTTATGGTAAATATCATGAATCATGATGAGAGACTGATTTAACATGAAGGTATAAACTTTCTGTTGAGTCCTTTTTGTGTCAAATACCACCAACCATCAGTGGATCTACCAACCCATTGAATGTTGAACTGTGGATTAGCTCTATCAAGAACATCATTCTTGTTGTATTCTATTTAGAACAAGAGAATTTCACCATGGATGTTTACCGCTTAGAGAGAGTAGCTGATTAGTGGTAGGAATTGATTAAAAACATGATTCCAATATTAGATTTTGAAGCTATGGAGGGGGAATATTTCAGATGGACATTCTTCAAAATGTATTTCCCATGTTCGATGAGAACACAAATGGAGAAGGAGTTTCTCAAGTTGAAGCAGAAGTAGAATGAATCTTTTTGATGCAATGAGATGAACTTCAAAAAAAATTCCTCTTACTACTCAATCATTTCCATGGATCCTAATGGGAACTTTGATAGATTATATGGTTGTCTATGACCTCATCTATGGAAGAATCAACCCGTCCCAGACTATGATTTCTATGAGAACATTGTACGGAGAGTAATGAAACCTGAATTGGAGATTGGTGAGACAAAATGGTCTCATAAATCCAATAAAAAGAGGAGATCAATGGATCTAAGATTAGGGAGTAGATTTGATCAGAGAAGAGGAGGTAAGAAAGTGCAACATCCCACATGTTATAAATGTGGGAAGAAGCATTTAGGGAACTACTTTATCAAGATCATGAAGTTCTAAATGTGTGTATGATATTTCCATATCACATAGAATATTCAAAGTTGGTGAAGCCTCAACTTTCAAACACTAACGACAATGGTAAGATGGTGCATTCCCTACATGATGTCCAATTCGTCATGTACAGATAGCTTGGTTACATTTCCAATCACTGCCTAGATCGGTGGGTAGTGGAAGGGAGTAACCAATTGCCTTAGCCAAGGCCAAGGGATAAAGGTCGTGATTTTTCTATCACTACAGTCTAAGTTGAAGTGCCAATTGATGTGGTGGCAGGTACTCTAGTTGTTCTCTCAAATCTAACAGGTACTTTTTCTAATTTAGGTTCTATGCATTCCTTTATTTCCTCCATGTTTTCATTTAATTTAGAATCAAACCCTGATTTTCATATAGTATAGTTATCAATCGCGACTCATGATGGGATTATCCAAGTATCATCAGTGTTTAGAAACTCTAGTACATTCTTTATTGATCAAAATCTTATCGTAAATCTAGTAGTCATTTCCATGTTGGAACATGACATTATACTAGGGATGAACTAGATCTTAATGTATAATGCTTAGATCAAATGTATAAGCAAAGAAATCTCAATAGTCATGAATGAAAAATCTATAATTATCTTCCAAGGAGTGATATCTCAAACTGATCGTTCTATATAAGAACTACCTATATCATTCTTTATGGAGTTGATCAATGATGATGAAGGAAATTAGAGTATAAGGATATAAAATTTCATCATGGTATAGGAATACATTGACTGATTTCTTGAGGAGTTATCCATAACTCCCCTAGAAAGAGAGGTACAGTTACCCATTAAACTTGTACCTAGATGTCATCTGATATCAAATACCCCATATAGGATGGAAAATGTGGAGTTGGAGGAATTATGGAAACAACTATAAGATATTTTTGTGAAGGGGTTCATCTGATATAGTGTGTCACCTTGGGGAGTACCAATTCTCTTTGTGAAGATGAAGGATGGATCATATTTTCTATGTATTGATTATAGATAACTGAATGAGATCACATTGAAGAAAAAATACCATATTCCAATAATTGATGACCCATTAGAAAAACATGGTGGGTCTCAATTCTTCTCCAATATTGATCTTCAATCTAGTTATCATTAATTGAGGGTGATGATAGAAGATATTCCAAAACTTCCTTCCAATCAAGATATAGGAATCATGAGTTTGTTGTTAGGCCCATCACAATGACTAATGCATTTTCTATTTTTATGGATTTGATGAATAGAGTCTTTAAGGATTACATTGAAATTTTTTTAGTATTTTTTATTAATGATATTTTGATATAATCCTAAAGTCTCAAGGGGCATGTGGATCATCTAAGTATTATTTTGAAAACTTTACGAAAGGGGATGATTCTTGGAATGTTCATCAAATGTGAATTTTAGTTAAAACAATTTTCTTTATTGGGGAACATTGTAACAAATGAAGGGATCACAATTGAACCTGAAAAGACAATGGTTGTAGAGGAGTAGCCGCAACTTCAACAATAACTGATATTTAATGTTTACATAGAGTATCAGTGTATTATACAAGGTTTGTGAAAAACATTTCAGGACTTTCTAATCCATTATCCATGTTAACACGAAAAGGTGTCAAGTTTATCTCAACCTAGGATAGTGAGGAATTCTCCCAGGATTTGAAAAAGAGATTGGTTACATCACCCATATTAAATTTACTCTCAAGAAAATAAGGATTATTTATTTTAGTGATGCATCTCTGATAGGGTTTACATGCGTCCTAATAAAAAAAATTGAGGTGATTGCTTATGCATCTCGATAGATGATGACTCTTGAGCATAACAATGCTAAGAATGATCTCGAGCTCGATATAATTTTTTCTCTCTGAAGATATGGTGACACAATCTTTATAGGGAGAAATTTAAAATATACATAGACCATCAATGTTTGAAGTATATTTTCACACAAAAGGAATTGAACATGAGAGAGAGGGGATGGTTAGAACATACTAAAGACTATGATTGTATAATTCATTATCACTCAGGAAGAGAAAAAATAGTTGTTGATGGATTAATTTGGAGAGATACAGCTGTTTTATCCATGACGAGTATTCAAAGATATCCTTTGGTCAATGACCTATTAAAGCTAGAAATGGGAATTATATGGGAAGGAAAATCATCAACCCTATCCCAAATGATTTCCCAACAGTAATTACTAGAGAAGAGCATGAAATCTCAGAAAGAAGATCCTTTATTACAATAATCGTTTGAGTTTGTGAAGGATGTGATGTTTCCTGAGTTCAATATTGATCAAGAAGGTTTACCAAAATTTTGTACAAGACTATGTGTTTCTTATATTCCAGAAATAAATAAGGGTTTGTTGGATGATGTTCATAGCTCTACATTATCTATACATCTTGGAAGCACAAAAATGTATATGGACCTTCATGATCATTATTTGTAGGATACTATGAAACAGGAAATTGAGAACAACACTGCAAGGACCCTGTAATGATTGCAAGTGAAGGGATAGTGACATCTTCATGAAAGGGCATTACAATCACTACCCATAAGAGAATGAAAGTTGGACAATATCACTCTAAACATTATCACTGGTCTCCCAAGAACGTCCACTAAAAAAATTTGATACAGGTTATAGTGGAACATCTCACCTTGAAATCAAATTTTATCTCTATTTTGTAGCTTTCCCTCTTGACCTACTTTTCTAGAATTTACGTGAAGAAAGTGGTAAGGCAACATAAATTTCCACATTCTATCGTATCTGATCATGATCTATGGTTCACATCAAAATTCTAAAGAATCATCAACATGCTCTGAGTACAAAATTAAATTTTAGTATGACCTATCACACCCAAACTAATGGACAATCTAAAAGGACTATTCAAAGGCTTCTAGAAATTATGAGAGCATGCTCAATGGAATTAAATGGTTTATGGGATCAACATGTCACAATAAATGAGTTCACTTACAACAAAAAAATCCACTCAATCATTAAAATTTAACCCTATAAAGATATATATGGGAAGAAATGTAGAACTCGTACTTTTTTTAGATGAAGTTGGTGAGAGAATGCTTCTTAGGGCAGGTCTTGTGTATGAGATGGAAAAAAAGGTTCATTCCATCCAGTGACACATTAAGGATACACATATTTGGCAAAATATCTATACCGAAAACCATCTAAGGAACTTGTAGTTTGATGTTGGTGACAATGTATTTCTCTGAATCTCACCTTGGAATAGATTCATGAGGTTTGGGAAGAAAGGGAAGCTTAGTATTAGGTACATTGTCTCCTAAGAAATCATTGATATTGTAGAGGGAGTGCCCTATCAGCTTTCTCTTCCTCAAAATCTTGCAGAACTATATGATATCTTCCATGTATCCATCTTGAGGAAGTACATACATGACCTTTCACATCTGCTAAATCCATAGGTGTTATAACTTGAACATGACCTCTCTTATGAGGAGCAACTAGTGAAGATATTGGATCGTAGTGAAAAGGTTCTAGAAAAATAATACTATCGACCATGTTAATGAGTTGTGGAGGAACGAAAAAATAGGAAGAATCTACATGGGAACCAGAGGTGTCTATGAAGTAGAAATACAAACACCATTTCTCTTATTTGGGTAAGATATGAAATATGTGGGATAAAATTTCTTAAGGGGGAAGAATGTAACGACCCGAATTTTTGAAAAAAAAAATTTCATAAATTTTTCTGTTATTTTATATTGTACTCAACAAAACAATATTCTATTCATAATGAAGTGAGTATAACTAATATTAGACCATTGGATTTTGACATTTATATCAATAGGACCATTGGAAAATATACTCTTAACGTTATGATTATGGTTTATGAAAAAAATGATTATGGTTAATTAATACAGAAAGAAGAGTCAATGGCTTCATCCAGAAGTCTTTGGCCATTCCAAGCCTGTCTGTCAGATCTTGGAAAGGAGGTAGTGTCACTTGGAATTACACTATGTCATCCCTATGTCAATGTTCAATATGTTAATCCTGAACGTTATCACCTACTGTAGATGTTCAAGTTGATAAAAATCACCACTCGGGCAATGTTGTCCGAGCCACCCAAAGATTCCATCACTATTACACATGTTACTCTTCGGTCTTATTAAAGTGTTATATGGGGATATGTAACAAGGCCTTTGTTAGTTTTTGTAATCCTTTTTTATAAATAAAATTGTTTTTTATTATTGTGGTAAATTTTTTGAATTTCAAATATCAATATAAATATAGGTTGAATTTTTTGAATTTGCATATTATTGATGAATATTTAAGCAAATACATTATTTTAAAATATTTTTTATAGTTAAAATAATTAATAATGTCAAATGATACTCAAAAAATGGACATTATAGTTGTGGTCAGTAAGAAATTTATAGTCTGTTAAGATCAACTTGTTTTTTTGGGGAATAATAAATTATGAATAGTAATATTTTTCTAATGAATATAAATGTGACCCATGAAATAATAAACTCACTTAATTAAGTATTTATATAATATAGGATTATTTAATGGTAATGTGTTGTAATAGAATAAGTAAATAACTATTTTAGAAATTATTAGTTAAGTATCAGTATTTTTTTGAAAAAATAGTAATTTTACTCCAAAATTAATACCACTTATATAGAAAATTACTTTTATAAAATGGAGTTCATTTTATAATTCTGAATATTTATATTAGTCTAGGGTTAATTTATGAGATTTTTGTAAAATTTTTTGTTTTTCAGCGAAAGGAAAAATATAGTTTTTGAGTTTTCAGTGTGTTTTATGACATCATAACGATTTAATATGTAATTTAAAATAATTGTATACTAATTTGGATTTAAATATTATATGATGTTTCACATGTGTCCAAAACCATGGGAAAATACAATGGTCAAGCACAAGTATTTGCAAATAACACTTATGAGGTATCCCATGGAAATTAATAAAATATTACCTTAGTTTTTCTATAAAATACCAAACCATTACAAATACATCATAAATGCAGATTTAGTGTGTTAGCCTCACAAGGAGTCCTCCCATTGTTCCCACAAGCCCCAAAGGTTCCAACTATCGTCTTTTTGAAGCTACTCATCAAGGTAGGGTAACCTTTCACCAACCGCTTTTAGTCAAGACTTCGTTTATGTTATGTCTTCTAGTTTCTAATTTATTATTTTTGGTACGTTATTTTATACCCTTATTTCTGTCCATTTTATTTCCATGTTATGAAAGAACCTTTCCACTCTCATCAACTATTTTTTCCAAATTTTAAGCGACACCATTAAGCTACTGAATTCAAATAAGGAAACATTAAACTTCTCTTTTTCCATTTAAGTTCTCTTCTATGTGGTATGTCTTTCATGTTTCCATACCATGTTATTATATTTATTTAATTTTTATTATATAATGTGTTATTAGTCTATTATGAATGGGTGACCCCTATCCCCTCTTTTTTTAATGTTTTACAAAACAATTTTCCATTGCCATGATGCTGCAGAATTTTCATCTCAAAATCTCTCTCTTTTTCTCATGAAAGTTTATTATTTTATTTTTGTGAATAACCAATAATATTTAGTTTAATAGGGTATTAATTAGGAAATAAAAAAAATATATTTTATTATGTAATTGACATACATAAAATCCTCATTCCATTTCCATGGGTTACTAATGACGTAATGATCATGTTTTTAGGAAATTTTTAAATTCCATGATTTTTATATGAAACCCCTTTATTTTATTCTCTTTGTGTCATATATGAAATTTTTGATTATGATATATGTGTATAATAGTAAAATAAATACATATTAAGGGTGCGCCCTGATATCACTCTAATTCATGGGGTAAAAAAATTAATCTCTCGAGATGACAAGTATTATGATACATTGGTGAATAACATTTGTAGTTTTTATGACACCTTGGGGATGTACCTTGGTGATATTATTATGAATATATATGTTTAATTATATACCAGCATTTTCATGTTATGTTTCATGTTATTATTATTATGATATGTACTTTATCATGCCTTTAGTATATTCCCCATGTTCTTATTGATATCGATCAAGTTCACATGTAAACTGTTTCACTTGTTTTCCTTATTGGGCCTTCTGCTCACCCTTTTCATTGATGTATGTCTCTAGGATATGAGATGAATTATGTATACATAGAATGACCATTTCAATAATATTTTCAAGGGTATGAAACTAATGTGATATTTTTTCATGTATTATGTACATTTTTTCAAGACATTACTCTTTATAGATCCTCTATTTGTTAAATGAAATTAGAGGTTGTAAAATAAAAAGGCAGGATACCATAGTTGGTATCAATGGATAGTTTAGTAATTTTTGGAAAAAATGATATTAAAAAATTAATAATAACCCTATAGAAAAGTTAAAATATTAAAAAAATTCATGGTATTTTGGAGAAATATTAAGTAAGTGGTTTCCATACAAATAAATCTCTGTCAAGATATGAACAAGTGGACGTGGCTCTGGAATAGATGTATATAGGGGTAAAATCTAAAAACATCTCTTTGAGATAGAATTGAATGGGAACTAGTGCATGACAATTTTATTTACACAGCTTCTTTGACACTCTTGAGGGATATGTTTGGTTAATCACAATATTTTTATGAATCATAATGAAGTATTTCTATAGAAATGTAACTGTTTTTAAAGAATAATATATATAAGCATGACATTTTAAGACATAAAAATACCTTATAGTTAAAAAATTCAAAAATTTGTCAAGATTATCAATAAGGTTTTATTTTTTTAGAAAATAGCAGGAATTTGGAGGAACTATCGAAATGGTGAATGTAATGGACCATGTGTGGAAGACCCTCTGATGGAAGTTATAATGGAATCTTTCATGAGAATAAAGAACCAATTGTCTGTAGTTATGGTAAATAACATGAATCAAGTTGAGTGACCAATTTTAAAATGAAGGAAACAACTTCTATTGAGTCCTTTATACACCAACAACTATGAAACATCAGTGGATATATCGACGTATTGATTGATTAACTGTGGATTAGATCTATCGAGAGGATCGTTTTTGTGCTCTACTATTCAAAATAAAAGAAGGTCACCCTGTCTGTTTACTATTTAGAGAGATAAGAAAACCAGTGGTGGTAACTGATTAAATACACATTGCCATGTGTGGGTTTTGCTGATTTAGTGTTGGAAGAGTTCAGAGGGATCTTCAAAAATAAGTATTTCCCTCATTTTATGGGACGAAAATAGATAAGGATTTTCTCAAGCTAATGTAGATGGACAATGAATCTGTTGGAAGCTTCTATATGAACATCACAAGAGATTCTGGTAACACCTCAATCATTATCATGAATCCTAATGGGAAGGTTGATAGATTCTTTGGTGGTTTATGTCCTCATCTATGAAAGAATCTAGCCAACTAATACTATGATATCTATAAATAAATTGTATAGAGTGCTTTAAAAGTCGAAATGGAGTATAGTGACACACAATGGTCTCATAAATCCAATGTAAATAAGTGATCGATGGAGAAAATATTAAGAGGATCTTCGATTAGGGAAGTGGTGGAAAGTAAGTGCAATGTACCATGTGTAATAATTGTCGGAATATGCATTCATGCCAAATCGGGAGAAGGAAGTTATACAAGTGTGAAAGATTTCTCCATATTGCATAGGAATGTTTTAGTGAGGTGAACCATAAGCATCCCAACACTAACGACAAATTAAAGATGGTGCATGCCCTACCTGATGTCCAATACTTCATGTGTGGATAGCTTGGGGACTATTCAAATCACTATCCAAATCTGAGGTCAGTGAAAGGGAATCACCATCATCCTCAGCAATGGCTAAAGGATTGAGGTGGTGATTTTTTATTACTATAGATGATGTTGAAGTGCCAAATGATGTGGTGGTAGGTACTCTTGTTGTTCTCCCAATTCTATCAGGTACATTGTTTTATTTGTTTATACACATTCCTTTATTACATACATGTTTACAATGAAACTAAAATAAATCCCGGAATATATAAAAGTAAATTTATCAGTGAAAACTCTTGGTTGGATTATCCAAGAATCATAAGTGTTTATAACTCTTGTATTTACTTTTGTGAGAACAATCTTATCGCAATTCTAGTATTCATTACCATGTCAAAAATTTGACATTATACTAGTGATGGACTGGCTCTCAATGTATAATGCTAAGATCAAATGTTGAAGCAACGAAATCTTAGAAGTCTTGAATGGAAAGACTATAGTAATCTTCTGTGGGAAGATATCTTAATATAATCATTGTCTAGAAGAACCTCACATATCCTTCCTTATAGAGTTGATTGGTGATGAGAAGAAGAAATAAATGATTGTATAAGTACAGAAAATGTCCCCACTGTTTAAGAATACATGGACCACTACTGGAAAATAAGCCTTTACCAACGGTTCAAAACCATTGGTAAATGCAGGATAACCATTGGGGAAGCTGTTACCAACAGTTATCCAAACTGTGGGGAAGTAGGGCCCAGGGAAAGAGATATGCCAATGGTTTGTGGAAAACTGTTGGCAATCTTATGATATCTACCTTATACCAACAGCTTGACATAACCGTTGGTATAAATTTTTCACCAATGGTTTGGAACCATTGGTGAAGAGACTATTCCAGATATATGTTTGGGTGTTTTATACCAACCGTTCTATAGAACCGTCGGTATAAAACTCCCTATTTTAATGGTTTACAACCGTTGGCATAGGCCATGCTGAGAAATTGCAGCAGCAAGCTGCTGTGAGCTGCTGCTATGAGTGGTCTGTCCGGGCCTATTTGAGTGATTTCTAAGCCTCATTTCCAGGCTTGAATTGAATACATATATATAATGAAAACATATAGAATTAAAAACATAATTCTAAATCAATTAGTTTCCACCTTCTAAAAACTATACACATATAGAATGAAAACATATATCATAAGGAATTTATAAACATACATAATTGATTTAGAATTCAATTCTAATAGACAATAACTGGTGAAATCCAAAATTCAATTAATAATTGAATACATACATAATTTCATTATCAATTATGAATAAAATACATAAAAACCTGAATATGTAATTATATGTTTAATACAGAATTAAGAATACATAAAAAATTGAATTTTGTATAGCACCTACACGATTGAATAAAATAATTAGAAGTTAATAACCCCAAAATAAGGAAATGGATAAATGACTTCAACCAAACACAAATATAACGTCTCATGGATTGGGGCAGGTGTCTCTAAACATAGTGATGATGATAATGGGTGTGTATCAATGAGATTTTGTGACTTAGGGAATGCAGTTGTCCATCATGTAATAAATGAAATGTGTTTTAGAATATGGGTAGGAGTTCCTCACATGAGAAGTGGACTGTGTGAGGCTGGACCATGGATCCTTGTGCTCAAGTATCAACACAATCCGAATACGTTTGGTAGGTTTTTCTCTATGCCAGTTATTTTTACATAAAATGATGTCCATTTTAAATAAAATACAGACACATCGAGTGATATGGGCCACAACATGCCTCGTATTGAGGAGGGTTTGACTCGTACACGTCATAAATGACCCATAGATTTTTGTCCTGAAGTATCAGCAGAATACGAATTTGTTTGGTCGGTTTTCTGTATATTAGTTTTTGTTTTCACATAAAATGTTGACAATTTCAAACAAAAGAGAGACACTTTGAGTGCTACCGGCCACACCATGCCTCAGATTGAGGTGGGATTGACTCTTAGAAGTCATAAATGACCCATGGATCATTGTGCTAAAGTATCAATTGAATCCAAATACGTTTGTTCATATTTCTGTATGTCAGTTTTTGTTTTCACTTAAAATGTTGCCCATTTCAACTAAATGAGAGACACTTTGAGAGGTACCGGCCTAACCGTGCCTCAGATTGATGCGCGGTTGACTTTTACACGTCACAAATGACTTATGGATCACTGTGCTAATGTACCAACATAATCATAATTTGTTTGGTTGGTTTTCCGTATGGCTGTTGTTTTTACATAAAACAATGTCCATTTTAAACAAAAGATATACACTTCGAGTGATACCTACATTAATGTGCCTTGGATTGAGTCAGGTTTGACTCATACACATCACAAATGACCCATGGATCATTGTCTTGAAGTATCAACAGAATCTGAATGCATTTAGTTGGTTTTCTGTATGCCAGTTGTTGTTTTCACATAAAATGTTGTCCATTTCAAATAAAAGTTCGATACTTTGAGTGGTACCATCCAAACTGTGCCACGGATTGAGGTACAGTTGACATGTACATGTCAAAAATGACCTATGGATCATTGTGATAATGTATCAACACAATCAGAGTACGTTTGGTTGGTTTTCCATATGGCTTTTTTTTACATAAAACAGTGTCTATTTTAAACAAAAGATAGAATATTCGAGTGATACCCACTACACTGTGCCTCAGATTGAGTTTGGGTTGACTCATACATGTCAAAAATTAACCCTGGATCGTTTTCCTAATGTATCAATAGAATTTGAATGCGTTTGGTCAGTTTTCAGTTGCCAGTTGTTGTTTTCATTAAGATGTTGTCCATTTCAAATAAAAGTGAGACACTATGAGTGGTACTGGCCAAACTGTGCCTCGGATTGAGGCTCTGTTGACTCATAAACATCACAAATGACCCATGGATCATTGGGATAAAGTATCAACACAATCAGAATATGTTTGTTCGGTTTTCCATATGGTTGTTGTTTTTACTTAAAACAGTGTCCATTTTAAACAAAAGACATACAATTTGAGTGATATAGGCCACACCATGAATCGAATTGAGTCGGGGGTGACTCGTAAATCTCAAAAATGACCCATGTATTATTTTACTGAAGTATCAAAAAAATCAGAAGGCATTTCTTTGGTTTTCCGTATTCCAGTGGTTGTTTTCACTTAAAATGTTGTTGATTTCAAAAAAAAGTGAGACACCTTGAGTGGTACCGGCCACACACTGCCTCGAATTGATGCGGGGTTGACTCGTACAGTCAAAAATGACCCATGGAAAGTTGTTCTAAAGTATCAACAGAATCTGAATGCATTTGGTTAGTTTTCCCTATGCTAGTTGTTGTTTTCACTTAAAATGTTTCCCATTTCAAATAAAAGTGAGGCACATTGAGTTGTACCAGCCAAACAGTGACTCAGATTGAGGCGCGGTTGACTCACACATGTCAAAAATGACCTATGGATCTTAGTACTAATGTGTCAACACAATCAGAATACATTTGGTTGGTTTTCCATATGGATTTTGTTTTTACATAAAACAGTGTCCATCTTAAACAGAAGACAGACACTTCGAGTAATACCTGCCACATTGTGCCTCAGATTGAGTTGGTGTTGAATCTTAAATGTCACAAATGACCCATGTATCTTTTTACTGATTTATCAAAAGAATCCAAATGTGTTTGGTCAGTTTTCCATATGCCAGTTGTTGTTTTCACTTAAAATATTGTCAATTTCAGATAAAAGTGAGACACTTTGAGTGGTACCGGACAAACCGTGCCTCGTTTTGAGGCGCGGTTGACTCGTACACATCACAAATGACCCATAGATATTTTTTTCTAAAGTATAAACACAATCCGAATACATTTGGTTGGATCTCCGTAAGCTAGTTGTTATTTTTACTTATAACAATGTCCATTTTAAATGAAAGACATACACTTCGAGTGATACGGGCCACACTGTGCCTTGAATTGAGTTGGGGTTGACTCATAAATGTCACAAATGACCCATGGATCCTAGTCCTGAAGTATCAACAGAATCTGAATGCATTTGTTTGGTTTTCCATATTCCAGTTGTTGTTTTCACTTAAAATGTTTTCCATTTCAATCAAAATTGAGACATTTTGAGTGGTACCGGCCACACCGTGCTTAGGATTGAGGAGAGGATGACTCTTACATGTCACAAATGACACATGGATCATTGTGATAATGTATCAACATTATCAGAATAGTTTTTCTCAGTTTTCTATTTTCCAGTTGTTGTTTTTACTTAAAACAGAGTCCATTTTAAACAAAAGACAGACACTTTGAGTTATACGCGACATTCTGTGCAAAGGATTTAGTTTAGGTTGACTCGTACATGTCACAAATGACCCATGAATAGTTTTCTTGAAGTATTAATAGAATCTGAATCCGTTTGGTCGGTTTTCCATATGCTAGTTTTTGTTCTCACTTAAAGTGTTTTTCATTTCAAACAAAACTAAGACTCTTTGAGTGGTACCAGCCACACCATGCCTCGGATTGAGTCGTGGTTGACTCGTACATGTCACAAATGACCTATGGATCTTTGTTTTGATGTATCCACACAATCAGAAGAAGATTGTCTAGGTTTCCGTATGTCTATTGTTTTTACTTTAAACAGTGTCCATTTTAAACAAATGACATACACTTCATGTGATACCCACCACACCGTGCCTCGGATTGAGCCGGGGTTTACTCGTACAAATCACAAATGACCCATGGATCATTTTCATGATGTATCAATAAAATCTGAATGTGTTTGGTTGGTTTTTCGTATTCTAGTTGTTTTTACTTAAAATGATGTCCATTTTAAACAAAAGACAAACACTTCGAGTGGTACCGGCCACACCATGCCTCAGATTGAGGAGAGGTTGACTTCTACACGTCACAAATGACCCATGGATCATTTTCCTAATGTATGAAGATAATATGAATGCATTTGGAAAGTTTTCCTTATGCCAGTTGTTGTTTCCACTTAAAATGTTGTCCATTTCAAACAAATGTGATACACTTTGAGTGGTACCGGCCACACCTTGCCTAATATTGAGGTGGGGTTGACTCTTATACATCAAAAATAACCCATGGATCGTTGTGTTCACATATCAACAGAAGCCTAAAATGATTGGTCGTTTTTTCGTATGCCAGTTGTTGTTTTCGCTTAAAATGTTGTCCATTTCAAATAAAAGTGAGACACTTTGACTGGTTCCTGCCAAACCGTGACTCGAATTGAGGAACGGTTGACTCTTAAACATCAAAAATGGCCTATGGATCTTTTTTCTAAAGTATAAATAGAATCCTAATGTGTTTAGTCAGTTTTTCATATGGTAGTTGTTTTTACATAAAATAGTTTCCATTTTAAACAAAATACAAACACTTCGAGTGATACCCAGCACACCGTGCCTCATATTGATCGAGGTTGACTCATACAGGTCACAAATGAACCATGTATCGTTTTCCTGAAGTATCAATAGAATATTAATGCGTTTTGTTTTGTATTCTCGTATGTCAGTTGTTTTTTTCACATAAAATGTTGTTCATATCAAACCAAAGTGAGACAATTCCAGTGGTATCGACCACACCATGTCTTGGATTGAGGTGGGGTTGACTCATACACGTCACAAATGACACATGGATTGTTTTCCTAACGTATCAACAGAATCTGAATAAGTTTGGATGGTTTTCCGTAGGCCAGTTTTTGTTTTCACTTAAAATGTTGTCCATTTCAAATAAAAGTGAGACACATTGAGTAGTACTGGCCAAAATGTACCTCAGACTGAGGCATGGTTGACTCATACACGTCACAAATGACCAATGGATCGTTGTTCTAAAGTATCAACACAATCAGAATACGTTTGGTAAGTTTTCTGTATGCCTCTTGTTTTTTACATAAAACAGTGTCCATTTTAAATAAAAGGCAGACACTTCAAGTGATACGGGCCACACCATACCTCGGATTGAGTCGGGGTTGACTCGTACATGTCACAAATGACCAATGTATTGTTTTCCTAATGTTTCAATAGAATCTAGATGTGTTTGGTAGGTTTTTAGTATTCCTATTGTTTTTTTCACTTAAAATGTTGTCCATTTCAAAAATATCCATACCAAAGTGAAAAAACAGAGTGAAAAACCAGGTTATACTGAACTAAAAAATATCCATACTTGAGTGAAAAACCAGTTATACTGGATTAAAAAATATCCATACCATAGTGAAAAACTATGTTCAAAAATAAAGAGTTATACAGAATTCAAAAATGTAATGGATCTATCTGCCCCTGATCACCATCACCATCACCACTATCATCATTAGCCTCATCCTCACTGCTATCTCTATCCTCATCATCATCCTCATGATTGTCCCCATGCTCATCCTCAGCCCCATCCTCACCCTCATCATCATCCTCATCCTCTCCCTCGTCCTCTTCAGCATCCTCGTCATCACCATGAACATTATCAGGTAGACCTCCACTAGAACTGCTGCCTGGTGCATTGGATAATGAGCCCATCAACAATATATATGTCAGACATGCCATGCTGGCCTCTGGTGATCGGGATGAAGATAATGCTTTGATCAGTTTCAAAAATTATTTCCCCCTCATTTGAACATGTTCTTCCAACTATGTGACCCTTTTATCAGACGGTCTTGCATGCTCCTTGACCTATTCCAACTCGGTGGTACTAGAATGTATACCTGGAGAGGAACAATACCTCATTGGGACTATTCTTATCAGGTCGGTAGTGTACTCGACCATAGTGCTCATCTCCCAAAACCTGATATAAATGATCGTGTGGCCCTAAATAGTCTGGCTCCTGGGCATCAAGGGCCTCTAAAGCAGCTTGTTAAAAATATTAATAGATTATTAAATTTCAAAATAGATATTAAACAATGAAATAAACAAATTAAAACTTACAATCTTTTCTTGTTTCGGTTCATTAACGGCAGTTCCATCATTTTTCTTTCTAATCGAACAAAACAATTTTGCTCGAGGGATATATCCTTCAATATTCAATTTATGCTTCTATAATGACATTGATACAATTCAATGTTAAAGTATAATCATATATTCAATATTCAATAAATCACATTATTTTAGTAGAAAAACAATAAAAGGGCAAGTCCTAAAGAAAATTTATAAACAACTATATCCTACTAGCTGCCTCTCATGATCTGACATAGTAGTGCACCCCAAAGTGTGGAGGTATTTCTTTGAATTTTTTTTCAGAAGATTCTTAAATAATGTTTAATAATAAATAAGATAATATTAATGAAAAATATGAAAACTGTCATTTAAATACCTCAAATGGGATAAATATCTTAAATTTTGTAGTCGTCCAATGGATAATCATTTGGGAATATTGATCTATCAGACAGTCATCCATGATAGGTAATGTATCCAACTCTGTTCCCACTCTATCACACAAGAAAAAATACAGCTAATGCTATAGGCTCTCTAAAGCTCTCATAGATCCTTTAAACATGCTGGTCGTGCACCTTCACCCTCAGGGAAGTTAAACCGAAGCAGACACACAATAGATTAATTCAAATAAATACAAAAAAATACTACATTAAATCCAATAGATTTTTTACCCATATTTGTGCCAATGCATTATCCTTGACTTCGTGTGGAAGATGTCTATAAGAGAGAGGGATGACCGGAATAATGTCAGAGTATTTGGCTAGCGTCGCCAAAAAACCCCAACATTCCTGCCCAGATTTATCAATCATCTATCCATTATCATTGTATTCATTCATCAACTGCGTCTGGGGGTTCCATACCGCACGCAAGCTAGTACGCCCCTTCCCCCGCCTCTTATCAGTAGTTGAATCTATTATTAAAGAAAAAAATATCAGTACATGTTATAATAATAATAAATTTTGTTATAATATTTTGTTTAGAGTTATATAAATATACCTGTGGTATTCGGATCAATGGGTGTCACTGGTTGTGCAGAAGATGAAAGAATATCTAGTACAGGTGGAGTGTTCCTCAGTGTACGCTCCTCAACCACATACTATGTCAGAGCAAGAGTCGAATAAGGTGGAATATAATAGCTCAAAGATAATGAACCAGAAGCAAACGATGATGGAACATACGTCTGCCCAAATGGTAGTGTAAACATCAGAGGCCTAAATATCCCGTGTGTCCCTAAAGATACACCCTGATCAAAATGGGGTGTAGAAGATATATTTGTGGTAGAAGCATAGTTAAATCGGGTATGACCAGTGGATCATCTAACTCTCACACCATGAGCCCTCATACCACCGGCCTCAGTACTCAGACCACCAGACGATCTTCTAACTCTGACACCACCCCCTACCTCCAGCCTATGTACGGGTAGAAATATTAGGCTCCTCATCGGATATTTCTCTTCTAGGGTGTGGATCCTAAAACAAAGTTTCACACAAAAGTAAAAACGTGATATTATATGTTTTTTAAATATATATTTGAAATAAAATACTCACAACAGGGAAGAGTGGAGGAACGGCCATCTGTGTCATGCGATGATTATTTTATGTCATCCTTTTCCGCCACCACTCTTCAATGTGTATCATTTCCTGCAATGAAAACAAATATGGAAGTAGATAGAAATAGATAACTAATGTGTAACACAAAAAAAAATAGAAAAACCATTCTGATAAGAAAACATAAAGAAATAGAAGATTTATGGTGGTTTGAATGTAAGTGCCAGGATACACAATCTGAATCAAGTAGGTGAATCATGTAAGTGAGAACACGACTATATGATTCTATATATTTCCCACCACAACTTTAGGTTTACAATCAACTCTGACATTTGAGCTATTGGATTCATGATAAGTAATAAATGGATTGCTTCCAATTGCAGTTGGGTTAGTGTCAACATCATCCTCACCATAATCAAATACATGTCTAGGATTTACTTCATTAATTACACTGAATTTAGGATGGTGATGATATTTGACATAAAAAACATGTTTCACCATTGATGCCAATAAATATGGTTCATCAGTGGCAAGAGTACGAGTCATGTCAATAACTTGAAATCCACAATCATCAATAATGGTGACATGCCTCGTCATTGAATCAAACCATTTACATTTCATCATCGTTACTCGACCATGCTAGAAATAATCCAAAATTATTATTTTCTCCACGACTCTATAATAAGCTACATTTTTTAAAACAGGGTCTATTATCCAATGAACTTGCAGAATAGTCTGTTGTAGCAGTTAGCATAACACCACCATGTTGTGTTCTCGTGTTTCTTGCTCGTCCAGTGATAATAAATTTGTATCCATTTATCACAAGTGATTTACAAGCATGAACCATGGTATTAGGACCAAAATCCAAAGCTCTTATTTCCTCAGAAACAGAGTCTGCAGGAAAACTCGATACCTAAAATATAAAAAAAGTATTAAACATAATTAAATATTAGTTTATTTAGTTATTATAGAAATATTTTTACCTTCAATTTCAACCATGTAGAAAACCCTTTAATATGAAAAGTCTCCTTCCTTCTCAAAGATGAAGAATGATGCATTCTATATATCAATTCATTATGATCCCTGTAGATAAAAATAATAATAGTTTTACAAATATTTAAAATTACAAGAGATACAATAAGAGAAAAATGTACAATTTATATACTTGATATACTCATCGAACAAATCAAAATTGAACAACAATGTGTGATGTGCCATATCTCGCTCTTCAAGGCTTAATGTCATCAATGTATATGGTCCCATAATTCCTCCTGTCTGAGGAAGTGATTAAAAATAGGGTTAAATTGTCTCATACTATTCTTCTTCATTTCTCATTGATATGTTTATTCACGTAGTAAGATCAAAAAATACATTGATTAGAAATCCATAAATTCTTGAGCCAAGTAACTGTTCACAATAGAACCTTCGAGACAATTCCTGTTCCGAACATATGATTTCAATGTGTACATGATTCTTTCAGTTTGATACATCCAACGCATAGAAACGGGTCCTCCAAAAAGTATTTCGGTCCGAAGATGGACAGTCAGATGAAACATGCATGTAAAAAGTGATGGAGGAAATATTTTCTCTAACTCACACTAAATTAATGTTGTCTCTGCCAATAGGTTTTGCAAAAAGGATTTGGACAACATCTTAGCACAAAGATATCTAAACAAATATCACAACCGAATAACTGAGACTCTTACATTATTGGACAAGAGATGACAGATTGCTATTGGAACCAACTCATGCAAAAGGACATGATAACCATGAGTCATCAAAGATTTCAGCTTCAACTCTTTTCTGACCTGTTTTGATGTATTGTATGAACAACCATCAGGAAATTTAATAGTCTCTAGAAATTCTAGAAATTGATTTTTTTCAGCAGGTTTTATCACATAAGATGAACAAGGAACTTGTCATTTATTTTCACTGAAATAGACAAGATGCAATTTTGGTCTGATCCCCCAATCTGCCAAGTCACGCCGATATCATAAATCAGCATTTGTGTTCCACTTGACATTTAGAAGAATCAAAATAAACATTTCACATATATTTTTTTCAATGTGCATTACGTCTAAGAAATGATGTAATAGGATGGTTGAGAAATACTACAACTCAAAGAATATACTCTTATTCTTCCAATTGTAACTAGTATCATTGGAAACATTTTTCCTCTTTCAAGATTTCATTACACCCTTCCCAAATGATTAACTAAAATCTTTCAATTCATTAAGCACATCAGTTCCAAACATACGCTGAGGTGGATCATCAGTTTCTATGGTATTGTCAAATCTTCGACGATTGTTTCTATATGGATGGTTCATTGGAAAGAATCCTCAATGTCCCATTGAACTAAAACTACAACTATATTTCAGTCTTCTCGATCGAGTATTCTTCATACAAACAGGAATGACAATTTTCCTTTTGTGCTCCATCCAGACATCATTGCATAAGCATGAAAATCATTCATCATCCACATAAGCGCAACACGTATCTAAAATATGTCTTTGGAACATGCTTTGTATGTGGGAACAACTACATCCCAAAGAAGGTTCAACTCTTTTATTAAAGGTTGCATGTATACATCTATATCATTGTTAGGATCATAAGGGCCAGATATCAGTATACTCACGAAAGTGTAAGGATTTTTTCATACACAACCATGGTGGAAGGTTATAAATGTGTATCAAAATCGTCCATGTGTTGTGCGAAGTAAGAATCTTCCCAAATGGATTAAAACCATCACATGAAATAACCAGTATCACATTACCCACATCGACTGCAAATTCAGTATATTGATCATCGAATCTCTGCCATGAAAATAAATCTGTAGGGTGAACCAACTCTTCATTATTCTTTTTTCTCTCGGTGTCATGTCATCACATTTTTACTGATATTTCATCAGACATAAAAAGGTTATGTAATCTAGGGATCAATGGAAAGTGCCACATTATTTTTTCTGGCACACAAGATGGTGTTCCATCATCTTTTGGCTTCCATCGAGAGGTTCCACATTAGATACAATCATTTCTTTTAGCAGTTTCTTCCCAAAATAAGCTGCAATAATTCGGGAAAGCATGAATTTTTTTTAATCAAAGTTCATCAACTAAATTCCATTCCATATAGTGGTTTGAGGGAATATCTGCATCATCTGGAAATAAGTCCTTCAAGAAGGTAAGAATGTAATCGATTATAGTATTTTAAATCCCATACATTGTTTTCCCATGAAATAATCGAATTAAAAATTTCATCTTTTTCGTTTTACTACATTGCCGATATACTAGATTCTTCACAGCATCATTCAATTTTTTCACCCTATCAACATCATCATTTTCATTGGACGCATCATATGTGATTTTATCAAAATCTTAATGGTTGGACATCCTTTCCTTCTCATTATACCAAATAAATGGAAACAGATCATATATCAAACTCTCCAATTCAATCCTATCATTTGGATCATCAACATTTTGAGATTCCATTTTCTCTACATTATGATACCACAGATATTAGTTTGTTTGGAAACCATATTTCGTTATATGATAGCTAACTACTTCACGACTCAACCAAGGTCTTCCAACACAATTGGAACATGGTAAGTGTATGCGACCAATATCTGAAGCCTTGTCAAATGAAAAATATAAAAAAAATCAAATTATTTTGTCAATCGGTCGAAATCTGATCTGTTTCATACATCCAACTTCTATCCATTATATAAAAAATTTGCAATAAGTCATTTCAAAGCAATTCAATAATATTGAAGTTCAATCAAAAAAAATATTTAGGTAAATGACAATTGTTCACTTTAAATAAAAGCATAATTGACACATTAGTCGATATGAGAATCATATTAAGAAATACAACAAAATACAATGTATATAAGAAAATAAGATACATAATTTCTAATGCATATATTCAAGGATTTCCTAGAACAATATTGGAACTAGATCAAGGAATTCATAATCCTTAAGGGTCTTGATGGGAGTACATGAGTTTTATACTTTAACTTCTTCAGGGAGATCAGGATGAAGAATAGGATGAAGATCACATCAAAATTAGTTATGGTCTCATCAAGTTTCACCTTAACCATGGATTAAAGGATCCTAGGTTTGGGTCCATAGATCATAGGTTGGTAGGGTGTATTCATTGAATCATGTCCCAATTGATTTTGGAGAGGGACCTTCAATAGTTAAAGGTATGTATTTGATTAGAAACACCTATAAAAAGGATATGCAGGAATTGTGGCATCCCAAACTAGGATGCCAATCATTAGTGACCTGAACCCAGATGGGCACTCATTAGAGATGGAACTTCAAGTTCTATTGAGTTTTATCTAACATAAGAATAAGGATTTTTGGGCTGTCTGGGATCCAGGGAGGAGCGTGGTGGGTTGTCCGGGGTTCATGGAGGATGGTGGAGGGGGGGGGGGGATGTATAGGTTCTAGGAAGGAGGGGGTTTTCCTGGGTCTAGAATGGTGGGTGGGGGATATTCGGGGTCCATTATAGTGTACATTTAGGATTAATTATTTCATTTTACCAGTGTTCTAGCTTATTATTTGGTGAGGTGAGTTAAAAACCATGTGAGGCATGTCATTAGAACATTTGTTATACCATTTATCCATATTGTCTGGAATTTTAGGGATGAAAGTGTTTTGACTGAGCTAATTACTATATACTGTATAGTATGGCCAACACATCATGTGGAGATACCCATGAAACAAATCCATGTGTAAATGGGACGTTTTCAGAACCCCATTTGGCCAAAAATACTTTTTACCATAAGTAATTGGCCATGTATATTTACATGGATATCCAAGTCATTCACTGTGTGTACATTCCCATCTACATTCCCATGACACTAGATTATCGTAGACACCATGTCAACCATTATACACACCATGTGAACCCTTATACCATTCCTCATTATTAAAACCATTAATGAAAACTTATTAAACAACATCACTATTCAAATATAATCAATTTGAACATAAATCAATAATAATATTAGATATATCAAGTAAAAGTTATCCATACACTATTAGATCCTATTGGCCACCCACAACCATGTAAAGAGATTTTTTTAAATAAGTTATTGATGCTAAAAAATGGAAATATATTGAAAAGTTATTACTTTTAATAAACCCAAAACTAATGTCCACATAAAGTACCATATCACCCTACTAAAAAAGGAAAACCACCTATCCCATAGAAAGTACCATATCCGTCCATTCCATAAAAGTTCTATTGTGTTTTATCTTACATACGAATAATGAGTTTTGAGAGTGAAATATAGTGGAACATGATCATTTTGTTCACCAAAGGAAGAGATCAAAACAAATTCATTTTTGTAAAGAATAATAATCCCATGGTCTTCCAGATATTTTAACCACACAGTCATTATTTTTGCAATGAACTTGTATCCATGAAACCATATGAGAAGCACGATTCAATACATGTGTTTTTATTATTTTCCCAACCATTTTGCGGAACCCCAAGTCAGCGAAAATGTTCATTTTGTTTTAAAAAGGTGATGAAATAAATCATGTATGATGTTGAAGGCAGAATGATTAATGGTTATATTGGGAAAAGTAATATTCATTAATATTGTGAATTTGAAATTCTGTGAATTAGTTTCATGAAGAAGGAAGAAGTACAACATGGGAAAGGAGAGGTCACACTGAGAGTTCCCTTTGTAGATAACTTTTTCATGAAGAACATTGGATTGAATGGTTAAGTATTTATTAAATCTTCTGTGAAGAATAATTAGGGACCACATACTATTTTTCAAAGTTCAAGAAGATACTCTTTATGTTCTATTGTACAAAGGATAAGTGAACAGTGTGTCATTATATATATATATATAGATTTTCATAGAAACATGATACATACTTGTTATGTAATACACATAGTGTACAAAAATTAAGTTGAATAATATCTTCATGTTTGGCATGATCATAATGCACGAAGTGATTTTCATGAAATAATATTAATAAATATTACGATCAATTTATTATGAGTTCATATACAAGAAGCAGTAATATTGGAAGCATTGAGATTGAAAAAAAACTATGAATATTTAAAATTAAAACAAAATAAAGAGACACCATGAACTTATAAATATATATGTGTAATGAAAAACATTAATTGGACAATGTGTACACCAATGTAGTGATTTGAGTACACAATTCGTGGATATATTGATTTGGGTACACAATTCATGGAGAAGTGAATACTAAAATTTTCCAAAATCTGTAGAAATAGGGAATAACGATATACTTGAGAAGAGGTGGACGGATATCCTTGAGAAGAAGTGGAAGGAGTCTAACCCGGAAGCAGATCAGATGGAAGAGGTGCACCTGTGCTAGGGCTTCTCAAGGGATTCTGGGAGTCGGGCAGTGCTTCTGGGAGTCATGATCTGCTTCTGGATTCGGGGGGCGGGGGTCGCATACCTTAGTTAGAATTTGGGGCATATTTTTTCAAACGGTTAATAAGAACCTTTGGTAAATCATTATTTTCCTAACAGTTTCATCAAACTATTAGAAAAAAAAAATCTAAACTCTATCTTTCCCAATGGTTTCATCAAATCATTGGAAAAAATCTATATAAACTCCATATTTACCAATCGGCGATGCCAATCGTTGGTAAAGAACACCCATACCAATGGTTCAAAAGAACCGTTGGTGTACAAGTGTTCGGAAAATAATGATTTCCAGTAGTGGACGTATGTCATGAGGAGTTACCCAATCCTCCCCCAGAAAGAGCGGTCGAGTTCATTATTGAACTCATACCTAGATCTCACCCAATATCAAAGACCCCATATAGGATGGGGAATGTGGAGTTGGAGGAATTAAAGAAACAAATACAATATCTATTGGAGAAAGAGTTTATCTGACATAGTGTGTCTCTTTAGAAAGCACCTATTCCCTTTTTGAATAAGAATGATGGATCAATGTGGCTATGAATTGATTATAGAGAATTGAACAGGATCACAGTGAACAGAAAATACCCTCTTTAAAGAATTTATGACATATTTGGCCAACTTAGTGAGGCTTAATTCATCTCCAAGATTGATTTTCAATCTCATTATCATCAATTGAGGGTGAAAAAAGAAGATATTCTAAAAAATCATATCGATTAAGATATGGGAATTATGAGTTTGTTGTTATTCCCTTTAGACTGACAAATTCACCAACTATTTTTATGAATTTGGTGAATAGAGTTTTTAGGTTCTACATTGATAAAATTTTCAAGTTTCTATTGATGATATTTTAATATATTAGAAAATTCGCGAGGATCATGAGGATCATATACAGGTTATTTTGCAAACTCTATTAAAGGAGTGCTTTTTTGGAATGTTTAGAAAATGTGAATGTTGGATACAACTAGTAACTTTCTTGGGGTACATTATAACCAATAAAAGAATAATAGTGGACCCTACAAAGAGAATGTTTATATAGGAGTGGCCTTGTATATAAAATTAACTGATATTTTAAGTTTTCTTTGGATTAGCGGGATATTATAGAAGGTTTGGGAAAATCTTTTCATCAATTTCTAATCCACTAACTTTCTTAACTCGAAAATGGGTCATGTTTTACTGTAAAAAGGAATGTGAGGAATGTTTCTAAGAGCTGAAGAAGAAATTGGTTACTACACCCATCTTAACTCTACCCTCAATTAGATATGGATTTTTATTTTTAGCGATTCATGTATATAATGGCTTGGGTGACACTTTATACAAAATGACATGGTGACGGATTATACATCTCGACAGTTGAAGAATTTTGAGATGATGTATCCTAAGAATGATATGGAACTAGCTATGGTCATTTTTTTCTGAAGATATAGAGGCACTATCATTATGGGAAAAAATTTGATAATAACAATGGCCATCAATGTTTGAAGTATATTTTCATGGAAAAGGAATTGAACCTGAGACAGATGATATGGATGGAACCTCTTAATGACTATAATTGTTCAATTCATTATCATATCAGAAGAGAAAACAAAGACGTTGATGCATTAAGTAGGAAAGACCATTTTTTCAATCCTTGATGAGGATTCAAAGAGATAATTTGATCAATTTCCTAGGAAAGATGGACATTGGAATTATAAGGGATAGGATATTTTCAACCCTCTCACAAATGATTTATCTATCGTAATTATAGAGAACATCAAGAAAGCTCAGAAAGTAGATCCTTTATTACAAAATTAGTTTGAGGTGTTGAAGGATGTCATGTTTCTTGAGTTCAATATTGATCAAGAAGGTGTACTGAAATTTCATACAAGACTATGTGTTCCATCTATTCATGAACTAAAGAAAAAGATGATGTATGGAGCTCATAACTCTACTTTGTCTTTACATCCTGGAAGACCAAAATTGTAAAGGGGCCTTTGTCATCATTATTGGTGGGATAATATGAAAAAAGATATTTCTGAGTAGACTACAAGGTGTCGAGTATATCATCATGTGAAGGCGGAGTGAAAACGTCTTAAAGGGGTATTACAACAACTACCCATACTAGCATGGAAGTGGAACAATATCAGTATAGACATTGTCACTGGTCTCCTAAGAACATCCACAGAAAATAATTCAATATGGGTTATAGTGGACCATCTCACCAAGACGGAAGTGCCCAGATCAGTGTGAATCACTGAGAGGGGGAGGGGGTGAATCAGTGATCCCTTAAAACTTTTTACTAATTGATTCTTAATCAATTAAACCTCTATGGCTGGTTAAAGCCTCGATCCACTCTTCTTATATCTCTCACCTTTCCTCGAATGATGCAGTAAATATAAAGGCACATGACACAAGGATTTACAAGGTTCGGCACCAAAGGCCTACGTCCTTGCCATGTTGGTTATACACCTCAACATGGTTTCTCCATTATAACTTGTTAGAATTACAATGGTCGATTCAGAGTCCCACTGTATCTCTCCTGAGTCCCACAGGAGGGTCTTTATACTGCGTCCCACACTGTTACCAGAGTCCCACTGGCCTGCTCCAGAATCCCACTGAAGACTTCTTCCACCCTGAGTCTCACAGGGGGCTTCTCCTAGCTCCTCGAGTCACACGAGTAGCTCCTCTTCACTTTAAGTTCTTCAAGTATCCTCAGCAGCCTGGGATAAAGGCTGCTGGCCTTGCTCTGTACCTCTGATCACTTGAGTTGACCAGGTCTTCTCGTCTTGCTCGGGCTTTATCACCTTCTTCTAAGGATGACCCGGCTTCTCTCCAACTACTGAATACTCAGACAAATAATATCTTTAACTTCAGTCTGGTCCAGTCTCACTTCACATCAACTTCATGCACTTGGTGCATGGCATCTCTGCATCCTCATGCACTGACTGCATGGCTTCTCAAATTCTTCAAGAACTCTTGGTCTTGGTCTTCTAAAATGCACACAACCAGATTTGTCTTTGTTCACGTGTGCATGTGCATGCATGCATGCATGCACTTCCCTTCTTCTCCTCTTGGTGCAATAAACCCTCAAAGGGTGTAATCCTTTTTAGCACACACCTTCTCACTTCCTTCACACACTTAATTCCTTTTGATTACACACATAAATGTGTGTTATACTTTAGTGTGAGATTCTTCCACTTCTTCTAAGTGTATACACTTCACTTAGTGCACACACTAGGTTCGACCTTTTTATTCCTTTGCACACACACCACTATGGTAAGTCTTTAGCCTTCCTCCTTCAACTTCAAATGCACACACAAAGTGTGTTCTTCAATTTTTTACACACAAGGGCTACGGCCTCCTCTTTAATTTGCACACAAAAGTTGTAGTGGCCTTCTTGTTTCACAGACACTAAGGCTACGACCTTCACTTGTTCACTTTGCACACAAGGCACTAAGGCCTCGGCCTTCCTCTTGTTTTGCACACACACAAATGTGGTCTTCTTTGTTTGCACAAGGCTACGGCCTTTCCTTCTCTTCTTGCACACACACCCGAATGTGTCCTTCTCCACTTAGGCACACACACTGCCCACGGGTGTCTTCTTCAAGCATGGGCCGCGCATGTGTCAAGGGTGCAAGGGGTAGCCGTGGGTCGCGTTTGCACACACACACAAAGTAGTGTGGTCTTCACATGCCGCGCGCAAGTCCTCAAGGTGCACAAGGGTCGCGCAAACACCTCCTGCCACGCAAGTTCGCAGGCAGAGAAGGATGCAACCACGGGCGCGCAAGGATGCGGCCACGGGTCTTCCTGTCGCGTAAGGAAGGCGCACAGGGGACTCCCTTTCTTCTTTCATGCAAGGAGTGCACAAAAGGAACCTCGCGGAGCAAGGGGTGCTCCGGGCTTCACTGCCGCGCAGGGTGCTGCGCGGGGCTTCGACTTCGCGAGGCAGAGAGTGTACTCACGGGTCTTCAAAAATTCAGCGCATCAGCAAGCTCAATGAGAGCCTCGGGCTCTCCTTATATAGGCAGAGAAACACCTCAAAACATCCGCGTGGGATAAATCTCAAATCCCCGAAGTATTCGGATCTTTCAAGATTTTTCAAATCTTGATTTTCTCCTCGGTTCACCGCGGGTTCTCCTTCTATATTTTTCCCCTCTACGTGCATGCGACTTAGAACGCATGCACGGCCTCTGTTTTGGCCATCCCATGCAAAACACGAACACCCCGAGGCCTCGGCACTTCGTTTGCCTTCGGCCTTCATCGAATTTTCTCATTTGTTGCATGCAAGTCTATTTTTGTGCATGGTACTGTTCTTTATGGCCAGACGAGCACAAGGGTGCCTTCGGCTTCGAGAGAGACAACCGAGAACTCAAAATCCGTCGTTGGGATGCCTCTGGTTCAGCGGGAGACGTCGGGGAGCTTCGGCTAAGCTCGAGGAAGGAGACACACCGGGAGCCGTTGGATCTGGCGAATGAAAGACATCGGACGGCCTGGATCTGAACGGGAGCGGCGAGATGCGATGAGCGGTAGAGATCTGGCGCGCGATCAATCGTGCGGCCAGGATGTGCTCTCGGGGATTTTTCTGCATCCCACATCGAAACGGCGAGCGGTTTTGCCGTGGTTTATCAACAATCTGCTCCCCCAGCCGGCTCAATTGAATCCTCTCCCTCCACGGTGCCGCCCCGCACCGTGTTCTCCCTGCGGGCGCGCTCTGCGCCCACTCTGCTCCCTGCAGGCGCGCCACTGGCGCCCACTATGCGTGCCCTCGGGCGCGTGCTCTGGCGTCCATGCTGCGCAGGACCTGATCCCCTGCGTGGCCCGGCATACACACGGCTGCGGCCTCTCAGGCTGGCCCCATGGGATCCCCTTGGGCGTGGTGACCTAGTCCCACATGTTCCTTGGGTTGAACCCTTAAGGCTGGCCCTTGGTGGCCATATTTTTGGCTAAGTGTTGAATTAAAACACTATTAAAAACAAAGTTCTCCATATGAAACATGCCAAACCAAGTGCCCTTCTTTCTTCCTCCCATTTCTTCATTTCTTCTTCATAAGAATTCTTCCAATCTCCTCAACATATATTCATTACATAGGAGGGAAATTCTTGATGGTTCTTCATCAACCGAGCTCCTGAATCAAATAATTCTTCAATGTTCTTCATTGATCTAATCAAAGATCAAGTTGGATCTTCTTCACATTCACATGCACTAGGAGATAGTGCATGAACATCTTTAATCCACTTCGTCCACTTAGAAGTTGTGGATGGATCTCTTGCTTCTCCTCATGGATTTTCAATAAAATGCATGGTCTTCTAATCATGTTGTGACATTGTATCCAGTTGATACAAGTTCTTGGAACTTTAAGAACATCTCAACAATCGTCTGATGTAACTAGAGAATGTTTCAACCATCATCTCCTATGTCACTTAGTGAATCTCCTAAGTTACATGCATCTTAGTACCATGGCCATTCTCCATTCATCACCATCACCATCACAACCTTTGTCATTCACATCTTGACATTCCTTGACATCCATTCATCCATGACAACTTCATGCCTCATTGACAACAAATGCAACACAATGCACTTCAATCTCCCCCTTAGTATTTGTTGTCAATACACTTTTTCAGCACATATGAATGGGTCATTATGTGTGCCAATATTTCTCCCCCTTATTGGCAATCAAATGCAAAGGTGTGGTGTGGCTCTCTTCAAAATATTTCTTCCTCCCATTGAATAGCATCTTCTTGAAAATCACTGACAGAGGGATGATGTCACATGTTCTCTTTAGCAAAGAACCTATAGTAAATCAACTCTAAGTCTACTTGGGCTAACCCGGTGTAGAAAACAAGAGTGATGTAACCAAGGTACTCAATGCTGTCCAACATTCACAATACATGTGAGATCATGCTTCAAGGGGCTTGAAATTTTTCAGATATAACAATGAATTTGCTAAATCCTGCACAACTTCACAAAACTCATTAGAAAGTTCAGGTGCAAAGATAAAGCTCCCCCTTTCATCCATTTGCCTTCAATCAATACTCCCCCTTAATTGACATGATGAATACAATTAAGAAACAAGGGATGAAAGTATGATTGGAATACCTTCACTTTTCTCAAGATGGTATTAAATCTTAGAATACCATCTTCTACAGATTGGATCCCCCTTAAGGGGTGCACTCCATTCCTTCCAAACCATCCTCCAGATGAGAATGATCATCATCTTAAATTCCCTGCAATGTTAGCACATGTAAATACCAGAAGTATAAGGGAATAAGATGGAACCTCCTTGGTTCATCAATGTGAACAACAAGGTTGAGAAGATTCTCTCAACCGAGATGTCCCATTTTCACCATTCTTCACACTTGCACGTTTGATCTTCATTGATGATTGTGCTGGTACGGTTCTCAAAACATCTTCATGTGAAACCTTCCCTTTTGCCTTAACAATTGCCAGAGCTTCATCTTCAGCTTTTTGCAGTTCTCTGGAAAGTTGCAACTGATGTGGCCATATGACTAGTAAGTCAGTTGGAAGTGTGGCCTCAGTTCTGGAAGTTCCACATGGTTCTTTTGATGCTTTCAAGCTACCTTTCTTAAGCAACTTGTTTTCAATCAATCCCTTATGCTTCTTTTGGATTGATCGTCTGTTTGAGTCCAGTCTGCCTCTATTGAATTTCATTTCTTCTTTACAAAGATCCATGATATGTCCTTTCTTTCCACAGTAGAAGCATTTCTTGGTTGTCCTTCTGGATGCATCACCCTTCTTGGATTTGGACTCCAAGGACTTATTTTCCTTTTTCGAAACCTTCTTGAGAGCATCTTCAACTTTCTTCTTGCTTCCCAAGGATTCCATTTTTGCCAAGTTCAGTGATCTTCTCTTCTTTTTAGTTCTGGATACAGTTGGAGATTGACATGTATCTTTTTGACCACTTTTGCAATCATCCCAGATGTTGTCAAGTAATCCAAATCTATTTGCAGTAAACAGATGTCTCTGGACCTGTGGATGCTGCTTCTTTTCTTCTGGCTTGCTCCCCCTTGGCATGGGCTTCCTTTGTGCTTTGACATTCAGTGGATTGTACCAACAATCCTTTGCACAGTGCCCATACTTATTACAACACCAACACTGACCCACAAATCTTGACCTCTTCAGTCCTTCTGATTGTTGGGTACTTTTCTTGACTTTCTGTGTTGTTTCAGGAGAGCTCTGCTTCTTCATTTTCCTCATCCATACTTTTTTGGAATTATTTTTCCATCCTGTACTTTTTGTGGAAACACAATTAGAAGCATCAGTACAAGATGGTATGGATGGTACCTTCTTTCTAGAAGATGTTTCCCTTTTATTAGAGGATGTCTTTCTTTTAGAATCATCCTTCTCAAAGCATACATGAGTAGCAACATTTCTTCTTTCAGCTGACTGGGAGTCTTTGGCTTTGGGTGATTGCTGATTTTTCAATATCACCTCCAGTTCTATGCATTTCATATTGAGGGAGTTCTTCTCATCCTCAATAGTTCTTAGCCTTCCTTCCCATTTCTCTTCCAGCTGCTTTATCTGGTCTTCATGCACCCTTTTTATCTCAAGCAATGAATTGTCTAGCACCTTCACCATTTTGACTTTGTCTTTGAGTTGATCATCTCTGACATTCATTGACACTCTGTGCAATTTTTCCAGTGCATGGAAAACTTCTTTGACCATTATCATAAAGAATTCTTTCTCAGAAAGACTTCCTTGAAATTCTTCAGTAGTGTCTTCATATCTTTCATTGCAAAGAGATACTGTTTCATCTTTAGCCTTCACCAGCTTTCTGAGAGTGTTGGTTATGCCAACCCTTTTTGCCAATTGGACTTCCAGAGAATTGGCATAATCTTCTAGCTGTAATTTTTCTTCTTGAAGATCAAGGAGGCCTATATCTATACACATTGCCACTTCCTTGGGGACTGTCTTCTGAAGATATTTGATTGCATTTAGAAGATCATTGTTTCTTCCATCTTCATCACAGCTAGGACAGGATTCACCAGAAGAGTGATAAAAGGAATTGTCAGGTGTTTCTCTATCAGAAACAATCTTCTTCTTCATCTTCTTGGCCTGTTTCTTCATCCTATTTTTCTGAGTCTTGGCAGATATCTCCTTTTGAGGCTGGTCGCTCATTTCCTCAAATCTGAACTTCATAAAGACTCCCTTGGATCTTTCAGAGGTAACTGTCGCTCTGATACCAATTGAAGTGCCAAGATCAGTGTGAATCACTGAGAGGAGGAGGGGGTGAATCAGTGATCCCTTAAAACTTTTTACTAATTGATTCTTAATCAATTAAACCTCTATGGCTGGTTAAAGCCTCGATCCACTCTTCTTGTATCTCTCACCTTTCCTCGAATGATGCAGTAAATATAAAGGCACATGACACAAGGATTTACAAGGTTTGACACCAAAGGCCTACGTCCTTGCCATGTTGGTTATACACCCCAACATGGTTTCTCCATTATAACTTGTTAGAATTACAATGGTCGATAGAGAGTCCCACTGTATCTCTCCTGAGTCCCATAGGAGGGTCTTTATACTGCGTCCCACAGTGTTACCAGAGTCCCACTGGCCTGCTGCAGAATCCCACTGAAGAATTCTTCCACCCTGAGTCTCACAGGGGGCTTCTCCTGGCTCCTCGAGTCACATGAGTAGCTCTTCTTCACTTTATGTTCTTCAAGTATCCTCAGCAGCTTGGGATAAAGGCTGGTGGCCTTTCTCTGTACCTCTGATCACTTGAGTTGATCAGGTCTTCTTGTCTTGCTCGAGCTTTATCACCTTCTTCTAAGGATGACCCGGCTTCTCTCCAACTACTGAATACTCAGACAAATAATATCTTTAACTTCAGTCTGGTCCAGTCTCACTTCACATCAACTTCATGCACTGGGTGCATGGCATCTCTGCATCCTCATGCACTAACTGCATGGCTTCTCAAATTCTTCAAGAACTCTTGGTCTTGGTCTTCTCAAATGCACACAACCAGATTTGTCTTTGTTCACGTGTGCATGTGCATGCATGCATGCATGCACTTCCCTTCTTCACCTCTTGGTGCAATAAACCCACAAAGGGTGTAATCCTTTTTAGCACACACCTTCTCACTTCCTTCACACACTTAATTCCTTTTGATTACACACATAAATGTGTGTTATACTTTAGTGTGAGATTCTTCCACTTCTTCTAAGTGTATACACTTCACTTAGTGCACACACTAGGTTCGGCCTTTTTATTCCTTTGCACACACACCACTAAGGTAAGTCTTTAGCCTTCCTCCTTCAACTTCAAATGCACACACAAAGTGTGTTCTTCAATTTTTTACACACAAGGGCTACAGCCTCCTCTTTAATTTGCACACAAAAGTTGTAGTGGCCTTCTTGTTTCACAGACACTAAGGCTACATCCTTCACTTGTTCACTTTGCACACAAGGCACTAAGGCCTTGGCCTTCCTCTTGTTTTACACACACACAAATGTGGCCTTCTTTGTTTGCACAAGGCTACAACCTTTCCTTCCTTTCTTGCACACACACCCGAATGTGTCCTTCTCCACTTAGGCACACACACTGCCCACGGGTGTCTTCTTCAAACACGGGCCGCGCATGTGTCAAGGGTGCAAGGGGTAGCCGTGGGTCGCGTTTGCACACACACACAAAGTAGTGTGGTCTTCACATGCCGCGCGCAAGTCCTCAAGGTGCACAAGGGTCGCGCAAACACCTCCTGCCACGCAAGTTCGCGGGCAGAGAAGGATGCAACCCCGGGCGCGCAAGGATGCGGCCACGGGTCTTCCTGTCGTGCAAGGAAGGCGCACAGGGGACTCCCTTTATTCTTTCATGAAAAGAGTGCACAAAAGGAACCTCGCAGAGCAAGGGGTGCTTCGGGCTTCACTGCCGCGCAGGGTGCTGCGCGGGGCTTCGGCTTCGCGAGGCAGAGAATGTACTCACGGGTCTTCAAAAATTCAGCGCATCAGCAAGCTCAATGAGAGCATCGGGCTCTCCTTATATAGGCAGAGAAACGCCTCAAAACATCCATGTGGGATAAACCTCAAATCCCCGAAGTATTCAGATCTTTCAAGATTTTGCAAATCTTGATTTTCTCCTCGGTTCACCGCGGGTTCTCCTTCTATATTTTTCTCCTCTACGTGAATGCGACTTAGAATGCATGCACGACCTCTGTTTTGGCCATCCCATGCAAAACACGAACACCCCGAGGCCTCGACACTTAGTTTGCCTTCGGCCTTCATCGAAGTTTCTCATTTGTAACATGCAAGTCTATTTTTGTGCATGGTACTGTTCGTTATGGCCAGACGAGCACGAGGGTGCCTTCGGCTTTGAGAGAGACAGCCGAGAACTCAAAATCCGTCGTCGGAATGCCTCTGGTTCAGCGGGAGACGTCGGGGAGCTTCGGCTGAGCTCGAGGAAGGAGACACACCGGGAGCCGTGGGATCTGGCGAATGAAAGACATCGGACGGCCTGGATCTGAACAGGAGCGGCGAGATGCGATGAGCGGCAGAGATCTGGCGCGCGATCAATCGTGCGGCCAGGATGCGCTCCCAGGGATTTTTCCGCGTCCCACATAGAAACGGCGAGCGGTTTTGCCGCGGTTTATCAACAATCCGCTCCCCCAGCCGGCTCAATTGAATCCTCTCCCTCCACGGTGCCGCACCGCACCGTGTTCTCCCTGCGGGCGCACTCTGCGCCCACTCTGCTCCCTGCGGGCACGCCACTGGCGCCCACTATGCGGGCCCTCGGGCGCGCGCTCTGGCACCCCTGCTGCGCAGGACCTGATCCCCTGCGTGGCCCGGCTTACACACGGTCGCGGCCCCTCGGGCTGGCCCCATGGGATCCCCTTGGGCGTGGTGACCTAGTCCCACATGTGCCTTGGGTTGAACCCTTAAGGCTGGCCCTTGGTGGCCATATTTTTGGCTAAGTGTTGAATTAAAACACTATTAAAAACAAAGTTCTCCATATGAAACATGCCAAACCAAGTTCCCTTCTTTCTTCCTCCCATTTCTTCATTTCTTCTTCATAAGAATTCTTCCAATCTCCTCAACATATATTCATTACTTAGGAGGGAAATTCTTGAAGGTTCTTCATCAACCAAGCTCCTGAATCAAATAATTCTTCGATGTTCTTCATTAATCTAATCAGAGATCAAGTTGGATCTTCTTCACATTCACATGCACTAGGAGATAGTGCATGAACATCTTTAATCCACTCCATCCACTTAGAAGTTGTGGATGGATCTCTTGCTTCTCCTCATGCATTTTCAATACAATGCATGGTCTTCTAATCATGTTGTGACATTGTATCCAGCTGATACAAGTTCTTGGAACTTTAAGAACAGCTCAACAATCGTCTGATGTAACTAGAGAATGTTTCAACCATCATCTCCTATGTCACTTAGTGAATCTCCTAAGTGACATGCATCTTAGTACCATGGCCATTCTCCATTCATCACCATCACCATCACAACCTTTGTCATTCACATCTTGACATTCCTTGACATCCATTCATTCCATGACAACTTCATGCCTTATTGACAACAAATGCAACACAATGCACTTCAAAGACTTCTAATTTTATCTCTATTTAGGAATAATTATCTATTGATTAAATTTCCAGGATTTATGTGAAGAATGTGGTAAGTCTGCATGATGTTTCAGTTTCTATTGTATATTATCTTGATCCACGGTTCACATCAAAATTATGGAGAAGTCTTCTAATTTCTATGAGTACCAAGTAGAATTTTAGTATGGTATATCACCCCCAAACTGATGGCCAATCTCAAAAGACTATTCAAACACTTGAGAAAATTATGAAAACCTGATCAATGTAATTTATGGGTCAATAGGGTCAACATATCCCATTAGTTGTGTTCTATCACAACAACAGATTCCACTCAATCATTCAAATGGAACCATTTGAAGCTCTATATGAGAAGCGATGTAGAATTCATACTTCATGTAATGAAGCAAGTGAGAGAAAGATTCTTGGGCATGATCATATGAAATAGATGACAGAAAAGGATCATGCCATCCAGTAGCACAATAATGCTACTCAGATTTAGAAAAAGAACTATACTGACAACCGTCAGAGGGACTTCGAGTTTTATGTAGGTGAAAAATCCATTATTCAAATCTCATCATGGAATATATTCATAGGTTTGGGATGAAATAGATGCTCAACCCTAGGTACATTGGCCCCTATGAAATCCTTGATCGTGTAGGAACAGTGGCATATCATCTTGCACTACCTCCAAATCTAGTACAAGTTCATGATGTCTTCCATGTATCCCTCTTAATGAAGTACATTATTCACCCATCACATGTACTAAATCTAGAGGTGGTACAAATGGAACATGACATGTCTTATGAGGGGAAAATGGTGGAGATATTGGATCGTTGATACATGGTTAAATGAAACAAAAATACCCAAATTGTTAAAGTGTTGTGGAGAAACCTCAATTATAATGAAGCCACATGGGAACTAGAGAAGTCTATGAGGCAGAAGCACCCACACATTTTCTCTTTTGAGGGTAGGAGTTAAAAATTTTGGGATGACATTTCTTAAGGGGTGAAGAATGTAAGGACCCCTACCTTTGATTAATGGTTTGTTCGTGAAGTTGTGTGTTATTTTTTTTTATACTAAATAAAACAAAATCCTATTATTAATTAGGTGGGTATAAATAAAATTCGACCGTTTGGTTTTTACTGTTATATGACCGATTGTCAATAAGAATATTGGAAACTATACTTGTGAACTAATAATTATAAATTATAAATAAAAAATATCATGGTTAATTAATACAGAAATAATAATTAATGGCCTCATCCAGTAGAATCTGACCATAAAAGCCCATCTGTTAGAGCATGGGAAGGAGGTAGTGTCACTAGGCTTTAATCTGGACTAATCCCAAGTTGAGCTTCAACATGTTAATCTTTAACCTAATATCCCACGATAGAATATCAAGTTGATAGAAATCACCACTCGGGAAATGTTGTCTCAACTGCCCCACGATTCTATCAACATTACACACCATACTATTAAGTCATATGAATGTGTAATAAGTGGCTATGTAATGATGCATTAGTTACATTTTGTAATCCTTTTGGAAAATTAAAATTATTATTTCATATTATGGTAATGTATTTGAATTTAAAATGTCAAAATAAATATAGGATGAATTTTTCGAAGTTTCATATTATTGATGAATACTTAAAAAAAGAGATTATTTAAAAATATTTTTTATACTTAAATTAATTAATAATGATAAATGATTTTCAAAAAACAGATATATACAGTTCTGATCAGTATGAAATTTACAGTCTGTTAAGATTGACTTGTTTTTTGGTGAATAGTAAATTTTGAATTGTAAAATTACCCTTATGAATAGTATTTGTACCAATGTAATATTAACCTTAATTTATTGGGTATAAATATAATTTATGCATCTTTTAAGGTAATGTGATTTTATAGCATATGTAAATAACTATCTCAGAAATTATAAGTTATGTATTAGTATTTTTTAAGGTAAACAGTGATTTTACATAAAAATTAAATCTCTTATTTATAAAATTCATTTAATAAAATGGAGTTTATTTTTGAATTTATTACATATATATTAGGATATAGTTAATTTATGTGATTTTTATAAAAATTTTTGTTTCTCACTGAATAGTAAAAATACAATTTTTGATTTTTCTAGGTATTTTTGGACATCATAATGATATAATATGTAATTTAAAAAATTCTTAGACTCATTGGTATTTAGATATTATATATGGATTCCCATGTGTGAAAAACCATGGAAAAATACCTTGGTTAAGCCCTTGGTTTTTCAAGTACCACAAACGTGGTGTCCCTTGATAATTATTAAAATATTCCCTCTCTTTTTCCATAAATACCAACCCATTCATTTGTTCCATTCATTCCAAATTCATCATAAATGAATATATGGTCGTTTTACCTTAGAATGTTTCCTCTCAAGGTTCCATCATGCCTCCCGATGTCCCACCCACTGAGTTCATGATGTCACTCTTCAAGGTAGTGGAACCATTCTGTAACACCCCGAGCTTCCACAATACGCTTCTCATTCAACAATGCAATAGCTTGCATTGTACGCAACTTCGAGTTCGAAAACACCGCGACAAATCAAAGTAGCCGTTATGAATAATAATACTCACTTTTTGAAATTATATAAATTTTATATTTCAAAATGGACTTCATTTTTGTATTCGGAATATCGAAATTATCCTAAGTTTAATTTTTTGTAATTTTCTATGAACTTTCAATTTTTTTATGAATAGTGAAAAATACTTAAAACAACTTTTTTAATCAAAATAATTTACAGTGATAAATTATAATATTGAGTTGTTTTAAAGTATAATTAGAATATATTTTTACAATTTTATCCAATGGTGTTCATTAAAATTATTTTCACTTTGAAATTGGACATAAACAATTGTCAATCATTTGATATATATTGTTTCTTAAAAACACGCTATTTGTTGTGACAGCGGGAATTAATTATAAAATTAATTAATGAAACATATATGATTGTAATTTTATAAAATATACATCATTTTTGAATTCGGAATATCAATTATAGCTTAGGGTGAAATTTTGGCACTGTTCTGAAAAACGTCAATTTTTGATGAATAGTGAAACCACTAAGTGGTAGTTAAATAACTGATTTTTCGATTAAATGAAATATTACCACTTCTGTGATTTGAATTTCAAAAATACGACATACATGGTTGTCATTAAGAAGTTAAATGTGGTTCAATGAGATTAAAATAATTTTTGGTGAATAGTAACTTTTAAGTTCTTAATCGCGATTAGAGGTAATTGGTGTAGTTTAAGGTAGAAATAATGTTTTAATAATATGAGATGAGCTTGACACATGTCCTACCCTCATTGGATGTGCCATGGACGACCAAGACAATCCATGGGTCAACTTGGGGACCCCAAGGAGCCACTTTAGTTAGAAAATGACATAAATACCTTTTATTTAATGTTAAAGTAAAAAAATGACACAAACATGAAATGTTTTACAAAAAAAAAATTTACATGGGGTTATACAAGTCATATGTTTGACTATAAATAGTCACTGGAAATCTAAAAAGATTTCCTACATCATAGTAGTTTTTATATAATTTTTAGACTTTAAATAAATTAAATTATTTATGACATCATTATGTTGCAGCGATGACCTCATTATTTAATAATTTTAATAAAATGAAAAGATAATTTACAATCCAAGTCTTACACTTGTCTAAAGACTATTGGATGGGTAGATTTTGAACCCTTATCACCTTAGCAAAGAATTATATAAGTGTGGGACCTTTATAATCCGAGAATCATTGTATAATAATGTTACATTTCAATCTTCCCAAAAGAGCCCCTCCTCTCCTCTTATAAAATGCCCCCACCTCTAGCACCTTATTCACACTTTCAAGCATTTTGGTTCGGCCAACCTCAGCCCAAATACTCTCCCAACTTCTCTCCCTTCATCCTAGAAGATTTACTTTAGTCAGAAAGCCATCCTAAGGAGTCCTTTTGATCAAATCAAAAGGAAGAACCTGAAGAAGAGGTAACGTTTTCATCACCCTCTTTCAAGTTTCTTTCTTCTTCCACTCCCTCTTTGTTTATTATTTCAATTCTAAAATTATAACTCCAGTATCTTCTATATAATTTGATGTTATTATAAATATGGAACAACCATATTCAGTATTCTACCCATCATTTGAATGACATGTCACCATACGTGCGTACGTACGGCTTACCGTCTCCACGTCGTGGTGTAATTGTTATTCAATATATTATTATTTAGATGGGTATAATAATGATATTTAATTCATGTAAATAATAAATATAACATGATAATTATTCTGTATATATGATATACTATCCAATTATATATTATTTTAATATCAAAATAACGATATTGTCGCTCATGCGTACGTACGGACTACCGTCTCCACGAACGCGATGAGATTCATTCTCCATCGTATCCATTCAAGTATAATTATCATTTGATGATTTAAAAATAATGTTTAAGGACATGATATCATTCTAGATATGAATAAGATACATCATATCCATGAAAAACACGACTAACGTAACAAAACATATAAAAGAAAAAGAGTAAGTTAACACCCGAAACAACGATAAATCTAAGATATTGTTAACAAATGAATGTTAAAAGATCATATATGATATCATATGAATGTATATGATTCTTGTATAATTTAATAACAATTATTTCACCATTATACAGGGGTTTAACCTACCCCAACCAAGGAAAAGTACAAGGTAAGCGTTTACTTTACAAACTCTTCATTATCCAAGGTTGTTTATACAGAATTATCTACCGGGACCTCATTATCATCCACATCCATGTTTCTTAAAAATGTCTTTCAAAACATTTTTACTATTAAATGGAAAATGGGTTAAAGTAATTTATACCCTTATACGTTTTTGAAAGGAATCTTACCGTTGTTTTCCAAACAATGTACTTTTTGACCTTTTTGACAAATTTAAGGTAAGAATGTTTTTTTAACTTATACGGCGGGTGCAGCTATTTTCCGCCATTATAACTTCGTTGAAGCTTCCCTTAAAAGCATATAAGAATATTTTCAAAGTAAATGTATTATTTTATAATTATGGGACTTTTAAATGATTTCAAAAAAAAGAGAGATATTTCTCTCAAATATCTTTGATTTCACCAATGTCAACATCCTTTGATGGGTTTTATGTTTAATTGAAATTGATTTATGATACAAAACATTCTTTGAACATTTTGTGAAATATTTTACTGTGGATGTGTTATTGTTGACATTTCGTATGCTAGTTTTAATATGAATATTTATGTTATGTTTAAACCTATTCATATGAGGAATATATTGGAATTAATAAGTGACGGGTGGAGCCTGCTATAGCTCCTCGATGCATCGGTAGGTCTCATGAGACAACTAGACGTGGAATTGGCCGAGGCCCTTTCCCAATTTGATTTATGGTTTTGGACGAGGCCTTAATCATTTTAGACGTCTTGGCCAAGGCCTTGACAAAATGTTTCAAAATGTCTGGCATTATACATTCCCTTATTATGAAAGTGGTTATTGATATTTCATGTGATTATTCGTCTAGTAGAATATCCATGTGAGTAAGTAATGGCATTATTTTATTTTACTTTTGCCATATTATGTTGATGTTCAAGTTCAATAAGGCTTTTGTTTTTGTTATACATTTCCTTAAATTTTTATGTTTATTGATGAAAGATTCCGCTATATTGTTATCCTTACTGAGCATCTGGGCTCACCACTTTCAATGTTTTAATATTTTCTAGGATGTGAAGAAGTATTTTAGGAATGACTTGCAGGGATAGTCAGAAGAGGATATGAGTGTGGACTATGAAGACTTTGTTATTAGTTTTTCAATTTATGATGTAATGTAAGACTTATGAATGTATCTAGTGTTTCTAAGGCTACTAAACTAATCGGTCTTTCGAGACATGATATTTTGTGATCATTCCAATGTTACGAAGTAACACACCGACTCTGGGTAGCTGGGGTCAGGGCATTACAGTTGGTATTAGAGGCAGTTTAGTACTAACCTTGGAAGCTAGATTTAGATAAACTCTGATTAGATCACATAGCCCGATGATAGACTTTAAGAATTAGTATAGAATAACTTCCTAGAATTTTGGTATTATAGAGATTTTGTGAGTTTTCTGAGCAATAAATCCCTGTCCGGATATGAGTAGGTAGAGGCGGCTCTGGCACAGATGTACCTAGGGGTAAAACCCGAAAACACCGCTTTGAGCTAGACTCGAACGGGAACTGGTGCACGACAACGGGCCTTGATGCACTCTTGGTTACGACACTCCCGGGGGATATGCTTAAGATAATTATCATTTTCTTTAAAAACCACTATGAAGGGTTATGATTATATACATACTCAAAGAAAACATTCCTTTTTATGATTATGGATTATATCCATAAAATAGTTCAATTAGTGTTAAGTGTTTTACAGGTACGGAATTACGTATTTTGATTCATAAACTAATCTAGTTTATGCCATTATTTAGAAATGGCGCCTATTAGAAGGAATGGAAACCGTATCAATGCACGCACTCCGTGTAGAGATTTCCCTCCTGCTCAAGATAATTATTGTGGAGCTGGGGATAGAACTAGTGCTGATCAACTTATTACCATACTGGGACAACTCACTCAGGTTATGAATAATAACCTTACTCGTATGGAGCACCCTGATCCGCAACGTGGAGGATCAATGTTAGACCGCTTCATGAGGTAACAACCGCCATCTTTTAATGGGGGTACAAATCCGTTAGTAGCTGAGAAATGGATAAACTCCTTAGAGAAAATATTCCACGCCTTGGGGAGTAGCGAAAGGGAGAAGGTTATCATGGCAGTTTACCACCTCACTGGAGATGCCAATCAATGGTGGTCATTGTTTCAAAATACAAAGGAAGATGATGACGTATCGAATATGGAATGGAGGGAGTTCAAAGAACTTTTCATAGAAAAATACTTTTCTCATGACCATCGAGCAGATATGTAAAGGCAATTTCGGAGTATGAGACAAAAGGAGGATGAGAATGCCGTAAAGTATGTGGACAACTTTACAAGGTTGGAGAGGTATGATGCAGATTATATACGTAACCCAAGAGGTAAAATTGATCATTTCTTTGATGGGTTAAAACCATTTCTCCGTAGAGCTTTAGTATCACAATCTTTCTCAACATACGAAGATATTGTCTCATGTGCTATCAAGACAGAAAATGAATTCTCTAAATCTTATGACAATAAAGTAAAGCAAGAGAAGAAGAGAACTGTGGAGCAAGAGACAGATAAAGGGGAAAAGGAAAAAAGGATTTTCCATTATGTGATAATTGTGGGAAGAATCACACTGGTACTTGCCTAAAAGGAATGGGAGTTTGTTATAAATGTGGATAAGAAGGTCACCAGGCGCGTGATTACAAGGGAAAGAAAGAGGCTACCAATGTTGAATGCTACAATTGTAGGGAAATGGGGCATTATGAAAATGAATGTCCTAAGCGTCAGGAAAACATACCTCAAAAAAGGCCATGGGATCAAGGCCAAGATTATGCTGTTACTACAATTGAAGTTGAATAATTAATGTATTGGTGCTTTTGGACTCATGGATTATATTCTGGTTATTAGAATAATGTGATATATATATAAGGATTGTACTGCAGTACTTGTTGTTTCAGAATGGTTTTAATATGATGAAGGTAATCATATTTTTAGTATGTGACAATAAGAGAAACTTTACTTTGTTTGGGGAATCTGATAAATTGATTTTGGAATTAAGAGACCTTTTAGAGAAAGTCTGGATAGAGGTATTTTGGATAACTATAAAGGTTGGAGTGGATTAAGTTGATCTTTAGATAGTATTGTTTATGGTAAAAACATTTCTGAAGATTATTTTTGGAATATTATAATACTATAGTTTTAGGAAAAGGACAACCTGCAGGGTGGAGCATAACACGTCGCGTCGGACAAAGCTGCAGGAATCGAACCCACAACCATAGTGTGACAGGCCTTTATTTCCTACCACTAGCCTACAGGAAGTCCCTGGTTATTACAAAATAGTTTTACTAATCTAAATGGTATGTGGTAATATTTGGAACCTTATACAATTAGGATAAATAGAATATTTTTTAGTTCTATTACCTTTTAGAGAGAAAGATGGGTTTTTGGTAAAAATTTATTAAAGAATGAAAGTCTACATGACAAGTATGTATATTACCTTACGTACTTAGTAAATCTCCTAAATAAATTTTTCAACTTTATAAAAGGTAACTTAAAACAAAAACGTTGCCGGTTAACTTTTCCAACTGGCGATTCAATGACCGTTTAACCAATCACAAGTTTGTGATTTTCTTATTGTTAACTTTCTCCTAATCCAGTTTTCTACAACTCTCCATCAGACCTTGATGGTTTGTTTTTCTTCCATATCCATATTTTCATAGAACCCTAGTATGGGCTATCTCGGGTGACCTTTGTACTTATCTTTCTTTCTTTTAAAGTTATATTTTTATTAATCTTATTTCTGATGTGTGTTTTCCACAAAGGTATTTTCGATTTTCAAACTTTTATTTTCCAAGAAAAATTTCAAATTGCGAGGACGCAATTTATTGAAGGAGGGGAGAATGTAACACCCTGAGCTTCCACAATACGCTTCTCATTCAATAATGCAATAGCTTGCATTGTACGCAACTTCGAGTTCTAAAACACCGCGACTAATCAAAGTAGCTGTTATGAATATTAATACCCACTTTTCGAAATTATATAAATTTTATATTTCAAAATGGACTTCATTTTTTTATTCGGAATATCGATGTTATCCTAAGTTGAATTTTTTGTAATTTTCTAAGAACATTCAATTTTTTTATGAATAGTGAAAAATACTTAATACAACTTTTCTAATCCAAATAATTTATAGTGATAAATTATACTATTGAGTGGTTTTAAAGTATAATTAGAATATATTTTTACCATTTTATCCTATGGTGTTCATTAGAATTAATTTCACTTTGAAAATGGACATAAACAATTGTCAATCTTTTGATATATATTATTTCTTAAAAACACGCTATTTGTTGTGACAGCGGGAATTAATTATAAAATTAATTAATGCAACTTATATGTTTGTAATTTCATAAAATATACATCATTTTTGAATTCGGAATATCAATTATAGCTTAGGGTGAAATTTTGCCATTGTTCTGAAAAACTTCAATTTTTGATGAATAGTGAAACCACTAAGTGGTAGTTAAATAACTGATTTTTCGTTTAAATGAAATATTACCACTTCAGTGATTTGATTTTAAAAAATACGACATAAATGGTTGTCATTAAGAAGTAAAATGTGGTTCAATGATATTAAAATAATTTTTGGTGAATAGTAACTTTTATTTTCTTAATCGCGATTAGAGGTAATTAGTGTAGTTTAAGGTAAAAATAATGTTTTAATAATATGAGATGAGCTTGACACTTGTCCTACCCTCATTGGATGTGCCATGGTCGACCAAGACAATCCATGGGTCAACTTGGGGACCCCATGGAGCCACTTTAGTTAGAAATTGACATAAATAACTTTTATTTAATGTTGAAGTAAAAAAATGAAACAAACATGAAATGTTTTACTAAAACAACTTTTACATGGGGTTATACAAGTCACATGTTTGACTATGAATAGTAATTGGAAATATAAAAAGATTTCCTACATCATAGTATTTTTTTTTATAATTTTTAGACATTAAATAAATTAAATTATTTATGACATCATTATGATGCAGCGATGACCACATTATTTAATGATTTTAATAAAATGAAAAGATAATGTACAATCCAAGGCTTAAACTTGTCCAAAGACTATTGGATGGGTAGATTTCGAACCCTTATCACCATATCCATGAATTATATAAGTGTGGGACCTTTAGAATCCGAGAAGCATTGTATAATTATGTAACATTTCAATCTTCCCAAAAGAGCCCCTCCTCTCCTCTTATAAAAGGCCCCCACCTCTACCACCTTATTCACACTTTCGAGCCTTTTTGTTCGGCCAAACTCTGCCCAAATACTCTCCCAACTTCTCTCCCTTCATCCTAGAAGCTTTACATTAGTCATAATGCCATCTTAAGGAGTTCTTTTGATCAAATCAAAAGGAAGAACCCGAAGAAGAGGTAACGTTTTCATCACCCTCTTTCAAGTTTCTTTCTTCTTCCACTCCCTCTTTGTTTATTATTTCAATTCTAAAATTATAACTCCAGTATCTTCTATATACTGTGATGTTATTATAAATATGGAACAACCATATTCAGTATTCTACCCATCATTTGAATGACATGTCACCATACGTAGTACGTACGGCTTACCGTCTCCACGTCGTGGTGTAATTGTTATTCAATATATTATTATTTAGATGGGTATAATAATGATATGTAATTCATGTAAATAATAAATATAACATGATAATTATTCTGTATATATGATATACTATCCAATTATATATTATTTTAATATCAAAATAATGATATTGTCGCTCGTGCGTACGTACGAACTACCGTCTCCACGAACGCGATGAGATTAATTCTCCGTCATATCCATTCAAGTATAATTATCATTTGATGATTTAAAAATAATGTTTAAGGACATGATATCATTCTGGATATGAATAATATACAACCTATCCACGAAAAACACGACTTACGTAACAAAACATATAAAAGAAAACGAGTAAGTTAACACCCGAAACAACGATAAATCTAAGATATTGTTCACAAAGCAATGTTAAAAGATCATATATGATATCATAAGAATGTATATGATTCTTGTATTATTTAATAACAATTATTTCACCATTATACAAGAGTTTAACCTACCCCAACCAAGGAAAAGTACAAGGTAAGGGTTTACTTCACAACCTCTTCATTATCCAAGGTTGTTTATACATAATTATCTACTTGGACCTCATTATCATCCACATCCATGTTTCTTAAAAATGTATTTCAAAACATTTTTACTATTAAATGGAAAATGGGTTAAAGTAATTTATACCCTTATACGTTTTTGAAAGGAATCTTACCGTCGTTTTCCAAACAATGTACTTTTTGACCTTTTTGACAAATTTAAGGTAAGAATGTTTTTTTAACTTATACGGCAGGTGCAGCTATTTTCCGCCATTATAACTTCGTTGAAGCTTCCCTTACAAGAATATAAGAATATTTTCAATGTAAATGTATTATTTTATAATTATGGGACTTTTAAATGATTAAAAAAAAGAGAGATATTTCTCTCAAATATCTTTGATTTCACCCATGTCAACATCCTTTGATGGGTTTTAAGTTTAATTGAAATTGATTTATGATACAAAACTTTCTTTGAACATTTTGTGAAATATTTTACTGTGTATGTGTTATTGTTGACATTTCGTATGCTAGTTTTAATATGAATATTTATGTTATGTTTAAACCTATTCATTTGAGGAATGTATTGGAATTAATAAGTGACGAGTGGAGCCCGCTATAGCTCCTCGATGCATCGGTAGGTCTCATGAGACAACTAGACGTGGAATTGGCTGAGGCCCTTTCCCAATTTGATTTATGGTTTTGGCTGAGGCCTTAATCGTTTTATACGTCTTGGCCAAGGCCTTGACAAAATGTTTCAAAATGTCTGGCATTATACATTCCCTCGTTATAAAAGTGGTTATTGATATTTCATGTGATTATTCGTCTATTAGAATATCCATGTGAGTAAGTAATGACATTATTTTATTTTACTTTTTCCATATTATGCTGATGTTCAAGTTCAATAAGGCTTTTGTTTTAGTTATACATTTCCTTAAATGTTTATGTTTATTGATGAAAGCTTCCGCTATATTGTTATCCTTACTGAGCATCTGAGCTCACCACTTTCAATGTTTTAAAATTTTCTAGGATGTGAAGAAGTATTTTAGGAATGACTTGCAAGGATAGTCAGAAGAGGATATGAGTGTGGACTATGAAGACTTTGTTATTAGTTTCTCACTTTATGATGTAATGTAAGACTTATGAATGTATCTAGTGTTTCCAAGGCTACTAAACTAATCGGTCTTTCGAGACTTGATCTTTTGTGATCATGCCAATGTTACGAAGTAACGCACCGACTCTGGGTAGCTGGGGTCGGGGCATTACAGTTGGTATCAGAGGCAGTTTAGTACTAACCTTGGAAGCTAGATTTAGATAAACTCTGATTAGAGCACATAGCCCGATGATAGTCTTTAAGGATTAGTATAGAAGAACTTCCTAAAATTTTGGTATTATATAGATTTTGTGAGTATTCTGAGCAATAAATCTCTGTCTGGATATGAGCAGGTAGAGGCGGCTCTGGCACAGATGTACCTAGGGGTAAAACCCGAAAACACCACTTTGAGCTAGACTCGAACGGGAACTGGTGCACGACAACGGGCCTTGATGCACTCTGGGTTACGACACTCCCGGGGGATATGCTTAGGATAATTCTCATTTTCTTTACAAACCACTATGAAGGGTTATGATTATATACTTCCTCAAAGAAAACATTCCTTTTTATGATTATGGATTATATCCATAAAATAGTTCAATTAGTGTTAAGTGTTTTACAGGTACGTAATTATGTATTTTGATTCATAAACTAATCTAGTTTATGCCATTGTTTATAAATGGCGCCTATTGGAAGGAATGGAAACCGTATCAATGCACGCACTCTGTGTAGGGATTGCCCTCCTTCTCAAGATAATTATTGTGGAGCTGGGGATAGAACTGGTGCTGATCAACTTATTACCATACTGGGACAACTCACTCAGGTTATGAATAATAACCTTACTCGTATGAAGCACCCTGATCCGAAACGTGGAGGATCAATGTTAGACCGCTTCATGAGGTAACAAACGCCAACTTTTAATGGGGGTACAAATCCGCTAGTAGCTGAGCAATGGATAAACTCCTTAGAGAAAATATTCCACGCCTTGGGGAGTATCGAAAGGGAGAAGGTTATCATGGCAGTTTACCGCCTCACTGGAGATGCCGATCAATGGTGGTCATTGATTCAAAATACAATGGAAGATGATGACGTATCGAATATGGAATGGAGGGAGTTCAAAAAGCTTTTCTTAGAAAAATAATTTCCTCATGACCATCGAGCAGATATGTAAAGGAAATTTCTGAGTATGAGACAAAAGGAGGATGAGAATGTCGCAAAGTATGAGGCCAACTTTACAAGGTTAGCGAGGTATGATACAGATTATATACGTAACCCAATAGGTAATATTGATCGTTTCTTTGATGGGTTAAAACCATTTCTCTGTAGAGCTTTAGTATCACAATATTTCTCAACATACGAAGATATTGTCTCATTTTCTATCAAGACAGAAAAGGAATTCTCTAAATCTTATGACAATAAAGTAAAGCAAGAGAAGAAGAGAACTGTGGAGCAAGTGACAGATAAAGGGGAAAAGGGAAGGAAGGATTTTCTATTATGTGATAATTGTTGGAAGAATCACCCTGGTACTTGCCTAAAAGGAATGGGAGTTTGTTATAAATGTGGATAAAAAGGTCACCAGGCGCGTGATTGTAAGGGAAAGAAAGAGGCTATCAATGTTGAATGCTACAATTGTAGGGAAATGGGGCATTATGCAAATGAATGTCCTAAGCGTCAGGAAAACATACCTCAGAAAAGGCCAAGGGATCAAGGCCAAGCTTATGCTGTTACTACAATTGAAGTTGAATAATTAATGTATTGGTGCTTTTGGACTCATGGATTATATTATGGTTATTAGAATAATGTGATATATATATAAGGATTGTACTGCAGTACTTGTTGTTTCAGAACGGTTTTAATATGATGAAGGTAATCATATTTTTAGTATGTGACAATAAGAGAAACATTACTTTGTTTGGGGAATCTGATAAATTGATTTTGGAATTAAGAGACCTTTTAGAGAAAGTCTGGATAGAGGTATTTTGGATAACTATAAAGGTTGGAGTGGATTAAGTTGATCTCTGGATAGTATTGTTTAAGGTAAAAACATTTATGAAGATTATTTTTGGAATATTATAATACTATAGTTTTAGGAAAAGGACAACCTGCAGGGTGGGGCATAACCCGTCGCGTCGGACAAAGTTGTAGGAATCGAACCCACAACCATAGTGTGACAGGCCTTAATTTCCTACCACTAGCCTACATGAAGTCCCTGGTTGTTAAAAAATAGTTTTACTAATCTAAATGGTATGTGGTAATATTTGGAACCTTATACAATTAGGATAAATAGAATATTTTTGAGTTCTATTACCTTTTAGAGTGAAAGATGGGTTTTTGGTAAAAATTTATTAAAGAATGAAAGTCTAGATGACAAGTATGTATATTACCTTACGTACTTAGTAAATCTCCTAAAAAAATTCTTTATCTTTATAAAAGGTAACTTAAAACAAAAACATTGCCGGTTAACTTTTCCAACTGGCGATTCAATGACCGTTTACCCAATCACAAGTTTGTGATTTTCTTATTGTTAACTTTCTCCTAATGCAGTTTTCTACAACTCTCCATCGGACCTTGATGGTTTGTTTTTCTTCCATATCCATATTTTTATAGAATCCTAGTATGGGCTATCTCGGGTGACCTTTGTACTTATCTTTCTTTCTTTTAAAGTTATATTATTATTAATCTTATTTCTGATGTGGGTTTTCCACAAAGGTATTTTTGATTTTCAACCTTTTATTTTCCAAGAAAAATTTCAACTTGCGAGGACACAATTTATTGAAGGAGGGGAGAATGTAACACCCCAAGCTTCCACAATACGCTTCTCATTCAATAATGTCATAGCTTGCATTGTAGGTAACTTCGAGTTCTAAAACACCGCGACTAATCAAAGTAGCTGTTATGAATAGTAATACCCACTTTACGAAATTATATAAATTTTATATTTCAAAATGGACTTCATTTTTGTATTTGGAATATAGAAATTATCCTAAGTTGAATTTTTTTGTAATTTTCTAAGAACATTCAATTTTTTTATGAATAGTGAAAAATACTTGAAACAACTTTTTTAATCAAAATAATTTATAGTGATAAATTATACTATTGAGTGGTTTTAAAGTATAATTAGAATATATTTTTACCATTTTATCAAATGGTGTTCATTAGAATTAATTTCACTTTGAAATTGGACATAAACAATTCTCAATCTTTTGATATATATTGTTTCTTAAAAACACGCTATTTGTTGTGACAGCGGGAATTAATTATAAAATTAATTAATTCAATTTATATGTTTGTAATTTCATAAAATATACATCATTTTTGAATTCGGAATATCAATTATAGCTTAGGGTGAAATTTTGGCATTGTTCTGAAAAACTTCAATTTTTGATGAATAGTGAAACCACTAAGTGGTAGTTAAATAACTGATTTTTCGTTTAAATGAAATATTACCACTTCAATGATTTGATTTTAAAAAATACGACATAAATTGTTGTCATTAAAAAGTAAAATGTGGTGTAATGAGATTAAAATATTTTTTGGTGAATAGTAACTTTTATGTTCTTAATCGCGATTAGAGTTAACTAGTGTAGTTTAAGGTAAAAATAATGTTTTAATAATATAAGATGAGCTTGACACATGTCCTACCCTCATTGGATGTTCCATGTCCGACCAAGACAATCCATGGGTCATCTTGGGGACCCCATGGAGCCACTTTAGTTAGAAAATGACATAAATACCTTTTATTTAATGTTAAAGTAAAAAAATGACACAAACATGAAATGTTTTACTAAAAAAATTTTACATGGGGTTATACAAGTTATATGTTTGACTATAAATAGTCATTGGAAATATAAAAAGATTTCCTACATCATAGTATTTTTTTTATAATTTTTAGATATTAAATTAATTAAATTATTTATGACATCATTATGATGCCGCGATGACCTCATTATTTAACGATTTTAATAAAATGAAATGATAATGTACAATCCAAGGCTTACACTTGTCCAAAGACTATTGGATGGGTAGATTTCGAACCCTTATCACCTTAGCCATGAATTATATAACTGTGGGACCTTTAAAATCCGAGAATCATTGTATTTAATGTAACATTTCAATCTTCCCAAAAGAGCCCCTCCTCTCCTCTTATAAAAGGCCCCCACCTCTACCACCTTATTCACACTTTCAAGACTTTTTGTTCGGCCAACCTATGCCCAAATACTCTCCAAACTTCTCTCCCTTCATCCTAGAAGCTTTACTTCAGTCATAAAGCCATCCTAAGGAGTCCTTTTGATCAAATCAAAAGGAAGAACCCGAAGAAGAGGTAACGTTTTCATCACCCTCTTTCAAGTTTCTTTATTCTTCCACTCCCTCTTTGTTTATTATTTCAAGTCTAAAATTATAACTCCAGTATCTTCTATATACTGTGATGTTATTATAAACATGGAACAACCATATTCAGTATTCTACCCATCATTTGAATGACATGTCACCATACGTGCGTACGTACGGCTTACCATCTCCACGTCGTGGTGTAATTGTTATTCAATATATTATTATTTAGATGGGTATAATAATGATATGTAATTCATGTAAATAATAAATATAACATGATAATGATTATGTATATATGATATACTATCCAATTATATATTATTTTAATATCAAAATAATGATATTGTCGCTCGTGCGTACGTACGAACTACCGTCTCCACAAACGTGATGAGATTCATTCTCCATCATATCCATTCAAGTATAATTATCATTTGACGATTTAAAAATAATGTTTAAGGACATGATATCATTCTGGATATGAATAATATACAACCTATTCATGAAAAACATGAATTACGTAACAAAACATATAAAATAAAATGAGTAAGTTAACACCCAAAACAACGATAAATCTAAGATATTGTTCACAAAGCAATGTTAAAAGATCATATATGTTGTCATAAGAATGTATATGATTATTGTATAATTTAATAAAAATTATTTCACCATTATACAGGAGGTTAACCTACCCCAACCAAGGAAAAGTACAAGGTAAGGGTTTACTTCACAACCTCTTCATTATCCAAGGTTGTTTATACATAATTATCTACTGGGACCTCGTTATCATCCACATCCATGTTTCTTAAAAATGTCTTCCAAAACATTTTTACTATTAAATGGAAAATGGGTTAAAGTAATTTATACCCTTATACGTTTTTTAAAGGAATCTTACCGTCGTTTTCCAAACAATGTACTTTTTGACCTTTTTGACAAATTTAAGGTAAGAATGTTTTTTAACTTATACGGCGGGTGCGGCTATTTTCCGCCATTATAACTTCGTCGAAGCTTCCCTTACAAGCTTATAAGAATATTTTCAAAGTAAATGTATTATTTTATAATCATGGGACTTTTAAATGGTTTCAAAAAATAGAGAGATATTTCTCTCAAATAGCTTTGATTTCATCCATGTCAACATCCTTTGATGGGTTTTAAGTTTAATTGAAATTTATTTATGATACAAAACTTTCTTTGAACATTTTGTGAAATATTTTACTGTGGATGTGTTATTGTTGACATTTCGTATGCTAGTTTTAATACGAATATTTATGTTATGTATAAACCTATTTATATGAGGAATGTATTGGACTTAATAAGTGACGGGTGGAGCCCGCTATAGCTCCTCGATCCATCGGTTGGTCTCATGAGACAACTAGACGTTGAATTGGCCGAGGCCCTTTCCCAATTTGATTTATGGTTTTGGCCGAGGCCTTAATCATTTTAGACGTCTTGGCCGAGGCCTTGACAAAATGTTTCAGAATGTCCGGCATTATACAGTCCCTCATTATGAAAGTGGTTATTGATATTTCATGTGATTATTCTTCTAGTAGAATATCCATGTGAGTAAGTAATGGCATTATTTTATTTTACTTTTGCCATATTATGCTGAAGTTCAAGTTCAATAAGGCTTTTGTTTTAGTTATACATTTCCTTAAATGTTTATGTTTATTGATGAAAGCTTCCGCTATATTTTTATCCTTACTGAGCATCTGAGCTCACCCCTTTCAATGTTTTAATATTTTCTAGGATGTGAAAAAGTATTTTAGGAATGACCTGCAAGGATAGTCATAAGAGGATATGAGTGTGAACTATGAAGACTTTGTTATTAGTTTTTCACTTTATGATGTAATTTAAGACTTATGAATGTATCTAGTGTTTTCAAGGCTACTAAACTAATCGGTCATTCGAGACTTGATCTTTCGTGATCATGCTAATGTTACGATGTAACGCACCGACTCTGGGTAGCTGGGGTCGGGGCATTACACATTCACCCTCCTCTTTTAGTCAAGATTTCCTTTTTGTTATGTATGCATGTTCCTATTTTATTATTTTAGGTTTTGTTCATATATATCCTGATATCATTCCATTTTATTTACATGTTATTAGAAACCCTTTCCACTCTTATCAACTTTATTTTCGAAATTTTAAGCAACAACGTTTGGCTAAAGAATTTTCATAAGGAAATTTTCAACTTCTCTTTTTACATTTATGTTCAAATTTATGTGGTTTGTCTTTCATGTTTCCATAAAATGTTCATATTTTCATATAATTCTGTTTCTATACTATATTATATGTCTCTTATAAATGGGTTACCCCTTTCCTCTATGGTTTTAATGTTTTGTAAAACCATGTTTCATTTCCATTATGCTGCAGAATTTTCACCTCAAAATATTTCTTTTTTTTTCTAAAGAAATTTTCTTATGTTATTTATCTGAATAACCAAGGATGTTTCATTTCTAGAGTGATTTATTAAAGACATAAAAATAATATATTTTATTCTGGAATTTAAATACATAGAACCCTAATTCCCTTTTCATGGGTTATAAATGATATAATGATCATGTTTTAAGCACATTTTAAAACACCATGATTTTGATATGATTAGCATTTCATTTATTATGTATCGGATATTTATGAAATTATTGATTATGATCTATGTGTATCATATTAAAATAAATAAATATTAATAATTCACCCTGATAGCTTACCAATGAATTGGGTAATAAAATTATTCTCCAGAGATGACAAGTTTTATGATACCTTGTTGAATAACGTTGGTAATTTTTATGACACCTTAGGGTTGGACCTTGGTTATATGATTATGAATGTCAAAAATTAATGTTTTAGACATATTTTTATGTTTTTTTATTAATTTATTATTATTATAATAATCCTTTTTGTCATGCCTTTATTATATTCCCTATGTCCATATTGATATCGCTCAAGATCAAATTTAAAATTTTTCACTTATTTTCTTTGTTGGGCCTTCTTCTCACCCATTCTGTTGATTTATGTATCAAGGTTATGATATGTAGTATGTGTAATTAGAATGAAATTATGATGAATATATTCAAGTGTATTGAAAGATTTTTATATGTTTTCATTTATTGTGTACATTTTACCTAGACACAAGACATTAAAGATCCTCTATTTGCTAAATGAAATGAAAAATTATGAAATAAAAAGGTTTGATGCCACAGTTCATAGAGAAGTTCAGTCCAAAAATATTAATAGGGGTGGAGTTATATACTTTGGATGTAGTACTTTCCCCATATTCTATTTTCACCAAAATATTTTTCATGACCCATCCCAAAGGGGCCCATGCCACGACTCCCCAAGTGCTTCTCGAATAGGCCATGGGATGATCACTATCACCGAGTAGGCATATCACTAAAATATTACGCATTTTTTAAGTACCTATACATGCAAACACATCTCCAAGACCAAAAATTTCTAAAATGTAAAAACCACTGAACAACGAATCCATGCATATATCTATATCCCACAACCATAGTATGAATAGAAGTAATGTAAAGTAAAATAGGGCCACATACAAGATCGCCATAAATATTTGTTTAAAACAAGTCCATCTAGATACTAAAGGTACATGTACTACTATTTGAAAACATTAACAACAAATATCGGTCTATCTGATGTCACTAAGCACCATTAGGTCCTGGTTCGCCTAGCAATATTTGAAATTGTCAATTGTCTACACAATACCAGACATGTTCCGGAAAATCTTGTGGATGGATGAATGTGACAATAATCAGTAGGTCACACCAAAACCAGAAATCATAAAACAGTTGAATGTATAGTAATTTATACATAGGTATTTTTCTACAACAAATATAATAAGAAAATGTTGATAATACTCATTACAAAACACATAGAATAGAGGTTAGACATAACAAGAGTATAAAATCCTTAGGATTTTATATTTAATAATTCATGAAATAGTCATTCGGGAGAACACACCCATGAGTAAAATAGCACTCATTATGTATTTCCAAGAGGTACTGCTTATTGGGTCTCTCCATGAAGAACATTTGCTGATAGTCTGAAAAAATATGTTATAAATATTATGATCACTCCTAAGGACATGGGGTGATACCAATAAATCAATATGGATTAACCCACTATGTGGAGGATAAGAACCCATGTAGTTTTTGTCACATCGATACCACGAACACCAGCTTGGGCATGAAGATAATTAGGGGATCACACTCCAGGAAACTCATAAGGATTCCAACGACTCTATCTACGATGTAATACAGAAGGGATAATAGACCTAAGAGTAGGAAATGATAAGTACCTACCTTCAGGGAAAGGTCAATGGGAATGAAACCTAATGAATCCTTTCCAAGATATAGAGGAAAAGATATTCAAGCCATGTATAAATGAGTACAATACATGTAGTAAAGGTACACACCATGTCCCTTGACCCCTGGTACTACCCATGTAAATGGCATGTGTCATCACCCAATGTATTATAGAAGATTACACATCGTTTAGAGTGGTTACATTTCATGTCCCATGACCTCGAGTGATGTTTGTGTAAATGGACCATGTCCCTATATCCAGGGTCCACCCATGTACTCCAGCCATGTGGCCACACACAGCATCATCCTGTGTATCATTTCTTGTGTACCAATAGAGGGGGTATCCCATGAACAAGGTCTAGTCTAGGCCATGTGGGGGAGTAAATTACATGTATGAAAACCATATAATCCACCCCATGTATGTGTACTATTTTACGTACATGTCGAGTTCAACCAAGGAGACTACACAATGTGTATTCAAGGACTACACTGTGTGTATCATGTTTTTTCAAAACCCATCTTCTTCATTAAACTCATTCTGGTCGATTCTCTAGTCTCAGTTTCAATGGTTATTTGACCATGAAACGTAGTATCTATGTCCTTTGAGACATTCAATCCCTAAATCAATTAATTTAATCTTTCGATCTAGTCACAAAATTGATTAAATCATCTTTTGTCGTTCTGTTATAAAGAGGAGTAAAGAACTCAAATTCAGGTATCCACCATCATCTAAATCAATTAATCTATATTTTAACACCTCCATTGTTCCATTTAGATCCCATGTCTACGATTTCATATCATTTCACCATGAATAGGGTGCACAATGATCAATTTATCAGGACGTGTTGAGTTGTAGGCCTAGCAAACAATGCCCACATCAAACATTGAACCGAGGGGGAGAAAAGAAAAATAACGAAAGAGAGGAATGAACCTAGATTTATGGTATTATCAGCATTTATACATATCCATTTGAATGAAAATTTTAAAAAAACTAATCACAAATATTATTTTGTCTTCATAACCTCACAACAATTACTCATCATGCCCATATAATCGAACCACAAAACATGCTTTTCAATGTTTGTTCATCATTATTTGTGTAATTCAAGAATATAGAAATAATAATCAAAATTTCATGCCCTACCTTTTTTAGTCCCTATTTATGATAAATAACGACTTATAAGTCACGTCGATGGAAAGATCAGTCAAATCTAAGTTTGCATTGATCGATTGATCCATGATCTGCAACCTCATTATTATTCATTCAAGAGAATTTTTTAGTGGTTATCTGAAAAAATACTCTAGAGGTACAAGGCTTATGTGGATAAACATGTAATTATAACATTAGGAAATATTTAAATAAATTTAATTCACGGCATCAACGAAATGGATTAAAATAATTTTATTCATTTTATGCCATTGATTACTTTTCCACCAACGGACGATACAGACCAATTCTAGGTCACACCTATGGTAAATCCTACATTATAAACTAAAATGTTCCCACTTATTTCTAATATCGGTACGTATTTTGGATTTATTCAAATTTTTTAGGAAAGTAGTGTGTGAATTCTATTTAAATTATTTAATATATCTCAACAATTTATTCTGGACAAATTGATTCTTAGAATCACTTATCATCTTAGCAAATGCACTTGAAATTAATCCATATAATATATTTATAAATAGTACATGGAAAATATGATAAATTTAATTCTCCACACCATGGAGTTTTACTTCCAAAAATTCCAACATAAGGGATACTCAAAAAATGATGGTACTGAGCGCAAATCTAACCCTCTCACTCCCATGTGATCTCTTCGAGATTCGCGTCCTTCCATCGAACACACACCAAAGGAATTGATCACCCCCAAATGAGACATTCCTGCCTACCCCTGATCTCCACAGGGTACTCTACAATGCTAACTAAATCCTCAATGTCTAGATCTCCCCTTTAAATAACATGCGATGGGATATTCACATACCTCCTCATCTGAAACAAGTGGAAGTAATCGTGTACCTATTCTATGTGAAGAGGTACAGATAAGAAGTAATCAGCCTCTCCAACTCTACACTATATCTAGAAAAGGCCAATGAACCATGGAGATAACTTTTTACATTGTCCAAATCTATGTAATCCATGTTTAGGTGAACCCCATAGGAAGACATGATATTATTCTTCTAACTCCAATGTTCTATGTCACATGTCAACATAATAATTAGGATGGATATTGGTAGTCTTCATCCACTCCTAGAAGATCTACACCTTACTTATAGTATCTCACACAAAATCTGGGCCCATGTGTGTTTACTCTCTTAGATCAGTCCAACAAAATGTTGAACTATACGGTTGCCCGTAAAAATCCCCGAATAGTTACATACCAATGGTGGAAGGGTAGTTGTTGTTGTGCGCAAACTCAACCAGTGGTAGGTTATCATCCCAACTATAGAAAAATTCTAACATGAAAACTCATGGCATGTACTCTAGAACCTAAATGGTTCACTCAGTCTCATAGTCCATTTGTAGTTGAAATGTTGGTATAAAGTGTAACAGGATCCCAAATTCTTCATGAAATCCCTTACACACCCAAGATGTAAAGAGAGAATCGTGACAATAAACAAACAGGTATATTACTCCACAGGTCAAACTATCTATTGAATGTAGAGGCATCTTAAAAACTATATTGAACTCTACTTTTATATAGCTATAAAGTTGACCAACATGGTGAGTTATTCAATGATCAAACTTACTGGATCCTGTCCCATGGATTTATGTGTTAAGGCCATCCCAATGTCCTTAGATACCCTATCGCACTTCCATCCTGGAACATCAAGGGGTTGGTCAAAAATTACTGGAACTTGTTACTCAGCCTTCACTTGATGGAAAGTAATTCATTGAGAGACAAACTATGGAAATAATATCTCACACCTAGCCACAAAAACTAATGTCTGAGGTCCAGGTACAACTTTCCCATACATGGATGTACTACCCAAGGATATTAGTGAAACTCTCTCAAAACATCCACCAACAACATCAATGGTATTATGGTGTGTCCTACAAAAAACATCGTTCTCCCCACTATTTAAAAATCCATAAAAAGAATGCCCTATGGATATCTGTGTACTTAAGGTCTCATTGCATATATCCTCAAGATGTGGCGCCCTAACTCACTGTAAGAGTGTGGAGGTGATAACCATTAAATGGAGGTAAGATGCTCCATCTCCATCAAAAAAGTATATCTAAAACAATTATATCTCATCTAATGCCTCATTCAGAAACTATAAAATATATCTCATGTAAGGATAATCATCTACCACATTCCCCTTCCAATGAGTGTATATAATTTCATTGTCATATTCCCAGAGGAACCCTATAAAACAGATCTTCCTAAATTTAATATCCCACTAAGATAAGATATACATGAGACACATGTGGTCACATTAGATAGTAAATTTCTCACTAATCAGGTAGTGTCCCCAAATCATCAAAGCATAGACTATCACTGCTAACTCAATATTTTGGGTCACATAGTTATTCTCATGTTGTCCTAACTGGATGAAATCATAGTCAAACACCAATTTATTGTACATCAATACACAACCAATCATGGATCCTAATGCATCGTGGAACACCACTTACTCGAAACCCTCCTCTGGTCGTCTCAATATTGGAATTCTCATCAAACTCTTTCTCAACTACTAAGAAACCCACATTCAGTCCTCTTTTCACGTAAATGGATTCCCCTTTCATGTCAAGTCATTCATGGGTGCTGATATCATGGTGAAATCAAGTTTGAATCTTCAGTAATATCCCACAATACCAAGGAAGCTTGAAGCCTCTGTCACGCTCTTGGGTGTCTCCCATGATAAAACTACCTCAACCATTACTGGGTTCACTACTGCTCTATCTTCTAAGATAACGTGTCCTAAAAAGTGGATCACATGAATACAGAATAGGGACTGCAAGTGCTTTATTTAAAGTTGGTGCTCCCAACATATGTCCAGAACTATCCTTTAGTGTCTCATGTGCTCCTCATAAGATTCCAAGTACACAAGGAGTTCATCGATTAAGACCACCATGAACATGTCTATGTAGGTATGGAAGATCTAGTTCATGAGTCTCATGAACACTGTTGGGTAATTCATCCTGAAAAATGGCATCAATATGTACTCATAGTGACAATAGTGACATCAGAATTTAATCTTTAGAATATATTCATCATGTACTCAAAACTGGTGATAGCCTGATGATATGTTAGCCTTTGAGAACTATAATGTCCCTCTTAGATAGTCCAAGTCATCATTTATTCTCAGTAGTTTAAAATACTTATTCATGGTCACCTGATTAAAGCACAAGTAGTCCAAAATGATCCTCAAGCCTCCATATTCCATCTTGAAAGACAATAATGGGGTTTCCCAGGGTGAAACATAGGTTCTCATGAATCACTTACTCTGTATGTCCCCCAGTTGTACCCAAATCATGGGAATCTCTATGAGATCCATCCAATAGGTTGGCATAGATATAAACATCATACTGATGATTGAATCAATGCATATGTCTATCATTTAGTAAGGAGGTAAACCAAGAACATCTACAGAAAAAACATCATCATACTCCACCACTAATACAGGATATCGGTGCTGACAACCTCAATTTTACTAAGGGTTTGGCTGGCCAACTGATGTGTAATCTTCGATACCCTCTTCTATATGGTTCCATGTTGAACTATCTTGGATTCCTTTACTCCAATAATGGAATACCTATATTAGTTACTATGGTAACATCGTACCCTTCACCTAAAATAGTAAATATATGCATTAAATGTAAATAAACATTCCATACAAAGAATGTTTTTATAAGGACTCAAAATTACAACCAGGTGATTCCAAATGAGAATCTCACCTCCAGCGTCAGGTCACACTTTTGTAAACAATGTTTGGTCTATGATTCTTCTCCACTAAGAGTCTCAAAGAGTATGGGTCAATTTAATAGTTCAATTTAATTATTTATGTCTCGTACAAGGTATGATGCATGAAAAAAATGAATAGACCTTGTGTCTATTAGTACTCAAGTAAATGTAGAAAAGACACAGATTGTACATCAAATATTTCTAAGAGCATTTCAGTCATAAACCTTAGATATCTACCTCTATCCCCTCCCAATCCCTCTATATTCTAGATCCTAGAGTGAACCACATGTAGGTGTAGGTGGTAACAAGTCAAAATATCAAACACCCCGTAATTCTATCCCATGCCCTCTTCAATGTCCTCTACCCTACAGTTATTCCTCTTATTGTAGTTGTTTCTACCACGATACTACATTCAATGTCTCCATGTCAGTAATATGGAGGGATAGACAATCTTGATGAAGTTATCCCCTACTATCACATGAATAGAACCAACTCCCTCTCGAATGACTGGACCCACCATGTGAGTCCTGAACTGTAGATCATCTCCCATGGGATCTTCTCTTGAAATTTCTACCAAGTCCAAGTCCTTGATACTAACATAGACTACCTTTTAATGAGTTCTCTAATCCTTCTTTCTCAATCCTAAATATCTCTAGATGTATTTTATCATCTAAGAACCTTTAAAACACCAAATGTTCCTCGAGAACCACAATATAAGTTGCAATGCACACAGGGATAACATCGGATCAGATGTCTTCACATAGACCTCACTCAAAAGTATGAGTCCTAAATTACTGATCTCAATCCATAACAATTGATTACATAAAATTGATGCTAAACCTAGGTTAATAATAATGTTTTGACATTCTTTCCTTCTATTGATGAAGAATCTTTTAGATATTCACAACCCTTAGAATAACAGGAGAAAACTCATCTCTGAATAATTCCTCAAACTATGTCCACGAAAGAGACTCCACATCATATGTCTGGGTAACCAAACACCACCATCATCATGTTGATTCATGAAGAAGGCTCACCACTGGGACCACCATCTGATTTGATGGTGTCCTAAAAGGATGGGAAACTCAGGTTACTGACTCAAGATATCCCTTAGCAACCTGTGGGTAAAGCTCACCTCAAAACCTAACAGGTGTCTTACACTGAGTCTAATGAAGTGTGATAATACTTCTCTACTCATCTACTGGTACAATGGGTACCATGTGATACTCTATAAGAGGTATGGCTGGTGCACCACCTTGATGTAACACCTTGGTATCTGGTCCATGTATTGATTCTTCATCCCATAGGTGGTAATCCTCATGATCAAGCTACATAATCTTAGCTGGTATGCATCACATAGCCATCCTAAAAGTAAAAATATGTACCACAGTCAATGATTATATTTGTATAGTTGTCTCAAGAAGGATATGGAAACCAAAAACCAATCCTTTATAAATCATATTCCATTTTTTCATGTAAAAAGACTTTTGATGTATTGATTCAAAAAAATGTTATCAAATACATGGGGTATGGATACATCGGTGATCACACAAACATTTTAGTCCCTTTACTAAAATCTGAACTTGAAACACTTAAAATTAATTCCTCAAACCAATATTGTAGAATCTTAATCCTAAATTAGAACTGTCCACCTCTATTACACTTCTTCCATGACCTGTTCTAGTGGGGCCCTTTCCATGATTCCCCAGGTCCACCTCATTAGGTCTGGGATTAGTGAGACACACCGAGTAGGAAAATCACTAATATTGGAGGCATTTCCTTAATACCTACACACACACACACACACACATCTTCAAGCCCTCAAAATGGTGATATTTAAAAACAAATGAACAACTCATGCATGCAAACGTCTATACCCCACAACCAGAGTATGAAATGATGTAATGTAAAGTAAAACAAGCCCAAATACATGCCCAATGCAAATTAATCAATAAGAATGGTTTGACCCAAATGTAAATGTACTAGGACTAATATATGAAAACCACAGTAACATATCTTTTTTGTTCTAGTTTCACTATGTACCATTTGGTTTTAGTACACCTTGCACTCTTTAAAAAGTTCAATCATTTACATTAGACATGATATGTGAGGAAAAATTCTATCAAGGGGTGAGTATAACTATACTCAGTAAGACACCCTAAATCCACAATGAATATAACAAAAGAATTTACAATTATATCTACAGTATATTTAACAAGAATATTAGATAATAATCAATCAAAAAAACATATTCTAGAGGTAATCATCATATATACTATATCATCCTTTGGATTTCAGTTCTTTGATTCCACAATGAATTTATCCGGGAGAACACACCACATAATCTGATGTCACTGTTGATGTTTTTCCAAAAGGTACTACTCGGTGAGTCTTTCCATGATTAAATTATGTTGATAGTTTAAAAAGACTAGGATACACATATTAGGATCACTACCATGGCCATAGGGAGTTACGAAAAAATGAAAATGGATTAACCTTCTAAGTAGATAATAAATGCCTATCTTGTGTTGGTCACATTGATTCCATAAACTCCACCAAGGGCACAAAGATGAATATTACATCTCGCTATGGGCCTCTCAAATGGATTACTACAACTTTATTAGGAGAGTCCCGCTAAATGGATCATATTCGTTATATTTGGAAACTATTACTTCCATCATTCAGGGAATAGATATAGGGATTGAACCCCAAAAAATTGTCCATGATACAAAGGATAATAGATTCAAGACATGTACAATGGAGTACATGACCTGTAGTAAGGTAATGTTCCTAGTCCATTGACCCTAGGCACTGCCTTTGTAAACATCCTATTTCAACACCTTATGTCATGTAGAAGAGTACATGACATGTTAAGGAGTTACATGTTTTCTCCCTTGACCTCAGGTACTTTTCGTGTAAATAGATCAGGTCCCCATATCTGTGGTCCACCGATGTACTACAACCGTGTTCCAGTATAAAATGTTATCCCATGTATATATGCCCATATACATGTACAAATGGAAAACCATGTACACGGTCTACGTCGTTCCATGTGGGGGAGTACAAACTCTGTCAGAAACCCATGTACTATACACCATTTTTATGTACTATCCAATGCACACTCTATGTTTTTCGAAGGGGCATACACGATATTCCATCAAGGACCACACACCATATGTATTGGGTGTTTCATAACACGGCTTCTTCCTTACACTCACACCAGATGATTATCCAGTCAGGGTTCTGAGGGTCGTCACCCTGAAACACATGATGTAGGTTATTTGAAACATTCCATCACCAAAAAAATGTTTCGTCTTCTAACCATGTAACACCCCAAGCTTCCACAACACGTTTCCCTTTGAATATTGCAGTAGCTTGGATTGTACACAACTTAGAGTTTTAACACACCACGACCAATCAAACTAGCCACTATGAATATTAAAACACAGTTTTTGAAATTTTAGAAATTTTATTTTTCAAAATGGACTTCATTTTTAAATTCAGAATATCGAAATTAGATTAGGGTGAAATTTTGGTATTTTTCTGAAAACATTCAATTTTTTGGTTAAATGTAATTTGACCAAAAAAACATTATGAATAAAATATGATCCCTTTGGTCCAATTGAATTAGATTAGGACATTTATTACTATTTTATTTAAAGAAGAGTTAAAAGAATTAAATTCAATGATTAATAACTAAACCATTTTTAAACTATGGTTATACAAAAAATAATTTCAACTATAAATATTACTTATAATGATAAAAATATTTTCTACGTAATGGTATTTTATTTATAATTTTTATACATAAAATAATTTAATTTATTTATGACACAATGATGATGCAATAATTACCTTATTAATGAAAGATTAAAATAAATGATAATATAATTATTTAAATAAATGTAATTTGAGACTTTTAACTAATTCCACTTATTTTCTAGGTTAATATGACATGTTAGGGTTAATTAAATAAATTTTTTTTCTAAGTAATCATTCGGTTATGATTTCTACAAAAACCAAATACTAAATATTGGAAAAATTGACATAATTTAGTTTTAAAAAAATTTTATAGTATTAATTGATATAATATTCCAAAAAATATATGGTTCCACCAAAGGAGATAGATATAGTTATATATATTAATAAATAACCACTTGAGGTTCTCTTGGATTGTTATAGTCTAATTATTAACCATATAATATAAAAATACAAATATACATGGTAAATTTCAAACTATTTTGCTAAGAGTTATGTCTAAAATATATGGTTAATATGGTCACCTAAAACTATCTAAAACATATTGGTTGAGAGGTTTTCGACCGATACTCACCTTATCCTCTAAATAAATCATTTCGGACCCATTAGAATCCAAAAATTATTTTATTATAAAATAATATATCAAACTTTTCCAAAAGTGACCCTCACCACTCTTATAAAATGGAACTTCCCCTTACCTCAAAATCACACCCACAATGCCAATTGGCTCGGCCAAACCCTACCCAAATATTGTCCCAACATCCCTAACTTTAACCTTGAGGCCTTCATATGATTATAAATCCAACATACAGAGACCTTTTGATCAACTCAAAAGAAAGCACCTGAAGAAGATGTAATAATTTCACCTCCCTATTTAATGTTATTTTCTCTTCCACTTCCCCTTTATTGGTTGTTTCCATACCAAAATAATAACTCCAGTACCTCATACAGACTATGATGTTATTATAAATATTTTACAACCATATTTTTATTCTATCCATTCTACAAATGACAAAGTCACCATACGTGCGTACGTACGACTTACCGTCTCCACGTCGTTGTGTAGTTTGTTATTCAAAAACATCATTATTTGGATGGGTATAATAATGTGTATAACTTATGTAAATAATAAATATAACAAGTTAATTATTCCTTATATATGGTATACCATCCAATTACATAAAATTTTTCCATCAATATAATGATATTGTCGCTCGTGCGTACGTATGGATTATCGCCTCCACGAACACGATGACATTCATTCCCAATCGTAATCATTCAAGAATAATTTTCATTATATTATTAAAATTAATTTTTAAGAAAATAATATCAATTGGGATATTAATCAAATACAACCTATTCATAATAATCATGGCTTACATAACTAAGCATATAATGAAAAATGAATCAGTTAACACCTAAAACGATGATACTGCCAAATATTATTAACAAATCAATATTGGAATATCATATATGATATCATATTTATGTATATTATTCTTGAATAATATAATAAAAATTATTTAACTATTATTCAAGAGGTTAACTTACCCTCGACTAAGGAAACATACATGGTAAGGGTTGTATTTCACAATCTCTTTTTTTATCTGAGGTTGATTATACATGAGTATCTATTGGGACCTCTTTATCATCCACATCCTTTTTTTCTTAAAAATGTATTTCAAAACATATTTACAATTTACTATACTATGGTTTAAAGTCATTTATACACTTATTTGACCATATATGTTTTGAAAGGATTATTTTTGTCGTTTTCCAAACAAGGTACTTTAAGACCTTTTCGACAAAATTAAGGCAAAAATGTCTTTTTAACTTATACAATGAGTGTGGCTATTTTCTGCCATTATAAAATTGTCGAATATTATCTTAAAAGTGAATAATAATATCTTAAAAAATGTTTTCTTTAATAATTATGTTAGTTTTAAATTATTTCAAAAAAAGAAAGAGATATTTCTCTCAAATTGTTTTGATTTCATATATTTCAACACCATTTGATGGATTTTACACTTGTTTGAAATTGATTCATTATGATAATAATCACCCATATTGTATTGAAGGTTTTTTGAAATTTTTCACTATGGATGTGTTATTTTTATATCATTCGTGGTTTATGGTTAAAGTATTAACATTTCGTATACTAGTTTAAATATAAATGTTTATGTTATGTTTCAACCTTTTCATATGAGGAAGTTATTGGACTTAGTAAGCGACATATGGAGCCCTCTATAGCTCCTCGATGCATTGGTATGTCTCATGAGAGAAAATAAGGCCATGAAAAAATAATATTTGTAGTCTTGGCACAAGGCATTGACTATGTGGTTATGATATCTGGAATTATGCATTCCATTATTATGAACTTGGCTAATGATATTGCATGTAATTATGGGACTAGTAGAATATCCATGTAAATAAGTAAATGGAATTATATGATTTAAATTTGCCATATTATGGAGATGTTTATGTTTAAATGGATTATGTTTTAGTCTTATAAATTGCCTTAAATGTTTATGCTTGTTTATGAAAGTTTCCTCTATATTGTTATCCTTACTGAGCATCTGATCTCACCTCTTTCTATGTTTTATTTTTCCCAGGATGTGTAGAAGTATACTATGACCCACTTTCAGGGATAGTCTAAGGGATATTAATTTTTTCAATGAAGACAATGTTGTTGTTGTTTTTCATTTTATAATGTAATGTAAAACTTATGAATGTATCTTGTACATCCAAGGGTACTAAACTAATCGGTCTTTCAGGATTTGATCCCTTTTGATCATTCCGATGTTATGTAGTAATGCATCGACTCTAGGTAATTGGGTTCGGGGCATTAGAGTTGGTATCAGAGGATGTTTAGTAAAAACCTTGAAAACAGATTTAGATAAACTATGATTAGATAACATTACCCTAAGAGAGACTTTGAGGCTTAGTATAGAAGAACATCCTAGAATTTTGTTAATGTACATATTTTGTTTATTTTCCAAGAAATACATCCCCTTCTAGATACGAGCAGGAAGAGGTGGATCTGGAACATATGTACCTATGGGTAAAACCTGAAAACACCACTTCGAGCTAGAATCGAACGAGAACTGGTGCACAACAATAGGCCTTGCTGCACTCTGGGTTACGACACTCCTAGGGGATATGCATCAGATAATTCATTTTTTTTACAAACCATTAGGATGGATTTATGAGTATATATCTCCTCAAAGAAAACATTTTTGGGATTATGGATTATATACATAAACTTTTCAATTTATGTTAAGTGTTTCATAAGCTTGGAATCATTTATTGAGATTCATAAACTAATATAGTGTTTAACATTATTTAGAAATGGTGCCTAGTGGAAGGAATGGAAACCATATCAACGCACATAATCCATGTTGGTATTTACCTCATACTAAAGATAATTATAGTGGAGCTAGTTTTGTAACTGGTTCTGATTATCTTATCACCATACTGTTATAACTCACTTAGGATATGAATAATAACCTTACCCGTATAAGGAACCATGATCCACAATGTGGATGATCAATGTTAGACCGCCTCATGAGGCAATAACCAAAAACATTCAATGGGATTACAAATCCATTTGTATCTAAGAAATGGATAAGTTTCTTAGAGAAAATATTTCATGCTTTGGGGAGTATCAAAAGGGAGAAAGTTTTCATGGAAGGGTATCAGCTCACGGGAGATGCAGATCAATGGTGGTCGTTAAAACAAACCTTATAGGATGAAGAAGAAGTCTTGAACACAGAATAGAGGGAATATAAAGAGATTTTCATAGAAAATTACTTTCCTCGTGACCATCGAGTGGATATGAAAAGGCAATTTTTGAGTCTAACGAAGAAGGAGGATGAGAATGTCGCAAAGTATCGGGATAAAATTAGAAAGTTATCAAGGCATATAACAGATTATATACGTAACTCAATGATTAAGATTGTTTGATTCTTTGATGGGTTAAAACCATTTATCCATCGCGCATTAGTCTCACAATCCTTCTCATCATACGATGATATTGTCTCATGTGCTATCAAGACAGAAAAGGCATTCTCTAAGTCTTACGACTTTAAAGCAAAGCATGAGAAGAATAGATCTATTGGAAAGTCTATAAACGAAAATAAGGGGAAGAAGAATAAAGTTGAATATCCATCCTACTATAAATGTGGGAAGAAACATCCTGGTATATTCCTGAAGGGAATGGGAGTCTGTTACAAGTTTGGTGAAAAAGGACATCGATCTCTTGATTGCAAGGGGATGAAAGAGGTTATCAATGTTGAATGATACAATTGTAGAGAATAGGGACATTATGCAAATTATTATCCTAATCACCAAGGAAACATATCTTATATATGGCCAAGGGGGCAAGGCCAAGCTTTTGCAATCACTACTACTGAGGTTGAATCTTTGAAAGACATAGTGGCATGTAATTTAATGGTTTCCTCATGTTTAGCCAATCCATTTTTTGATTCTTAATCATCTCATTGTTTCACATCATCTTAGTTTTCTATGAAAATTAGATATTATTAATTGGACATAACAAGGGAGTTTTCAGTCAAAACACTGAAGGGAAGTATCGCCACAACAAATTTTTCTGAATCCGTTACCATTAGGGCATATAAATGTTTTTATCTACTGATCTCAGCGTCATACCCATGATTGAATTGATATAATCCTCAAAATGGATTAGCTTTGGAACCATGATTGGAAAAATTATTGTAAGAAGAAGGAGGTTACAATATTCGATGATAATAAAGTGTACCTTATCATTAGAGCATAAATTTCGCCATCTGATTCTTATCTAGATCCACCCCCAGTAGCTCTATTAAATTAAATTATTTGGAAAAATGAGAATGAAACAACTATGGGAGAGGAAAAGAATGTTGGAATAGTGGAAGTACATATTGTACAAGAATATGTTAATGTGTTTCTAGAGGATTTACCTGGACATCCTCCAGAATTAGACATTATGTTTTCCATAGATTTAATTCCAGGTTCAAGTCCCATATCCAAGACGCCTTATAGAATGGACACTATATAATTAGTGGAACATAAGAAAAAACAAGAGGAATTGAGTAATAAGGGACTTATATTCCATAGTGTTTCTTTTTGGGGAGCCCTGTCCTTTTCTTTAAGAAGAAAGAAAAGTATATGAGGTTGTTCATTGACTATAGGGAGATCATTTCTATAACAAAAAAGAATATGTATCTCCTACCTCACATCGATGATTTATTTGAACAAATTCATGGAGCTCAATATTTTTCAAATATTGACCTTTGATCTGGATATCATCAGTTGTGTGTAAAGAAGGCAGACATTCCAAAAACAACATTTCGAACCAGGTACGAGCATTATGAGTTTATAGTAATGCCTTTTGGAATGACTAATGCTCCCTTTTGTTCTAGATCTAACGAACATAGTTTTCAAGGAATATCTTTAGGAATATGTATTGGTTTTTATTAATGATATTTTGGTATACTCCAAATTCTACGAAGATGATGAAAATCACTTGCGCATTATTCTAAAGACTCTTAAAATAAATAAATTATATGGGAAGTATTGAATGTGTGAATTCTGGCTTCAAGATATTTATTTTACTGACCATATTGTCTCTATGTATGGAATCTTTGTTGATCCTTCCAAGACAAGAGCAATATAAGAATGGACAGCACCAACGAGTATAACTAAGGTATGCAGTTTTATTGGTTTAGCTGGTTATTATCGATGTTTTGTCCCGAATTTTTCTCGGTTGGCTAACCCATTATCCTAGATCACACGTAAATGGGTTAAATTTGTTTGGACCAAAGAGTGTTTAAAATGCTTTGATGAACTAGATAGAAGATTAGTCAATGCTTCTATATTGAATCTATCATCAGGGAATGATGGGTTTGTTATTTATATTGATGCTTCAAATAAAGGTCTTGGTTGTGTCCTTATGCAGAATGATAGAGTTATGGACTATACATCACGACATCGAGAAATTCATCAGCAAAACAATCTCACTCCTGATCTTGAGATAGCAGCAATAATCTTTGCTCTGAAGATATAGAGGCAATATCACTATGGTGAAAAATGTGAGATTTATACTGATCACAAGAGTTTGAAGTATATTTTTTCACAAAAAACTCAACATAAGGCACAGGAGATGGATTGAACTACTCAAGGATTATGATTGCACGATACACAACCACTCGGGGAATGAAAATAAGGTGGAAGATGCTTTAAGCAGAAAGGATCATGTATTTTTGAACAAGATGATAGTTGAAAGGGATCCTATTTTTATAGATATAGTATAGTTGGATATGGGAATAACACTGGAAAGTGAAACATTAATACCTTTTCAAATTTCTTCCAAACCATCTTTATTAGAAGTAATAAAGAGTTCTCAAACTGATGATGAGGAGTTTTTGAAGAATATTAAAGATGTGAATGATGGGGGATTGAGTGACATCGTATATAAAGATAGAATTTTGAAATTTTTGAAGTGTCTATGTGTTACTAACACACCTGATCTAAAAAGGGAATTTTTGGATGATGCGCATAGCTCCAATTTCTCTGTACACCCTGGGAGGACCAAGATATATAGAGATTTGAAGGAACATTTTGTGTGGGAAAACATGAAGAGGGATATTTATGATTTTGTGCCAAGATGTATGGTTTGTAAACAAGTGAGAGATGGATGGTAATAGCCTGGAGGAGTCATGAAACCTCTTCCCTTACCTGAGTGGAAATGGGATAATATTACGATGGACTTTTTAATGGGGCTATGAGAGACTCCTAGAAGGAATGATGTAATACAAGTCATTCTTGATCATATTACCATGTCATCACATTTTCTTGCAATAAGATAAGATTTACCACTTCAACGTCTAGAAAGACTATATATTAATATAGATGTAAGACATCATGGATTACCCCTATCGAATGTTTCGGATTGTGATCCCTATTTTACATCAAGATCCTGGAAAAGTCTTTAGAAGGCCATGGATACTGAACATCGTTTGAGCACTAAAAACCACCTGCACACCGATGAAGAATAAGAATAAACTATTCAAACCTTAGCTGACATGTTGAGATCTTTCTCACGTGACATTCAAGCTATGTGGGATCAATATTTTTCCTCTGGTTGAATTTTCCTATAACAATTTCTTCCATTCATGTATTTTGATGGCACAAAATGAAGCGTTATACAGAAATAGCTGTCGAACACCAACATTTTGGGAAGGTGTTTGTGAAAGAAAACTCATAGGCCAAGAGCATGTTGATTAAACAATGAAAAAGGTAAAGATTATCCAAACCCATATCAAAGCATCTCAAAGTAGGAAGAAGAGCTATGTCGATAATCAGAGGATGGATTTGAGATTTTAAGTAGGATATCATGTTTTCATGAATGTATCTCCATTGAAGGGTGTTATACATTTCTGTATGAAGTGTAAAATGAGACCCAGTCACATCAGCCCTTTTGAAATTATAGAATGAATTGGAGTTGTAGCTTATCTTTTGGTAATGCCTCAATGTAACACCCGAGACTTTTATGAGAAATTTTTTGTTTTTATGTTATATAAATCATAAAAGAATCTTTCACTACACAGAACACTAGCTTGGATTTCTTTACACGCAACCATGGCCTTCCCTGATAGCTTGTGTCGTACGCAATACCGAGTTTTACTAAACAACGATATGCTATGAAAATATTATTAAAACTAGCCGTTATGAATATTAATAACCACCTTTTGAAATTTTGTAAATTTTATTTTTCAAAATGGACTTCATTTTCGATTTATAATATCTAAATTAGCTTAGGGTGAAATTTTGGTACTTTTCGGATAACTTTCATATTCTGATGAATATTGAAAATTACTTAATTTTAATTAAAAACAACTTTTTTAATCAAAATATTTAATATTGGTAAATTATTAATTTGAGTGGTTTTAAAGTATATTTAGAATATATTTTTACAACTTCATTCAACGTCATTCATTGGATGTAATTTCACATTTAAACCAGACATAAACAAGTGTCAATCTTTTGATAGTTATTATCTCTTAAAAACATGCTATTTGTTTTGACGACGGGAATTAATTTTTAAATTAGTCAATGTAACTGATATGTTTTTAATTTGGTAAAATAAACATCATTTCTGAATTCATAATATCAAATATAGCTTAGGCTTAATGTTTGGTATTTTTTTTGTAAACTTTCATTTTTTGATGAATTGTGAAACCACTAAGTGGTAGTTAAAAAAACTGAATTTTTCATAAAACTTAATTTTACCACTTCTGTGAGTAGAATTTCAAAAATCCAAGAGACACGGTAAATATAGAGGACTAAAATGTGGTTCAATAAGATGAAAATAATTTTTGGTGAATTGTAACTTTTTACTTTTTTTACCACGTTTAAAAGTAAATAGTGTAATTAAGGGTAAATGTATTATTATTATTACCCTAACACATGTCCTAATTCTATTGGATAATTGTTATTCAACCAATAACAACCTTAAGAATAAAACATGACCATTTAGGCCCACTTGTATTAGATGAGGACATTTATTATCAATTTATTTAAAGAAGGGTTAAAATAGATAAAATCAAAGTTTAATAACTAAATCATTTATAATATAGGGTTATACATAAGATAAATTCGACTATAAATATTAATTAGAAAGCTAAAATTATTTCCAACATAATTGTATTTTATTTGAAATTTTTAGACTTAAAATAATTTAATTTATTTATGATACAATGATGATGGAGTAATTATCTTATTAATGAAATATTGACATAATTGATGTTATAAATACCGAAATAAATGTAATTTGAGTCTTTTTATGAATTAGAATAATTTTATATGTTAATATGACAAGTTATTATTTATTTAATTAATTATTTTCGATCTATTAATTATGTTATTATTTTAAAAAAAATCAATTACCAAATAGTGTCAAAATTGACATAAAATAGTTTTTAAAACAAATATTACATTATTAAATGTTTTTATATTCCTAAAAATCTAATGTTCGGAAATGATACTTATAACATGATAGGTGTATCATTAAGGGACCACATTGGGGTCTCTTGGATGTATATGGTAAGTTTATTAACTATATAATATAAAAATACAAAGTGACATGGTAAATGTCAATCTAATTAACTAAGAGTTAAAACTAAAAGATAAGGTTAATATAATGACCTAAAGTTGTCTAAATTCTATTGTATGAGAGGATTTCTACCCATACCCACCTTATCTTAGAAATATATCAATTTGGAGATATTAATAACCGAATTTGACTTTATAATAAAATAATACGTTTAGTTATTCCAAAGGTGCCCCTCTCGTCCCTTATAAAAGGGCACCTCCTCTCTCTTTTCCTCACACCACTTTGAACCTTCATGATTGGACAAACCCTGAACTATTCTATTCTACACTTCCCTAGAAACATCCTAGAGGTTCTGGTCTTCTTAAAAGACCAATTTTAGTTCCCTAAGAGGAGGTCTCAAAGAGGCGCTTCAAAGAAGTGGTAATGTCCGTTACCGATTATTTCAACTTTATTTCTTCTTCCACTTCTTCTTCTTTAGTTTTTTAATTATGATGTAATAGAATTAGTATCACTCATATACTGATTTGTTATTATACGTTTGAAACAACCCTATTTCACCATCTATCCATCCTACGGAAAACGAAATCACCGCGCGTGCGTAAGTACGGAATACCTCTCCACGCCGTGGTGTAATCTATTTTCCACCACCACCTTACTTGGATGCGTATAATGGTGTAAATAATGACTATATATTATTATTGTAAGGTGATATTGATTCTAATATAGTATACATACACTCCAATACAATTCCACGATCATGGGAATGATATCATCGCTCGTGCATACGTACGGAATACCGTCTCCACGATGAGATGAGACTCGTTCTACAAGATCGTCATTGAATAATGATTATATAAATGAATTGAATGAATTAATATGATATATATTACACTTAAATAATTCATGAAATAATGTATCTATAACCTAAAAAGAAAAATAAGAATTTACTTGACAAAACACGCATAAGAACAAGAAGTAATAAACACCCAAATAACAAGTAGTAATTAAATATTACTAATAAGAAGCTAAGAATATGACCATATATGATATCATAAAAATAAGTATGATTCTGGAATAAGTCAATAACATTATTTAAATCATTATGTAGGAGGTTCGGACACTTACGAAGCAAATCAGAACTTAGGTAAGGGAAAATATCACAATATCATTTTTATATGAGATTGTTTATACTTTGGAATTTACTAGGGTGTATTTTATCATCCACATCCATGTTTCCTCAATATTTAATATTATTTCCATCCACCTACAAGTGTTTAAATCCAATTTTACCCTTCGGTGAGTTTTTAGAAAAAGATATGAAAAGAATCTTTTGTCATTTTTCGTGCGAGGTACTTTTTGACTTTTCCGACAAAAGTACGAGAAGAATGTTTTTTTAACTTATACGGCATGAATGGATTTTTAAAATATTATTTCCAAGAAGCTTCCTTTACAAGTTTTCAAGTTTATTTTTAATCAACGTCTATTAGTTTAGAATTTTATGACATGTTAAGAATGGAAAAGTGTTTTTGAAGTAGAAAGGATATTTTTCCTCAAGAGTGGAGTTCAAGTGTTTTATCAAAACTATTTTCAATATAAGATAATATAGGGTTCTGTTTCTATCCCTATTATTACATTGATTTGATTATGTTGTGATTGAATTATTTTTATGAATTCTCTTATCTTATATGAATTTTTTTATGATGTCACGATGTTTAAGAATCCCATTTTTAGTACATGGGTTATGCAATGATGTATGATTTAGGATATTGTGGAACACATAAGAATGGTATCATTATGATATGGGTGGGACCTATATCTACCTCTAATGCATTGGGTAATGATTTTATATCTCATGAGATAGACATGGCTGGAACGGCAGGTTAAACCAGTTCAGTGAAACAGGACTGAAACAAAGAGTGAACTCTGTTCAGAAATGGACCTTTTCCACTAAGATAGTCTTGGAAATGAGTCATGACTAATAAGAAATGATTCTATATGATTATGTGTGTATGCCACAAAGTTTCATGTTTTAAGTTATGATTATTGGGATTATATTTCACTTCTATGATTTATCCCATTTATGAAATTATGATCTCTTTTGCAGGTTAATATTTCCAAAAGTTATGTTCTTATGTATATGATGTGATTGATATTTCTTTTGATTACCCTTACTGAGCATTTAAGCTCACCATTTTGTATGTTTTATTTCCCCAGGTCAGGAAGAAGGTTGTTAAGTAGGATATTCCAAAAGGGACTCTAGATATGATGATATAAATGTGAGGCAAAGTAGATGCTTTATGAACCACTTGTTTATGTTTCCCAGTTTCTAAAGACTCTATACCTATACGGTCCTTTCCTCGTTTTGTTATATGTTGTAATAAGTGTGCTTCAATTCTAATGTAATAAAAATGTATGTAATGTATGGGACATTATAGTTGGTATTAGAGGAAAGGTATAATCAACCTTTGGAAACTAGGATGTGAAAGCCTTAGTAAGAACCCTAAGGACAAGCCTAAGCATAGAACACAATATTAGTGTTTTAGAAATGGCCATGAATAACCAAGGATAATACCTTAAGTGTGAAATTTTATTCCTGATTATGTGGTTTTCCTATTATAATTAGTGTTTCTCACACTATTCTTCTTAGTTTTAGTCAATGGATGGAACCCGAAAGAACCGTGTTAATGTAGAATGTGACGGGAAATGAAATAATTGTCCCCCTAAGCAACCAAACGTTATGGGAGCTGGAAGAAAAATTCTTGTAACCATGCTCACACAAATTTCTCAAGCTATGAATCATATAGGACTTCCAAACGAGAAAAGGAAAGAGCAACATTCTGTTTAATCCTTCATGCGGCAGCGTCCACCTTCATTCAGGCGGTCTACTGATCCATTAGTTTATGAACAATGGATTAGTACTACTGAAAAGATATTTTCAATTCATCAATGTTCGTAACATGATAAAGTCATCCTATCAGTGTATCATTTGGATGGATATTCTGATCAATGGTGGAATATTATTAAGAATACGAGGCAAAGGGATGAAATTGAGTCCATGGAATGGGATGAGTTCAAGAACTTATTTTTCAATAAGTACTTCCCTCGTATTCTCCGAACAAAGATGGAGAAAGAGTTTCTTGAACTAAAGAAAAAGGATGATGAATCTGATGGTACCTATGAATCAAATTTTACAAGACTTGCAAGGTACGCTTCTAGTATTATTATCCTACCTGAGAGTAAGATCGATCGAATCTTTAGTGTCTTAAAACCAAGTCTTCAAAGGGACTTAGCCATAAGGGACTTCAATAGCTACGAGGAAATCGTTCGATGTGCTCTCAAAGTTGAGATGGAGATTAGAGTAACCCATCAGTCATATGGGTTTGATAAGAAGAGGAAAATGGAATTCAACGAAAAATCTAAAGGGAACATTGAAAAGAAGATGAGATTTCCCTTATGCTCAATGTGTGGAAAGAAACATGGAGGGAGTTTTCTTAAAGGGACAAGTAAATGTTTCATATCTGGAAAGGAATGTCATCAGGCATTTGAATGCTGCAATGCTGGGAAGAAGATGTCTAATGATGCAAACAAAAGAAGGGATACACAGAATGAACCTACTGCACTTCAATGTTTCAAGTGCATGGAGATGGGGAATTATGCCAATCAATGCCCAAATACAATGGTTGATGATGATGGTCGATGTCAACAAACTCTTAGGGTAAAGACAAAGGAAAGTCAAATGCAATTTTTATCAGCAATGTGGAGTACGATAACGATGTAGTGAAAGGTACACTTACCATCAACTCTAAAGTAGGAAATGTTTTATTTGATTCTGGATCCACCCACTCTTTTATTTATGAAGAATTTTCTAAGAGTATCACCATATTACATCAACAATTAGATGTTGAGTTAGCTGTGACAACCCATAATGGCACAACAGTCGCATCAAAAGTTTTTAATTCTTCCCCGATTGAAGTTTGTGGGAAAGTGCTTCCTGTAAATCTTTTGATCCTTCCTATAGTAAAATTTTATGTGATTCATGGCATGGATTATATTTCTTTATATGGAGATCATATCAATTGCCATATAAGGGAAGTCACATTTCATATTCCAGATCAATTTATGATCGTCTATCAATTCAAGGATGAACATAACCTTCTAGTAGAAATTTCATCCATCTTATGTGTCCTGATTCGACTAAATGAGGGTTATTTATCTCAAATGGCTGGAGAGAAACTCACGATTAAGAATATGCCCATTTTACGGGAGTTTGATAATTTCTTTCCAGAGGAATTGTCGGGTCTTCCAGCAAATAGTGATGTTGAGTTTTCAATAGAACTCGTACTAGATGCTTTCCTATTTCAAAGACACCTTATAGAATGGCCCCGATTGAGTTGCAGTAATTAAAGAAGCTGATCCAAGAGAATCTTGATAATGGATTCATTGGCCATAGTGTGTCACCTTGGGGAGCACCTGTTCTGTTTGTTAAGAATAAAGATGGATCAATGAGACTCTGCATTGATTATCGAGAACTTAACAAGATCACTATCGAGAACAAATATCATCTCCTGCACATTGATGACTTATTTGACCAACTACGAGGAGCTCAATACTTTTCAAAGATTGATCTTCGTTCAGGGTATCATCAATTAAGGGTCAAAATGGAGGATATACCAAATACGGATTTCCGTACAAGGTATGGACACTATGAATTTATAGTGATGTCATTTGGTCTTACTAATGCCCCTGCTATATTCATGGATCTGATGAATAGAGTCTTTAGAGACTATCTTGATCAGTTTGTGGTAGTCTTTATAGACGATATTCTTGTATATTCAAAGAGCAAGGAAGAACATGAAGATCACTTGAGAATTATATTGAAGACCCTAAGAAAGGAGAATCTTTATGAAAAATTTACCAAGTGTGAATTTTGGCTTCTAAAAGTTTCATTTTTGGGTCACATAATATCAAAAGAGGGGATATCTGTGGATCCAGCAAAAATAGAGGTTATCAAAAGATGTTCGAGACTAACAACAGTAACTGAGATCTAATGTTTTCTTGGTTTGGCTGGATATTATCGACGTTTTGTGAAAGATTTTTCACGATTATCTAATCCACTCACCAGGTTGACTCGGAAAGTAGTGAAGTTTGTTTGGATGGAGGAATGTGAAGAGACTTTCAAGGAGTTGAAAAGAAGGTTATCCAGTGCACCTATGCTCACATTTCCTTGTAGTGGAGAAAGGTTTATGATCTACATTGATGTATCCAAGAAGGGATTTGGGACTGTTCTTATGCAAAATGATATGGTGATAGCTTATACCTCACAACAATTGAAAATCCATGAGCAAAATTACCCAACTCATGATTTGGAGTTAGCTGCGCTAATCATTGCATTAATGATTTGGAGGAATTATCTTTATTGAGAAAGGTGTGACATTTATACTAATTATAAAAGTTTAAAATATATTTTCACACAAAAGGAGCTGAATATGTGCCAAAGAAGATGGTTAGAGCATATTAAGGATTACGACTGCTCAATTTATTACCACCCTGGGAAAGCAAACAAGTTGGCAGATGCATTAAGTCGACAAGACCATGCCAGTTTATCCATGATGAGGATCACAAAAGATCCAATATTTATGGATTTACAAAGGATGGATCTTGGAATTATAATGGAAGGGGGAAAATCGTATCTTTCTAAAATGAATGTTCAACCATCTATACATGTGAAGATTAAAGAGGCACAGAAAGAAGATGTATAGTTACAAAAGAAGGTGAGAAATGTACCTAAATTCAACCTTGATTGTGATGGGATAAAAAAGTTCAAGAATCAGGTTTCTGTTCCTCCCATCCCCGAATTAAAGAAGTATCTTCTTGATGAGGCTCATAGTTCTTCATTCTCTATTCATCCTGGAAGCACGAAGATGTATAGGGACCTGAAAGAGTACTTCTGGTGGGATGGCATGAAAAGAGATGTTGCTGAATATGTCTCTCGATGCTTGGTTTGTCAGCAAGTTAAAGCTGGGAGACAGAAGTCTAAGGGGATGTTACAACCATTACCCATATCTGAATGGAAATGGGAAAACATCACTATGGACTTTGTCATGGGACATCTTAAAACATCCAAAGGAAATAATCCTATCTGGGTCATAGTTGATCATCTTACAAAGTCTACACACTTTATTGCTATTAGAGAGGATTTCTCTCTGGATCAGATCGCCAGGATATATGTAAAGGAAGTGGTAATATTGCATGGAGTACCACTTTCTATTATATCTGATAAGGATCCAAGATTTACCTCGAAGTTCTGGAGAAGTCTTCAGCCTACTCTGGATACAGAGTTGAGTTTCATATTATCCTCAGACAGACGGTCAGTCTAAGAGAACAATTCAACCTCTAGAAGATATATTGACAACTTGCTCTATGGATTTCAAAGGTGGTTGGGATCAACACCTGCCTTTGGTGGAATTTTTTTATAATAATAGCTTTCACTCCAGTATTATGATGGCTCCTTATGAAGATATCTATGGAAAGAAATGAAGGACTCCAACTTGCTGGGATGAAGTTGGGGAAAGAAAGCTATTAGGACATGATCTTTTTGATGAGATGGCAGAAAAGGTCTGATCTATTCAACAACACAAAAGAGCAGCTCAGAGTCAATAGAAAAGTTATTCCGAAAACTGAAGAAAAGACCTAGAGTTTTAAGTGGGTGATAAAGTTTTCTTACGAATATCTCCCTGGAAGAGGGTCATGAGATTTGGAAAGAAGGGGAAGTTGAGCCCTAGATATATCGGTCCATTCGAAATAAAGGATCGTGTTGGAAAGGTAGCTTACTGATTGGAGCTTCCACCAAATCTCTTTCAAGTTCATGATGTGTTCCATGTATTTCTCTTGAGAAAGTACATACCTGATCCTTCACATGTACTCAGCTCAGATGTTGTACCATTGGAGCAAGATCTTTCTTATGAAGAACAGACGATAGAGATTCTGGATCGTAGAGAAAAAGTCCTAAGAAACAAGACCACTCGATTGGTGAATGTTTTATGGAGGAACCACCAATTAGAAGAATCTATATGGGAGCTTGAGGATATGATGAGGGAGAGGTATCCTCATCTTTTTTATACAAAGTGACGAATTTCAAGGGTGAAATTCATTTTAAGGGGGTAGAATGTTACAACCGAGACTTTTATGAGAAATATTTTGTTTTTATGTTATATAAATAATCAAAAAAATCTTTTAATACACACAACACTATCTTGGCTTTCTTTACACGCAACTGTAGCCTTCGTCGATAGCTTGCATCGTATGCAATACCGAGTTTCACTAAACAATGATATACTACTAAAATATTTTTAAAACTAGCCGTTATGAATAGTAATAACCACCATTTGAAATTTTGTAAAATATATTTTTCAAAATAGACTCCAGTTTTGGATTTGGAATATCGAAATTAGCTTATGGTAAAATTTTGGTACTTTTCGGATAACTTTCATATTCTAATGAATAGTGAAAATTACTAAATTTTAATTAAAAACAACGTTTTTTATCAAAATAATTAATAGTGATAAATTATTTATTTGAGTGGTTTTAAATTATATTTATAATATATTTTTACAATTTAATACAATTTTGTTCATTGGATGTAATTTCACATTTAAACTATACATAAACAAGTGTCAATCTTTTGATAGTTATTATCGCTTAAAAACACGCTATTTGTTTTGATGACGAGAATTAAATTTTAAATTAGTTAATGTAACTGATATGTTTTGAATTTGGTAAAATAAAAATCATTTTTGAATTCATAATATCAAATATTGCTTAGGCCTAATTTTTTGTATTTTTCTGGAAACATTCATTTTTTGATGAATAGTGAAACCACTAAGTGGTAGTTAAAAAAACTGAATTTTTCATAAAACATAATTTTACCACTTCTGTGAGTAGAATTTCGAAAATCCAAGAGACATGGTTAATATCAAGCAATAAAATGTGGTTCAATGAGATGAAAATAGTTTTTGGTGAATAGTAACTTTTTACTTTTTTTACCACGGTTAAAAGTAAATAGGGTAATTAAGGGTAAAAGTGCTATTATTATTACCCTAACACATGTTCTAATTCTATTGGATAAGTTTAATTAGACCAAAAATAATCATAGGAATACAATATGACCATTTAGGCCCACTTGGATTAGATTAGGACATTTATTATTAATTTATTTAAAGAAGGGTTAAAATAGTTAAAATCAATGTTTAATAACTAAATCATTTTTAATATAGGGTTATACATAAGATAAATTCGACTATAAATATTCATTATAAATATACAAATTCTTCAAACATAATGGTATTTTATTTGAAATTTTTAGACATAAAAGAATTTAATTTATTTATGATACAATGATGATGCAGTAATTATCTTATTAATGAAATATTGAGATAATTGATGTTATAAATAACCAAATAAATGTAATTTGATACTTTTTATGAATTCCAATAATTTCTATGTTAATATGACATGTTATTATTTATTTAATTAATTTTGTTCTAACTAATAATTCTTTTATGATTTTCACAAAAATCAATTACCAAATAGTTTTAAAATTGACATAAAATAGTTTTTAAAACAAATATTACATTATTAATTGTTATTATATACCTAAAAAACTATGGTTCGGCCAAGATACTTTCATGATGATAGGTGTATCACTAATGGACCACTTTTGGGTCTCTTGGATGTATATGGTAAGTTTATTAACTATATAATATAAAAATACAAAGTGACACTGTAAATGTCAATCTAATTAACTAAGAGTTAAAAATAAAAGATATGGTTAATATAATGACCTAAACTTTTCTAAATTCTATTGGATGAGAGGATTTAGACCCATCCCACCTTAGCTTCTAAATATATCAATTTGGAGCTATTAAAAACAGAATTTGACTTTATAATAAAATAATATTTTTAGTTATTCCAAAGGTGCCCCTCTCCTCCCTTATAAAAGGGCACCTCCTACCTCTTTTCCTCACACCACATTGAGCCTTCAATCTCGACCAACCCATGACAAAATTCTCCTCTCCACTTCCCTAGAAAAATCCTACAGGTCCTGGTCTTCTTCAAAGTCCAATTTTAGTTCCCTATGAGGAGGTCTCAAAGAGGCGCTTCAAAGAAGAGGTAATGTCCGTTACCAATTCTTTCGACTTTATTTCTTCTTCCACTTATTCTTCTTTAGTTGTTTCATTATGAAGTAATAACATCAGTATCTCTAATATACTGATATGTTATTATAAGTATGAAACAACCCTATTTCACCATCTATCCAACCTAAGGAAAACGAAATCACCGCGCGTGCGTACGTACGGAATATCGTCTCCACGCCGTGGTGTAATCAATTTTCCACCCCCACCTTACATAGATGGGTATAATGGTGTAAATAATGAATATATAAGATTATTGTAAAGTGATATTGATTCTGAAATAGTATACATACACTCCAATACAATTCCACGATCATGGTAATGATATCATCGCTCGTGTGTACGTACGGAATACCGTCTCCACGATGTGATGCGACTCGTTCTACATGATATTCATTGCATAATGACTATATAAATGAATTTAATGAATTAATATGATATATATTACACTAATACCATTCTGAAAATGAGGTATTTATATCCTAAAAATAAAAATAAGAATTTACTCGACAAAACACGCATAAGAACAAGAAGTAATAAACACCCGAATAACAAGTAGTAATGAAATATTACTAATAAGAAGCTAAGAATATGACCATATATGATATCATAACAATATGTATGATTCTGGAATAAGTAAATAACATTATTTAAATCATTATACAGGAGGTTCCGACACTTACGAAGCAAATTGGACCTAAGGTAAGGGAAAATATCACAATCTCATTTTTATCTGAGATTATTTATACTTTGGTATTTACTAGGGTGTATTTTATCATCCACATCCATGTTTCCTCAATATGTAATATTATTTCCATCCACCTATAATTTTTTAAATCCAATTTCAACCTTTGGTGAGTTTTTAGTAAAAGATATGAATGGAATCTTTTTTCGTTTTTCATACGAGGTACTTTTTGACATTTCCGACAAAAGTACAAGAAGAGTGTTTTTTTTAACTTATACGGCATGAATGGATTTTTAAAACATTATTTCCAAGAAGCTTCCGTTACAAGTTTTAATGTTTATTTTTAATCAACTTCTTTTAGTTTAGAATTGTATGACATGTTAAGAAAGGAAATGTGTTTTTGAAGTAGAAAGGATATTTTCCTCAAGAATGGAGTTCAAGTGTTTTATCAAAATTATTTTCCATCTAAGATAATATAGGGTTATGTTTCTATCCCTATTTTTACATTGATTTGATTATGTTTTGATGGAATTATTTTTATGAATTCTTTTATTTTATATGAATTTTTTCATGATGTCACGATGTTTAAGAATCCCATTTTTATTACATGGGTTATGCAATGATGTATGATTTATGATTTTGTGGCACACATAAGAATGGTATCATTATGATATGGGTTGGACCTATATCCCTCTCAAATTCATTGGGTAAAGATTTTATATCTCATGAGATAGACATGGTTGGAACGGCATGTCAAACAGGTTCAGTGAAACAGGACTAAAACGAGGAGTGAACTCGGTTCAGAAATGGACTTTGTCCACTAAGATAGTCTTGGAAATGAGTCTTGGCTAATAAGAAATGATTCTCTATGATTATGTGTGTATTCCACAAAGGTTCATGTTGTATTTTATGATTATTGGGATTACATTTCACTACAATGATTTATCCCATGTTATGAAATTATGACCTCTTTTGCAGGTTATTATTTCCAAAAGTTATGTTCTTCTGTATATGATATGATTGATATTTATTTTGTTTACCCTTACTGAGCATTTCAGCTCACCCTTTTGTATGTTTTATTTCCCCAGGTCAGGAAGAAGGTTATTAAGTAGGATATGCCAAAAGGGACTCTAGATATGATGAAATAAATGGGAGGCAAAGTAGATGCTTTATGAACCAGTTGTTTATGTTTCCCAATTTCTAAAGACACTATAACTATACGGTCCTTTTCGGGTTTTGTTATACGCTGTAATAAGTGTGCTTCAATTCTGAAGTAATAAAAATGTATGTAATGTATGGTTCATCATACTCAATGTCTCCCCAATGTTGATGATGTGTTCCACATATAACTATTGAGAAAATACATGCCTGACCCAATGCATGTACTCACCTATGATGAAATTGAACTAGAACTTGATCAGTCTTATTGTGATGAGCCTGTAAAAATTTTAATACCAGAGAACAAGTGCTAAGAAACCAAACGACTCGTCTGTTAAAAGTTGTATAGAGAAACCATAAGACGAAAGAGGCAAAGTGGGAACACGGGATACTTATGATGAAGAACCACCGGAATATTTTTATGGAGTAATATTATATAAATTTCCATGGTGAAATTATTTTAATGAGGGGATAATTTAACACCCCAAGCATCCACGATACGTTTCCCTTCGAATAATACAGTAGCTCGTGTTGTACTCAACTTGGAGTTTTAACACACCACAACCAATCAAACTAGACGTTATGAATAGTAATACCCACATTTTGAAATTTTATAAATTTTATTTTCCAAAATGGACATCATTTTTGATTTTGGAATAATGATATTAGTTTAGGGTGAATTTTTTGTATATTTCCTAAAACGTTCAATTTTTTATTAATTGTGAAAAACACTACGTTATTGATTAAAACTGAGTTTTTATTTAAAAAATTAGTTATTTTATTTTAATTTATTATCAGTCTAAATAGACAAATAATACCTATATATGTTCAATTTAATTCATTGGAGTCAATTTATAATAATATTAGATATATAAAATTTTATTGAACTTTTTACTGTCTTTTACCCACCTTCTAGGTGCATTTGAAAATTTGCATAAAACATAATTTTACAACTTCTGTTAGTTGAATTTCAAAAATCCAAGAAACATGGTTAATAAAATTTAGTAAAATGGGGTTCAATAAGATGAAAATTGTTTTTTGGTGAATAGTAACTATTCACATTTATTTACCACGTTTAAAAGTAAATAGGGTAATTATGGGTAAAAATGTATCATAATTACACTAAAGCTTGTCCTAATTCTATTAGATAAGTGTAATTCGACCAAATATAACCTTAGGAATAAAATATGATCCTTTTGGTCCACTTGGATTAGATTAGGACATTTATTAATATTTTATTTAAAGGAGTGTTACAAGAGTTAAATTCAACGTTTATAAACTAAACTCTTTTTAATGTAGGGTTATACATAAGATACATTCACCTATAAATATCCTTTAGAAATATACAATGATTTACTACAAAATGGTGTTTTATTTATAATATTTAGACATTAAATATTATAATTTATTTATGAAACTATGATGATATAGGAATTACCTTATTAATGAACGATTAAAATAATTGATATTATAAATATCTAAATAAATGTAATTTGAAAATTTTAATGAATTCCACAATTTCAATAGGTTAATATGACATTTCAGGGTTGATTAAATAATGTTTTTGTAAGTTATCATGCAGTTATGATTTTCTCAAAAATGAAATACTAAGTAGTGTCAAAATTTACATAATTGAGTTTTAAAACAAATACTATATTAGTAATTTATATAATATTCCTAAAAATCTAAGTCTCAGCCAAAGGACATAGATAAAGATATATATATTAATAATGCACCACACGGAGTTATCTTATCTTGTTATAGTGATTTTATTAGCCATATAATATAAAAATACAAAGAGACATGGTAAATGTTAAACTATTTAACTAAGAGTTATGTCTAAACGATAAGGTTAATATGGTAACCTAAAACTATCTAAAACCTATTGGATGAGAGTATTAAGGCTCATCCCCACCTTATTCTCGATATAAATTATTTTGGAGCCTTTATTAACCGAAAATTATTTTATTATAAAATTATATTTCAATCTTTCCCTAAAGTGAGCCTCACCTCTCTTATAAAAGGTCACTTCCCCTTCTCTCAAAATCACACCTCCAAATCCATTTGGATCGGCCCACCCATGCCCACATATCTTCCCATTTTCCCTCACATAAACCTAGAGGCATTAATTTGATCAGAAATCCAACCTAAAGAGCCATTTTGATCAACTAAAAAGGAAATAACTGAATAAGAGGTAATAATTTCACCACCCTATTTCATTTTCTTTTATTCTTCCACATCCTCTTTCATTGTTGTTTCCAAACAAAAATAATAACTCCAGTACCTCATACATACTGTGATGTTATTATAAATATGGTATAACCATATTATTTATTCTATACATCATATAAATGACAAAGTCACCATATGTGCGTATGTACAACTTACCATCTCCATATCGTGGTGTAGTTTGTTATTCAAAAACATCATTACTCGGACGGGTATAATAATAAGTATAAATAATGTAAATAATAAATATAAAATTTTAATGATTCTTTATATATTACATACCATCCAATTACATGAAAATATCCAACCCCAGTGACCCAGAGTCAGTGCATTATTACATAACATTGGCATGATAAAAAAAGATCAAGTCCTGAAAGACCGTTTAGTTTAGTAGCCTTAGAAACACTAGATATATTCAGAATTCTTAAATTACATCTTAAAGTGAAAAAAACTACCACAAAATCTTGTCATCATATCCCCTCATACTATCCTTTCTGGTCATTCATAAAATACTTCTTCACATCCAGGGAAAAATAAAACATTGAAAGGGGTGAGGTTAGATGCTCAGTAAGGATCACAATATAGAAGAAACATTCATAAATAAACATAAACATTTAAGCCAATGCATAACTAAAAAAATCCTTTTAAACCGGAATTTAAGCATAATATGGAAAAGATAAAATGAAATAATTCCATTTACTTATTCACATGGATATTCTACTAGTCTAATAATCACATTCAATATCAATAACCACTTTCATAATAATGGAATGCATAATGCCAAACTATCATAACCACATATTCAAGGCCTTGTGCCAAGACGACAAATACTTTTTTGTTAATGACTTCTGCCAAGATAGTAGTTTGTCTAATTGTACTTAACGATGCATCGAGGCGCTATAGCAGGCTTCACCCATCCCTTACTAATTCCAATGCATTTCTCATATGAAGAGGTTTAAACATAACATAAACATTCATATTGAAACTAGAATATGAAATTTCCACAATTTATCCATACACCATTAATGGTAAAAAAATAACACATCCACATTCAAAAATATGAAAAAACCTTCAACACAATATGGAAGTATTTTATCATTATAAATCAATTTCAAATAAACATAAAATCCATGAAAGGATATTGACGTAGATGAAATCAAAACTATTTGAGAGAAATATCTCTTTTTTTAAATCATTTAAAAGTTACATAATTATATAAGGAATCATTTACTTTAAAAATATTCTTATAATATTGTAAGGTATGCTTCGACTATTTTATAACGGCGTAAAATATCTGCACCCACCGTATAAGTTAAAAAAGTCTTTCTTACCTTAATTTTTTCAAAAAGGTTAAAAAGGGCCCTGCTTTGAAAACGACAGAAAGATTCATTATAAAAAAATTATAAAAATAAAAAAAAAAGAGTATAAATGACTTTAACTCATAGTATATTAAATATTAAGAATGTTTTGTAATACATTTTTAAGAAACATGGATGTGTTTGATAAAGAGGTCCTAGTAGATACTTATGTAAAAACAACCTCGTATAATAAAGAGATTGTGAAATTAACCTTTACCAATTACTTTTCCTTGGTTGAGGGTATATTAAACACCTGTATAATGGTGAGATAATTTTTATTATATTATATAAGAATCATATACATTAATATGATATCATATAATATTTTTTAACATTGATTTGTTAATAATATCTTAGTATTATCGTCATTTCAGGTGTTAAGGGATTCGTTTTCCTTTATATTTAATGTTATGTGAGAAATATTTGTTATGTATAGTATGTATCTTATTAATATAGAGAATTATATCATTTCTCTAAACATTATTTTTAATCGTCATGTGAAATTTAGTCTTGAATGGAAACGATGGTGAATGAATCTCATCGCGTTCGTGGAGACGGTAGTCCGTATGTACGCACAAGCGACAATATCATTCTTTTGATATTAAAATAATTTATAAATGGATGGTATATCATATATACAGAATAATTATAATGTAATATTTTTTATTTATAGTAATTACAAATCATTATTATACCCATCCAAATAATAATGTATTGAATAACAATTACACCACGACGTATAGACGGTAGGCCGTACGTACACACATATGGTGACATGTCATTCAATGGATGGATAGAGTACTGAATATGGTTGTACCAAATTTTTAATAACATCACAGTATATAGAAGATACTGGAGTTATTATTTTATAATGTAAATAACAACGAAAGAAGAAGTGGAAGAAGAAAGGAACTTGAAAGAGGGTGGTGAAATCAGTACCTCTCCTTCGGGTTCTTCCTTTTGATTTGATCAAAAGGGCTCCATAAGTTGGCTTTCAGATCAAACTGAGGCCTCAATGATGAATTTAAGGATGTTTGGAGGATATTTGGGCTGGGTTTGGCCGAGCCAAAAGGCTTTGATGGTGTGAATTAGAGAGAAGGGGGAGTTCCCTTTTATATGAGGGGTGAGGGAACCTTAGGAAAAGCTAGAAATATTATATTATATTAAATTCATATTCGGTTTCTAATGGATAAAAAGTGATTTATTTCAAAGATAAGGTGGTAATGGGTCTAAATACTTTCAACCAATAGATTTTAGATATGTTTGGGTCACTATATTAACCTTATCATTTATATTTAACTCTTAGTTAAGTATTTTGACATTTACCATGTCTCTTTGTATTATTATATTATATGGTTAATACACATAAAATATACTTCCAAGAGAACCCCAAGTGGTCCTTTAATGATAAACCTATCATGATATAAGTCATTTGGCCTATCTTAATATTTTTAGGAATAGAATATCAATTAATAATATAATATTTGTTTTAAAAAGTCTTTTTTGGAAATTTTGACACTATTAAATAATTGATTTTTTTAAAGTATTAACAAATTTATTAATTCGAATAAAATTCATTTAAACAATACCTAAATGTCATATGAACAAAAAAAATTGTATATGTCATAAAAATTTTCAAATTTTTTTATTTTAACATTTATAATAACAATTATTTGATTCTTTCATTAATAAGGAAAATAATGCATCATTATTGTGTCATAAATAAATTTAGTTATTCAACGTCTAAAAATTATAAATAAAATACTATTATGTAGGACATATTTTTATATTTATAATGAATATTTATAGTTGAAAATATAACATATATAACCCTATGTAAAAAATTTTTTTGATAAAAGATATATGTGTATCTCATTTTTGTATTTACATTAACTTAATTAATATAAAGTGTCATTATCACTTACAAGTGGATCCATGGGGTCCCAAAATAGACCCAATGATGCCCATGGTCGGACATGTATCAACCAATAGGGTTAAGAGATGTTTTAGGGTTATTTATTGTTATTCTAATATTATTTTTTACACTTATTTATTGGATTTACCATTTAACCATGGTAAATAAAATATTTACCAAAATAATTATTCAAAATATCTAAAAATAAGAGTTTCCTATTTACCCAATTTATACATCCTGATTCATAATATGGAATCCATTTTTCCAAATTCAAAATAAAGAAGTGGCAGAAATTAATTTAAAATTATTTCCCACTGTCAAAATAAAAAACGCGTTTTTATGAAATAATAACTATCAAAGGATTGACACTTGTTTATGTCTAGTTTAAATGTTAAATTATGTACAATGAACAAAATTGTATTAAATGGTAAAAATATATTCTAAATACACTGTAAAACCCTTTAAATTCATAATTAATCACTGTTAATTATTTTGATTAAAAATGTTGTTTTAATTATAATTTATTAATTTGCACTATTCATCAAAATATGAAAGTTATCAAAAAAGTTCCCAAATTTTATTGAAACTCAATTTTCTATTTACCGGTCATAAAGAAGGATTTAATTTTATCAAATTGAATATATAAAATTGTTGAATATTTGTTTTAAAAAGGGTTCTCCATTAAAAGGCGGAAAAACTGTATTTTTCTGAAAAACAATTATTTAATTTAAAAATGGAATTTGCCTTCATATTATGTCTTTGAACCAAACATAATGAATGTAAAAATTATATCAGATATATATAAAAAATTCAAAATGTGGTTATTAATATTCATAACCAGTTTTAAATGGCTAGTTTGATAGGTCATGGTGTACTTGACCTCAGTTTTGCGTACATCACACGTTATCGTACCTTGAAATCTTGGGGTGTCACATTCTCACCTCCTTCAATAAATTGCGTCCTCACAATGTTAAATTTTTATTTTAAAATAAAAGGTATAAAATAGAAAATAACTTTGTGGGAAAACCCACATCGGAAATTGAATTAATATGAATTTAGTTTTAATAAGTGGAAAAGAGAAATGAAAGGGTCACCACCAAATTATGATCACGATTTTGAGAACATTGGGGGAAATTAGAGACACATAATTGGAAGAAAAATGTAAATATTTATAGGGTGTGATTGAATTAATCCGTGACAATCAACTGTAGAATTGAGGGCCTCAAAGCCATCAATCTATGATGATTTAAAATATCATTGGTTCAACAAAACACAAGGTATTAGGATAACACATTTTTAGTTTTAGGATCCCTAACCTAATGTTTAAGAATTAATTTCATCATAGAATAATAGAAGAGAGAAAAAATATATATATTTATATATTCATGACAAGTATATGTCCATCTGTTCACTAATTTCTACCAGAAACTCATCTTTCACTCTAAAAGAAAATAGAACTTAAAAAAATATACTATTTATCCTATTTGTATAGGGTTCCAAAAAAATGAGTTTCTAATTCATCTACCAGACCTTTTTTAAAAAACTACATTATTCAATCTAGGACATCATGTGGGCCAGTGGTAGGTGATACACCCTTGTCACCCTTCGGTTGCGGGATCAAGTCTTGCGGCCTTTCCGGACGTGACGGGTTGTTGCTCGTCCTCCGGGTTATCCTTTTTATAAAAATCCAAAAATAATCTTCATAAATTCTTTAACCATAACAATAGAATCATATGTAAAATATAATCCATTCCAACCTTTAGACTTATCCAAATTACTTATATCCAAACTCATAAACCAAAATTTATAAGGAAGGTAAATATAATGAATATATTTTTTCCACGTAATAACATGTGAATACCATCATCATGTATTATTTTAAAATATGGTAACACCGTGAATTACCATACAAAATTTACTGATTACATTCATGCCCCCTTATTCCTTATAGAATACTATATATATTCCTTATATCCAAAAACATTGAATACTCCAACAACGATGAAATAAACAAACCATTAATCAGTGCCAAGGTAGTAAAGAATATCCAATATAATTTATCCAAATCAACCATCTCTTATTCCAAAATTAATACCTCAGTATCAAGACCATATTAAACATTTCCTTTCCTTCAACAATTTATTTTCTAAAAAAATTTCACATGTTGTTGAGTCAGTTTTCATAGTACTATATAATCTCAAATCCTCAATGAAATAGCACTACAGTACAATCCTTATTTATCTCTCTAATTCATATAACCATTACATCGTTGATACAACACTCAAATGAAATAATTCATTAATAACAAGATAAGAACAATAGTCATTACTCATCATTCGTGGTAGTATCAAAACATTATTATTATCCAAAAGCATCATTTGGGGCATACTTTGATGATTTGAACATTGATTCGCGTAGTGTCCCCACTCGTTGAAAATGAATCATTGTACATTTGAAATCTTTTTCTTACCCTCGTAATAAAAAACATGGTGTCCTTTTTCTCCACACTTATAACATACTCCCATTCCATTCAGGAATTTTCCAAGGTGATTCTTTCAACAGCTATCACATATGGGAAAATCCTTATTTACCTTCTTCCTTTTATCAGTCCTTCTCTTTACCATCCTTTTCTTCTCTGGCCTCCCTTCAAAGCCATAGAACTCTGAAAATTCATTACTTATATTATCAATAAAAGATAATATTTCTTCATATGATCATAATACGTGGGAGACTATTTCCCTTCTAAATTTTGGATTAAGACCATGAAAGATATGATCCTTCTTACTCTTTGGATAGTTTTTATTGCTGGAGTTTTAATTCCTTCTACTGGGCGCCATTTCTAAACAATGTCATACACTAGATTAGTTTAGGAATCATAATACATAAATCCAAACTTTTAAAACACTTAATATAAATTTAACAGTTTATGGATATAATCCATAATCTTAAAAAAAACATTCATTGAGGATGTATATACTCATAAACCCTTTATAATGGTTTGTGAATAAAAAGAGAATTATACTAAGCATATCCTCTGGGAGTGTCATAACAAAGAGTGCAGCAAGGCTCATTGTCATGCACCAGTTATCGTTCGAGTCTAGCTCAAAGTGGTGTTTTTGGGTTTTACCCCTAGGTTCATATGTGCCAGAGCCGTGTCATCCTGCTCGTATCCAGATAAGAATGTAATGCTTATAATACTCACAAAATCTCTACAATACCAAAATTATAGGAATTTATTGTATACTAATCCTCAAAGTCTATCTTAGGGCTATGTGCTCTAATCCGAGTTTATATAAATCTATCCTCCAGGGTTTATACTAAACCTCCACTGATACTAACTATAATTCCCAGACCTCAGTTACCCAGAGTCAGTGCATTATTACATAACATTGGAATGATCACAAAAGATCATGTATCGAAAGACCGATTAGTTTAGTATCCTTAGAAACACTAGATATTTTCATAAGTCTTTCATTACATCATAAAGTGAAAAAAAACTATAACAACATCTTGTATTCATATCCCCTCATACTATCCCTGCAGGTCATTCAAAAAATACTTATTCACATCCTGGGAGAAAATAAAACACTGAAAGAGGTGAGATCAGATGCTCAATAAGGATAAAAATATAGAAGAAACATTCATAAATAAACATAAACATTTAAGGCAATACATAACTAAAACAAAATCCTTTTAAACTTGAACATCAGCATAATATAAAAAAGATAAAATGATATAATTCCATTTACTTATTCACATGGATATTATACTAGTCGAATAATCACATGTAATATCAATAACCACTTTCATAATAATTGAATGCATAATGCCAGACTATTATAATCACATAGTCAAGGCCTTGTGACAAGACTACAAATAAATTTTTGTAAAGTCCTTGTGCCAAGACACTAGTTTGTCTCATGAGACCTACCGATGCATCGAGGTGCTATAGTGAGCTCCACTCGTCACATAATAAGTCCAATGCATTCCTCATATGAAAAGGTTTAAACATAACACAAACATTCGTATTGAAACTAGCATACGAAATGTCAACAATTTATCCATAAACCATGAATGGTATAAAAATAACACATCCACAGTCAAACATATCACAAATCCTTCAATACAATATTGAATTTTTGTATCATAATAAACCAACATCAAATAAACTTAAATTCCATAAAAGGATGTTGACATATATGAAATCAAAACTATTTGAGAGAAATATCTCTTTTTTTGAATAATTTAAAAGTCACATAATTATAAAAGGAAAAATTTACATCAAAAATATTCTTATAAGATTTTAATGGAAGCTTCGATGATTTTATAATGTCTTAAAATAGCCACACCCACCGTATAAGTTAAAAAAGTCATTCTTACCATAATTTTGTCGATATGGTTAAAAAGGACCCTATTTTGAAAATGACGAAAAGATTCTTTTATAAACACCTTATAAAAAGTCAAACAATGGTATAAATGTATTAAACCCATTATCTATAAAATAATAAGAGTTCTTTGAAATACATTTTTAAGAATCATGGATGTTGTTGATAAAGAGGTCCTAGTAGATACTTAAATAAAAACAACCTCGGATAATAAAGAGACTGTGAAAATAACCCTTACCATGTACTTTTACTTGGTTAAGGGTAGGTTAACCTGCTTTTTAATGTTGAAATAATTGTTATTAAATTATAAAAGAATCATATACATTAATATGATATCATATATGATCTTTTAACATTGATTTGTTAATAATATCTAAGTATTATCATCGTTTCGGGTGTTAACAGATTCATTTTCCTTTATATTATTTATTATGTGAGCCATATTTGTTTTGTATGGGATGTAACTTATTCATATCCAGAATGATATCATGTCTATAAACATTATTTTTAATCATCAAATGAAATTTAGTCTTGAATGGATATGATGGGGAATGAATCTCATCGTGTTCGTGGAGATGGTAGTCCGTACGTACGCACAAGTGACAATATTATATTTTTGATATTAAAATAATATATAATTGGATGGTATATAATATATAAAAAATCATTATAATGTTATATTTTTTATTTACATGAATTAAAAATCATTTTTATACCCATCCAAATAATAATGTACTGAATAGCAATTACACCACGACGTGGAGATGGAAGGGCGTACGTACGCATGTATGGTGACATGTCATTCAAAGGATGGATAGATTAATGAATATGGTTGTACCATATTTTTAATAACATCACAGTATATAGAAGATATTGGATTTATTATTTTATAATGGAAATAACAATGAAAGAAGAAGTGGAAGAAGAGAGGAACCTGGAAGAGGGTGGTAAAATCATTACCTATTCTTTGGGTTCTTCCCTTGGATTTGATCAAAAGGGCTCTTTAGGTTGCCTTTCTGATCAAACTAAGGCCTCTAGTATTAAGTGAGGGAAGTTGGGAGTATATTTGGGCAGGGTTTGGCCAAGAAAAAAGGCTTTGAAGGTGTGAATTAGAGAGAATAGATAGTGCCCTTTTATTAGAGGGGTGAGGGGAACCTTAAGAAAAGCTTGAAATATTATTTTATAATAAATTCATATTCAGTTTCTAATGTCTCCAAAGTTATTTATTTATAAAATAAGGTGGTGATGGGTCAAAAATAATTTCAACCAATATATTTTAGATAGGTTTTTGTCACTATATTAACCTTATAATTTATATTTAATTCTTAGTTAAATAGTTTGACATTTACCATGTCTCTTTGTATTATTATATTACATGGTTTATAAACATACAATATACTTCCAAGAGACCCCCGAATGGTCCATTAATTATACACCTATCATGATATAATTCCCTTGGCCTATCCGTAGAATTTTAAGACTATAATATCAATTAATAATATAATATATGTTTTACAAACTCTTTTATGCAAATTTTGACACTATTTAATAATTGATTTTTTTGAAGTCTTAAAAACATTATTAATTCGATTAATATTCATTTAAGCAATCCTAACATGTCATATTAACAAATAAAAATCTTGGAAGTCATCAAAACGTTCAAATTATATTTATTTTAACATTTATAATACAAATTATTTTATTCTCTCATTAATAAGGAAAATACTCCATCATTATTGTGTCATAAATAAATTTAATTATTCATAGTCTAAAAATTATAAATAAAATACCATTATGTAAGAAATATTTATAGATTTCTAATGAATATTTATAGTCGAAAATATAACATATATAACCCTATGTAAATATTTTTTCTTCTAAAAGATATATACTTTTGTCATTTTTGTATTTACATTAACTTAATTAATATAAAGTGTCATTATCACTTATCAGTGGCTCCATGGGGTCCCACAATCGACCCAAAGATTCCCATGGTCGGACATTTATCAATAAATATGGTTATTAAACGTTTTAGGGTAATTTAATATTGTTATAAAATTATTTGTTTACCCTTATTTACCAGATTTACCCTTTAACCATGGTAAATAAAATATTTACAGAATTAATTATTCAAAATGTCAAAATACAAGAGTTACCTGTTTACACAATTTAGACATCCTGATTCCAAATATGGAATCCTTTTTTCCAAATTCAAGACACAGAAGTGGCATAAATTAATTTAAAATTAATTCCCACTATCAAAACAAAAAGCGTGTTTTTAAGAAATAATAAATATCAAAAGATTGAAAATTGTTTATGTCCGGTTTAAATTTAAAATTAAGCCCAATGACCAAAATTGTATAAAATTGTAAAACAATATTCTATATATACTTTAAAACCACTCAAATTCATAATTTATCACTGTTAATTATTTTGATTAAAAATTTTGGTTTTAATTAAAATTTATTAATTTTCAATGTTCATCAAAATATAAAAGTTATCAGAAGAGGACCAAAAATTTATTGAAACTAAATTTTTATATACCGATTATAAAAGAAGGATAAAATTTTATTAAACTGAATATATAAATGTGTTATATATTGATTTTAAAAAGGGTTCTCCATTAAAACGTGGAAAAACTGTATTTTTTTTGAAAAACAATTCTTTTATTGAAAAATTAAATTTGTCTTCATATTATGTCTTTGAAACAAAAATAATGAATGTTAAAATTATATCAGAAATATATATATATAATTCAAAATGTGGTTTTTACTATTCATAACAACTTTTAAAAGAGCTAGATTGATAGGTCATGGTGTACTTGAACTTGGTGTTGCGTACATCGAACGTTATCATACCGTGGAAGCTTGGGGTGTTACATTACATATGATTTAATAATCAATATAATGATATTGTCGCTCATGCGTACGTACGGATTACCATCTCCACGAATGCGATGAGATTCATTTCCCATCCTAATCATTCAGGAATAATTTTTATTTTATGATAAAAAATAATTTTTAATTACATAATATCATTATATATATGAATCAAATACATCATATTTATAACAATCATGGCTTACGTAACCAATCATACAAAGAAAAAAGAATCAGTTAACACCCAAAATGATGATAGTACTAAAATATTATTAACAAAGCAATATTGGAATATCCTATATGATAACATATTTATGTATATGATTCTTGTATAATTTAATATCAATTATTTAACTATTATAACGGTGGATAACGTACCCCCGAACAAGGAATAGTAAAGGTAAGGGTTATATTTTACAATCTATTTTTTTATCTGAGGTTGTTTGTACAAAAGTATCTACTGGGACCTCTTTATCATCCACATCCATTTTTTCTTAAAAATATATTTCAAAACATTTTTACTATTTACTATACTATAGGTTAAAGTCATTTATACCCTTATATGACCATATATGTTTTGAAAGGAATCTTTTTGTCCTTTTACAAACAAGGTTCTTTATGAACTTTTTGACAAAAATAAGGTAAGAATGTCTTTTTAATTTATACGGAAGGTGCGGATATTTTCTTCCATTATAACATCGTCAAAGCTTCCCTTACATGTCTATAATAATATTTTCAAAATAAATGGTTTCTTTTATAATTATGTGACTTTTAAATGATTTCATAAAAAGAATGAGCTATTTCTCTCAAATAGTTTTGATTTCATCTATGTCATCATCCTTTGATGGATTTTACACTTATTTGAAATTGATTCATAATGTTACAAATATTCTATATTTTATTTAATGTTTTGAAATATGTTTTACTGTGGTTGTGTTATTTTTATACCATTCATGGTTTGTGGTTAAAGTATTATCATTTTGTATGCTAGTTTTAATATGAATGTTTTTGTAATGTTTCACCCTTTTCATATTAGGAATGAATTTAACTTAGTATGTAATTAGTGGAGCCCGTTATAGCTCCTCAATGCATCGATAGGTCTCGTGAGACAAACTAGTGCCTTGGAACAAGGCCTTGACAAAATCTTATTTGTAGTCATGGCATAAGGCATTAACTATGTGATTATGATGTCTGGAATTATGCATTCCATCATTAGGAAATTGGCTATTGATATTGTAGGAGATTATTCGACTAGTATAATATACTTGTGAATAAGAAAATGGAATTATCACTAGTACAATTATGACATATAGTATCCGCTATAGGACGTTGCTAAAGGTCTATAGCGGCCGCTTAGCGTCCGCCAATCGGTGGCCGCTTTTGGCCCGTCGCTATTGCTATCAGTGACCGCTATTTGGCAGACACTGTAGGCAAGCTGGGATAGGCTTTAGCGGCTGCTATAGATCCCATCAACGCACCTAGAGCAGACTCCATTTGGCGGCCGATATAGGTAAACTGTATAGCGGCCTCCATTTGGCGGCCGCTATAGGTTTTAAAATTTTTTTGAAAAAATTTCAATGACACAATAATATATACCCAAATAAATATCAACAGTCATCTTCCAAGCTCCACAAGCATCATCACATATAACTGTATAACAAAATTTAATAATAAAATTAGTACCAAAAAAAACCTAGAAAACAAATTAACATATTTCAATTCAAACTTACTGTAACAGATCTAATGTATTTGATTTTAAAAATATATTCATAATATTGATTACCGTTTTAAAATTTTAAAATCATTAATTCTATGGTTCTAATTAGATTGTTTCCCTGTGATTTCAGGCCAATCTGATGTCATCCGATATGAATTTGACCATTAGACACCCGTTTTGGCCATTTATGACACAAGAACGACATTATTGATCACGCAGGCACACAGCACGTCCGATTGACATATCGTCTACTCGACCACATCACAATTCAATCACCATTCGATGTCACCTGATTTGAGGCCATTCGGACTTCATTCGGCCCTTTTGGATCCCCCACACGCGTTTATGAAGCACGCACAACACTTAAAGAACGCATACTAAGCTATACCGCGCAAACCGCATATCCGATTAATGTTCTGTCTACGCGTACACGTCGCAAATAATAATTAGATTGTTGACGTGTGATTTCAGGTCAATCTGATGTCATCCGCTATGAATTTGACCATTAAACGTCCGTTTTGGTCGTTTATGACACCAGAACGGTGTTCCCGGTCACCATGGGCAGACGGCATGTCTGATTGACATGCCGTCTACTCGAACACATCACAATTCACTCACCCTTTTATGTCATCTCATTTCAGGCCATTTGGACTTCGTTCGGCCCGTTTGGACCCCCCCCACGCGCATTTGTGAATAGCACGCAACACTTAAAGAATGCATTCTGAACCGTACCGCACAAACCGCATGTCCGATTGACGTGTTATCTGCGTGTATATTCCACGAATAAAAAATAAATTTTTGATGTCTGATTTCAGGTCAATCTGATGTCGTCCGCTGTGAATTTGACCGTTAGACGCCCGTTTTGGCCGTTGTTGACACCCGAACGGCATTCCCGGTCACCGCGGGCACACGGCACGCCCGATTGATGTTCCGTCTGCTCGACCACATCAAAATGCACTCACCCATTCTTGTAGTCTGATTTCAGGCCATTCAGACTTCGTTCAGCCTATTTGGACCCCCCCTACGCGCGTTTCTGAAGCGCGCACAACACTCAAAAACGCATACTGAGCTGTACCACACAAATCGCACGTCTGATTGACGTACAGTCTGTGCGTACATGTCAAGAATTATAATAATATTTCTTCCTTGTGATTTCAGGTCAATCTGATGTCGTCCACTATGAATTTGACCGTTAGACGCCCGTTTTGGCCGTTTATGACACCAGAACGGCGTTTCTGGTCATCGCGGACACACGGCATGTCCGATTGACGTTCCGTCTCCTCAAACACATCACAATTCAATCACCCTTTCATGTAGTCTAATTTCAGGACATTCGGACTTCGTTCGGCCTGTTTGGACCCCCCCAAGCGCGTTTATGAAGCGCGCACAACACTTAAAGAACGCATACTGAGCTGTACCGTGCAAACCGCATGTCCGATTGACATTCTGTCTGTGTGTACACATCACGAATAATAATTAGATTGTTGACGTGTGATTTATGGTCAATCAGATGTAGTTCACTTTGAATTTGACTGTTAGACGCCCGTTTTGGCCGTTGTGAAACCAGAACGGCGTTCCCGGTCACCGCAGGCACACGACATGTCCGATTGACATGACGTCTGCTCTACCACATCACAATTCACTCAACCATTCATGTAGTCTGATTTTAGGCCATTCTATCTTCGTTCGTCCCGTTTTGACCCCCCCAGGTGCGTTTATGAATCGCGTGCAACCCTTAAAGAACGCATACTGAGTCGTACCACACAAACCGCAGATATGATTGATGTGACGTCTACGCGTACAGGTCAAAAATAATAATTATATTGTTGAAGTGTGATTTCAGGTCATATGATGTTTTCTGCATTAAATTTGACCGTTAGACGCCCGTTTTGGCCGTTTATGACACCAGAACGGTGTTCCCGGTCACCGCGGGCACAAGGAACGTCTGATTGATGCGTCGTCTGCTCGACCACATCACAATTCACTCAACCATTCATGTCGTCAGATTTCAGGAAATTTGGACATCGTCCAGCCTATTTGGACCCCCCCCCACACGCGTTTATAAAGCATGCACAACACTTAAAGAACACATATTGAGTCATACAGTGCCAACCGCACATCCGATTTACATTCCATATATTCTTAAATGTCACGAATTATAATTAGATTGTTTCCCTATGATTTCCAGTCAATACAATTTCATCCTCTATGAATTTGACCGTTAGACGCCCGTTTTGACCATTTATGACACCAGAATGGCGTTCCCAGTCACTGCGGGCACACAGAACATCCGATTGACGTTCCGTCTCCTTTAACACATCACAATTCACTCACCCTTTCATATAGTCTGATTTTAGGCCATTCAGACATCGTTCGGCCCATTTGGACCCCCCCCACGCGCGTTTATGAATTGCACACAACACTTAAAGAACGCATACTGAGCCGTACTGCGCAAACCGCACGTCCGATTGACATGTCGTTTGCGCGTACACATCACGATTAATAATTAGATTGTTGATGTGTGATTTCAGGTCAATTCGATGTCGTCCTCTTTTCATTTGACCGTTAGACGCTCGTTTTGGCCGTTTATGACACCATAACGGCGTTCCCGATCACCGCGGGCACACTGCACGTTTGATTGACGTGATGTCTACTTAACCACATCACAATTAAATCAAACTTTGATATCATTTGATTTAAGCTCATTCGGACTTCGTTCGGCCTATTTTGACCACCCCCCCCCCCCCCACATGCGTTTATGAAGCACACCTAACACTTAAAGAATGCATACTGAGCCGTACCACGCAAACTACACGTCCGATTGACATGCCGTCTGTGTGTACATGTGATGAATAATAATTAGATTGTTGACGTGTGATTTCAGTTCAATATGATGTCGTCCGCTATGAATTTGCCCATTAGACGCCCATTTTGGCCGTTTACGACACCAGAACAGCATTCCCGGTCACCGCGCGCACATGGCACGTCCGATTGACTTGTCGTCTGGTCGACCACATCACTATTCACTCACCCTTTCATGTAGTCTGATTTCAGGCCATTCAGACTTCGTTCGGCCCGTTTTGACCCCCCCCCCCAGGCCCATTTATGAAGCGCGCACAACTCTTAAAGAACACATACTGAGCCGTACCGCGCAAACCGCATGTCCGATTGATGTCTCATCTATGCATACATGTCACTAATAATAATTAGATTGTTGAAGTGTGATTTTAGGTCAATCCGATTTCGTCCGCTTTGAATTTGACCGTTAGACGCCCGCTTTGGACGTTTGTGGCACCAGAACGGAGTTCCCGGTCACCGCGGGCACATGGCACATCTGATTGACGTGATGTCTACTCGACTAGATCAAAATTCACTCACCCTTTCATGTAGTCTGATTTCAGGCCATTCGGACTTCTTTCGGCCCGTTTTGACCCACCGAGGCACGTTTTTGAGGCGCGCACAACACTTAATGAACACATACTGAGCCGTACCGCGCAAACCGCACGTCTGATTGATGTTCTGTCTCAGCGTACACGTCACGAATAATAATTAGATTGTTGATGTGCGATTTAAGGTCAATATGATGTCGTCTTCTATGAATTCGACCATTAGACGCCCGTTTTGGCCGTTTATGACACCAGAACGGTGTTCCCGGTCACCGTGGGCACACGACGTGTCCGATTGATGTACCGTCTGCTCGACCACAACCAAATTCACTCACCCTTTCAAGTCATCTGATTTCAGGCCATTCGGACTTCGTTCGACCCGTTTGGACCCCCCCCCCCCCCGCGTGCGTTTTTGAAGCGCACACAACACTTAAAGAAAGCATTCTGAGCCATACCACCCAAACCGCACGTCCGATTGACGTGCCGTCTATGATTAAATGTCACGAATAATAATTAGATTTTTGACTTGTGATTTCAGGTCAATATGATGTCGTCCGCTATGAATTTGATCGTTAGACGCCTGTTTTGGCCATTTATGACACCAGAATGGCGTTCCCAGTCACCGCGGGCACACGACACGTCCGATTGACATTCCATCTCCTCGAAAACATCACAATTCACTCACCCTTTCATTTAGTCTGATTTCAGGCCATTCGGACTTCATTCGGCCCATTTGGACCCCCACGTGTTTATGAAGCCCGCACAACACTTATAGAATGCATACTGAGCCATACCGTGAAAACCGCACATCCGATTGATGTGGCTTCTACGCGTACATGTCACAAATAATAATTATATTGTCTACGTGTGATTTCTGGTCAATCCATTGTCTTCCGCTAAGAATTTGACTGTTAGACGCCCGTTTTAGCAGTTTATGACACCAGAACGGCGTTCCCGGTCACCACGGGCACATGGCACGTCCGATTGACGTGTCGTCTACTTAAAAACATCACAATTCACACACCCTTTCATGTAGTCCTGATTTCAGGCCATTCGGAACTTCTTTCAGCCCATTTTGAGCCCCCCAGGTGCGTTTATGAAGCGCGCACAACACCTAATGAATGCATACTGAGCCGTACCGCGCAGACCGCACATCCGATTCACATGTCGTCTATGCGTACACATCACGAATAATAATTAGTTTGTTGAAGTGTGCTTTCAGGTCTATCCGATGTCGTCCGCTATGAATTTGACCGTTAGACGCTAGTTTTGGCCGTTTATGACACCAGAACGGCATTCCCGATCACCGCGAGCACACTGCATGTCCGATTGACGAGTCGTCTGCTCGAACACATCAAAATTAACTCACCCTGTCATTTAGTTTGATTTGAGGCCATTCAGACTTCGTTCGGCCCATTTGGACCCCTAGGCGCGTTTGTGAAGCACGCGCAACACTTAAAGAACACATATTGAGTCGTACCGTGCAGACCACATGTATGATTGACGTGTCGTCTGTGAATACACGTCACGAATAATAATTAGATTGTTGACGTGTTATTTCAGGTCAATCTAATGTCGTTCGCTATGAATTTGACCGTTAGACACCTGTTTTAGCCGTTTATGACACCAGAACGGCGTTCTCGGTTACCGCGGGCACACGGCATGTCCAATTGACATGTCGTCAACTCGACCACATCACAAATCACTAACCCTTTAATTTAGTATGATTTAAGGCCATTCAGACTTCGTTTGGGCCGTTTTGACCCCCCCCCCCCCCCCCGACGTGTTTATGAAGCATGTGCAACACTTAAAGAACATATATTGAGATGTACCACACAAACCGCATGTCTGATTGACGTTCCTTCTGTGTGTACACGTCACGAATAATAATTAGATTGTTGACATGTGATTTCAGGTCAATACTATGTCATCCGCTATGAATTTGACTGTTAGACACCCGTTTTGGCTGTTTATGACACCAGAACGGCATTCCCAGTCACCACGGGTACCCGGCACGTCCGATTGACGTGTCGTCTACTAGACCACATCAAAATTCACTCACTCATTCATTTAGTCTGATTTCAGGCCATTTGGACTTCGTTCGGCCCGTTTGGACCCCCCCCCCCCACGCGCGTTTTTGAAGCGCACACAACACTTAAAGAACACATTCTGAGCCGTACCACGCAAACCGCACGTCAGATTGACATTCTGTCTACACGTACACATCACGAATAATAATTAGATTGTTTACGTGTGATTTCAAGTCAATCCGATATCGTCCACTATGAAGTTTACCGTTAGACGCCCGTTTTGGCCGTTTTTGACACCAGAACGGGGTTCCCGGTCACCGCGGGCACACGTCACATCCGATTGATGTTCCCTCTCCTCTACCACATCACAATTCACTCACCCTTTCATTAAGTCTGATTTCAGGCCATTCGAACTTCATTCGGCCCGTTTGGAACCCCCCCCCCCCCCCCACGCGCGTTTATGAAGTGCGCACAACACTTTCAGAACGCATACTGAGTCGTACCGCGCAAACCGCACATCCGGTTGACGTAACCTCTATGCGTACATGTCACGAATAATAATTATATTGTTTACGTGTGATTTCAGGTCAATATGATGTCTTATGCTATGAATTTGACTGTCAGACGCCCGTTTTGGCCGTTTATGACAACAGAATGACATTCCTGGTCACTGCGGGCACACTGCACATCCTATTGACGTGCCTTCTGCTCAACCACATCACAATTAACTAACCCTTTGATGTAGTCTGATTTCAGGCCATTCGGACTTCGTTCATCCCATTTGGATCCCCCCACGTGCGTTTATGAAGCGCACACAGCACTTAAAGAATGCATACTGAGCTGTACCGCGCAAACCGCATGTCCGATTGACATGTCGTCTGCACGTACACGTCACAATTAACTCACCCTAGAAAGATACAAATACCGAAAGAGTTCTTGGGATTCTCCCAAGAAACAAATTCCTGAAGTTTCTCCCCATCCACTGACACACCTTCCTCTGATATTATTTGACCCAGTAATTATACCTATATAATCAATACAAAACTGACATATATATAGCTTGGCATATAGTCAATAAGTGTAATATGTATGATGTCAAGATGTTGGGTATGATCATCATCAGTCTTGGAGTGAACGAACATGTCATCCACAAATACTAAAACAAACTAATCTTGGTAAAAAAGGAAAATTATATTCATCAAGGATATAAAAAATTCTAAAGAATCCATCAATATAAATGAAATTACCTTATGCATGGGGTTCATTCTCATCTGGATCACCAATATCACTGTGATGTCCACAAGATGTCATTGGAGCCTACAATATATATCAATATTATTTATATTAAACATTTCAATAAAATTCAACTTGAGTATGGTTTGTTTTATTATTTACCTGTGGCGCCACTTGTTGCGTCGTCATTTCATTGATACGTGATGAAATCTGTGACAACCTCTCCTCATACTCTGCATGTAACTGCTGAAACTTTGAATCAAAATTGCACTGCATATCCTGCATGGAAGCATCTACCTTAGCCTGTGTGTGCATCCCTGACTCTCTACATGCACCAATCACATCTTCTCTAACAACTGCACATCGTGGGACACCACCTCCATAAGTCAAAGAATAACCATGACCGTCACGCCCCATGACACGGTGAAATATTTCATCTCTACACACAGTACTAAGACGTTGCTCCACTGGAAACTCTGCTAACTGAGCGTCAAACTGATCTTGTAGCATATAATGAATGAAAAAATATGAATAATTTATATAAAATAAAAATACTTTTATTAGTAAATAATTTGCTTACTATAACACCGGCAACATCGGGGTCACTCACCCTACGAGTCCTCATCCATATGGACATCCGATCAATTGGATCGCCGCGTTGGTTGAACTATAATAAAGGGGTTCACCATGTTATACTATAATACTTTTAAAATATGAATGAAATAGTGAATTCTAAACGTACATCATGTCTGAGCTGTGACACATGTCGAGTGCCAAGTCTGGAAGACTTGCCCTGCATCGTGTGATTCTATGAATGACGAGCAGACTTGGTCTACATTAAACGTATTTACTTAATAGACATTTGAAAAATAAGTCATTTATAGATTAAAAGTAATAAATCTTACCATCGCTGCCTCAGTCAACCAAAACGCAACCAAATCCTGCCACTGCGCAGGAAGAGTGCCCAGAGGGACTCGTTATAGAATGTCTGGCACAACCGCAAATGGTGTCCAGTGATCTCTCTCCACCCTTGACCTGTAATCCTTCCATAATTTTCGGCATTTGTATATACATACATCCCGAAACTCATTTGGACAGGATGTCAAATAATCCTATTAAAAAAATTGTTAGTAGATGGGACAATAATAATTAAAATATCATGATAAATTAAACATTGAATTTAACTTAACCTCCCTCCATAATCTGTCCATTGTATCCTGGGGGAATGAACTCTAGTCATGAGTCGTTAGAGGGAATCTGTGTGAGTCTCGTATCATATGCCCAAACTAACGACTCAATACAGTACCACCATCTCCAACTGGATGAAATGTGTCGTCAAATAACACATCCAATCGGGCTCCAGAGCCCCAGGATCGAACCCCTCTACCAGGACCCCAGCGTCTGCTGAAAGAAGCAGTAGATCCTGATAAACATAAATTCATAATTCAATTACAATATAAATTAATGATTAGAAATAGGTACGGAAATATAAAAAGAAAATTACAATCAATTAGTTTAGAAAAATAAAAACATACATACCAACAACATCAGGTGAACCACTGTGACCACCCAGTGACATACCTACATTATATGAAATTATAGTTAAATCAAGGAATTTTTAAACATATATAACTCATAAATATTTTTACAAACAATAAATGGGGATATAATTACAATTTTCACTAATCATGCAAGTGTATCGTGTCTCCTTCAACAGTCTCTCTGGTCCATTGTATATCTTCATCTCGTACAGCTACTGTTTTTTGGTCAAGTGTTTGATCAAAAAATGCGACAAATTCAGGTTACTCTTGGTCAATCAGAAAAACCCATCTTCTAGACAATTTCAACACAACTTATTAATCATAATCAATGCCGACAAAGTAAACTTGTTCTGCCTTTGATGTCAGTATGAAGGGATCATTTCTAACTCGGTCATCTTTATATAGCATATTGTTTAAGTTTATTAATGTAAATTGGAAGTTATCAACTTTCGTTCCACGAACTGGATCAACCCAATCACACCGTAACAATATGGGTTTTATGCCACAGTCATAAATAACCTCAATAATGTTTCTCAAAAATCCATAATAATAACCCTCACCAACAAAAGAACAACCAACACGACTATTTTGTGTGGCTCAGTTCATGTCAACATCGCTAATACGAAATCAGAATTCCTTAGCATCCAAAGACTTGTAGCAACATGGTGTAATAAATGGACTATCAGCTCGTTGGTTGAGTTCTTCGCTCACATGATGGGTTAAATCACGTAACTTTTGAATCCAAAAATTTCACATATATAGTTTAATGGATAAAGGATTGTGAAAATACAACTAAGTTGCAATATAAAAATATTAAATCAATTATATGTACATGAGTCTTGAACCACACATGAAATGTGTTGAAATGATGTTTTTGGATTTTATAGTCTGTTGCACGGGGCCTTTCACGTTTCAAATCAGCGATATGCATCCTAAATCACAACACAATATAAGGTAAGCAATAAAATAAAAATAGAAACAAAATAAACATCAACTATGAAACTTACTTTATCAATGGAATAACTGCTGGAGTGTTGAACAACACATATCGATGAGCATGAACCCACTCGTCGTTCTGCATATCAAATGTTATTCCTTATCCAATTGGACCCTCGTCAGTCTGGTACGATTTATCTATCTTTGTTTCAACCTCATCAATATATGAAGCAAAGAAATTAGTACACTCATCCATTAAATATCCCTTGGCAATTGAGGCTTCTGGACGAGCTTTGTTGTGCACATACCATTTCAATGTATTTAAGTATCGCTCTATTGGATACATCCAACTGAATTGCACGGGACCGCCAACAATGACTTCACCATTTAAATGCACAGTCAAGTGAACCATGACATCAAAAAAAGATGGCGGAAAGAGTTTTTCTAGGTGACATAGTGAAAATACAATCTTATCCTGTAGATTTTTCAAATCACTCATGAGATTATTCCTAGAATAGAGCTTTCTAAATAAATTAGAAACTCCAATCAACGGCTCAAAAACCTGGGAAGGTAAGCAATCACGAATTGCTATAGGAATTAACTGTTGAAGCATAATATGATTATTGTGACTTTTCAAACCCTGTAATGCCATGCTCGTCATATTCACACGCTTCAAAATATTAAAGCAATAACCATCTGTCACCTTAACGGTCTTCAAAGTTGATAGAAATATTTGTTTCTCTTTTTTACTCATTGTATACTGTGTAGAAGGCATGTATGCCCGATTACCTTCACCCAGCTATAAATGAAAAGGTTTTCTCATTCCCATTTCTTGCAAATCACATCGATCATTAGCACTATCCTTTGATTTCCCCTTGATGCCTAAAATGGTGCACAAAATATTATCAAAGACATTTTTTTCAATGTGCATCACATCTAAATTATGACTTAAAATATTATATTTCCAATAAGGCAATTCAAAAAAAATACTTCGTTTCTTCCAATTAAGACTTCGCTGTCTATTTGCAGCCAGAATAGAAGGAAATGAAATAACCAATAAATATTGAAAATCATACATTGTAAGGATGTTTTCATGATCACGTTTTGCACAAATTTCAACCCCAGATAGTATATTTGGTGATCGTTCAAACTCTCTATTCCCATCAAACGATACACGGTCTTTTTTGAACCTGTGTAATGGAGGAGGAAAGCGTCTGTGACCAATATATGCCCACTTTCTATAGTGCTTAATCCATATATACTTGTTACTCTTATTACAACAGGGGCAAAGAAATTCTCTTTTTGTACTCCAACCTGATAAGTTAGCATACGCTGGGAAATTATTAATTGTCCATAACAAAGCAGCCTGAAGTCTAAAAATTTCATTTTCTGCCGAGTCAAAATTCATTAAACCTTCATCCTAAAATTCTTGCAGCTCATCAATCAAAGGTTTCATATACACACCGATTTTATCACTAGGTCCTCTCGGTCCATCAATTAGAATTGATAGTAACAAAAAAGTTTCTTCATACATACCCATGGGGGAATGTTGTATGGAACCAACACCATTGGCCATGTACTATGTGTCGCACCAACCATGGACCTAAATGGGTTAAAACCATTTGATGCCAAACCCAGACGAATATGACGATCATCTTGGGAAAAGTATGGGTGTCTTTGATCGAACACATTCCATGCCAAAGAATATACCGGGTGAGTTAATTTATCAACCTATTTCTTTCTCTCTAAATGCCAGGTCATCAATTTATCAATTTTAGTGGAAAGGAAGAATCTCCTTCAGTCTCGGTTTCAGTGGGAAATAATGCATCTGTTTAGCGGAAACTTATTTCCCTTGATTCAAGACTCTCCCAGGAAGAATCTGACTACATTGATTAATCTCATTGGTCTTCCACCTGGATGTATAGCAAATAGTACAATTATTTAATTTCACATTCTCTTATCTAAACAACATACAATTATTCTGACACGCATCAATTGTATCACATGTAAAACCAAGATCATCGATTAACTTGCGAGCTTGATAGAATGAATCCATATTCTTTGCTCCAGCAGGGAGTTCCTTCTTCAATAATACCAACAACATGTCGAATGAGGTGTCTGACCAGGGGTTCAAGGCCTTCATGTGTAACAATTCAATGATGAATAACAGTTTACTAAATTTGGTGCATCCAGGATATAATTCAGTATGTGCATCGTCAAGAATTTCAATGAATTTCAATTCTTCTCCATCTGCAGAAGAACGGGGATTACTCAATCCAATGTCGTCATTTACAACATTACTGTCTTCATATTGAAACCGACGCATCATATCATTTAGTATTATGTTCATCGGATCAACTGTTCTCAAATCAACATTCATATGAATACTTTCTGAGTGATGACATGAAACAAAATCTTCTCCATGACGTGTTCATGTCTTATAGTTTTTCAAAAACCCATTCAAAAACAAATGTTCTCTAACACTATCTCGTTTGAAGAGATATCTATTTGCACATTTTCTGCATAGAAAACTAATCATATCTCTTGGAAATTTGTTGGTGAAATCCATAAATCGCTTAATCCCCTCATAATATTCAGCTGAAAATCTATCTTGCATACCAATCCAACTCCTATACATATCTGTATTTAATATAAATCAAAAGTGAAATATCTTATTTAAATTCTAAAAAAACACATATCATTAAAATTTAAAAACCAAAATTTAAAAGGATAAAAAACATTACTTGCGGAGCACTCGACCGTGGGTAATGGGGTGTGACTCGATTGCAGATCCGTGATGACGTAGTGACTTGATGACATGGGTTTGAAGACCGGACTTGAATGGAGTGGAACCGTTGGACGAAGCGTGGAGGGTTCTACACGGCGGGGAACAATGGACCGGGAGGGTCCAACGGAGGCAGGAGGATTTTCCGGAAGGGTGCAATGGGGCCGGGAGGGGATGACGGCAGCAGGACTGTCCAAAGGTGCAGCGTGGTTTGGGGTGGGGGTTGTCGGGTCGTAGGGGTGTTGGGGTCACGGGGGTGCAGCGTAGAGGCAAGTCGGTGGGGTCGCCGGGGTTGCGGGTGGTGCAACACGAAGGCAAGGGGGTGGTGGTCGCCAGGGGACGGGGTCTCCGGGGGTTTCCGAGGTCGTAGGGCGGTCGGGGGGTCGGGGTCAACGGGGGTCGGGGTCGCCGAGGTCACCGACAGTCAGGGGTCAGGGTCGCCGGGGGTCGGGGAGGGGTCACCGGGGGTCGGGCTCGCCGGGGGTCGGGGTCGCCGGGTCGAGGGGTCGGGGTCGCGGGGGTCGGGGTCACGGGGTTGGGGAAGGGTGGGTCGTGGGGTAGGGGAGGGGATAATTGGGGGAGGGGGAAATGTAGGGTTTTTGCGGTATTAAAGTGCAGTAACCACCATTTGGCGGCCGCTGTTGATAGTATTAGCGGCCGCTAAATGGCGGCCGCTATAAGTCCCCTGCCTCCAAAGCCAGAAATTCTAGTAGTGTATTTAATTTATATTGGCCATATTATACATATGTTTTTTTAAAAGGCTTATGTTTTAGTCTTATAGATTTCCTTAAATGATTATGCTTGTTTATTAGAGTTTCGGCAATATTGTTATCTTAACTGAGCATATGAGCTCACCCCTTTCAATGTTTTATTTTTTCCAAGATGTGAAGATGTATATTATGAATGACCTGCTGGGATAGTCTAAGAGGTATAAATGTGGTGAATGAAGACAATTTTGTTGTTTGTTTTCATTTTATAATGTAATGTAAAACTTATTAGTGTATCTAGTATATCTTAGGCTACTAAACAGATCAGTCCTCTAGGATTTGATCTTGTTGTGATCATGCCAATGTTATGTAATAATGCATAGACTCTGGGTAACTGGGGTCAGGGCATTGTAAATCCAGTCACAAAATAGGTTAAATTTTGTTTATTCATTTTCACACTGATGAAAGTAAATTCAGGGATCCATCAACATCCCAATCACTCCATATATGTTTTCAAACCCCTATTGTGTCGTGTTGTTATTAGAATTGAGATTTTGGATAATTGGATATAGAATTAGGTACGATATTATTGATTTATCGGGATGTGTCGAGTCATTTGCTAAGAGAAGAACTCCCATGATGAAAAATGAACAAAGGGAGGGGGAGAAAAGAAGAATAAGAAAAGAGTGAAATGAACCATGATTGATATTCATGTCAATCACAATATGTTTCTATTAGAATGAATATAGAATAACCAAATAAGGAAAAATACTAATCTTCTATTGAAACCCTGTAAAATAACCCATCCCACAAACCAGATTGAACTGCAGATCAATCTATTCATTGATTGGTCTGCATTCCTCGTATAATTCATGAATTGGGAATGTAAAATCAAAATCTCAATCCCTACATTGATTTGGTTTGATCAATTATGATTAATGATTAATACATCCCATTCATTGGTGATATCTGTCGAATCTGAGGCTACCTCAAACAATCAATTCATGATCTGTAACTTCACAGTCGTTCATTCGAAATAATTCCCTAGGGGTTCTCACCAATAATTCTCCAGACGACCCTAGGTTATGGGGCTAACCCTAGATTTCTAACATAAGGATGTATTTACCGAAGTTAAATCACTTCATCAAATAAAATATTTCAATAATTTTATTATATAATTTTATTAATTTTACCCCCATGATATCATTTAAAAAATTAGACCATTCTGACCAATGAAATATCGTTCCTTGGATATAACCACCATTCCGAACACAACGATGACCTCATATTTTTAATTTGGTAACACATTTTGTGAGTTATTCCACTTTTTTAGGAAAAAATTGCATGTGGACTATTTAATATAAAATTTATATTCGAAAAATTTATTCTAAATAAAACGAGACTTAGAATCACATGACGCCTCAACGCCTGGTCTCGAAATTAATCCATAAAATATTTAAATCTTATACAGGAAAAATCAAAGAAATTAGAAATAACTACTTTCATTATTTTTGGTGTTGTTTTGATAGTTCTACTAATCATTCCTGATATAATGGAATTTTTAGAACAATAATTATAATGTAAATTAAATATTCATGAATGATTAACTACAATACCTATCCCCACATCATTTTTGGGATTCAATTACACGGTAGTGATGGAAAAATATCACCCATTCTTCCTTGGTGGTTTTTGGTTTTCATTAAAAACCCTTGGTTTTGGTCATTGGATTGAAAATTTCCATGGATACTTGGAGTTTAGGAAATAGAAAATGTGTTAAGGGTTTATCAGATCACTCCATTCCACTTTTTTTTATAGGTTTCTCCTATAGAAAATTTTTATCTTCGTGTTCTTCCTTCCCACACCTAAATCATTTCTTTGTTTCATTTAGGAAATTCATGGGGTTATTCTACCCGCAACTTTGACCTGTGGGATGTTGAAATTTATTATGACTATTATATATACTTCTATAAATCTAGTGAAATTGAACTCCACTCTCTACTTATGATACCCATGATAGCCTTAAGATTCTCTGATCTCTATTTTAGATTTTATGGCAAATCAGATAATTTGATCATTGTTATCAATGTGACTGATAATAATGTCTTTTCATAAACAAGGTTTCATCCCACCAATGAAGCGGTCAACCATGAATATGAGGGTATAGAAAAAGCTATAGGTGTATCATGCATTTCTCGTGAAGTTGGTTTTGTAAAACCCAATAGATTCTTCATCTAATTTCTTGATGGAAATGAAATCATCTTCCATTTTAAGTCGAAAGACGTGAGGAAAGTATTTATCAAAAAACATTGTTTGGAATTTATTCCACTTCTTCGCTTCAACATCTACGATAGGGTTTATATTTTTGATCAATGTACAACACTCATAAACTTATCCAACAATTAAATAAACATCTTATAGAATATTCTCTTGATTGTAACATTTAAGGATAGAGAATATCTTTTTAAAGAAGTTGATCAATTTTTCTGTGTTTAAGGTATCATATGATCTATGAAAATTAGGTGGACTTTGTTGAATGACGCTCTCAATTGAGGGTTGTTCTATATTCGGGTGTTTTGAAACTCCTCTTGATCTAGGTTTCTTTTTATATCATGATTTATTTAAGAGCTCATCATTAGAGAGATTGTTAATCCCAGTCCCATCAGGTTGGGCTTCTCAATATGGCATTCATCAGATTTCCCTTCACATCTATTTTTAACCCAATTCCCCCTATTTCTTTTCATTATATAGAATAAAGGGAAAATTAGGGATGAGTATCTGTAAATATTATACACATAAAGGGGAATACAATGAAAACAAAGAGATAATATATAAATTTATTTTATTTCTTTAAATTATGAATTTATAGGCTCCAATCTATGCTATCCATGATATATATTTTGTCATATATTTATATGGGAATTTTTTTGTTCCCTTAATAATGGTTTGGAATGAGGTTTTGAATTTTCCAATGATTATCCATGGGTACTATCAATCCAGGTATGTAGTAAGGCCTGTTGTTGTGTGCCAGGTTACCCCGAGTTAGGCCCAAAACACCATGTCAAAACTATTACTCCTAGGTACACTTGTTCAAGAACCACATCCACATATATTATCTATACATGGATTTTTTTTGATAAACCACTTACTATCTACTAACAAAATGATTGTTATTTTTTATTATACTTATTATTATCCTAATTTATTTCACTAATATTTTCTAATCTTAATACCAAAAATAACTAAAATTTTACTCTCATACGGAATTTAAGAACCCTATATTTTATTTCACATGAGTACACTTTTTATTACATAAAAGTAAACATAAAACAACCGAAATAGTCGAAAAATATATTTTATTTGGGATTCGGGTACAATACCTAACAACTTACAACATGAGGTAAAAAACATTATTTAACACATTATTGACATGATCATAATATTCTGACCAATATAAAACTACATTGGATAACCTGGGGACCAACCTAAGAAAGGGGTGAGATATAATTCCCATTAAGAGAATAAACTTGTAAAAACATGAAGATAAAGACACATGTTAGATAATAAGCATACCAAATGGGATTATAATGTTTAGGGATCATAAACTTGAAAAATAAGACATGATATAACATGGTAATAATAATTGCAATAGGAGAAATTTGGAAACAACACAAAACACTACCTTATAAAAATAGGTCAAATCTAAATATTCCATGACCTCATGGTAGAAAATTACCCTAAAGGAATCCAGTTCACTCCCTCTCCCATCATGACATACCATGACACTAAAAATTACCCAATTCATTGGAGTTCTATCTAGACACACCTATCATTTTCATTTCATTCCCATGCCTAAGTGTGCCACATAGTATATAAAACATGGATTCATTCATTGTAATAATTTATTTCGTGAGTAAAAATTGTGGAATAAATATAATTAATTCCCAAAAAAATATGTATATGAGAATAAAGGATAATACCATTGATATAAAAATGGAAATGGTATTCAGTAAACAATATTGTTGGCATGGAAAATTGTGTTGAAATTTCGGTAGCATAACTAAATTACATAAAAATTTATAACAACGGTAAAAAAGGGGTATCTAATCATTTAAAAATATATTGTTTAGTAATAAGAACATGTAAGGACATGTCACAAAATCATAAAATGTAAATATAATGCATAAATTCAAAAATAAACATGAATAAAGATGTGATAGTGAGGATCCATTGTGGAATTTTTCCATAGTAACAGCTTTAGTAAGGGTCCGAATGGGGGAAGAAAATTGATTCCTTATTAAAATAAAATAAAATGGAAATTAGGTTAAAGAATATTAATGAATTAATATTAAATTATTTTAAATTAAATGAACTAATTTCAAATAAGTTTCTCAAATTTGAAAGGTGGTGAGGAATGCCTCTAACAAAATATTTGTGTGGTAATGGGTGTACATAAGGGTTCATAGGAGGAATAAGTTGATCATAAAACGGGATATAATAATTTATAAAACAAATGGGCATTACTAGGTATAATTAATAACATATCTCCATATATGATAATTTAAATTAAAAGACACAACATAATAGGAGTTCTTGATAAAAGAGAAGAATGGAAGATCCCTCCCTTGACTGTCCGACTCCAAAGGCTTGGGAACGACTTACCAAGATCTTGGGTATCTCCTTTATAAGACACTAGAGAGTGTATGGAATATTATTTTCATGCTCTATGGAGTTTATGTGTAGATAAATAGGATCTTGGGTGGGATTATATAGTAGAGGAGAGGGATTTATTGATTATTTAATTTTTGGACTCCACATAATAAAAAATCAAAACCACCCACCGTACCATGGTTTTTTACAATGGTTTTTCCTAAATGGATATGTTTTAAATTATATTATAAGGCCAATTTTGGAAAATATTAAAATATTACCATTGTTGATGTGGAGGTGAGTCACACACTTAAATAAATAATTTTTAAAACATAAAATATATAATAAGTTTTTGAGGATTCACAAAGGATTTATAAAATAAATCCAATAAAAATAAAATAATTTTATTTTAAAAGAAAACATATATTTGGTCATGTATCGCATTTATGTTACATATTAAATCACATTAGGGTCATTATGATGTCACAAATCCCAAACTATATTTATACGATATTTATTTCTACCCAAAATTTTGGATGTCTTATAAAATTATGAAAAATTCATTTATGGATAATTTCAACATTATGATACCAAAAACATTAATCACTTTTAATAAAAAAAATTCTAAATTTTTTAGTTTTTGTTTTTAAAATAATGGTCAACATTTATTTAAAAAGATGTGGTCTTTCATATAAATGTATGGAAACCCAAATAAAAAATTACATTTCACTTCATAAAAAATTATATGATAATTTATATTTGATCAAAATTATTTCCTAATGATATTTTATTAAAAAATTATTTATTTTAAAATTTTATTAATTCATCAATTGACTAATTTAATCTTAGTACTACCCAAAAATACAATTTTTTCATTGTTCTATCAAAATAAAAAATAATTTGCAAAGTAACAACAATACGATGAAAAGATATTCAATATTCTGTATAAAATAATTTTCTTACTCATATTTATAGGGTGTTGATACATATCCCTTTAGTACACCATAAAACACCCTAAGATTAAGGTGCATGATGGTGGGACTTTCATGCGGTGGTATGGGGAAGATGGTTAGGGTCGTGATGTCAATCATATTGAACTTCTCCAGTATTTTTTTTATAATGATTAAGATATTTGATCTCAGTATGGGATTGGTTAAGGGATAATCTCAAAAATGTTATCCACAAAATAATCTATGATATATGGACTTTAGAGGGTATTATCCTATGGGTTAAGGCCATGAAATCCTTTTTCTATATCAATTATATTTGTTAAAACCCTATATTTATAATATCCATTTGTCACTATTTAACTGATAAATTATCAATGGAAATGATAAATAATATTCATTGAAATATAATAGGATATAATAAAACTAAATAAGTGAATATTTTTTATATGATCATATTACATGGTGGGACATTTAAATAAATCAAGAAGAGGAATTTTATTTGTTGTATTTTTGGTCGTTACACTAGTGGTGTAGTCATTTTTCATTTTTCTAATTTTTATAGAATGTTATATATGCATGTCCCCTATCTTGTGATTTTATATAGAATCATTCCATGAAATCTTGTATTAGACTTATCCTTTCTGGATTTTGTTGTTATTATTCAGTTTCTCAGTAATTTACACATTTTTATTTTATTATGGTTATATTTATTTTATGTCCTTCTGGTGAAGTGGGTTACAGGTCCATTCAATATTGTGTCTGCTTATATTATGCCTCTGTGTTTTTATATTTACTATTTCTAATGTTCCACTATGATATGGGGGTATAGTCTCCTCACTATACAACCATTTCACCCTCCCTTCTTGTTAGAAACCTTAGGTGTAAGTGGATTAATGTTTGAGGCCATGAGACCTACAGGGTTTGAGCAAGGGTTATGAGGACCCTAGGCTAGGATGTTACAAACATTATTATATTATATTTTTTATTTTATCTTTCTATTTCGGTATTATGAAGTGGATGGGAGTTATTAGTATTCGGTAATGAGCTTAGGCATGGTCATTGCTAACCTATGTACAGGGGAATCCAAAATAACCTATGATGTTTTATTGTAGTTCTTGATTGTGACTATTATAGTTGGTATGACTTCACCATTGTGTGACATGCATGTATTGTGATGTTATTGTAATTGGTATTATTGAAATTATTTTTTGTTCACACGGACCAATGAAATTAGTGTGTCACATTGTATGCATCATTATAGATTGAATAAGGAAAATTTTCCGTGAATTTTACCACTTCACAATTTTTTCATTATGAAGTATCCTTCTGTATATTATTAGTACCTTGATTATATATGGAAATGTAATTACATTATATCTATTTTTGACATACAATTTCTCATTCTAGACAATAATCATAGGTACCATGATGGTATAATTTATTTTGGTTCAATGCCTAAATCTATCACTTTCTCTACTAGTGGACACCAGAATCACTTCAAGGTTTCTCATAGGGGTAGCAGCAGCTAGGATCCTCATGCTGTCATATTCTTGTTTTATCACTAGTGTCGGAATCAAAGAGATAGAAAACCCCTGTCCTTACATGATCCAAAAAAATTCAGAGGTTGTGGAAGGATGGGTAATATATAGTGCTTTTGGATGATATTTCCATTAGTTCATAGAGAGTGGGGATATAAAACTACTCCATTTTAAGGAGTGGAGAATGTAGTATCTCATCAGGAAGTTAGTTGGAATGCAATTGGATTTTCATGCTAAGGTGGTTGTCGAGGGAGAGGTAGTAAGACACATTATTATCATTACATGAAGAGTGGGCCTCCTCTGGGCTATCATGGTTTAAATCTAGGTTGCATTACCATCCAGGTACATGTAGTATAGCCTATGCCAGAGGGGTAGAGTGTAGAAAATTCTTCTGTGAAAGGTACTTTTATAATAGCCTTCACTTTAGTAAATTTTTTATTTGAAATAGGCATTTATCACTCATTTATATATGATTAGATGACAGAGTGTATGGGCCTCAATATCAAGAACTTTTATGGTGTTTTAATGCATGATACCTAGATAGGTATCCAATCTAAGGGAATTCACCAAGTAAATGATTGTTCCATTAGGATATGAGGATTTAACTTCATATGGAGACTTTTCATCCTGAACATGACTGAATTTTATGTAATCATCACGAGGGAATGATTAGTTACCAATCAATACCAAATTTAATGATATAATCAGAGGGTGTATTTTACATCACAACAGGGTTCTATGAATGAGACAAAGGGGGAATGGTATGTTAATACAACTCGAGATGGGCCCGGTTAGTAGAGGATGGATAATTTGATAGGTTGGATAGCCAGGCTCTTCCTTAGTGATTAGGGGTTTTGACTTCAATTTCCTATATAGTAGAGAATTTTAGGGATGTTTTCCCTAAAAACAATTTGGGGTACCTCTTATGTGAGTGGTAGAGTGTACTACTGACTTAGTTACATGAGAAATTATAATTCCAATTCCTCTTTATATGACATCACCTATGGAGCTCTTGAATCCCAAGAAGTTGTTGGAAGATATGCAGGCTAATGTTTTAATATTCCCTAATACATCTCATTAGTGCACACCAGTCATTTTTTAACTAAAAGGTGGAATGTACCCTCATGATTTTAATGGATTAATATCGATTGAACCAACTTATAATAAACAATATATGTCCTCTACATACAATAAATTAAAACATTGATCAACTATGATGATAAAGAATATTATAAAAGAAATATTTGAGGTTAGGATATCATCAGGTGTGTTTCGGGTCATCAGAGTATCATTGTGGATATTTTAAGAGTAATTATGGTAATTATGAGTACTTGGTCACATGGTTTTGTCCCATGAGAAAACATTCTATTTTTATGTATTTAATTAATTGGCTATTACACCATTATTTGGATTTATTCATGGTGGTATTTTTTGACGACATCTTAGTGTATTCATGCTCTGCACATAACCCTTTCAACCATCTAGAGATCATGATGATTACATGAAAGGAAAATCAGATTTATGAGAAACCTATAAATTTCCACTATTGGAAATGTAAATTCAACCTTATGTGTCACATTATCTCTAAGTCAAGTGTTTCAGTAGATCTAACGAATGTGAGAGATCTAGTTTACTAGGAACAACCTAAGTACTTATTTGACACATGGATCTTTTTAGGGCTTACAAGATTTTACAGATGATTCATTTATGATTTTATGACATGTATCACCTCTTACATGCTTGAACAATAAAGGTGTTAAATTCATATGCGCATAATATTTTGATGAATCCTTTTGAGAGTTAAAGTATAATTTGACTTCATAATTGATAAAATTTTTGATATAGTCAAGGAGAATATACATGATCTACTGTGATGCATCATGTATCAGGCATGGAGTTGTCCTGATGTTGGACAAGTGATTCTTCACATACATGGCCCAACAATTAAGCCTTGATGAGTAGAATTACCTCACACAAGACATTGTGCTAACTGCTATAGTTCATGTGTAACACTAATAGAGGCACTATTTTCATGGAGAGAATTTTATGGTATTTATAGTAAATAAAACCCTCAAGTAAATCTTTAAAAAATGGGATCTAAACATTACACATCCCATATCGTCTCAATACCTACATTCGTTTGATTTTGATTTTGCCTACACACTTGAGAATAGAAATTAAATAGCCAATACTCAGCACTAGAGAACTTAGAATGGTGTGGTGCTGGAGGCCAATAGCGAGTTGCATCTCATTGCCTCGTTTTTAGCAATTCACATTGAGGTACTAGAATATCACGATAAAACTATCCCCACAATCTTAACAACGACCTCTAACATTCTAGAATGGATTAGAATAAGTTAAATATACGATTCTAGGAGCCTTGTTATATGGGAGGGAATCTCTGAGGATGATACATATTTTGGTTAGACTATGGATGGGAATAATAATTTACCATACCATGGATGTGGATGGGTCCCAGAAGACATTAGATAAAATCCAATTCAGGAATTTAATGCCTCATCATTGGAAGTTCATCTCGGTGTCACCTAGATGTGCCAAGAAAAGCACCTATAATATTGGTGGCCTAATATGAAATGGGAGATAAGTGAATTTTTTACTCAGTGTTCCTCTTTTCTGTAGGTAATGGTGGAGAATAAATGACCGATATAATATTTTAAGTTGTTTTCCATTTCAAAGTGGAAAAGGGAAAATGTTTATATAGATTTCATGACTGGTATACCCATAGCTCCTCATGTTAAAGATGTAGTGTGGGTTTTTATTGATTTCCAGATGAAGGTTTTCCATTTTTTATATATGTGAGAGACCTTCTCAGTAGATGATATATAGAGGATATACATTAGGGAGGTTTTAAGTATTCCTGAAGGTCCATGATATATCATTTCTGACAGAGATTTTTACTTCAGTTCATCATTCTATTTGGGTATACAGAAGGCATTGGGTGCATAAGTGATTCTGAGCATGGTCTATCAACCTATGATCGATGAAAAAATAGAGCATTTGATTCATGTGTTAGAGAATAGTATATTTATATTTATCTTGGAATTTAAGTCTTCATATGAGAAACAAACCTCTTTATTGGGTTTTCTTATAATAACATCATTCAGGATACCATCGATATGGATTTTTATGAATCATTATTTTGTAGGTATTTTCGTTCACCTATGTGTTGTCTAGAGGTAGGGGAAGAAGCATTCCATGTAATGCATCTAATCATGACCCCATAGACTAGGTCTAACTGATCATAAAGTGCATTATGAGTACTCAGTATAGATAGAAATCATATGGAAACTAACAGCGATGACCTCTTGTGTTTGAGGTAGGAAATCAGTTTTTCTTGATATTATCTCCCAGGATTTAGCCACATAAATATTTAGTGGGCTGGTAAGCTCTCACATAGGTTTTTAGAACATTCTTACTTTTGAAGCTGATCAGACTTGTAGATAAATTTAGATTGCTTCTTCAGAGACACCAGGCTATCCATGTTTTTTTATGTATCTCATGTTTACATGGTAGCAGGAAGTTGATATAAATATTTTGTGGCCATAACCCTTTACTGACAATCTCTCTTTACCCTCAAAATTTAGACTCATAGATGAGTTACTTTGTGGAGGGTAGACTATAATGAAGAGTCATTTCACGATTGTGTGTATCATTTTTTTTAATTTTAATTCCTTTAATAATATTTTTAAACATGTGTTACATCCTATAGAAGGTCCAAGGAGCATCTGAGGCTTGTTCAGATCTTGGTGTTCTTGAAAATGGTAAAACATGGTAGGATTTATGGGTACCAAATGGTTAGTACTTACTATGCAGGAACCATGTGGGAAGTAGGGGAATTATAGTCTTTATTCAACAATGTGACCCAAGGCACATGGTCATGCAACCTAAGACACAAAATCATGAAAAATTTCAGACATCTTTGATAAAGATACTTTTCATGAATTCCACACAGATAGGGAAACCATGCACCTTAATCATGTTCGGTCTCTCCATTGATAGTGTGTTGAGAACATCTTTCACATGGTTTGGCAAAACAGTTTGGCCAAACAGTTTATCCAAAACATGAAACATATATTTTTAGGATGAAATGATATTTTATTCCATTATTATTCTCAAAACCGAATTTCTCTTTTCCACCTCTTCATTCAAGTGGATAATTCTTAATTTATTCTCTTATCTCTTTCCTTCATTATATCATAGTTATTGAGATAACATTCTAATCTGAATAGAGAATCAAGATACATCGAAATAATTGGATAGATCTCAATAAGATATCCATACCTCTTACTTAATATTTAATTTTATCTTCAGATCTATTTCACTATTTTGGTGCATGGTGTTTTCACATATTTTTAAGCAGTTGGTTTTTCATTATTTTTATTCCATTCTACTTCAAATAAGAGGCTTTTATTGAGAAATGAGTCATTAATAACCATAGTTTACATGGTATAGTTATTTTTCCATTCAAAGAGATATGTTTTTATAGTTTCTTCATTATGCCGAACATTGTCCATTTCCACGTGTTTCCCTAAAATGATTTATATGGTTATAAATTTATATAAAAACCATTTTATACTCCTATGGATCTTTTTAAGCAATTATATCATGTAATCCTCAATCATAGACACCCCATGGTTGTTTCAACTTTAAATTACCCGTTTTAATTAGATGATTAAATACTGAAGTGGCCTTCTAAGAATTTGGATTAGTTTGTAATTGGGACTTCCCTCTACAATAAAAATGTATATCTAACCAAAGTACCTAAAAAATGTTAGGATAAACAAATAAATTGAATTTATTTTCTAGGTATTTTCCTAGTTGATAATGGTACCTCCCAGGTGATTCATTGATCCTTGGAATTCAATTGATATGCATTGGGCAATTATAAGGATTGATTATATTAGATGGATTTATTCATTATGGTTTTATTTATTAAATGAATTTAATGGTTTTAATGAAATTAATTATAAAGTATGGAAATTTCATTCTTATTATAAAATTATTTATTAAATTCTTAATTGAATTTTGATGTCCTTGGTTATAATGGGTGTAGATACATATAATGCACGAGATGTAATGAATCATGGAAATTATTATTAAAAAGGTTTTTACATAAATAAAGGAAATGGTATGATAGTTAAGGGACTATTTTGGAATGTATTTTCACTCTCAATTATATTAGGTGTTGAGCATGGAATCTCATTACATTTACATATTTTGGATAGTGTACATAATGCACCATGTCCCATGCTTTAGGTGTTGATATGTTGACACGACCTCTATCTAAATTGATGAGATTGACATCTCTAACTTAACATTTAATGTAGAAATGTTCAATTTCTCAGGAGCATATAGTACTGTTTAAACTGGTTAAGGATAACTGAGTTATTCCCTTGTAGATCTTCCACCACGTATTCCATTTATATGGCTACATACATCCACATGTTCCTAGTCAATATAGTAAGATGTGTTATATGACTATATATATATATTATTTCTATATATAAATAGTCACTAATTATAAACTAATTTTGGCTTTGATATGAATTAGGCAGAGCGTCCATGTGTCCTTTAGGAATCTAATAAGGCAGTAAATTACTAATTCACCATTTTTATTAATTCATTTATACTTTCATACTAATGTACCTGTGTACATATAATAAATTACTTCTAGACACTATTGGTGGTGTATTTTTAAGGATTTTATCTCACAACCTACTTAGGATGACTTTGGTACTTTAGTATATTTGTTTTCATTTAGTTATAGATATGAGTAAGCACCCTATAATAGATTCTTAATATGAGTATATTATAGTTGAAGCATGGGAGGAGAGGACCGAGCATATGCTCATGATTCTTTTCAAGTAGTCTTATTTCATTTTAAATTTTTTTGTAGCATGTTATATATTCATGTCCCATGTATCCCCATTTTACATATCAACGTATCAAGCCATAATTTATTTGACTTGTACATTCTATATTTTGTTATTATTATTATAATTCCCAGTTATTTATGCATTTGTAGTTTATTATTGTCATATTTATTTTATGTGCTTTTACTTTGGTGAGTTGTTGGTACTATCATTTTTATATATTCTTATATTATGATTATGTTATTGGATATAATTTAGTTTATCCATTTTTTCACTCTAATACGAGGGTATATTCTTCCCACTACACCCCCTTTGAAGCATTGCTTTTAGTTAATAGCATCTAGAATACAGGGTGGAATTCATGAGGCTATGAAACACATTATATTAGGGTACGGATTATGTGAACCCCCAGTCAGGATGTTACATGTAAAACCCACATAGAGTTATGAAATTCTCTTATATAGTCTTTAATTATTAAATTAGGTACTATAAATCTCCCATATTATATGATCGAAACATTATATTCTAACAACCACCTTGTTATCGAGTAACCACTGACTCGCTATTCCTATAACAAAGTGCATTGTATGTCATCCTCTTGAACAAGCTTCACTTAGTCTACTAGAGAAGATGTGATTTCTAAAGGATCACATGTAATAAATCCTTGAACCTCAAAAAACAATAATCCATCAATGGGTAAAAAATTCACCTGGCACCACTACTCCTCCAAAGGTTGTTCTATAAGCACCAAATGTATTTCTGTATTACATCAATGAGAATATAAAATAATTCTAAATTTCCCTAGTTCATAATCATTCTAAACGTATATTTTTTGTATAATCTACCCAGAACCTCAAAATGAGATTCAATTCTACCTCTATGAAGATATTAAGATGACTAATGTGGTCTGTGGAGATAAGTAACCACTCCATAGACAGATAGGGTCTCCAAAACATCTGCACATTGACCACTGATGTATTCTCAAATTCATGCCTATGATATTTCAATTCATGGGATTATAGATGATATTACCCATTAGCTACTACCTTCTCCCTCTTTATTTGAGAATATCTTCATACAAGTGACTAATTCATTTCAATATACAATATAAATATTCAAATTATTGGGAATGATCAATACTAGACATATAGTCAACATCCTCCTCTAAAAAATAAATTCAACTTCTCAATGGTACAACCTCTATCACATCACCTCATTGATTTTAAAGTTACTCTTGAGAGATGATAAATGAGAGAGCACCTAGTTAAATTTTCATTAATATCCCACAGAACTTATGAATATTCTTATATCGAATGCATTTTAGAGTCATGAAACAAATATAATTGACTCAACATTCTATGGGTCTGTGGATATACATTTCTCAAACACCACAATCCTTAAAAAATTTATCCTTATGAATTTGAAATATACACTTCAAAATATTAGCATATAATTGAAGTGATTGATGAATAACCAAGAAAATATTGAGATGTTTGTCATGATTATCTATTGTAGATGAGTTGATTATGATTTTTTAAATGATTACCATGAAAATTGAGTCATGATATAACTACAATATATTTTTCCTGATTAAGATGAAACGGTAGATATGTTCGTTATTCCAAAAAAATTACCATGTTCTCATACATCCCATACCTTCTCCAAAACACAATCATTTAGATGTTTCCCCCCTATAACCCATAACCTATAATATATGGATTGAAGATAAATATTGGAAAACCATATAGATACGTATAACTAGTAGAAAAGATCATTGATCTGGGAAAAATATTATATATTCTTTAAAATAACCTGGTTTATATTCTGGTCATTTATTTAGAGTTAATTAATCCTATCAAAATTATAGGTGAAAAGAACATGAGCTCCCTATGGGTATGTACCCTACCTGATAAAGATATTATCCTCAAATTCCTTGGGCTGAATATTGATATCATTCAGATCGAATGGAAACATAATATAAGGGGTCATTGAAATGGTTTATCCACTCATATTAAGATCCATATCAAGTTGAATTCATATATCATGGGATGTCTAATGGATTTATCTAAAATTAAATCCAAATTGGGATCCATGACTCGAGTAAAAGACTTGGCGATAACCACTAATCCTACTGAAGTATCTTCTACCACCATCTATGCTGTTATTGTACCAATCTAACTCACGTATAGAGAAACACAATATTCTCCATGTTAAAATTTCACATTTTTCATGTAATTTTGTACCTTGTGAGATATAATCAACACTATTATTTGATAACAGTTATTGTGAGCTCAAAAACTGGCCATGTAGTCCATGTCGAGAATCACATCAAATGTCATGAACTCCAAAATCATGATGTACAAAAAATTTCTTTAAACATAAATGCCTATAGAAAACTCTAGAAATCATATAATATGATTCAATATCTAGACCAACAGTGAATAAAGAGATAATATCTCATAAAAAAAGGGATTGGTGAGTCAATACTAGTAATAACTTGTTCAGATTTCATTTAATGGAATATTCTAGGATCCAAAAAATGGTGGAAAAATTTTAAGAGATCATGATCATAGCTCAAATAATATATATTACGTCACCACCATCTACTAGAGTCTAATCCGCTGCATAGGCAAATCCTTCCATAGCTCTACCACCATATCTCTAAAGGAATAACCAATATGATTCATCATTTTATGAGCTTTGTACAGTGGACCCTATCTAGACCCTTGGGTCCAATATTGAGTCTATCTTCCACACCTATAGAACCTAATCCTTGAATATCTATCGAAAAATTGTGTAAGATACCCCATTCTTTCATACTATCAACATTATCTTGGAGGTTATGTGAAAAAATTCTGATAATTCCAACAAATCCCATTGTTAAAATTATATCAAAATCCACCTAATAGTGGTGAGGATTCCATACACTAATCCACCTGCACTCTAACACCCCATTGTGCATCACCAGTCTTCCACTTCCTACTACCATAAATGAAAATTATCTAAATAGTTGGAGTACCACCTTCTCTGGTATAGATGTTTGGAGGAAAAACAATTACCCGATCTTTATCTATAAACATAATGATATATGAGGAAATATGAAAAAGACTTGTGTATGTCAAGTAGTTTAATCTCAGAACCTGGCATCTAATGTTAGGATGAAGTATGATCTCAAACATCCATGGATTTTCCACCTTACATCTTGCTAAGAGCATAGAAATGCAACGAATATTTGTGAAATGAAAAGAGTATGCAAATACCATCAGAGACCCTTATTGTGTTCTATGAACATCTTTTATTCATAAAACATCAACATATCAATAAAGAACTCACTGAAGAATAGTTTATTGATGGAATCCTATGTGAGAACCTCATTTCGAATAGTATAACCCATCACACTCCACTATCTCTTAGTGGAACCCTGTAGCATGAATGATTATAGATTCACCTTCTTAACCTCAAATGTATATATGTACATGAAGACACCCTTGACGATATCTCTTCAGTTTTACTCATACTTTAGTCCACCCGTTTCTTAAATGGATTGGGAGAGCTGTATGTTTGTCACGTAGACAAATATAAACCTTCTTCCCCTTTCCCCTATTATGGAACAAACATAATGACTCCTGGATGAGGTCCCCCCCTAATTTTACCCTATGGTTAGAGCGGGAGTGTTCTATAACATACACTCTTGTATATATGTTAGTCTAACCAAGGAGTTCCCATAGTAGGAGAATCTTGGACCAGGTTATTATGTTGTCCCATGATTATCTTTCACAGAGTCATTATCTGAAACATGAAGGAAACATTTAGAAAAAAACCAAATTCATTATGATAAATCCTAATCAATCTATAAAATCACACATGGTTCTCTTAGAAGTATACTAGTATCCCAAGGTATATCCCCCCTACCAAAAACCTTGTCCTTACATTAATGTATGTTTGTTGTAGTCATATATATACAACCCAAACAACATGATCATGTACTATTATCTAATCCATTATTGATATATTAAAAAAATAGAAAAATAGAAAAATCAATCAATCAAATAATACAATTATATCATAAACATTTCACACACATCATGGAACCAAATTTAAGAACTAGTGTGATATAAAAAATAGGTATATTTCTATAATGAGATGTTATTTTCCTAATCACGAGGCATGAATTCACCCAAATTCACATTAAATAGCAACCAAAATCCTATTAAAGGTAACTCATAGGTCCGTCACATATGAGCTGGCCTGAAACATAGGAAATCCCCTACCAAAATCGTATATGTCTATATCCTTTCTACTATGTCCCGGGTTAGTCAAAAATAAAAGAAGATAAATGTGATCTAATACAATTTTTTATTTCCCAATCCAAACCATTAGGTCTAATCTACAGTGAAAAAAGACCTCATGTGGACATCCCTAAACAAAAAAGTATATTGATTAGCATAGAGGGTATAAGTCGATTATTGGGGCAGATATACCCCCAGTTTCATGTCATCTCCAAAGAAAATAATATAATGGAATATAATAGAATATAATAAGCAGAGTAAATATGATAAAACAACATATTTTGAACACAAATAATAATAAATAAAAATAGGCCTACCAAATTGGAATACAAAAAACGAATTGTTAGTGAATGTTGGAAAACAAATAAATAAACAATAATATCATCTATAGTCAAACCCAGTCCCACTCTTATCTCTATGATATTCAGTAAAATCATCTTCCATGGGCCTCTTTCCCTTTCGTATATCCGTATACATGATTTCAACATGCATATCATGAATTTGGTACATTCTATCAGTAATAAAACCTAGTATGACACCAAAAATTTCTCCTTCAAAGTGTGCACATTTATAAAAGGGGTGTTCCATGTTAATAATAAACAAGAAATATGAATCCCAACCATTAAATCACATAAAAATTGGTTTTTTTAAAACCATGATACCCCTAACCCATATCTATAAATTCTTTGGCATTTTACAAAAAAGAATACTAAGGGTCATCTTAAATGATAAAAAAACAAACCAAAAGGAATAAGAATATCACTCAGTATCCTAAAGTAGTCCATATGACCATGATACTCTGTATCATCAAAGTATTAATTTCTAGAATATTACTAATTATCCTTATGGAATATTATTCAATTTGGGCCATAATCTGGTCATGATATTACCTTGTGTATGGGTTAATCGTTATCATCATCGTATATCATGTCTAATCCCCCTATAAGGGTGAAAATATCATGATGCTTCACATGCCAATCATACCTAGAACCAACCTCTAAAGGGAATACAACACACCACAAGGAATATCATGAAATGATAATCCTAGCATGATATCATTAGAATATAGTAGCATCATATAACAATAAGTGATCAATATCAGTCATTGTAACAACCCACTTTAGAAATACACATGGAACAATTATCTTATATTGGTATCATAGAAAAGAACACAACTATAACTAATTACTATAAATTAATAATGAAAATCCATTCCAATACATAAATCATTTTTAGGAGGTAGGTGTATGTGAGATCCAAAATGGTAAGGAACTTCCACATGGTTTTCAATTTCAACATCATGGTTTGTCAATGTGTTTTTCTCATGAATGTAATTCTCCACCCAAATGGAAAAATCTATCATGCTAAGAACTCCATGAACCAGTCCCAATATAACATGTTGTTTGTTAAAAAATGAGGCTCAAGGAACAATCAAACTATGTGGGGAAAAATACATATCCAATGTTTATTGTTTACAATAGTAACATTCAAGTTTTCTTATAAGGAGATTAAAATTTTTTCTCTTGGATAAAGATAAGTGAATAAGAGAAGAGGGTCTCCAAAAGTTTGAATAAATAAGGGAAACTATCATCTTATATCAATGTTGATAATGTGGAGTCTAGAGGAACATATAGATCCATGTTCATATAATTTTTCAAGAGGTTTGACAGAATAATTCTCTAAAAACACCTAGAATTTAATCTATAAAATTCTCATGTCGAAGGAATCGTGTATGAGAACAAGATGATTCTATTAATAGGTTTTTGAATCAGTTAAAACTTCATTAATGAACCATAATTAACAGATATACAATTTACACTTTAATTATATCCTAGTCTAATAAGAGATGGAATTGAATTCCTCAATTTCAACATTTTATGGAGAAGAAATGGATGTCACAATAGCCTAATCATTTTTTTGGTGGTTCATGAACACACCAGGATGAAACAGAATGTCCTATATCATTTTGGATTAATCTAGGTGAATTTTCCCTCAAAATTTATTGAACTAATCCTTGATGAGTTTTTTCAATCCACATGGAACTAAAGAATGTTGAGTCATCCGTTAAATACCATGACCTAAACATGGTTTTGAAAATCTATTTACCTTATGATGTTTTACACATATGAAACACTATAACCAACACTCTGACAATGGTGTTAGATATTTTGGACTAAAAAACTTCTAAAAAATTAATATAATTCTCCACATGCTTTCCAATATAACTTACATTTACCTAGGAATAGATTTGATAAGGAGAAGATGATAAACAAGGCTTTACATAGAAGAAACAAAGATACCATATTTTATATAGATACCATTTTTGTTTAATATATATAATTAGGTTAGAGTAATTTTTCATATTGTGGGAAAAATAAATATATTATTTAGAGTATACCTTAATAAGATATATATTTAATTTTAGGTGGTTAATTTTTTTTAAATGTTGTGTTAAATTCTAGGTGCATCAATGTTCTAAGATTTTTGGGATTTTACTACACTTATATAGTTCATAAAAATTTTAGTTGAGCTAAATTTAGGGATTAGTTTTTTTGACAATACATAAGTATATTTTTTTCACCGATAGAGAAACTATCTTGACTACTAGAACTAAATGTATCTATAGTTAAAATGAAGGATGTCGGACGATAATGATATTATGATAGATTTTTTTATATTATCTTGTTTATCAATTGTTATTATAATAATTTTAGATTTAGTATTTTGTTTCTCATATGATCTTGAAAATAATGACGTGGAATGTACGTCTCTACAAAAATTAAAACCATAATAGAATCACGTTTTGCACAAATGGTTATGACTTATAAAAATCAAAAAAATATTCCTACTATTAGTTTATTGACGTATTTATTAGAAATAACCAATATATTATGGTAGCTAAATAATTAGAAATTAAATATTGAGTCATAAATATGTTAATAATACCCTCATCTAATTTTACTAATGAGTGATGATTCAGTTTCAAAGAAGGTATTTATTTAGGGGGCATGTAGCACTCTATTGTCTTAGTTTGTGTTTCCATTTAATGAAATCAAATGTGTGCAATAGATATTGATACACACAATATTGATTTAATGTGAAAATTGATTTAGTACCATACAAAATAAATTAAATTATAAAATAGTTAAATAAAGCATAACTGAAGAGATAAATTAATTTGTCAAATTTAAAGTGTTCTAATTCACTTTGGAAAATACTATTGATTGTAGAGAAGCTATTTTTATTAATTATGTATTTTTTTTTAAATATATTAACTTTTAATAAAGATAACAATAAAATGAATTGATTTAATATAAATCATGTAATGTAATATAAATTAAAGACATCCGATTTCTAATTAAGTGAAAATAATGAATACCTTTTTAACTATTCATCTCTAAACAATAATTGTTTTTGTTGAAAAAAATGTTGTTATTATATATTATATATGTTTTATAAACAAATAAATTTCCCATATATTATATATAAATTTTAATTAAATTATTTATTAATTTATATATTCCAAACATGTACATATAATTTAATGATTAATATTTGGTATGTAATAATTATTTGTTCATTTTTATGCATAACATTTCATTTTTAGAAAAATGGTTTGTTATATGTTATGTGTTATATAACTCAACGATCTTAGAATCCTATAGATGGTGCATTAATTTAATAAATTTGAATGGTCACAAGAAATAAAATTCTAATGGGTAGATCAGTTAAGTATCCTTGAAATCACCAGACACAAACATAAGCTTCATATTACATCAGGACAAGAAAATAATAGAGTATCTCCTTAAAAAATACTCATATCCATTAGACTATCCCTATAGGCCTGTGATAATATTCATATTCGCATCCTTGGGAAAATTGGAACATTATAAAGGGTGAGATATGAATCTTTGTATTGGTAAATAACATAGAAGATGCTATCATAAATAAGCATATAATTTCATGTCATGGTATAAAAAATAAACATAGGCCTTTTAAACTTAATCTTGAGAATAATATGGAAAGAATAAATCAAATAATTCCATTTAAACATTCTCATGGATGTTCTAATAATCAAATAATCACATTTATAATTATTAACTACTCTCATAATTAGGGAATGAATAATTTTTGACCTCATAACCAAACTGTTAAGGCCTCATGCCAAGACCATACTTATACTGGTAAGAAATTAGTGAAAATCCATAATATTTTTTCTCAAAAGAACTATTTTATGCATTATCACAATTTCATTAACCAGTACCCATATCATACAACTTTCATTACACTGTCCTCATCCCATCACATACTAATTCAAATGAATTCTGCATTTGAAAAGGGTGAGACATAACAAACATTTCATTTTTTATTAAAACTACAATAAGAAATGCTAATAAATTAACCACAAAATATGAATGGTATTAATATTTCACATCCACAGAAAAACACATAAAAAACCCTTTAATATGGTATAGAAGATTATATCATAATAAATAAACCTAAATTAATCATAAATTACCATAAAAATATTTTTTCAAAGATGAAAATAATCTAAAAAATCATGGGAACTCTTTCAGAGGAATATTCTTTTTTTTACATTGAAATCATTCAAAAGAGTTGAAATTATAAATGAAGGAATTTATTTTGAAGACAACCTTGTAATTATGTAAGGTAAGCTTCAATGCCATAAGGCATCATGACATCGGAAATAGCCTCTCACATCGTATATGTTTAAAAAAACATTCTTTCCTTAATTTGTCGAAATGGGTCCAAAAGTTCCTCATATAGAATAAGATAAAAAGATTCCATTAAAAATATTTTATAAAAATTAAAACATAAGTAAAATTTAATTTAAAAAATTGTCAAAAATATTTGGAAATAAATTTTTAATAAACATGGACATAGATGTTAAATGTGTCCCAGTTGATACTTACGTATAAAAAACTTTTGATAAGAATTTGATTGAAAAATCAACCCTTACATTATAATTTCTGTTATTTGATACTGAGTTATCCTTTTTTATAATGGTAAAAAAATGTAATTAAATTATAGAAGTACCATATCTTTAATTATGATATCACAGATGATCCTATGATATCATTTTGTTAATAACATTTTAGCAATTCCATTGTTTTGTGTATAAAATTCTTTCCTATGAATGTTTTGTCATATAAGTCCTATTTTTTATGAATAAGAAACATTTTATTCCTACCCAAAATGATATTAAGTTCACATGAATTATATTTTCTTATCATATGAATTTTATAATTATTCTTGAATGGTTAAACTATATAATGAATCTCATCGCATCGTGGAGACGGTGGACCGTACATACGCACGAGCGATGATACCATTTCCTAAATTATAAAATTGTATCAAATTGGATGGTATATTAATTATAAATAATCATAATAATATCATAGACCATATCTATATCTATTATACTCATCATTATACCAATCCAAATATTGTGGTGTTGAATAATAAATTACAACCTAACGTGTAGATAGTAAGCCATACATACACACATAAGGGGATATTGTAATTCGTAGGATGGATTGAAGGATAATTTTGGTAGTAACATAATAATGATAACATATAATCAAGTATATTATACTAGATTTATTAAATTATTCTGTACAAAACATTGTTAGAGGATGTATAAGAAGAAAACAGATTGAACTGAATTGGTAAAACAATTACCTATTCTTCTAGTATCTTCTTTTGATTTCCACAAAATGACTCCATAAGATGGTTATATTCACAATGAATTGCCTCTATAATGAATTTAGGTAATTTTTCTGGATAAGTGATTAGTGTTTGGGCCAGCCAAATGGATTTAGTGGTGTGCATAAAATAACGGGGAAGATCCCTTTTATAAGAGACATGAATGGTACATTAAGAAACTCCAAAACAATTAATTTATTATAAATATTTTTTTTGATTTAATGTAGATATAATGTTATTTATTTCAAGTATAATATGATAATGGTTTTAAATTCTCTAATAAAATAATTTTTAGACATGGAGAGGTAAAAAATTAACTGCATCCTTTGAGTTTAACCCTTATTTAAACAGTGTAACTCTTATCGTGTCTACATTCAATTTTACACTATAAGGTTTATATAGTTACAATTAAATGATTAAGGAACCCCAATTGTGTCATTTATTGAATATTAAACACTATACATGTTAGTTGGATGATCCTTAAATTTTTATGACTTTCATATCATTTAATTAAATAGTATTTACATTAAAATATAATTGTTTTTCACTTTTGACACATGTAATACAAGATTTTTTGTTTAAATAATAAAAATGTTATTCCTTTAGAAAAAAACATTAACTCATCCCTGACATTACAATTTAATCTGATAAATTCAAGTATGGCGTCATGAATTTTAAATTATATTTATTTTAGAATTATTAATATCATTTAATTTATTCTTTCATTAATAAATAAATCATTGCATCATCATTGTGTCACCATTTAATCTAATTATTTATTTTTCAAAATTATTAATAAATTACAATTATGTATAAAAACCATTTATCTTTAGAAAGACTATTTATATTTTTCCATATCAAATATATATCCTCATATTAAAAATGATATAGTTATTAAAATTAAAATATTAATTTTTTACCTTTTCTTTAAACGAAATATAATAAATATCCTAATCTTACCCATGCAGCATAAAAAGGATAAATTTTTTGACAAAAGGATGATTTTAGTCGAAACATACATATTAAAGGAAATTATGACAACTGTTACGGTAAATTTATATTAATATAATATTATTTTTACCCTTGGTTACCAAATTTACCTCTATCCTTGGTAAATAAAATTGAAACATTAATATTCATAAAAAATTGTTTTTATCATTTTAGACCAATTTATTCCTATTTATTACAACCATGTATATTTTTTATTCAAAATTCAATTCACAAAATTGGTAAAATTACGTTTAATTCTAAGATCACAAATCTGGCTAGAAGGTGGGTAAAAGGGATGTTCAAAAGATCAGTAAATTTTTTTATTTAGTACTATTATATGAAAGATTCCAATGACAAACATTGGATTAATATATGTATTATTTATCTATTTTTAAATAAAAATAAATTATAATTAAAATAATTATAATAATAAAATAGTTGTTTTTTATCATTACAAAAGGTTTTTCATTATTCATAAAAAATTTAATCTTTTTAGAAAAATACCAAAAAATCACCGAATGAAAATTTTGACATTCCAAATTCAAAAATAGAGACAATTTTGAAATTTATTTATAAATTTATTAATTTTATTAATAGTATTCATAACCACTTTTCAAATGGATTGTATGATACCTCATGGTGCTCTCAAACATAGTGTTGTGTGTAGTGAAAGCGATTAAGTTTATATAAAAAGAAATGTTTCATTGAATATTTGGGTGTTACATTCTTACCTCTTTAAAATAATTTTGTACTAAAAATTTCTAGAATATCACTACATAAAAATATTTTGGAAGTTCTTTTTCATAATTGATTTATGTTCACACTGCACCTCTTCCATTTTATGGTTTTTACGAAGAACATTTACTAGATGATTCATCTGATTTCTGAAAACCTATTATTCTATATCAATAATTTTTATAGGATCCATATAATAACATAGATCGGGTTATAATTAAATTTATTCCTAGGTGACTACATTTGTTTGGTCTAGCATGTATTTTCATTATAGTGATATGTGAAACACGTCATGAACATTGGATAAGCACAGAAGCATTTCCAAAATGTAAGCTATAGTTCCCATTTGATAATAAATTTCCAAAAGGTCTGATGTACTTGGGACTTCATTTACCCTTCTTACAGAATCATATTAAAACCCTTCAATGGATATAAATTCAAAAAAAAATGATCTCCCACGTGAAAATCCAAATCCATTTTAGGTTATCTGCAACGCTCCTTTTCCAAATTTTAGCTGTTTTGATATCGATTTGATGAATTTTCTATTTTTCTGTGGTTTCCTGAACATGTTCTAGCTATACAAGTTTTCTTCCACTAACATCATCCCAAAAAATTTTCCTATAACATCTCTTTCCATATAACACTTCATATGTTTCAATTTTAATACATTAATGGAAGCAATTATTAAAGGAAAATTATACTATAGGTAAATATTGATCATGTATTCCTTGAAATTCAAGTGATCAAGATCGCAACTTGAACCATAATGTATGAATAATACTTTCTGACTGCCCAAATATTCGAGGGTGGTATGTTGGACTCAAATAAAGCTCAGTATCTAGGGCCTTTTGAAGACTTCAATAGAAATTTTTATGTAAAACATGGATCACGATCAGAAACAATTGAAAGGTGTACACCATGAAGTCTTAAAACATCATTAATATATAGTCTTGATATACCTTCAAGTGGTAAATCTTATCTTATATAAAGAAAATGTGCTTATTTTCATAGATGACCAATAACAACCCATATAAAATCATTCCTTCTAGGAATCTTTGGTAGCCCCATGACAAAGTCCATCGTTATATCATCCCATTTTGAAACAGGTAAAGGAAGAGGTTTCTTGAATCCTCTAAGATGTTGTCCTCTAGCCTTCACCTGTTAAAAAATCATACATATTAACACATAATCACCAATTTCCCTCTTTATTTTATCCCACCAGAAATGTTCTTTCAAATATCAAATCATCTTAGTTATACCATGGTTTATAGAGAAATTGGATCTTATGAGCATCATCTAATAATTCTCTTTTTATCTCAGTTATATCGGGAACTTGAAGCCTCTTCGTAAATTTCAATATGAAATCGTAAAATATGAAGTCAATAAATCTCCCATAATTCACAACATTATTTATATTTTGAAACTCCTCTTCATCAGATCTAAGAATATTTTATCATTTCCAGTAATTATGGTTTGGAAACCATTTGAAAAATTAGTAGTGTTTCACCTTCCATAATAATTCCCATATCCATCTTTACTAAATCCATGAACATTGGATCCTTTTCAACTCATATTTTTCTCATAACTCCATTTTCCTTTCTGCTCAATGCATCTGCCACCATAATTTCCTTCCCTAGTTGGTAGTGTATTTTACAATCATAATCCTAGAGTAGATCATGCGATATCCTTTGTCCCATGTTGAGTTATTTCTATGAGAAAATATATTTCAAACTCTTGTGATCATTATATATCTCACAAATTTCACCATAAAGATAGTGAATTTGTAACATCAGAGTAATGATTTTTGAATCTAACACAAGATCATGAGTGGGTACTTTTTTACATGAATTTTTAATTTACTTGATATATATATAATAACCTTTTCATTATGCATAATGAAACAACTGATACCTTTCCATGATTCATCACTATAAATCACAAACCCATCATTTACAGATGGTAATGTCAAGATATGAGAATTTACTAATCTTCTGTTTAATTCTTCAAAACATTTTTCACTTTATTTTTTTCCAAACTAATTTAACAACTTTATGTGTGAACTTGGATAATGACATGGACAACTAGGAACAATTATAGATGAAACACTGATAGTAACATATTAAAACAAAAAAAACTGTGTACCTTGGTTACACTTGTTAGTGCTATCCCTGATTGTATTTCCATTGCCATTTATGGATCAACATAGATTCTATCCATAGAGATAATATGGCCAAGAAAAGAAAATTTACTTAAGCTAGAATTCAAAAACTCTAAACATCATATATAGTTCATTTCATCCAATAGTCTTTGGAACAATCTACAAGTGGTTCTCAAGGCCTTTGTGGCTTTTGGATTATCTGAATATATCATCAATAAATACTATGAAAAAATCGTCAAGATATTACATGAATAATATGTTCATTAGATCCATTAAAATAGAGGGTGCATTAGTCTGTCTGAATGGCATCACTATAAACTCATAATACCCATACCTAGTTTGGAATGTTGTGTTTGGAATATCTTCCTTCCCTACACACAATTGATGATATCTAGAATGAAGGCCAATCTTTGAAAAATATTAACCTTCATTACGGTTATTAAACAAATCACTAATTCAAGGAAGAGAATACTTTTTCATTATTTTAGTTGCATTAGTTTCTCTATAGTCATGGAATAGTCTCATTGATCCATATTTTTTTTCTTAATAAAATGAACATGGGATCCCCATAGATAATCGCTAAGGATAATAAATCCTTTATTAATCAACACCTCTAGTGGTTTAAATAGTTTTACTAATTAAAAAGTGGCCATTATATAGAGAGTGTTTGAAATTTTACATGCATCAGGGATTAAATAAATATAAAACTCAACCTCACACTCTAGAGGATGACATGGTAAACCCTCAAGATAAACATCAATGTATTCTTGTACAATAGGTACATCCTGAATTTGAATATTTATTTCCTCACCCATGGATGATGTGTTCTCTTCCTCCGGAATAAATTCAATTTGATGAGCTACTGGTGGTTGATATAGATAAAAATCATATGATGATGTTTCTACTCTAAATATAATGTATTATACATCTTCCTCACAAGTCATAAAATTATTTTTATTGCAATAAATTTTCACATCATATTTTGATATCTAGACTTATCGCGGATTATATCATAGTTATCCATAGGTATGATGGTAATGTCAGCAGATGAAGCATGTTTATTTTTTATAATGCGAGATTTCTAATAGATATTTGTTGAAATGAAATTTCCCATAGGGGTTTTGACTAAAAAATCCCTTTATAATGTGAATTGAAAATATCTAATTTATAGGGATTACTTGGAATATATAAAGGAATAAGAGGATCAAATAAATAATGATTTTGATAAATTATAATAGATGATTATAGTAGCTACCACCATGTCATTAGGAGCATCCAACTGAGTTGCTGTGATCACATAAGATTTTCCTTGCTCCCTTGGCCCGTACTAAAGAAAATTTTTTGACCCTTAAGAAAATAATTTTAATAATGATCTATTCATTTACAATTAAAACATTCTACACTGGCTTCTTATTTCTTCCCCTTTCAATTACAAGATTGGTGTCCTTTTTTAGCATACATGTACCAAACTCCAATTCCCTTTTAGAAAGTACTGGGGTGTTTCTTCCCACAATTACTCCAGGTGGGAATGTTAGATTTCACTTATTACTATTGTTTTTATAGAGTATTTAGTAGCTCTCTCCTTCTACTTTTTTACTTTAATGTCGTAAGACATAAAAAATTTCATTTCTATATTTATAGAACATGAGACTATATCTTCATATGATGAGAAAGATTGTGAGACTAGTGCCCATAAGATTAATGGTCATAACCCATAAAATATGGGATCAATATTACTAATTAGACTTTTTATGTAGTCTAAATCATTCCATTCTAAAATTGTGATGTTATATTAATACATTTCAACATTCTCATCCTCCTTTTGTCTCAAACCCAAAAATTTCTTCTCCATATCTACTCATAGACCACATGTAAAGTATTTTAAGGATGTGTCCTTTAACTTATATCAATTCCATTTTTGCTACATCTTAATCCTCTTTTGTGTTTTGATTTAATTTCCACCATTGATCTGCATATTTAGAGAGATGATAAACATCCATGAAATCATATACCTTTAATTAATCAACAAAGAAGAAAATATTTTCTCTAAGGAACTTATCCATTACTCATCCACAAATAGATTTCTAGTCCCATTTAATGTTGGAGGATGTCTTCCCATGATGCGGTCTAACATTGATCCTCCACTGTGATTGATCAGGGTGCTCAATATGAGAAAGGTTATTATTCATAACCTTAGTAAGACATCCTCATATAGTTATAAGTTGTTTAGCAACAATTTCATTTCCTTATCCAACATCTATATCTTTCATAGGAGAAAAATACCTAAAGAGATTATGTGTGTTGATATGATTTCCATTTCTTCCAGTGGTAACTATTTCTAAACAACAACATTCACTAGATTTGTCTATGAATCAACATTCATAATTCACAATATTAAAATAATTACCTTTAATTGAAAAATTTATTCATATATAATTCATAACCTTAAAAGTGTTTTCATTGGGGACATATTTAATCATAAATCATTTATAATGGTTCACAAATAAAATGTGAATTATCATAACCATATCCCCTGGGAGTGTCAAACTAGGTACATAGTAATGCCAATTTTCAAGTACCAGGTTACCAAGATTCAGGTTCGGATCAACTTAAGGGAGTTGTTAATCATAGGTACATCTATTACTGAACCACATCCACTTATTATATCTATATAGAGATCTATTTTCTAGTAATACTCCCATAATCTCAGCATTACCAAAATTTTAGGATGTTCTTCTAGACTTTTCCTCTAAGTCTATCTTAGGGTTGTGTCGCATAATTAATGTATTTTCTAAATCTTGTTTCATTGTTTTTACTAATGTTTATATCATAAATAATATTGCACCCTAACCCCAAAATACCAGATCTGGTGAATTAATTTAATACATTAGAATGATCATAAGAAATTAATTCTTGAAGGAAAGATAAGTTATGTTGACTTGGAAAAACCAGATACAAACATAATCTTTACATTTCACCATTAAATGAAAAATACATAGTATCTCATTAGGAAATACTCATATTCATTAGAATATCTTAGCAGGTCAGTTATAATATACCTTTCATCATCCTAGGGAAAATAGAAACAAAAGAAAGGGGTGAGCTCAGATTCTCAATAAGGGTAGGCAATATAGATAAAGCTATCATAAATAAGCATAAACATTCAACGAAAGGTATAAAAATTAAACACAATACTTATAAACATAATCATGAGAATATTATGGACATAATAAATAATATAATCCCACTTACACATTGACATGGATATTCTAATAATCTAATAATCCCATTTATAATCATTAACTAATATCATAATTAGGTAATTCATATTGATATAAATCATAACCACACAATCAAGTCCTTGTTCCAAGACCATACATATGTGTGTAAGACATTAGTCAAAATCGAAACTAGTTTTTCTCATGAGAACTACTGATGCATCATGGGGATTTCATAAACTGGTCCCCAACCAATTGGGAATTCATTATGTGGTACCTAACCCATCACATACTATGTCTAATAAATTCCTCATGTGAAAAGGGTAAATGATACTCAACATAAACATTCATATTAAATATATCACACTAAATGTTAATACATTGACCATAAAAAATGAATTGTATCAATACGGCACATCAATAGTCCAACATATAAAGAACCCTTCAATATAGTATGGAAAATTGTATCATAATAAATCATCCTCAATTTAGCATAAAATCAAACAAAGGATGTTGATATAATTAAAAAAATATAATAAACTAATGAATCGTCTTTGATAAAAGTATACATTTTTTAGTTTATAATGATATAAAAGTCACACAATTAGAAAATAATACATTTATTTTAATTGTAACCCTGTAATATTATTTGATAATCATTAAGATGATGAGGTGTCGTGATGGTGGAAATAGGTTCTTACACCATATAAGATAAAAAAAATTCATTCCATACATTTTTAAAAATGGTCATAAAGTACCTTGTTCGGAAAAAGAAAGAATGATTTCTTTAGAAACCTTTTATAAAAAGTCAAAAATTAGTAAACGTAGAACTAAACAATTTTCCATAATATATTGAAATACATTTTTAAGAAAGATGTACGGGGATGATAATTTGTTCCAAGTAGATACTTATGAATAAACAACCTATGATAACAATGTGATTGAAAAATTAACTGTTACCTAGTAATTACATTAATTCAAGGGTGAATTATCCTCATGTATAATCATTAAATCATGTCACTAAATTATACTAGGTACATCTTCATATTTATTAGATCACATATGATCCTCTTTTTTCATTTTGTTAATAATATATCACTATTACCATTGTTTTCTTAATCATATTTTTTCATATATCTCATATTTCTTATTAATAAGGTATATTTTTGAATATATATAATTATATTATGCTCATAATTTTTATATTTACTCATCATATTATTTTTATTATCATTCTTGAAAGGTTATCATTGAAATTGAATCTTGTCGCGTCGTGGAGAAGGTAGACCGTATATACGCATGAGCAACAATATCATTCCCTTAATAGTTCAATGGTATATATTGGATGGTATATTAATTATGAAGAATCATCATATTGTCATATTAATTATTTATATTCATTAGAATCAACATTATATACATCCAAATAAGGTAGTTTTGAATAAGAAATTACACCACATAATGGAGGCAGTAAGTCGCACGTACGCACACATTGTGATATTGTTATTCCTAAGGTAAATAAAATAATTAATATGGGTGTACCATAATCATAACAAAATATACTAATGTATACGATACTGGACATATTTCTTTAGTTTGGAAACTATATATGAAGGGGAAGTATAAAAATGAATGAAACTGAATTGAATTCCTAAAACAATTACTTGTTCTTTGAGTTTTTCCTTTTGATTCGCACAAAAGGGCTCAATGGGATGGATTTATACCCATATTATAGCCTCTTGGATTATGTGACTAAATATTGGAGGATAATTGGGTAGGGGTTTTCCGAGAAAAATGGATTTTTGGGTGTGAATAAAAGAGAATGATAAGTTCTTTTTATATGAGAGGGGGGGTCAGTTTAGGAAACTCAATAAATATTAACTTATTATAAATTTATTTTTGATTTCAAATAGATTCACCATGACTAGGTTTTGGAATAAGATGATTATCAGATTAAATAATCTCAACCAATTATTTTTAAACATGTATAGGATATATAATTAACACTATCTTTTTTGTTAAACCCCTAGTTAATCTATATAACTCTTACCATGTTTACTTATTTTTTAATACTATAGGGTTAATTACGTTACTATAAAATGAATAAAGAATCCTAATTGGATCATTTATGAAATATTAAACACTCTCTATGTTATTTGTATGAACCTTATATTTTCTTTCACTTTTATATCATAAAATAAATACTATTTCTTTTCAAATCCTAATTATATCAATTTATAAACTATTTAATATATAAGTTATCACAAAGTCATACAAAATTGATTCCTTAAAAAAAACACATTAAATAAGACATAACATTCAAATTTAATCTAAAAAAGTTAGTTCATGTAATTAAATGTTTCAAATTATATTTATTTTAATATTATTAATACCATTTAATTAATTCTTCCTTTAATTAATCAAGTACAACGTCATAATTGTGTCGCCAATTAATTTTACTATTTATTTTATAAAATTATTAATAAATTAAAACTAAGTAGATAAACATATTATATTTATAAATACTAAGTATAGTAGACAATATGACATATATAATACCATATTAAAAATAATATATTTATTTAAATTCGAATATTACATTTTAACTCTTCTTTAAATAAAATAATATAAATGTCCAAATCATAATGAAGATTCATAATAAGTATCATATTTTAATAATATGGTTCATTTAGGTCTCAATATTCTTATCCATTGAAATTAGGGAACATTTTATGGTAATTTTATGTTAATATATTTTTATTTTTACGTTTAATTACCTTGTTTACCTTTAACCGTGGTAAATAAAATTCAAAAGTTAATATTCACAAAAATTTATTTTAATCATATTAGACCAAATTTTTTATACATAATACAACCATGTATGTAAATATTTTGAAATCCAATTCACAGAAGCTGTTAAATTAATGTTAATGTTAATCTCTCAAATGTTGCAAGAAGGCGGGTAAACCATTAATTTAAAGGTTAAATAATTATGTATATCTAATTATATTATAATAAGGATTAAACAATAGTACAATTGATTAATATTTGTGTTATTTATCTATTTTTATGGAAAAATCAATTTAAATTAATAATAGTTTTTAAATTAAAAATTCAGTTTCTAACATTACTGTAGAATTTCTCACCATTCATCAAAAATTGGAATTTTTCAGAAATATAAAAAAAATTCACTCTAAGAAAATTTTGAAATGACAAATTCAAATATGTAGTATATTTACAAAAAAATAATTAGATATTTCAAAATTTGGTCAATACTATTAATAACCTCTTTTAAAATGGCTACTTTGATATGTCATGGTGTGCTCGAACTTAGTGTTGTGTTCATCACAAACTATTGAATTTATTTAAAACAAAAAATATTGTGGATGCTTAGGGTATTAAATTTTCATAAATTAAAGTTTAATTTTATCACCTCTAAAGATTTATTTTAGTAAAATTATTTACATATTTGGAATATTCATGTCCAAGTTTTTTCAAAAATAATTACTTACATTTTTTAATATAAATATATATTACTATGGAAAATGTTAGTTACCATAGTAAAAGATAAATTACTCTAAAAAACGTTAAATTAATTGATAAGGTCACAAAGAAACAAAATATAAATTATAGTATTTGTAAAAACTTTAATGATGTCCTGTAATTTCTTATATATTAATTTTTCAAATTTTACCACATATCTTTATAAAATGATAATTTTTAAAATTATGTAATTGGTTTTTGTAGAAAATACACCCAAGATCACTTATTAAAGTACCCCTCATATAACAACATCAGAAGGCACATTTTCATATAATTTATTATAAATTAATTTCCCTATTCTCTCACTCAAAAGGCTCTCCTTGCTTTGGGAATCTCTCGCCCAAAAAAGGAGTCTCAAATCTCATATTTGTTTGAGTCTCTCTAAGAGGATATTCAAATAGTAATAAAATTGTTATCCTATTAATAATAATTAAACATTAACTTATTCATCAAATCAAATAATTATGAAATGTTTTAAATTTAACAAAAAAATTGACACTAATATTAGTTTTAAAATTAATATTATTACTATATTTAATACGATCTTAGTGATTCCTTCATCAAAACATATTCTTATTTAGGTCGCTTCTACCACCAACAATAATGATGTAAGAATATTTAAAACATTAACGAATAAGAAAACATAAATTATACTAATAATTGATAATAATAATTTATTTGATATTATTTCATAATTATAGGATTGTAATATATTTATATATTTTCATTTATAAAATAAATGAATTTTTATTTAATCTAAATTCACAAAAATGTATATTTCTAATCATTAAACGTGAATAATAACCATATGATCTATGAAATGACCATGTAATTATATATCTATATCAAAAAATATTAAATATTATTATATTTTATGAATTTATAATCTCAGATTAATTACTCGAACTGCCATAAAAAATCTATCAGAGAACAAGTGGGACTACTAAACCAAGGATTTTATTTTAAAGATGGAATGGTTAATAAATGGTTAATAGTATATTATAAATGAATATTATTTTTTAAAAAACATTGAATAGATTTAGTTTTAAAATTAATAGTTATACCACGTCTATTATATAATTGGTTTGAGCATGTTTGACCAATAATAAATCCAAGACAAGATATTTTCATCAAAATATTCCTGTATTGAAAAACCTTTCATATCATGGCCCAAATTTACTTTTATGACATGTAATTTCTACATAACAAAATTATCATATAAGCATAAATGTTTAATTATTGGGATTTAAAATTCAATTTCTTGATCGCTCTTTCATATTCTTTTGATAATTTCATTAGCAATTTTGAATATGTTTTTTTATAACTCTTCTTCTATTAATTTAGTTTTAATCATTTTTAATACTTCCAGCATGATCCCAATTTCCCTATTTCCATATTAATTTCCTAAAATAGGATTATAATAAAATTATCCAAGGTATTTTTAATTAATTTTTTATCATACCATTTTATAAATTATTTCCCTTAAAAATTAAAGTTATTAAAAATGTAAAGATTTTGTCATCTTCACTTTGTTGAGAAATTCCTCAAATTCACTACTTTTTTACTTTTCTATGGTGTATATTATAAATATGGTTGTATTTAATAATTATTTTAATGTAATTAAGTGGATTTAATGATCAATCTTTGTTTCTCTACTTCATGTTACATTTATCCAAGGGTTATCAATGTTGTATGGTTTTTTTCCAATATCCCATTGAAATTGAGGTTGTTTATGTTAATTATATAATTGATTAAAAATTTTATTCATTTTCATTTTAATACAAAATATTTTAATTTAAAATTAATTTTTTTATGTGGATTATTATCCCTTCACATCCTTTTTCGTAAAATAATTTTAGAAAGGATGCCTGTAATTTGAACCGATCTTGCCTCTTCATATTGGTGTGGAATATTTCTACTACATAAACATATTTTTATATTGTTTAATTATGGTTATTATATATACATCAATGGTTTACTAAGTCCATTTCATATTATATATTGCATTGATTACAATATTTTTGAATTCATTTTTTAATGTCTTGTACATGGGTCATTTTATACTCATAGTGACTCATTTCATTAATATGTAAAAATTTAATACTTTTCCATCACCTTCAACATGAAATTTATTTCCCATTATCATATTAATATTTTGTTAAAAATATTACTATTTATATTTTTAATGTTTTTTTAAAAAAAATTTATTCTCATTGTTCATTAAAAATAATTAATTTAAATTTAATTTATTAAAAATGTAAGGGGAATTTCATCTAAATTTTCAGTGAAAATCCCAAATTCATTTATAAAGATTTTTTAATAAATGTAAATATTAAATAATTTCTCTTATTCTTTTCGAGGGATATTTCAAAATGACACCATAAACCTTATTTTTCAAGACGATGTGTGATTATGTTATTTAGGATCTCTGAAAACCCATTTCTTTATATAAGTTATTTAATTTTTAAGTGAATCATGAATGTATCCATGTTCACATGTCACACATATGTTTGGTTTTAATTATCTCATAGCATCACCTGGTATTTTATATACCTCAAATACATTTTTCAGATCATTATATATCATTAGATGTCATGTATCAGTCTTAGGAGTGTTCCCAACCAACTATGGTACTTTGTACACTATGTTTATAGGAATGAGGAGTGAACCCAGTAAATTATGGGTATTTATATACTATGTGATGATATTCTTTGTAGAGATCCACTACATAAGAATTGAATTTTTTTATACTCAATCATATGCCACATTGTTTAGGATACACAATGTACTTATGTTATATTCCCACATGTCCTGATTATTGACTCTTGTTTCCACATTCCTATTAGCCATATATTATGTTCTGAAAAAATATTTTGATCATGACTCTATTTTTATAATCCATGTTTATTTGTTCTTATTCTTTTATCTGAAGTTCATCTACCCATATTATGATACCACACCCATGTTCCCATCTTAGGTTCAGTAAATATTTTTAATTTTTACTGATTACGTTTACCATTACTACGAGTTTGACCTGGCCTTTTCTTATGCATCTATTCCCTAGGTAATGAATAAAAGTATATTGTATGATGAATCATTAATGGTGTTCTGTATGGAAAATTTTAGTGACATTATGATATCAATTTCAATGTTCTATATATGATGTTTTATCATTGAATGATGTAAGTGTACCACTAGATGGGTTTGTTTTTATTAAAAAAATATCTATTTTAGTATGTGTTATATTATATATGTTTTTTATTTATTCACTAAAACTCTAAAACTACATGTTATAGGGAATGTATGTGATGTAATGTTTTTTATATATCATGTAATTATGGATGTATATGTTTGGGATACTTTTGATTCTATCAAATACATTTTTTATCAATATATTCTTATCACATGATCCACGAGTGTAGGTCTCGGGTTCTTCACTGGATTTTATATGACGTTATTTCATTAAAAAATTATATAGAAAAATTGATGAAGAATATCAGACTTCAAGAATAATAATATTTCTCCCAATCCATATTTTGTACAAATGAATTCCATTTAGAAATGAGGAGAGTGTGTTGGTCTAATAATGAAATAATATAATTTAAAAGTCAATGAATGTGAATAAACATTAATGTTTTGATTTATTTATTGAGTTGAATGTAGGTTATAAATTAATAAATCTATTAAAATAGGACATGGAATCAAAATAAGAGTTTGTGTCACATATTGAGGTGTTTTTTTGGGTATCTATATGTCTTATTTAATCACCCATTCACTCTACACATAGAATTGATCATTTATAATTATATTTGATTCATTAATATCTCATTACATATAAAAAGTTATATAATCCTTCTCTCATGTATTTCATGTTTTAATTTTAAAAAAGTATATATTTTAAAATTCAATTTATGGTAGAACATTATGAGATGTAGGACATTCCATTTCATGAAAATATTTTTATTTATCATAAATATATTGTAATATTAAATTCTATGTCTAATGAATATGGAAAATAAAAAACAAATATGCCAAATCCAATTCCATGCGGACCAATCTAGAGGTATGTTAGCTCAACAATATTAAGATATCATACCTTAAAACTAATTTATAGGTGCTATATAACATTTTAAATGAAGTATTCCAACTCCTTATATCATAACATATCAAGTCCACAAGTGTAGAAGACTTATTTTTAGTGATTTTTTTTCTCACACACGGGACAAAGGAAACAAGGATGTTGAATACATGTTTGGAGGGATCCCCTTGATGCACCTATGTGTTTTTCTCAAATATAGAATGTTTGAATATTATTAGATGTGATTCTCTCAATATTCACTATATTATACCCCCAAAAGCCTCCTTCTTTTATTTCTATAATTTATCTGTGGGTTTCCTTATTTAATAAAATTATCACATTCATTCAGAATTGAAAACAAAGACAAATGAAAAGATTGACGTATCTAATAAATGACGATGAATGTTGTTTTGTTAGATGTCAATAATAAGTAATTCCAAATTTTTTGGGTAAAAAGAAAAGTGAATAGGTTAAACAAAAATAATATTGTTAAGAAGATTATGATGTATCTAACGAATAATACATTTTTGTAAAGGCTTCTTGAAGGATTTACCAACTAATAAACATAAAAAAATTATTTATCAGGACATAGTTTACATAAATTATGTGTGCTTTTGGTGAAGATAAAATCATCAACTATAATTTTTCTAGGGAGTTATTGATTTTTGATACGATTTTAAAAAACAAATCTATACGAATGATTAATGAATTTACTTTTGGTTTGTCGAATGATTAAATATTCAAGAAGAGTAATTAATCATTATATGAAGTTATATGTTATGGATAAACATTAAAAGGATTATGATTAATTCATTTTTGATTAATTAACTGACCAAATTTAAAATAATTTAGAAATGTGATAGGGATTATTGAAGCATTAGAAATATTTTTCCTCAAGTTAAGATATATTTTTTATAAGTTATTTAGAATTATGCATAAGGGATTTAGAAATATTACAATGAAAATTTTAAGTTTATTTAATGAATTTTTAATTTATTTGATGAGGATAGAATCTGTAAGAGTGGTTTTTAGAATTCTATAGATGAGTCCTATAATTAATGGGTTATAGGTTACTAACGAATTTCAAAAAGGACTTGGTACATAAGAATAATTTTAAATATGGTCTATTTACTCAATACTACCACCATGCATTGTGTATATTCCTAAATAGATGCATTCGTAATGTAGCCCATGTCATAATTAAAAAAATGGTTTATGATATATATATATATATATTATGAGTAATGTGATGTTTCAATGTTCACGTTTGAAACACAGGTACCAAGATTAAATTAATTCTCAACTTTGTAAGATTGAACTGGAACAAATAAATGCTATGATAGATTAATTTCAAACAATATTGGATTAAGTAATATGTTATATATGCAATATAGAAATGATATTTCTTTTTTAGGATCTTTATGTTATTAGAAATATCATACATAAATGTTTGATAGAATATTCATATATGATTTTTTTGTGTTTTGAGAATAATTTAAAAGGACAATACTTCATGGAATTACATGAAAATACAAAATAATAAATTGAAATAGTAATTTCATATGATCAAAATTAATGTTTTTATGCAGAACATAAATGCTAAAAAATCGTAAATCAAACCATGATTCTTAGTGGGGTTGGAAAAAATGTGTCTATATTAAGTGATTACGACCACACCAAAATTATTATTTTTTTAATGATGGAGAAGACTGTTTATTATGAAGGGAAATAGTGTTCCATAATAGAAGTAGAAAATGAATAGTAGTCTTGTGTTTTTTCTAAAAATCTGACAGTCATAGATCTCATTGAATTTTCTATGTCGTATTTTATGGTAAATAATACTATGTGGGATATGGGTTATTCCATTATGTGTAGCTATAAAAAATATCTTAAAATGGTAGGAGATTATGAGTTGAGTTTCTCTATAAAAAATTTTCCCTCCCATATTTTCTAAATATATACATGCCAGTATGAATGAAATATAATGTTGTTTTTTTTAAGATTCCCGAAAGGGAAATCGAGGACAGTGGAGATTTAAATTAGATGTACTTATGAGAAGAAATATATGATTCTAAATATCAGTACTAATAATAAATAATTAATATTATAAAAAAAGATATTTAAATAAGATATTAAAATATTATCTATGAGTAAGATAAGGTTAGTTTTATATATAATTAAAAGTTAGATTTTTTAGAAAATATTTGGTTATTAAATTTGAGTTTCCAATATGATGATTTTGAATTGATTATTAAATATCAACGATTCATAAATTCTTATGTTTACTTGGACATATTATAATGAGAAAATATTATAGAGAAAATATTATAGAAAATATCATATTTTGAATATGGAAATATGTATTCTTTTAAAATTATAATTTTTATGTAAATAGAAGAATTACTGAGAAAATTAAGAAACTGATAAGTATTATGAATAAAAAAAGGCATAATCATCGCATGTGAAAGGAAATGAAGGATTCTTGATGATTAATGCCTCCCAAAAATAACATCATATAATATTTGATGAATAAAACTAGTGATAAGAATAAATGAGACCAATGTAAAAACTCCTATTAATTTTTATATTTGATGAGGCATACATATTATAGTTCTTATGTAATGAGGTATTACTTCTAAGAAGGAAGATTAAAATGTGATCATGCATGTTTCTATGTATACAATGGTCATTATGAATGTGAGAGGAAGAGGATGGCCTGCATATTACAACAAGTGATCATTTACTGGCGATGGAAGAACATAATTTAAGGAAGAAAAGGTTTCAATTATGTTGTGTGTCATCCAAGTAACACAATAACATGTCATTCAAGAATCAGATATTTGAAGACAGTTTTGAAATAAAGGGAAAATCAAGAAAGAAAAGGTTGGGAGGCTTGAAAATATCAGATTATAGTCATGTATTGAGATTAAATTAATAGTCAATAACCTATATATCATACTCTACCAGACATATAATGAAGTGAATACCCACATGAGGATTGAAACAAGTATAAATATTTTTTGTTGTTACCTCATTAAATTATATCTCAAATTCAACATGAATAAGTTGAGATATTAATATGAGATCAATAAATTTATTATTTTGAATTATTAAAATTGATGAGAATTTTCTAAAAAAACTAGTTCACAATGATTCACCCCTATTAGTGTGATTATATGACCCTAATTGGATTCACAACAAAAAATCATATTCGGAGTCTAATCTATATATCGGTATAACCATAGATGAGATATTATATATGCTTCTGAAAATTATTAACTAGTACGACCATCATTGGAAAATGTTATATGGAATCTCAAACACTCTATAATTCTTAAAATATAGACTAAATTCTATATATAGTCTCTTGATCTCATCTAGTATTACTATAGAATCCAAATTTCTTATAGAATCCCAAAATATCTATCTATTGGGACATATATTTTAAATGTTATATTCAATATAAGGATATTGATTGTTATGACCACTAGAAGAAAATATAAAATGGTGTATTGGACTCTCTACTAGCCTGACCAAAGATGTGAACTAGATCCCATTTGAGAGATAAACATGTATGTGTTGGAACTCAACAAAAAACCTCACGGTGAGTCAGGTTTCCATCACCACAATACCTACATGAACATAGGTATATGAGAATAAACAAATGGATATCACAACCCCTGATGTGACTCCCAATATCCTTCCAACATGTCAATCCCAAATTATATCATACAAAATTCCTTGGCGCTATAAATATTGATCTCAAGGCCTATCACTCATGGTGCATATCGATGATAACACAGTATCGATGGATAACCATTCTATTGTAATGAAAAACTCATACATCATGAAAACATGAAACCATTTTCTTTTCAATATCACTCTGATAGGAAACCATTCAATTCCTCAAACCGTGCCATGTCCCTATTTATCAATACCAACACTCATTAACCACCAAATAATTAGCCTACTACTTGGAGGACCTACATATCCCCAACTTCAACAGTTTGGTCAAATTACTCTTCAAATTCCACATATTCAACCTGATCTGGATACCCATGGACCCTACACTACCCAACAAAGTCAAAGCCACTTATAAATTCAATAAAAATATATATGAACTCAAATCCCTTTATCAATTGAAAGGATCCCATAACATATCTCTCATAAGATATCTCTCCACTAAATCATAATAGTAGAACCCCTTGTTACCCCCGTACACAAATTCTCAGGGGACATAGCAGGTTCTCCACATGGGTTCTTCCCAACAATACATATGTTGACAGAAATACATCCTAATGGTTTTGTTTGCATTGGAAATATTGGTTGATCACATGACCAACATAGATTTTTGCATATTCAATGAAAAATATTATATAATGTGAGAGTGAATCATCATGTCACATGAATATATCTAAAGAATCGTGGAAAATAATCATTTAACCAAGAAGGGAGGACCATTTAAATTAAATTTTTATCTATTTTAACAACAGTAAAAATACATTGTCCATGAGATCATTTATTCATATAGATTTTGATCATTTTAACACCATTAAAATTATACCATCAATTCACTAAGGGGGTATAAATAAGATTGTATTTAGCTATATGCACACATGGTCAATGATCATTAAATGTGGAAAATGTACCCCTGGTGATAATTTGGATGATCCAATCATCTATTTTTGTTGTATCATAATTTCACCACATTCCTTCAGGATGGTGTATTTCATTTTCTCTCTATAAAAAGTGGGATGAAGGATGTGGAGAATTTATCTCAATCTTGAGAGAACATCTAGGGATGTTCTTAATCGAGAGAATTTTTTGGGGATGAGATGCATTTTTCATGAAAAATTAATTTCACAACATCTCTTAAATTATATAGTGGGATATATATATTTTTTGGTTAAATATTGATAATGTAAATCAATACTTAATAAAATAATAAATCTAATATATTCTCTGTTATAATGAAAATAAATTTATTATAATAAAATGAAAAACACTGAATTGGGTATATTAATATCATTTTATAAAATAAATAATTCCTAATTTATTTAAGTGATATTCAGGATTATATCATTTCTATTACCTTTTCCTTTACTCTCCTCAAACACACTCATTTCGAATTACTAAAGTTCAAATAATAAATGTTATTCCATTGATTAATAAATTTTTTTATCACATACATGTGAATAAAAAATAATATTACTATTCAAATAAATAATTAAATAATTATTTAATAATAAATATATTTTATTTCCAAATAAATATACCAAGAGATAATATATATTTTATTTAACGGTCTTGTTAATCAATTTTTATTTTTATATTCATGTAATATTTAAATTGTTACTAAAATATTATTACTGGTGAATAATTCTGATATGTTAATATTGAGTAAATATTATCCACCTATCTCTAGAATAATATATATTTAAATAATTAAATTAAAGTATTGGTTAACTAAGATAGGTGGATACACTATTATATAAACTTATTTTTCTCTTATTTAGTGGCATTAGGTTATCCTGCCTATTTTCCTAGATCTTCATATAGAAACACGTCAAGGTACCTATGGAGTAAGATTTAAATCTTACAAAGACAACAATAAAACATTAAAAATCATTGTGTAATTAAATTTGTTTTTTCAATATATCAAATTATAGAAGGTTTCATACTATTTTGGTCTACCTATGTGCTCGATATATGTTTCATTGAATACCAAAAATAAACATGTCAATCACCAAGGCTATTAGTTTTTATATTACAGTACAATTTCTATCAATGAGATATTGATATTAACCATTAATTTTAAGGGAAACTATATTGTTTTATTTGTTAAATAATTTTATGTCGTGAAACGCTCGATATATCATTTTTCATATAAACCAAAAGTCATATTGATTTTTGGAAATTCATTAAATCTTGTTATTCTTTATATGCTTTAATAACCTATAATGAAAATATTTTCAATAATTTTATATTTAATTTCAATAATCTAATCCCCCCAATGTGTACTTTTTTGGAATATTTTATATTTTTTAATTTTATAAGTATTCTCATATTAAATTTTAAACAAAATATTTTGTTAGTGTTTAAATATATTATGTCATTTTTTTAATTATACCATAAAATTCGATAAACTGATAAAAATTTAATAATAATTTTTTATAGTCTTCATCTGATTGTTGGGTTACATTTCTTAAAACTAAAATAAAAGATAACTCCAAAAAATCAGAAAAGATGCTCATAATCTAGGCCATTAAATTGGTGCACTGATTAAGGGAATTATGAGGATGGTCCTATATCTCACTATGTATTAGACCAATTTATCTTAAAATATTAGGCAGATTTTAAAATAAAATAAAAATCTAATCTTTTTCCATGTCTGATTCTCTATAATTCTTGGACATTAATGAATTATATCTCATTTAATGGGAATATAATGATTTATCCACTCTAGAAATAGATGTAAATTAGCCTTAACTAATTCTATATGTACTCAATATAGATGAGGATTTCTTGGAGAATGCACAATAGATAGGGTAGTAACATAGTAGTAATAAAATTTTCAAATTCGGTCATTTTCTATGTCTAATAAGTTCAATAATTTGATGTAAAAAATAGAGATTAAATTATCTAACATCTCTCTATAATGATTTAAATACATAAACATTCATGGTATTAGCTACTACATAGAAGATATAACCAATGTTTTTCAATTGTTTTATTTTTTTATTATATTTTTTTCTCCTTATATAATCTCATTTCATATTTTAATATTATGGAACCCATTTCTCTGTTATTCAATATCTATTTGGTTTTCTCTCCCAGTTCTATATCCACAATGATGTTTAATACTAATGATAAAGATTAAATAACAGAAGGAATTGGTAGCCAGAGAAATCTAGGGTTGAACACATGTTTTAAAACATTCATTTATAATGATTCTTATTTCATAGAGTTGGACTGAGGGGGTCTTATTTGTAAATGTGTATTTCTGTCTCCAAATTCCAACTTAGGATTAGATTTTTATTCTATATTATTTTCCCTTGATCAATGAGGTGGATATGTGGGGTACTCGGTGATCATTGGGTTCACCAAAAACTCAAAACATACGCAGTTGGGGATATTCACACATAGTTTAGAGTTAGATCGTTATGAAAATTTGATACTAATAACTAGAAAATGATGGTTCACTATGGTTTATTCTCTTGGTAGTATCTCATATAAACATAACAAGATTTTGCCGACCGTCATTCTATTTTCACCACTTATGACTGTTTATATTCTTTATTTTAATTGAAATTAAAAACCCTAAATATAAAATCTTTTATACGTTTATTATTTTGTGAATTTTTAAATTTGGTTGATTTAATGTAACCACTCCTATAGTTAAAGGACCCTAGTTACAAATTTTTCAACACTATGAGATAAATTTATAGCTTATTAAATTCCCTGTGATAGGCATTTCAAAACATATCACCATTTTTAGGGATCCAATTGGTTCCGAATTTCCATTTTTATTCAAAATTTTGTAAATACATTTCATTTCATTCACTTAAAAAAGAAATAATTAATAATCAGATTAAAAAACTATGAACATATATCTTCATAAATTATGTATTTAAATTAGAATTATTATTCATAGACTAACCTGTATCAAGTGAAAGAATACGATACATATTAAGATTAATTTATAATTCTAGGACATAAAAAGAAAACAGAATTATTATAGAGTAAAATTCAATGGATTTTCGATTAAATAAATGAATCCTAGGTACAATAGCAAGACCATGAATAGGAACTAATGGCTTGATTATTATCCCCACACAATTTTCATCTCAATGTCCCAAAGGAGGCATTTAATCAATTAAATGAATACATATTTGGAATTTATTAACCATTACAGAAAAAGGTTTACGGAAAATACACTCTAGTTTATATATATATTTAGGTGATGGAGATTATTTGGTTGTGTATTTGTAAAAAAAATTAATGCTATAAATGTAATTGATTCTCCCATAATTGAAAATAAAAAATAACCACCTAACTATCTCACTATTGCATTTGAAGATGATAATGAATATTCCCAATTTGAGATTTATTTTCCAATTTCTCAACTTCAAAAGAACAATTTCCAAGAGGAAATACGTGAAATGGATGATATATTTTTTAATTCTTTGTGTTTAAATATAATTTATTCCTAATAATTTTCTAACATCAAATTTTCTAAAATAGTTGACATAGAACACATGGAGTAGGCCTTCGACATTATTGTTACAAATGATGAGACTCATGTACTGGATGATAAAGAAGATATTGATCAGAATATGGTAATTTTATTTCCTCTAATACATCTACAAACATACTATATAGAAGATAACGCTAAAAATCAATAAAGAGAACCCTTATCATCTCCCTGAACAAAAATTCCATTTTAATTATTTCTTAGTGGTTGGGAATTTTATTTTTTTATTTGGAGGTTTATATTCTCTAGGATCTCAAATTTACATTGGAAATAAAATTTGTTGGGGTTTATCTAAAATAATAATAATCCACATTATGATTTGGCATAAAATTATAAAACATAAAAAATAGGGGAAATAATAACCATCCATCCACATTTGAGTCTAAACCAAGATTAATACCTTTTATTTTACTGTTCATATTATGTTTCATTATTTTTATAATTTCTTCTCCTTGTGATATATTATTTTTAAAGTAGTTGAAACTATTTCCTCAACTAATGAGTGAATATTAAAAATAAATCAGATTTTACCTTTTGTTTTATTTATTTTATATGATACCAAAATAAAATTATGAATGAAAATAAGTCTTTGTTTTTTTTAACTATCAATAAGGTATTAAATAAAATATGCGTGGGGATGGGATTTAAATAAATTTATTGAAATAATTTTTTTTTCCTTCTTTATTTTTCATGTATTTTTTTATTTTTATATTTTTTTCATTTTATTTTCAATATGATTTTAGGATTATTTTGATTAATTTAATAATTTTTAATATTTAATTCTTCTTTATATTTTTTCCATATTGCATGATTTGAATATATCTGGAATTAAATTATTGATGAATATATTTCATTCCTAATTCCCAATATTTTCATTTGATGATGTTTTATTTTTTGTGAAACATATATGAACTTGTACTATCAATACTGGAAATATTTCTAATCCAGTGAGGTATATTAAACATTTCGATGTATTCCTAAATTTTACATTTTGTTCTTAGTCATGATTCGTGTTGTGTTCTCCATTGTGTGATGTTTTTATCTTTTTTAAATCTATTAGAGAACATTGAATGTGTCATGTATAATAGAGAAACCTCTTTGAAAGGCCTTTTTATATTCAACTATTTTTTTAATTCTTTTACATATGATCACTAAAAACCCTCACTAAAAATGAAATGATTATTATATATCAAAATTAAAATAATTTCATCCCTTCATATCATTATTTTTAAGTTAAATTAATGATAATTGGGTAGCCTATGTGTGGGGGGGACAAGATGAGTATTTTATTTCTTCCCATAAGAAATAGTTTCAAGAGAAATGAAAAAAAGAAGCCAATTTTATTAAATCATTGACTAAAGAATAATAATTGTGGAAATATTGGTGGGTGGAAAAAATATTGTTACCAAAAAGTAATTTTTTTAGATACTATAATATAAAAATATACCTACATTTTCCAAAAATATAAGATTCTAATGAGAAATGTTATACTGGAAATCATGCTCAAATAATTCTACAAATGGGGGGAGGAATAAAAATATTATTTCTATAAAAATGAAAAATTTTGAACATACCAACGAGATCAAGAGGTTTTTATAGATTATTAATTTTCAAGATGATTGAGGAGAACAACATTCTATAGATAAAATAGTTTCATGAATTTACTTTACGTTATAGCTAGACACGCCTCATTCTTCCTCGGGTATTTTTACATTTAAAACCTATAAAAACTCAACCCTAGAACAACCCATGAAAAATACAAAATATTTTCACAGTTATAACATTATAATATAGAGATAATGGTTTTATATAAGGACAATAATTATCACAGTAATTATTGATTATGATAAAAACTCCATAATAAAATATTATTGAGTGCATGAGAAATTTTTTCCTGAGGAGGTAGGTATAAAATTTACATGATTTTTAACATTAAATTGAATGTATTTATTTTATTTTTTAGGAGTTGGGTATATTTTATCCATATGGAAGGCATAATGTTTTCTATAAATGTGACCATTTAGTTGTGTTTTCCATTATATTATTCATAGTGTGTTTTGACCTTAGTATTGATAATTCATATGTCTGAAATGTTTTAGTGTGGGGAAATTGATAGAGATAATATTTTCATTAATTTTAACTTGAATTTAAAAAAATTTAACCCACCGATATTTTATATTAAGGGATATTTTCTTTTTTATGGTTTTAGAATTCCTTTTTTCTAATTATGAAAATATATATTTTTTCAATTTCAATTATTTTTAGTCACATAATATTCTATAAAAATCACTACACTTATAATAATTTAAAAATTGTTATTTAGTATTATAATTTAATTTTTATAAATTTCATATAGATGAATTGAATTCTAAATCCAAGAAATTGAGACCTGAATGAAGTTCACAATCTAGACCACAAAATTTATTCCTAGATCAAGAGAATTTCGATGATGGTCCTATATCACAAAAATTTCAAGCCTGATTGATCTGAGATTTTACATGGAGATATAGAACATATGAAGTAACTTGTTTTATAGGATTTGAAATGTGTAATTACATTTTATCAAATGTTATTAATAAATCTTAAATAAATTTATGGGAATTCAATGACACATCTAGTACAAAAAATATTATAGAGTAAGTTTGTATTAAATCATCTTATACTTGGAAAATAGAGGAAAAAATTTCAAGTTATATGATTAATACATAGGGGTAAAAAATTATAGGATTCCACATTTCCCAATTCAGAAATTTATTATGTATACATCATTTTTTATTTTTAAGGAAAAATATAAATATGTAATGTTCTACCCCACTCACGATAAATTTGTACATCCATATGCATTCTTTGGATCAGCCACAACATTAATGATCTTGAGATTTTTTTTGAATTATTTTAATTTTTATTCTATATCATTGTTTTTTAACTACACACTAAATACTAAAATTTTATGTTTTAATATTATTGTTCTCATTTCACTTTTATTTTATCCCTCTATCATTTCTCCCATCATTCTCTTCTCACTACCATATCTAATTTTTATTATCATCAGTAACTAACTAAATGAATTTCCCAATGGAAAAAATAATTGTTAGACCCATGCCATTGAATTTCTATGTTTAATGTTTCTTATTTTCATATAGATTGTCTAATTTTTATCATAGTGGGAAAGGATCCTTTGTGTCTCCACTATCCACATAACGATTATCTTTTTCTCCAGTATTTATTTCCCTCAATCAAGGAGGTGGATGTGTTGTGTACATGGCGATCATTGATTACACTGCATTCTCACAACATAAGTAGACATATATGTTCAGGCATATAAAGGATTATGGTCTTTTATAAAATTTGATATAGAAAATAATACAACAATGGTCTACTCTATATTATCCGATTTGAATTATCTCCTTTCTATATAAGATTGTTTTTTCTACATTTATTTTATTTTCCTTACATGTAAAAGTTTAAAGTCTAGTTTATCATTCAATATAAACAACTGAAACTGCCAACTATTTTGTAAGAAGTTTATTAGGTGAATTATGAATATTGGACGACTGAATTAAACTACTATTAATGTGATATGGCCATAGTAAACTACCATTTTGAAATATGAGATAAATTTAATCCTTTTGTGGAAATCATTACCAATGAATTTTTTATAGAATGATTTATATTAGTTAATTGAATGTTAATTTTTATGCACATTATCATTCAACCATATCTTTTAAATTAAAAAACTAATGGGGATTACACTTTTGGGTTGAGTATGAAATGAGAATTTCTTTGAGGCATGGATTAACCATGAATTATGCATCGGTTCTGGCCTAGGACCCTTTTCTTTTTTTTCCTTTTTCTTTTTCCTTTTTTACTTTTCCCTTTTATTTTTTTCTTCTTCCCTTTTGATTGTCATGTATTCCCATGGGGATCTCCCCATGGGAGTCTCTAGATGTGATTGGGAGTGGGGAAGAATAGAGGGAGGGAAGAGGAGGAGTCAACGTTGTGGATCTCCAGTCACACCTAATCATTGTGTAGTTGCTTCATATAGTGGGATAGACCAAATCATTGGTGGTTTCCATTTAATTACATTCTTATGTTATGTTTTTCCTCATAAATAATTTTAGTTTACTAATTTTTTTATTTCTATCATTTTATTTGTTTTTGGGGACCCCATTGGGTTGATCTAGGGGTTTTCCCGAGAAAATCATGTGTTTAGGGATTATTTAGGGGATTTCCATTCTGGAAAACCCATGTACGTGGTCTTTGATTTTATGAACACATGTTTTGTTTTCTTCATTTTCAAGAAATATGGTGTTTTTAGTAGCACATAATGTTTATGTTAATTAAAAGTTTTTTACTGGTACATTTCCACGTACATGGACATGCGGTAGAGTACTTAGGCTATCAGAGTGCTAGGAAGTATACACCGTGTACTTTGGGTACAAATAATGTAGTATGACATGGCCATGTTTCCATTTAATAGGGAAGAAATCCCATGGTAGGGGTAGATATCCATTTATATGTATATATGTAATCCCCTTGTATACTCTATCCATGTAATAATACATGGTTAGACACCTTTTTTAATTACTCCATATATAAGTAAATGGATTGGTTCAAATTCGAGAGAACACACAATGTAATTTTTACTACTTTAGGGTTTTTTCTATGAGTTTTTTTACTTAATGTCATGATTAGGAGTTTGATTAGTCCATTTTGGGAATTTTTTCTTGTATATCACGGTAGTGGAATCCTTTTTCGTAATTTAGGGCATTATGAACTGTATTTTCTACTTTGGTAGTTCATTAAAATTATTTCCTAGGGGTTGGTAATTGGAAACCCATAGTGGGTTAGGTCTAAGACATGTAGACCAAATTGGGGGTTGAGTTTGTTATTTTCAATGGATTATGCATTCTAGGTCATTTTTATTTTATGTAATTTCATATAGATCATGGTAGATAGGATTTATTGGTATCTCTAAATAGATGTTGGCTTGTCCCAATGGGATTAGACTAATTACATGAGGTTATAGAATTAAATTTTTCGCTCATGTTTTGATGGGTTAGATTTTATGGAGCCTCTAGGTTGGACTGGTTCCATGGTATGGTCTTTGCATATCGGTGTGGTTTATTTTTTAATATGGGTATGTGGGACTCTTATGGATACCATAGTGGGGTGACTATTGATCATGTTATTAGTGGTTACTATAGTCTTTTATTGATAATTACCATGTGGAATGTGTGTTCATTTACTAAGGGGCCCTTGTAGAGGGTCCTTCATTTCAGGTGCTCATGAGAAATGTTGTGAATAACCATATAAGAATTATTGTGTTTTGGATATAACATTTTGGTAAGTTTTTAATTTAAGATCAATTGGATTCCACAGAGGGTCTTGATGATGTGTCCACACTGCATGTTCTCATGGTCTTGTATGGGCTTGGGTAACCCCTTGTACTATGTAAAAAATTTGTATTACCATTGGGATAGTTGTGGATCTATGATTGGGTATTTCCTAGGAGATTGGATGAAGAAGTGGACTCTCTATTTAGAGTTCATTATATGTTATGACTGAAGGGATAATAGGAACCCTATGTTTTGGTTCACACTAAGATGGATCATTGATAGACCATAGATGTTGATTGTTGGATTTTGTTATTATGGATGTTGTGTCACGAACCAGGATGGGTCGTCATCCGACCCGACGCCTGACCTGGTCCGCGACAAGGCCCAAAGGGCGTTCCCGATCCCCATGGGCTGGCACAAGTGCCTGGGTATCGAGTTTAACAAGTGGGAATGGTTTTACCCGAAATACAAGACAAAAAAACAACCAACCAGATAAATAACTGAAACTGGAAACAGACTACAAAACACACTTCTGAACTATAAAAAGGTATAGGTCTACAATTCAGCTAAAACCCAAAATGAACAACAATAGAAATAGAGAACTATTCTCCAAAACCAACCTCATGTGACCCGAGAAGTTGCATCCCCAAGCTACCAACACCAACCTACACACGAAGACCAACAACAACCAGAACCACCATCACTGAGCACGATGCACAACCTGGGATACACAAGAAACAAGAAACTACATACACCCAAGTGTGTATGTATGGTGTGAGCTAAAAGCCCAGTAGGATGCCACCGAGGAAAAAGGTTTCATGCCACAACATCAAAAGACAATTCAAAGTGCTTATTCATAATTATACTTTCAAACTGCTTTTAAAGAAAACATTTATAGGCTAACTGCTAAAGAAAACACTAAAAAGGAACTCATTTCACCAACACGATTTTTAAAGAGGAAGAGGAAGGTTCATTATGGGAACACACACACCCACATACTCACACACACACACACACCCTCACACACACACACACACGCACACACACACACAGGTGGTCCTCTATATGCTGACAGAAAGCACCACGCTATCGATGGTAGAGCACTGTGGGTAAATCCCCTAAGGTTCATCTAACTCGAGTGGGACCCTAGAACCTCGTGTCTCGGTGAAACATGGCTTAGAAGGCCATGACCCTCAGAAAAGGTGGCTTAGAAGCCCACGACCCTCAGAACACGTGGCTTAGAAGGCCACGACCCTCAGATATCATATGTTTAGTTAGTGTTGCAATCGTCAATCCAGCTAAGTGTAACAGGGACAACACCCATGCGGTTCACTAGCGCACTAGTTCTAGTCCTCCTACCAAGATACCCAGGGTTTTCCCGTGTGCTAAAACAAGTTTCACATTCACATAGTATATTTCTTTCTCATATTGCAGGCGAAACAAGATACTGCACACAAAAGTCACCATTTCCACACCCAAAAAACATTTCAAAAACTCACGCATGCCAAAAATACCTTTCTAAAAATATATTTTTCGTTACCTAATCATTTCGAAAAAACCTCATTTGGAAACACTCAAACAAGAACATAAATAATTTTCACATCTTAGAAAGCATTATTTTTTTTAATAACACAACAAGGTCTGACACAAATAAACACACCCAATTACAAAGGAGGGAGTCGTTCAAACCACTTGCTTAATAATTTGTCCTTAAAACTAGTTTCACACCAACTACACAATTATCTAAACCATCTGCACCTCTTGTAAAACACCAAAAACCGCTTTGAAGAGGCCACCATTGTTTACAAGACACCATTAAAAAAAACAAAACCAAGACAAGACGATTAAAATGATTCACTACACATTAAAAATCCACATTTAGACACACAAAACACAATTACCCTTAAAAACTAAGTTCGCGCCAACCAAACATCACCTAGAACCCAACTTGAAAACATTGCACCAAAACAACACATATTTTTAGGTGCAAAGACCACTTTAAAATCAATTTCACACTCAATTATTCTAAAACCACATTTGCACCATATAAACAATTGATTAATCAATTTTTAGGACTTACCCTAATAAGGTCAAAATAAAAAAAACATGATCATTTATAAAGAAAGCGAGATTCTCATTACGCACACATGTCAAACAAATTTTAAAATGCCTTTCGCACAACCTATTAAACCCAACAGATCACTTATACAACAACATGCATATAGACAATAACGCATACTATTTCAGAAACCCAATTTTCATCAAACGAACACACCAACACATTATAAACATAGATCACACCATGAAATTAATTCATAGAACATATTAAATTAAACTAAACAAACAAATTAAATTATCTAAATGATGGAAAGGCATGGAACCACCTACCGGCATGTATAAATCCTCAAAATTGGAGTGAAAACATCATATTGCAGCGTACAACTTTAATCACGTGCAGTTTGCACCACATTGAACCTAACATGAACCCAAAAAACATGAATCCAAACCCAAAACCCTGAAATTAAGGCCCCAAAACAAACCATTAAACCTCAAATCCAGAATCAAAACCCATGGTATAACCAAACATCAAATATTGAAAATAAATGAATGAAATAAATAAATAAGTAAAAGGAAAACTCAAATGCACAAACCAGTGTGGTTTGCCAGATGGTGGTGATGTGCCGGTGGAGGTCCGGCGAGGCTCCGTCGGATGGCGCGGGCGAGGGGAGCTCATGGGTGCAGCACAAACCGGGAGAGGGAGCAGGCTGGCCGGAGGATCAGGGGGCGTCGCAAAGAAAATGGAGGTGCAGAGCTTCGGTGTCCAGGGGAGCAGCACACTTGGGAGATGAGGGGGGGGGGGGGGCTGTAGCGGATATGGCAGGGGGGATGGCGGTGGCTCATGGGTGCGATGCGAGGCGGAGCAGGGGAGGCGGGGCGACGAAAGGTCGCCGGAGGGTAGAGGTGCGAGTAGGGAGGGTGACGGCTCGCAGGAGGGGGGGAAGAAACGCGATTCGGGGGAAAAAAGGGCAAAGCCCTAAGCAAAAGAAAACATGGGGAAAAATAAAAACAAATAAAACAAATAAAATAAGTAAATTAGTAATAATAATAATAATAATAATAATAATAATAAACTAGAATATGAATAATGAGGATAAAAATAATAATACTCATTTGATAAATGTAGAATAAAATAAAAAGTATATCAATTAAGATAATAATAACAATAATATGAAAATTAACAAAACAAATAAAAATTGTAATAAACATAAAGGGAAATAATAATACTACTAATAATAATAATAATCTCAAATGACATTATTACGATTATTATTATTATTAACACAATTGCTAATTCGTTTTATTTCATTAATTAAACACTGGCAAGGCATGCGGTGAATCGGGCGAGGCCGCGCGGGGACCCAAGCAAGGCCGCGCAGCTTCGACCGTGTCGCGCTGGACGCAAACAAGACGAAAACACAAGGGACTTGAAATCTTATGTCGGGTTTCGACCCGAACTAACCAACACAAAGAAAATTAATAAAATAAATAAATTTTGAAATAGCGGGTGTTACAATTCTCCCCACCATAATGCTTTCCGTCCCCGGAAAGCCACAACCAGAATCAAACCCCAAAGCAGAAAACCATACTCATTTAAGGGTCAAAGGAGATCCTCACAAACACCAAACTAATAGAGGCAAAAGTATTGTGCTCAGAGAAAGTGGATCAAAGACAACTTCAAGAAACTCATATAAAGACTTTCTGATATGTGTCGCCCGCCCCGAAGAGATAGAACGCCTCCAGTTGACTGATCAAGGAAGGGAACTCTCGCACCCACAGAAACCAACTTCACAAGCCGAAACACCTGAAGCACTATTAAATCGAAACCACACCACTTGGATAGAATGAACAAACAAGGTTAAACCACTTCCATAGAACACTCTTATCACTTATCACCAAACCATCTTTGAAAACAGAAGCTACAGATCAACATGGGGAGGCTCGAGGGGCTCCCCACCATTAGGAAGTCATTGATGCTCGAAACGAGACTGGAAAACTGACAGGGGGAGGTTCGAGCAGACTGCCGGCCATAATAGAAAAGTCCAGCACTGATTCGTCCTAGAGACATTCGTGCGAGACCCAATGTGGGTCTCCCCACCATTAAGAACCTACCAACGCCAAAGGCGAGACTAGAAAACCAACATGGGGAGGTCCAGGTGGACTCTCCACCATTAGGGAAAGGCCAACACCGATTTATTCTAGAGACCTTTGTGCGAGACCCATTGTGGTTCTCGCCGCCATTCGAATGAACAAGGGATACAACACTTTGAAAAATTCTCGATGGTGACCAAACACCCCACCACAAGGGGCGGGGAGGGAGGGGCCCGACCAATAGGCGTCGAAACCACAACCGTCCACAACAGATATCTTAAAATTTCCTGTATGAACACCATTCATATTTGAGACTGAGTTACCCAATAGACTCTCATAAGGACCACTCAAGCGATTTCATCCAGTGGAACGCAACCCCCAAGAATTTAAGGCAACGAGACCAACACGCCTCCACATGGTTGCGAAAACCTTATGCAACCAGACGGATCATTCGGAGTGGAACAACCCTGGAATTGTTTATAAACTACCTCTACTTTTATCATTGATGACAGAAATAAAGTTGGGGTCCCATACAATCTAGGGGTTCCTGACCATGCACAAGCTTCACTCCGAGGCCTACAGTTGGAGCCTTGATGTTTGAAGCATCTTGTGCCTCGCAGTCAGGCATTGAAGCCTCCCGAGCGGAGCTTCTCCTTTTGGTGCCACGCGCAATCATATTGCACCTGAGGAAACACCATTAGACACACACACCATGACATCCAATTACTCTCACACTGAACATTTACCCGAACGAGAGCTTAAATGGTACAGGTGCATCATCCCTTGTTACACTGAGTGAGAACATGACACCACAAATCATCACCGAGCACGCTCATTGTTGTCGAGAGAAACATTGTGCTGAGAAAGACTTTAAACCATGTCTTGAACAACACGTGATTCCTACAAACAACCATAGCAGCCTCATATGATTGGGTCTGCCAACTAGTAGCCTAACGCAAACCTTTTCTTAAACGAAACAAACCAAGACGAGAGGTTATTCAGAATGATAGGCTGCACCAACGACTTAGGGCCGCTTCCACCTCTTTCCCACTGGAATCTCCTTCACCGTTTCCAAACAGAACTTTCAAATCAATGAGGTCAAACATCACCCCTGACAATCAGAGAGAACTTACACTGCAAGGAGTCACCGAACATGACCCTTGTAACCGATGAAAATACTACAAATCCCTTCAAGACACTGGTCAACACTGAAAATTCTGAAACACCTTCACCCTTCCCCGCTGGATTTCCTTTCGCCGTTTCCAGGGGAAACCTTCAAGCACAATGACGTCAAATTTCATACTCGACGACTCAGACAACTCAAAGAAACCAAAACTCTATTCAACTCCCCTCGCATCTCTCATCCCGCTGCGAGAGGATCCACATAGTTGTAAAAAGGAGAGGTGGGTTCAATTCTAGAATTCAAAAATAGAGTCCTTCGATCATCTGGAGTGCCGGTCGACGGGGAATTCCCCGTAGTCATACTTCAATCACATTCCAACGCTTTATGGGGGGGTATACACTAGTCAAGAAAGAAAACTATGGACTCCACCAAACTGGTCCAACGGTCAAGACATACCACAAGAAAACACCAAACGTGTAGGGGAAACCACTACAAGGGCTCCCCAATGTACTTTTCAAAAAAAATTCACTAACTACACGCTTGCATACCAACTTACAAACAAGAATTCAAACTCAAAACAAAAACCAGCGAGATGGGATCCTCGGCTCAAAATACCTCACATCCAACCTTTCAAAAATACAGGGACACACCACACAATCACTGCTTATTTAAAACACCAAATTTTTCCTTTAACAAAACATTCTAAAAAATAAACAAACCCAATGGGTTGCACAAACACCAATGGCATCCCATTAGCCTCGCACATGCATGTTCTCGTGCCGCACTGGTACCCACCTCATGTCCATCCAGGAACTCATCTGCTCGTGTCATTTACCATTTCCCTTTTTTGTGTACACTCATGCATGTGTTCGCCCATGGGAGCACTAAGGATCAAAACCAAACCTTTCCATTTTTCAAAACCAAAACATCCAACCCACACTTTTCAAACCTCATTCCCCATTTTCTTTTTAAAGTGATTTATTTCAAAACATTGTCCAAAACATTTTCCAAGACCAAATCATTTTTACTTAAAAACCATGTTTCCACGAATCTGAAATAAAGAAGCGAAAAACGACGCAAGAGAAAACTAGTGTCAGCGGGTGACTGAAATTTATGGTTGGCGGCCATACGCCAGTCATGCCACTGCCACGGAGGGTATTCTAGGACAGCGTCCCCAGCTCCACATGTCTTGCCAGACCTTGTGAGCTCACTAGAACCTCTGACCTTACCCCTTTTTCATTTCCCATGGACAAGATTAACTGCAATGACCAAAAACACAGACAAACCTCAAGACACTTTGGTAACTTGAGTCCCGCCACGAGGTGTGCTGGCCAGGCACATTGCTCGTAGCTAGAACGCCGAGTTCCGACAACCATAATTTTTTTCTACTTCGACTCTATCTCAAAAGAGAACGAACCAAGAGAGAAATCCCTGCCCTCTGATACCATTTTTCCACGAACCAGGCCGGGTCGCCATCCGACCCGGCGCCCGACCCAGTCCGCGGCAAGCCCTGAAGGGCGTTCCCGATCCCCACGGGCTGGCACAAGTGCACAGGTATCAAGTTTAACAAGTGGGAATGGTTTTACCCGAAATACAAGACAAAAAAACAACCAACCAGATAAATAACTGAAACTGGAAATAGACTACAAAACACACTTCTGAACTATAAACAGGTTTAGGTCTAAAATTCAGATAAAAACCCAAAATGAACAACAATAGAAATAGAGAACTAAGCTCCAAAACCAACCTCATGTGACACGAGAAGTTGCATCCCCAAGCTACCAACACCAACCTGCACACGAAGACCAATAGAAACCAGAACCACCATCGCTGAGCACGATGCACAACCTGGGATACAAAAGAAACAAGAAACTACATACACCCAAGGGTGTATGTAGGGTGTGACCTAAAAGCCCAATAGGATGCCACCGAGGAAAAAGGTTCCATGCCACAACATCAAAAGACAATTCAAAGTGCTTATTCAGAATTATACTTTCAAACCACTTTTAATGAAAACATTTACAGGCTAACTGCTAAAGAAAACACTAAAAAGGGACTCATTTCACCAACACGATTTTTAAAGAGGAAGAGGAAGGTTCATTATGGGCACACACACACACATACTCACACACACACACACACACCCTGACACACACACATGCACACACACACACACATAGTTGGTCCTCCATATGCCGATGGAATGCACCACGCCATCGATGGTAGAGCACTGTGGGTAAATCCCCTAAGGTTCATCTAACTCGAGTGGGACCCTAGAACCTCGTGTCTCAGTGAAACGTTGCATAGAAGGCCACGACCCTATGAAAACGTAGCTTAGAAGGCCACGACCCTCAGAACACGTGGCTTAGAAGTCCACGACCCTCAGATATCATATGTTTAGTTAGTGTTGAAATTGCCAATCCAGCTAAGTGAAACAGGGATGACACCCATCCGGTTCATTAGCGCACTAGTTCTAGTCCTCCCACCTTGATACCCAGGGTTTTCCCGTGTTCTCAAACAAGTTTCACATTCACATAGTATATTTCTTTCTCACATTGCAGGACAAAAAAGATATTTCACACAAAAGAAACCATTTCCACACCCAAACAACATTTCAAAAACTCACGCATGCCAAAAATACCTTTCTAAAAATATATTTTTCAATACCTAATCATTTCGCAAAAACCTCATTTGGGAACACTCAAACAAGAACATAAACAATTTGCACAACTTAGAAAGAATTATTTTTTGTAATAACACAACAAGTACTGACACAAATAAACACACCCAATTACAAATAAGGGAGTCGTTCAAACCACTTGCTTAATAATTTGTCCTTAAAACTAGTTTCACACCAACTACACAATTATCTGAACCATCTGCACCACTTGTAAAACACCAAAAACCGATTTGAAAAGGCCACCATTGTTTACAAGACACCATTTAAAAAAAATCCAAGACAACACCCTTAAAATTATTCGCTACACATTAAAATCCACATTTAGACACACAAAACACAATTACCCTTAAAAACTAAGTTGGCACCAACCAAACATCACCTAGAACCCAACTTGAAAACATTGCCCCAAAAACAACACATATTTTTAGGTGCAAAGACCACTTTAAAATCAATTTCACACTCAATTATTCTAAAACCACATTTTCACCATATAAACAATTGATTAAACAATTTTTAGGACTTACCCCAATAAGGTCAAAATAAAAAAACATGATCATTTATAAAGAAAGTGATATTTTCATTATGCACACATGTCAAACAAATTTTAAAACGCCTTTCGCACAACCTATTAAACCCAACAAATCACTTATACAACAACACGCATATAGACAACAAACACATACTATTTCGAAAACCCAATTTTCATCAAACGAACATGACAACACATTATAAACATAGATCGCACCATGCAATTAATTCATAGAACATATTAAATTAAACTAAACAAACAAATTAAATTATCTAAATGATGGAAAGGCATGGAACCACCTACCGGCATGTATAAATCCTCAAAATTGGAGTGAAAACTTCATATTGTAGGATACAACTTTAATCGCGTGCCGTTTGCACCACATTGAACCTAACACGAACCCAAAAAACATGAATCCAAACCCAAAACCCTCAAATTAAGGCCCCAAAACAAACCATTAAACCTCAAATCAAGAATCAAAACCCATTGTTGAAACAAACTTCAAATATTGAAAATAAATGAATGAAATAAATAAATAAATAAAAGGAAAACTCAAATGCACAAACCAGTGTGGTTTGCCAGATGGTGGTGCTGCGCCGGTGGAGGTCCGGCGAGGTTCCGTCGGACAGCGCGGGCGAGGGGAGCGCGTGGGTGCGGCACAAACCGGGAGAGGGAGCAGGCTAGCCGTAGGAGCTGGGGGCGTCGCGAAGAAAATGGAGGTGCAGGGCTTCAGCGGCCAGGGGAGCAGTGCACCTAGGAGATGAGGGGGCGGGGGCAGCCTGTAGCAGATAGGGCAGGGGGCTGGCGGTGGATCATGGGTGCGATGCGAGGCGGAGCAGGGGAGGCGGGGCGACGACAGGTCGCCGGAGGGGAGAGGTGCGAGTAGGGAGGGTGACGGCTCGCAGGAGGGGGGGAAGAAACGCGATTCAGGGAAAAAAGGGAAAATCCCTAAGCAAAAGAAAACAGGGGGAAAAATAAAAATAAATAAAATAAGTAAAATAATAATAATATTAATAATATTAATATTAATAATAATAATAATAATAATAATAAAACTGGAATATGAATAATGAGTATAAAAATAATAATACTCATTTGATAAATTTAGAATAAAATAAAAAGTATATCAATTAATATAATAATAACAATAATAATAAAATTAACAAAACAAATAAAAATTGTAATAAACTAAAAGAGAAATAATAATAATAATAATAATAATAATAATAATAATAATCTCAAATGACATTATTACGATATTTATTATTATTAACACAATTTCTAATTCATTTTATTTCATCAATTAAACACCGGCAAGGCGTGCGGTGAATCGGGCGTGGCCGCGCGGGGACCCAAGCGAGGCCGCGCAGCTTCGACTGCGTCGCGCTGGACGCAAACAAGACTAAAACACAAGGGACTCGAAATCTTAAGTTGGGTTTCGACCCGAACTAACCAACGAAATGAAAATTAATAAAATAAATAAATTTTGAAATAGCGGGTCTGACATGTTGAGATAGGCTTCATTATTATTTTCTAGAAGTGTATGGTGCATCTAGTTATGTTTCTTGGATGGTGGGATTGAGTAGTGAATCGACCCACATTTAGTTGTCATCTTTCCATAATATTTGATACAATTTCTTCTCAAGAGTGTGGTTTGATCTTGAAACTCATGGGATCCATTGGATTATGGGTTGGCCTTGAGTTTTTATTTGGATCTCTACTCAATTATATGGTTGTTAATATGTTGTATTTGGGATATAATAGATGATCTAGATGATTTCCCACATATAGTTGAGTATTTTCCCCATCTTGAGGTTATTTGTCTTATAGGATGTTATGATCCTAAACTTGTGTACGTAGTCCCTGTATAGAGATTCCATCTAGACCATATGGATAGAGCCCTTAAATATGTACATATAATGGGTACACGGTGTATCCCAAGTCACTGTAAGTGACATGTGTTAAATGATAGATTCTTAATAGGTGGACCGGAGATTTTTTTTCTAGTTCAGATCATTTCATCAGAGTCATATATCCTAGAAGACGTTGGTTATGGTTATGGAAACCTATTCTCACAACCTTATGTTAGATAATCATTCATGTTGTGTTCATAATTCTTGTAGATCCTTTATATATATATAGGATGAGTCCGCTGTTGTGTGGCTCTGAGAGAAACTTTCTCAAATTTTCTAGAGGGGGCTCGAGCGCAGGTTGGTTTGCTTTTAGTATTACTTTAGAAATCACGATTTTTTATTCTCCTTGTTTTTTATGCACCCTTTTAATGAATATTATTCTTTTATATAATCTGGTGTTCATTTTATACAATTATAAGAATATCATGTGTTCATGTAATTGTTCTGAAAACATATTTTTTCACCATTAGGGACGGCCTATTAAGATTCATTTCTGACCCTTGTAAATGAACCTCAGTGTGTGCAGACATGATGTCTTATTTTGTGATGAAGAATATATTTATTGTTGGATGGGGCTAGGGGATAATTTTGCTAGACTGCATAGACCCACTCAGGTGGAGTCTGGGGATCAGCCTCGTGCAACTCAATCATCACGAAGACCATTTAGGTGATTGAGCATGGTATTGGAAATAAGACCTTTTATATTTACATTCAGTTTGTTTATTTTTTGTTTGTGGACAGTGTAGAGGGTGAATTATTTTTGTATATTTAATGTCATTGTGAGTTTATATGACTATATGTAGGATTTAATTTAATATATCATGATTGTGATTTATTAATTTATTATGCATACATTAATGTATATCCCTGTGTATGAATTTGGTAATTTAATGCTCTTTTTTAATCTAAACAGTGGTTATAATCTCCCCACCATACCTTTATCCCATCATCATTGGTCAACATTATCTTGTGTTCAATTAGGCACACTTGAGACATTATAGTAGTTTGGATCAGGTGATGTGTCTTGTTGACCCATTCTTGTTCGTTACCAAATGGTATACGAGATTTTTCTTTTTTTTATTTGTGGAGTTAATAGATGGATGGACTAGTTATGTGTTATAATTATTTAAGTATTTCATATGAGTGTTTCCCAAACAGTATTTTTGATAAAAAGTTCATGTTTTTAGGGAAATGGTTTATTATTCATGGATTCAGTTTTTAGGGTTGTGTGATTTCACCTTCTATGATGCACATTATTTTTCTAATTTATGGTTTATTCATATTTTTGGATTTTATTCCCATTGGAAATAGGATCATGTTTATTCATCATTATGGGTACATATTATTCACATGACATATGCATATATGTGGTTTTTACTGATGTTGGAGGTCCAGTTCATTAAAGTATCATAAAAAAATTATATTGTGTTCTCTTATATATGTGAATTAAGACATTCTTATAAACTAAAGTACAAGTATACAAATTTTACATTGAGTGAAGTTCATATGGATAATCTATCGATAGGTTCTTCGATGGTGGAGATGGTGTTCCTTTGTCTCAAGATGCATGAGAACCCTAGTGGTTTAGTAGTGGGCTCTGAGTTCCCTATTAGAGGATCAAAAAGGGAAATAAATTTTGTGGGTTCATTTGTTTTAGAATGAGTTTTTTGAATGTGGTAGTCTCCTAGAAGACTTGGGATCCTATTTACTAAGATGGAGCTATTCTATCCATATGTTATTTGTTGGGTCATACGGTGGGGCCCACATTCTTGTTATCACTGATGGCTTGGGTGAGAATTGATGTTCATTCCCGGTGGAGCTATTGAGTTCTTCTATCACTAGGATCTAGTTAAGAATTTAGATTCCTACTGTCTTAGAAGGGGATATCAAGTATTGATCACTATCTGATGGATGTCATGAGAGGTTAGTTTTTGTGGGATCCCTAACCCAACTTTCTTTTGGTAATGCCTTGGGTAGCATAGTGGGAGCATGGTTTAGCACTCATGGATTTGGATAAACACCTCTCTCGAGGGTTTTCACAAGTTTGATCATGGAATTGCTGAGATGCCTCATTTTTAAAGGGGTTCCATGGGTGATCCGGGTTGTTGTAACTAGCATGTGTGAGGAACATGATCAGTCATTTTAGGAACATTTTCCTTTTTATTAGGGATTTTAAAGTGTGGGTTTGAGTTCTAATTCTCATTTGGAAGTAGTTTTAGAAAACCCTTTTGGTAAGGATCCACCATTGGATATTGGAGGTCCTGATAATAATTTAAATAGTTCTTTTAGTTTGGAGGTTGTGAGTTTTGTGTTAGAAATCTTGTGTGAACATTTTTTCCACTTCAACCAATTTTCATTTTATGATGGACATATCTTGGTCTGGGTGGTCTACCACTGGGTATTTGGGTGAAAATAAGGATTATTCTATACTGGGCACAAGATATTGATTACAGTTAAATTTTAATTATGTTTGAAAAGTGTGATGGGTGTCGTAAGACCAATCATAGCGTAGTTGACATAGCATCGGCTACACTGCTGCTTTAGGGAGAGCATGGTGGTTGGTTATCCAGTGAGGCTTCTAGTGGATGAGAATCATTTTTAGTGAGGATTTCATGATGACTAATATCATCACATGTTGTAAAAATTTGGGGAAATATGAACATTTTTTCCCATCAGTGTTAGTGGAAAATGGAAATTTATTCTATAAGATAATATTTGATAATTTTTACGAACACTCCATTGGTCTTGGAAATGGATGTTTACCATAGGACATGTTTTTTTGTGGAAATATGAGCCATTTATAATTTTCATAAAATATTTAATATTTAATTAATAAAATTTAAATTTATCAATACATATTAATTCAGTGATATCATTGAATTGTTTTTTATATTGAGACACCTTCTCTACAATTGATTCTATATTGGTGGCTTTTTTTATGTGTGGAAAACCCATGCATTGTGGATTCGGGCTGGACATGGACCCATTTTCATTAACATTTTATTTTTTTCTTTTTTTTCTTTTTTATTTATCTTTTCCCCTTTTTCTTGTCATGTAAACTTGTGGGGATCTCCCTATAACATCACATTCCTCTACATTAGCTTGAAAATGTGGGATTACATTACTCATCCATAAGAAACTTACCCAAGATGCAAGAGGCTGGAAATAAATTCCAAGGGCTTCATTTACATTTGTGTGATAAATTTCCCTTTGATAATAAACCAACCAACCAAACATTACATAACCAAATGGACCGTTAGATGATTCATTGTAACAATGAAAGAAATTAAAAGATATCTTTTATGTCAAACCCAACTACAAAGAGTACCATAGTGGATTAATAGAGAAAAACCAACTACAAAATGGATGAAAACCCCAATAAAACATAAAGACCACCACAACTCCAAATCTTATGCCTAATCCAGGCTCTACCTCACAAAAAAGCCCATGTACCATTATGCACCACTAGGGAAGTCTGATACATTACCATTTCCCATATCTCAATAAACAACATTGGAAAAAGAAATAATATTCCAATAAAGTGGTGAGTAATAAACCTCAGTAGGCTTTCCCCAATTGAATTCCCTACTCATGTCATGAGGATAGAACAAGTTATCAGATTTATATAAATTTTTTTATAAACTATCTAAAATATTTTATCTCAAAACTAAAAATATTTTGAAGAATAATATTTTTCCAAACTACAAATATATTCTTTGAAAAGAATCTAGTAATGTTATTTTACACAATTTCATATTCCCTTTTTTTCACAACCTATTCTAATATACATAGCCACACATGAATGATTTTTTATGGAACTTCCATACTCATGAGAAATTTCTTATTGGTCAACCAACTCTTCATAAGGAAATTAGATAAATTATACCATTACACCATTTGAATGTAACATAATGTCTTATTTCAACCAGTAATTATAATTAAATATGATCACTTACCATAACGTAATCCCAATAACCATGAAAATATAATAATTTCAAAACCATTACAATGTAAAAAACATTTCAATAAAAAAAATTATTGAATTTTTTTAGAAATAAATAGTAGAAACAATATTAAAATCAACATTTTGAAATCATTTATCAAATAAATTTTCACAATAACTCCACTTCTTCACAGAAAACCACCAACCATAACAAAATAATGTTTATAACATGCTTTACACAACAATTTCACAATCAATATCAATCAATTTAATCAATTTTAAATCATTCCCAAATTTTCTAAATATTGGAGTTCAGTGTGAATCAATATACCTCAGAAAACATGCTATGTACTGAAAACAGCATGAAAACATCCTCTAAAATGGGTTGAATCTCCAAATACATACATTATATCCCATCCCCTGACATCAAAAAAACAAAATCATATCATATTTCACATCAACTACCTTAGATCTATCCATAGTAGACACATACTTAAGAAACAGAGAGAGGGGGATAATTATATCTAAGGAAAAGTAAGGAAAACATTCATGAATGAAGACTTACCATGAGAATACGGATTCAATGCACCATGAGAAGCCTTTAGATCACGTTTGGGTCAACAGGTGAGGCCTCTACTTCCATTGAAAAGGGAAAATCTCGAGTTGTGTTCATTTAGGGGACGAAATGAAGGATCAAATCGTAATCTTGACCGATATCCACTTTTTTGGATCTGGTTATTGAACCATACATGCTTAGTGGCAAGGTTAGAAAAACCATGCACTAGAGGTGCTTTAGATATTACGTCATGGGGAGCCTCTCCAAGTTGGTTTTCACGGATTCCAAATCATGTTCCAATGGTTCCAAATAACACTCTCTAGATTTTCATGGTTTCTACTGGTTGACCTCATGGTTTGACCAAATAGTGAACCTACCCAGATCCCTTTGTCCCATTATGCATAGTTTGATGGGGATTTTTCATGATTTCCATTAATTTTGCACCAACTCTTCACCATTATAATTTCCCTAAGCCATTCCAAAAGGACTCCAAACCCTACCAAACATCACCCAATAACAATATAAACATAACAATTATATATATGGTTTACTTATGTGAATTTGACCCTGTTTTCATAGAACTCACACTAGACCAATACTTTTCAAACCAAGACATTCTCTTGCATATCCGGAATCCAAAATGTCATGTGCGCCAATGAATCATCTAGAACTAGGTCAATATGATCCCATCTAATCACATGGTTAGGATCAAGTTGATACTTTTTTAACTGATATACATGAATCACATTATCCATAACACTGTTCCTGGTGGTAATGAAAATGATATTCCACCACTCAAACCTGTTCATGTTTCTACAAAGGGCCTATATACCTTGAGGATTACTTTCCCCGGTTCTAAAAATGTTTATTTCCCATCATTTGAGATATCCTTAATAACACATTACCCTTCACCTCGATCGTAAGTGACAATCAACGATGATCCATATAAGATTTCTTATGACTCTGAGCGGTCTCAAACCTTTTTCTAATCAATATAATCTTCTCCATTGTGTCTTGGGCATGGCATGGCCCAACAAGGGATGTCTCTTATGTTTCCACAAAATAGAGTGTAAAACGACATGGAATCCCATAAAACGATTCAAAAGGATCCATATATATCATGGAATTATAAATGTGGTTATAAAGAAACTCCAAAAATGGTATATTCTCAAACCATGAGCCACCAAAATCATCCACACAAGCCCGCAACATATCTAACAAGGATTCTATCATTCTTTTGGATTTCCCTTCTGTCTGAGGATGATATGTCATGCTCATAGTCAAAAGATTCTGATGGAAATTTTATAAGGAATTCGGACACAAAATGTAACCCTCAGATCTCTATCTGACACTATCAAAACAAGTATTCCATGCCTCTTAACCATTTATTGAATGTAGATTTTGTGACAATTTCTCCACCTTCTGAGATTCACCAATTGGGTTGCAATTACTCAACATTGTGATTTAATCCACCATCATCCATATGGAATCATGTTTAAAAATTGTTCATGGGAGACCTGTTATAAAATACATAGCTATTTGGCCCCATTTCTAAACTAGAATAGGTAAAGACTTTAACATTTCTGCTAGTCTCTACTGCTCGGCCTTCACCTGCTGACACGTTAGGTATCACGAAACAAACCCATCAACCATCCTTTTCTTACCGACCCACAAATATTATGATTTAAAATTCATATACATATTATATATTATAGGATGAACAAATGATCTCGAATAGTTGTAATCATGAATAAGTTGTTCATAAAATTCCATAGGTATGACCATCCAATATCTAAATCACAAAACTGAACTCTCATCCATCTTCCATCCCTTAATGGTCTCCCAAAAATTGAGATTTGGCCAGATTAACAAACATTAATCATATGATGTCTACGACTGTATATCCATATCCACAAAATTTCAAAAAAACAAAACTGGAATTAATACCTCTATATCATAAAGTAATTCACATTCCAATAGTAAATCATCTATGGCCCCCATTAACTACCACTCATTAGAAGATTATTTGTTGACAAGATGTATGAATTTATTATTAATAAATATTCCATCAAATTACTTTTTCTTGGTGGATGAATCAAGACAATTACAAATACTTTGTGATACTACAACCATCATCATTCTCTCAGATTTAAATAATGGTGTTAGAAAATATGATTCAAGCATTTATGATCCATGAGAAGAGTAAATGTTTCACCGAAGAGATAATGGCACTACTTATTTAATGCTTATACAATGAAAACTGACTGCAAATCAAGTTTTGGGTAATTCATCTCTTGAAATCATAACTCCCATGAGTAATGAACAACAACATGATCTCCTTGCATGAGAACACACCCCAACCCAAATCCAGAATCATCACAATACACAAAATACCTTTATCCTAATTTTGGAAAAATCATGATCAATGTGGATGTATGATGAACCATTATCTCGTAGAAAGACTTATGGAAGTCCTTATTACATTATAATGGAACATTATTCCTTTACAAATAATTCTTTGACAAAGACAATCCTGATAAATCAAAAAAATTAATTGGAAATCACCAGTTAAGATAAAGATCATTGTACATCAAAGACATTATTTTGTGGTTTCCAAGAGATAACATCATCTATAATTTTTGGATAATAAACTTCTATTTTAGAGATTACATGGAAAAGAAAATGTACCTATTATATCCAAAAACAATAATTTTATACTTTGGAATACTGATGATGAACCCTCAAGATTCCAAACATTTTTTCCATGTGTTCCTGAGGATAAGACCTTTTCATTTAATATAACAACTTTTCATTCACACACACCAACACAAAATATTCATATTATCACTGAAATATCAAATTAATCAATGGCATAATTAAGACTTGGTTTTTAAGACCAGAAGGAATCTCTACATTATGATAATGGCGATATCTACTTCTGATGGATGCCTTTCGAATATCCTCCTTCCAAACACCCAATTATAGATATTCATATTGCAATTAAAATTTTTAGAGCCACTATTTTTTTATAACTGATCAAACATATCATAAATGTGTAGAATTAGATACTTATTTTTTATCATAGCATTGTTAATCATATGATTATAAAAAAACATCTAAATAATTATATCCACCATTTTGAAACACAAGACTGGTACTGCCAATAAGTACACGTTCTCCTAAATGAAGAAATTTCATTCCAACTCTTCTACCTAAAATTTTAACTCCCATAATTACATTGGTTCTATATGATTATATGGAATTGAAATTGTAATATTACTTAGAAAGAGATCAATCTTAAAATTCAATTCTCTTTTAGGAGTAATCATAGAGAAATTATCAAGAGAACATCTAGAAACTGGTTAACCAATATTGTAAAACTGTTCATCTCTAGTTCATAGATAAATGACAAAAAAATGCTACTATATAAGATGAGATAATTACATTTATTGGTTCCTAAAAACATGTTTCACCTACCTTTTCAATATTTTTTCCTCGAAAGAGGTGATTGATGCCATATTGAAATATAAAACTGAATGTTCGGGTATAACAATTGACGTGGGCCATAAAAGTTTCTAACTATCCATACCCCAGATTATATCAATGATTTCCATCTCTAGAACTATAAAATCCTATATTATCTTGGCACCATGAATAGTTATAAAACATGCCATAGACACATGGTCACAACACTCACTTTGTCCAAGAAGAGTTTGATGTTTTAACATATAATGAATCATCTAAAATTTTAAATATTGACAATAAATTGCATGAGAAGCAATAATGGAATGGGATGCACCTATATCAAAAAAATCATACATAAGTGTAGAATTAAAAATAATCATACCTCACACCATAGATGTTAATGTATAATAATACACAATAACCTATTAATCTCCATATAATTTATTGATAACTTAAGTTTATTCTCTATTACCCTATTGAGATTTCACTACTTAAGGTGTCATGGAATTCCCGAAATCAAATTGTATATCTCTATTTTCTTGATGAGATTGATTGTCATGTCCTTGTCCCATCGAGGTATACGACACATGGGACACCGGATAAGTCTCCAAAACCACAATCCTTGGAACACTATGTCAAGAGCGCTGAATATTCCCATTTATTTAAATTTTGGCATTCTCTCGATAGTGTTTTATACTATCACTTCATGTGGTCAAACGAACCAAATTAGAAACATCGGTCGTTAGTTGTGGGTCTTGGATGAATATTCATCGATCCTAATGTTTGATTATACACCATCATAATAACATGAACATATGTGTCCCTCCTCAACATTATACCATAATTTTAGTTCTCACCATTTACCGTATGTAAAATATTAAATCCTCCTCTCGTAGATCCTGAGATATCTCTTTCATCTACCATCACTATATTTTCTATCTCTGTATAATATATAATATATAGCACAAAATTCTATGAGGGAATCCAATAGGTTTTCCACGAATCAACAAAAACTCTAAATATCCATCTTGATCCATGATCCACATCACAAAATAGCCCATGCATCACTAAGAACCACTAGAGAAGTATGATACTTTACCTTTTCTCATGTTCTCCTAAACAATATCAAAACAAGAACTAAATTTCTAATGCACTAGTGAGTAATGTATATCAGTAGGTTTTTCCCGCAGGACTTCCCTACTCATTCCACTAAGATAGAAAAATATCAAACATTTATGTAAAAAAATTACATTAAAAAATTAAAACAATTTAGTTCAAAACCAATATTATTTATAAGAAATATACTTTTCAAAACAAAAACCACTATCCATTAAAAAAACCAAAAAAATTATTCTACACTTGTCCATTTTCCCATTTTTTTAATAACCATTCCATCCAACACATCCATATATCAATTCAATATTATGATAGTTTCATACACATGAGTATTTTGTCATTGATCTACATAGTCATTACAGAGTAATTAAATTACATGTGCCATTACACTATTGGCACTATTCGCATGGTTATATTTCAACTAGTCCTCATAATACATTATGAACACACCACTATGAATTACCAAAAACCATGCCAATACAATCATTATAAAACCGTTTCAGCTCAAAATCCATTTCAATAGAACAATCTTTTTTTAAAACCAATTTTCACATATCGATCCCTAAATCTATTTTAAAATCAACATTTTAAAAATCATTTATCAAGGTATTTTTGACAATAATTACAAAACATAAAAAAACCACCAACCATAACTAAATAATGATTATACCATGATTTTCCCAACAATTTCATCATTAATTAAAATCAATTTAATCAATTTGAAATAAATATTTCATGTTTTAAATAAAAAAGTAGAGAGTGAATCCACTTACAATGTAAGACATGGGAAAATGGAAAATAATACGATTTCAATCTCCAAAAACCCTCCTTAAATATCTTCCCTTAACATAATAAAATCTAAATCAAACCATATTATGCATCTATGACCTTAGATATATCCTCAATGGCCATAGATCTAAAAAACTGAGAGAGAGAGTGAGGGAGAAGTATATCTAAGGAAACCATGGGGAAACTACCACGAATGATGACTTACCATGAGAATCTGGCATCAATACACTTACAGAATTCTTCATATAACCTTAAGATTGATGTAAAAAGCCTCTACATCATTTTTGTGGATACAATCTTGAGTTAGGGTTAGATAGAGAAGAATAGAGGGGTCACATATTAATACCGATCATGATCTATTTTTTCTGGATCTAGTTTTTAAACCATGCATAGTTAGTCAAACGGTTCGAGAAACCATGTTCTAACCATGATCTAGCTACTGCCTCAAGGGGGAGACTCTCACGTTTAAATCACATAGATTCCAAATAGTGCACCAACCATGCCAAAGCCCACTATCTTTATATGTATGTTTTCTAGTAGTTGGATGCACAGTTTGAAAAAACATTGCTCCTTAATAGTGTGCTTACCCAGACCCCCTATCTCATTGTTAATGGTTTCCAAGAGAAGATTAAAGAATTCTAAAATCCATGAAATAAGTAATTACCATTAAAAAAATTCCCAGAAACAAGCTAAATGTTCTTTAAAAGCTATCAAACGTCACTAAAATACATTATATACATGAGAATCATAATAGAAGGGTTACATAATTGAAATTGAGGGAGCTACAGTCCCCTTGGGGGTCTTCAACTGGTTGAAGTAGATATACAGAGATGGGGGAGTGATAGAGAAAGTATTAGAAAACATTTCAATCATTAAGTCATGCTATAGCATCGTGTTGTAGCTGCAGAGCACAGATGAAGTTGAGGCATCAATGGGTTTCACCCCGTGGTAGACCTATACTTTATGTTTTTCAATATGAGTCACCATATTGTATTAATTTTTAATTTTTAAAATAATTTACTAGATTCTCGTGAACACATCAGGGTTTATCTGTTGGTTTTGTGAAGAAACATGGGGTTTGAGGGTAATTCGTCATATTTCAATTCGAGAATACCCTTATACACATTGTATGGTTTTGTTAACACATTCCATGTATTCTTTATGTTTGTGGAAGATTTATTTTTAATGTACATTATGTATACATTAAGTACACAACATGTATTGGTACAGGGCCATGTATATATCCATGGGGTATAGTACATATGAAGATAGAGTTTATGGTCGTACCCATTTTGTACTCTAGGTACATGTCGTTTAGTGGGACATTTCAATGTTAAATTGTACATGGGAAGACACACCATGTGAGTGGTACATGGTCAATTATAAGTACACAGGAATACCACATGTCTAATCTAGCCATGTAATAGTACATATTTAGTCCCCTTGTTTTCTATGGCCTTTTAGAAGTACATTTATATGTGTATATTTGAGTGTATATGTCATGTACTCATAATTACACGCCATATACGTTTTCCACCATGGGTGATTTTGGGTGTTTTGGGTCTTGAATATAGATTTAAAATTGGGAGTGGTCTATTTATGATTTTTTTCTACATATTTCGAAATGGTGGAATCCTTTTGGTGTTTAGAGGCCATATGGATGGTGTTTGAGATAGAGATATTTTATTATGAGGATTTCATTAATGTTTGGATTCTCATTTCTCTAGTGGGTTGGGATTGAGCTGTGAGGCTTGGGTGAGGGTGAGGTACTAATAGTTTACATGGAATATGGATGATAGGATATTTTTTATTGAGGTTCTTTCTGACAGATCCAAAAAGGGGATATTGAGTTGTATCGCTAATTAGGTCGTAGATTATCCCTACGAGACATGACCTATTACTCAAGGGTAGAGCAGTTGAGGTTTAGGTCATGTGTTCATGGATAATAGTTGATGGATCCTTTAATATGGGTTTTAACTATAGTATTGAGGTTATATAAAGATGTCATTGAGTTTTTGATTTGAGTCAATGGGAATCTTGATGATTCCCTAGTGGGATAATTGCAGATCGAGTGATCAATGGGTTACCTGGTAAACTACTAAAAATTGTCATGTGGCATGTTGAGGCGTTCATGTAGATAATCCTACTTTTTTGGAGGTCATGAGGACCATTTTAGATTCCACATGTGATTTGACACATGAAACTTTTTAGCTAGATAGTCTTGCAATGGTGGAGAGCTTCATCATGATAACATGAAAGAGAGGGGAGGCTCTGTGTTTTCAGTTTGGTTTTACTCTATTTGTCTTTCGAGTCATAATTTGTCTGATGTTTATGATGTCTGTTTGGGTTTCCCCATTTTTCCCTCAAATGGGGTATTTATTATAATAATAAAAATTTATTCCTTCAATCCATTGGATGGATGGTTGAAATTTTGATCACGGATTGGTAGGAGTCCACTATGGGTCGTTTTTTAGATGTTTTTTCACTAGGAACATGCCATTATTTTTAATGAGCAAAAAGGAATCATGTGTACTGTGTCTTTCCATTTATTTGGACTTGGGTCTCGTTTTGTATCTATGTAGGGGAATGGGTTAAGAGTTTGGTTATAACAAGGGAGTCCCTAGTTTGATGTGACATTATGATATGATCTTGAGGACTATTGGAGCCTCTTATTTGGGTTGTCATTGAGATGGATTGTTGAGAGAACATTGTGGTTATTTCTTGGATACAAATATCCTGGTTTCAGAGGGATTTAATGAGGTTTTAGATCAATAATAGAATAACATTTCTAGTTTATCTCTATAGATAGTGGCTTTGAGTGGTGGATCAGGTAGTTTCAGAATTCCTTTGGATGCAACATTTGAGATTTTTTTAGATAACGATTTGAGATAATCCTTGGGATAAATTGAATTGGAAATTGAACATGACTTATGATCATATTCTATCCTCCATTGGATGTTTGAAATTATATGGGCTTAGGGATCTAATGGCTGATTTTGATATGTTTATTCCTCTAGTTGAGTATTCACATTGGATTGAGGTTATTTATCATTGATTTTTTTTGGCACCATAACTTCGGTTTAGAGCCCTTGTGTAGTGAATATATATGGAAAATCATGATAGATCTCATAGGTAGGAGTATCTGATGGGTCCTTACTAGATTCAGTTCCATTCTTTAGGACATCTTGGACATGAAATATCTCTTATGTGTGGAGGGTAGATTCTGTTGCAGGTTTGGATAATTCTGTAAGAGTCCTAGAGATTGGTGATTTGTGTTGTAGTATTAAATTTCTATGGTATAACTGGGGGTCATAAATTCTTTTATGATTCATTTATTCATCATGAATCACCAATTTGATCTCGAGGATATTCTAGTCTTCATGTGGCTAGGTGAGCCATGGGTTGTTAATACTCTAGCAAGGAATATTGTGGGGGTTATATTTGCCTCAAGTGTTAGTATAGAACCAGTGGTTGGTTGTTTTCCATGTGTTTGATTCCTTATATTTATATAGTTTTTCTTTTATGAAATCTTTTGTTAGTCTATTGCTAGGATGGACATATTATGTGTGTATGTAATTTTAATTACAGTATAGTTTTTGGTTTCTCATTATGGGTGCCGTAATAAGATTGAATTCTCACCCAATGTACCTTCCCCTTAGTGTGTATAGAAACATGATGTATTATTTCTTGTTGGAGTATAGGTTTAGTGATGGATTAGGTTGATGCATAGTTTTATTGATCAAGTGAATCCAATCATGTTGAGTCTCCTAATTAGGTTTGTGGATCTGGATCATCGTAGAGATCATGTATGTGGTTAAAATATAGGTTAATAGTAGGGATTGTTTTATATAATTTCATTTTGCTTAATTTTTGTATGTGGTCAGCCTGGTGGGTGACTGGTTGTTATATGTTTTTTCATGTATGTGAGTCTATATGATTGAATTCCACAATTCTTTTATTATATCATGCTTCTATTTCAATTATTTATTAACAATTTTTTGAGGTCGATCCCTGTGCATGAGTTTGGTTATTTTATATTATTATTGTACTCTAAAAATAGAGTATAGTCTCCCTAAACCTTTTAAACCCTTTCCACTAGTCTAAATCCACTATAATTTGGGAGGTTTCACCTAATTATTTTTAGTGGGATATGTTAGGTGACAGGTTATGTCGACCCAAGATGGTTTGTTATATATTTTCCACCATCCTACAACATGCATATCTAAATAGTATTATTTATAAGGGCCATTACACATGTTCACATAGTGGAATATTGAATGAAACAAAAACATAATTAATTACTAATTCTTTTCCAATCATAAAAATCTAATGTCCTAATTTTTATTATATAAAAAAATCATGGTATCAAGTCTCATTGTCTTAATAGTATCAAGGACCCGATAGTCAACAACATTAAATGCCCAGTTATGGATTTTTATCCAAATAATAAGATATAATATTAAAATATAATACCATATCACTTAAAGTTTATCATCATATAACAGAGTTATTACGAACATTAAAATGTGATTGTTAGTGGAGGACATCATTACATTACTTTTATAGAGAAGAATATTTAATATGTGAAAAGGTATCTATTAATATTCATGTCATTGAATATATATGTAGTCAAATGTGTAAATTAGTTGGTTCATGGGAACCAACTCCAACAGACTTCCACAAGAAAAATATTAGTCTACTAATGAATTTATCTCTGATATCTCTCACATTAAATGCATTCTTCATCTAATATAAGTATTTAGTCAATGGGTCCACCACATTCCCTTCTTTGGTAACTCTGTTTATTGTGACGTCACCAAACCGAGAAAAATCCCACATGAGACGAGACTTCTAAAATATACTCTTTTTATACATTTAGTATCTTTCCTATCAAGAAGGATCCACAACGAATGTTAAATTATATTATAGTATGATAAGTTATTTACATATAATTACCACATCAAACTCAGGGATGGAGTTACATATTTGAACTAATTCCACAACTATATCAGATGTTATAGTATACTCTAAATATACTATAGAATCAGTTACCACTGTTTTCTTTGATCTATTTCAATACACATAATCTATGATAGAATACATATCCTAGTTATAATTATAGATCATCTTGATCTACCTAGTAATTAGCATCTCTATATCCCTTGATTATTGTCTATTTATCCTCTCAACAAATCAAAAAAATATCCTTACTATACCTCATATTCTGTAGGATAATCTAGAATATCATCCAATAATGGTCACTTTTGTCTTCTTGATATCTTCGTACCATGTTAGAGTCATAAGAAACATAAAGCTGATTACATAGAAGGATATACATAAATGTACCGATTAATGATTTGTATAGAATCATGGTAATACTCTATCCCTCCACATATTATTAAGGAAATGTTTTCTTAGAGAGATATATGTCATGTGGCATTGGATAAAATATCCACATGGGTTGTTTTATACAAAATCTCATCCATTACTTCCTAATGTATGAATTTTAAAATAGTTCAATCATCCTATTAGATCCTGCATGTTGAATCTGGAACCCAAGAATGTATGTTACTTCTCCGAAGTCCTTCACAAATAATCTTATGTCACACTATATCTTAATGGTATAAAATACAGGTATCTAATTTCTAATCATTAGTATTCTATCACCACATATTATTAGAAAAACGACCACAATCACAAAAAAAATAATATCTGAAAGGCCCTCATTCATTCATTATGAACAAATATTCGCTTTTAGCATCATGAAAGAGAATATTCTATTATCAAGATGCTTTATATATTCTATAAATGGTTTTCTAATTTTTTTTAATTAATTATCATCCATTAGAGATATAAACACATGAAATTATTCCATATATATATATCATCCAAAATGTTTCCATTAAGGAAAAAGGTTTTTAAATAATATTTCCTAATTTCATAATCAGGGAATGTTTCTATGGAATGTATAATTATCATGGATTTCAACTATGAAACAGGTTAAAATATCTCATTGTAGTTAATTGGCCGATATTTTAAACCCCCTTTTCACATGTATATATTTAAAGGTACTCATTGTTTCTCCATTTCAATTTTCTTCTTGAAACCCAATTTTAAAGCAAAAGGATTTACATCTATTAGTGGTTATACCATAATCCAAACATTATCATGATATATGGGATCCACTCTTGAATTTATAGTTTCATTACATTTTGATTATTTTGAGCCACTTAATATTTTCATGTCGGATATAATTTTGATATTATCTACTAATAAGTAGTCACTATCCTCAGTAACTGCAATACTAATCTATATTAGTATTGAATTACTCCATTACTCTTATGTAGTACTTGAACCTCTGAAAAATTCACTTCCATGAGGATTTTCGGAATATATTCTTGTGAAAAATATAATGTATCATGATCCATGACTTCATCAAAATATATATTTATCCTTATATAGTTAATAGGGTTATAATCCCTCTCAAGGAACATAGACTAAATTACCACTATTAAATATTTATCTAATAGGTCTTATAGGAAATTCCCTTTTTTACCTGGTACAACCTACAATGGTATACATTAGGCCCATGGTACATATTGTTTTCCCAAAGTGGCATTAAAAACAGTTCACTTCCCCTTTTATATAATTAAAACAACACATATATCCTACAATAAAAAAAATCATATTGAATACATGGTTTCAATTTTATTATGGTTTTATTTGTTGTATGTATGGGGTAATAGGAGAAGATCTTGGTGAAATTATAGATAATATTTGTTTCATAGTTTAGATAAATATTATTTAGTTCGATGATGATTTTCTGATCTTAAATGTACCAAAAATCACGAAGATATTAATGATTTTAGATAAGTTTGTAAAATGGATTATTTTTTAAAAACATTTCATTCTAGATATATGTTAATGAAAGATTTTGTGGATGTGCGATGTTACCACTATAATGTTTCTAAAATTTACATTTATAATGTAGAGACACGAATCTTGAGGTACATGGACAATACATAACTTTTTTGGAATACTTAATACATAACAAAAACAGACACACACAGACCATAATAGTTTAGTGTCTTTGGAAACTTGGAATAAAATCTTCTAATCGTGGTGAAAGATCTTCAACAACTCCCATAACAATCTTTCCCTTTTTGTTTCCTTACCTAAAACCTTTCTTTACTTCCTGGGGAAAATAAAACATAAAAAAGGGTGAGCTCAAATGCTCAATAAGGGAAAAAATAGATAATATAAAACAATCCATAAACATTTGGAAGCAAAAACTTGAACATGAAATTTAAACATCAAAATCTTGAGCAAAGACATAAATAGTAGAAGTACCTAAGGCATATATCATAATAGAACATCAAACATGATAAAATGGGGAATAAACATGTAATTTTGGAAACCATTCAGCACATGTCATGATTTCCATAGTAGCCAAGGCATTGCTGCCAAGACCATCTTAGTGGACAAAGTCCCTTTCTGAATTGAGTTCACTTCTCGTTACAGTCCTGTAACACTGAACCAGATTAACTTACCATTCCATCTATGTAAATCTCATGAGATATAAATATTTACCCAATGCATTGGAGGGAGATATATGTCCCACCCATCTCATAATAAAATCATTCTTTCGTGTCCCACAAAATCATAAATCATACCTCATAGCATAACCCATGTAATAAAATGGGATTCTTAAACACCATGCCATCATAACATAATCCATAAAATTTGATATAATTTCATCATAATAAAATTGAAACCATTTAAATAATAGAGACATATTACTTGAAACATACACATATGAAATAATTTCATCTTAGATGGAAAATGGTTTTGATAAAACATTTGAAATGAATTCTTGAGGAAAATATCCTTTCTTCGTCAAAATGTTTTTATTTTCAAAAAATTTCATTCACTTTTAAAATAAATTAATTTTGTTGAAAATGGTCATAAAATCATGTAGAGTAAGATTCATGAAAATGAGGCGTTATGAAACCGTAAAAAATCTGTTCACACCGTATATGTTAAAAATAACATTCTCCTCATACTTTTGTCGGAAAAGTCAAAAAAAGTACCTCGTAACATAAACAAAAGAAATATTCCTTACATACCATGTAGTAATAGTCAAAATTTGGTAAAAAAGACTTTAAACATACATGAATTCACTTTTATAAAACATGGACATGGATGATAGCAATAACCCCAGTAAATACTTACGAATAAGCAATCTCGGATTAAAATGAGATTAGAAAATTTATCCCTTACCTTATGTCTGATATGATTTTTATGTATCCGAACCTTCTGTATATTGATTTAAATAATGTCATTGACTTATTAAAAAATCATATTCATTGTTATGATGTCATATATGGTTCACTTATGACTTTATATTACCCGTTCTTTTGTAAATTTACTGTTAAAGAGCGTTTTGGGTAAAATCGTTTCATTTATCGTATGTGTTTCGACTCGTCATTCTTGATATTATTACTTATATACTGATTTAAATAATTCCAGAATGTAAAACATGATTTATATATAATATATATTCATTATATAAATATATATTATTGATCGATAAAAGGAATGAAATACACCGTTCATGGAGACGGTAGTCCATACGTACGCATGAACACTGTTTTCGTTTCCTTATTGAATTGAGTGTAATTAAGTAGATGAAATATATATATATATATATGTATATATAAATCCAGTACCTTTATTATGTCATATATTTAATTATTATTCATTATATATACTTTATAATCATTCTTGAATGGTTAACATGGAGAGTGAATCTCATCACATCGTCGAGACGATAGTCCGTACGTACGCACGAGCGATGATATCATTCCCATGATCGTGGAATTGTATTGAAGTGTATGTATAATGTTACAGAATCAATATCACTTTACAATAACCATATATAGTTATTTATTTACACCATTATACCCATCCATGTATAGTGGTGGCAGAAAATAGATTATAGCACGGCGTGTAGACGGTATTCCGTACGTACGCACGTGCGATGATTTTGTTTTCCGTAGGATGGATAGATGGTGAAATAGGGTTGTTTCATACTTATAATAACATATCAGTATATGATTGATAATTATGTTATTACTTCATAATGAAACAACCTAAGAATAATAAGTGGAAGAAGAAATAAAGGTGAAATAATTAGTAATGGACATTACCTCTTCTTGGAAGCACCTATTTGAGACCTTCTCTTAGGGCACTAAAATTGGTCTTTGAAGAAGACTAGGACCTCTCGGATGTTTCAAGGGAAGTGGAGAGGATAATTTGGCAGGGTTTGGCCGAGTTTGAAGGCTCAAAGTGGTGTGAGGAATAGAGGGAGGAGGATCTCTTTTATAAGGGAGGAGAGAGGCACCATTGGAAAACTAAATATATTATTTTATTATAAAGTCATATTAGGTTTTAAATAGCTCCAAATTGATTTATTTCGAAGCTAAGGTGTGTATTGGTCGAAATCCTCTCATAAAATATTATTTAGACAAGTTTAGGTTCCTGTTTTAACCTTATCATTTAGATTTAACTTTAAGTTAAATAATTTTACTTTTACTGTGTCTTCTTGTTTTATTACACTATAAGGTTAATAAACTTACTATAATAAGCCAAACGAATCCCAAATTGTTTATTATTAATATATATAACTTTATCTAAGTCATTTTTCTGAACCATAGATTTTTAGGAATAAAATAACAATTAATAATATAATATTTGTTTTAAAAACTATTTTATGTCAATTTTGATACTATTTGGTAATTGATTTTTGTGAAAATCATAACAAAAAGATTAGTTCGAAAAAAGTGAACTAAATCAATACTAACTTGTCATATTAACATAGAAAATTATTTTAATTCATAAAAAGTCTCAAATGACATTTATTTGGTTATTTATAACATCAATTATGTCAATATTTCATTAATAAAATAATTACTGCATCATCATTGTGTCATAAATAAATTAAATTATTTAATGTCTAAAAATTTCAAATTGAATATCATTATGTAGGAAATCAATTTATCTTTCTAATTAATTTTTATAGTAGAATTTATCTTATGTATAACCCTATATTAAAAATGCATTAGTTATTAATCTTTGATTTTAACTATTTTAACCCTTCTTTAAATAAATTGATAATAAATGTCCTAATCTAATCCAAGTGGGCCTAAATGGTCATATTTTATTCCTAAGGTTGTTTTTGGTCGAATTACACTTATCCAGTAGAATTAGGACATGTGTTAGGGTAATAATATTATTATTTTTACCCTTAACTACCCTATTTACTTTTAACCGTGGTAAATAAAAGTAAAAAGTTACTATTCACCAAAATTATTTTCATCTCATTGAACCAAATTTTACTTACTGACATCAACCGTGTCTCTCGGATTTTTGAAATTCCACTCACAGAAGCGGTAAAATTATGTTTTATGAAAAAATTCAGTTTTTAGCTACCACTTAGTGGTTTCACTATTCATCAAAAAATGAATGTTTCCAGAAAAATACCAAAAATTAGGCCTAAGATATATTTGATATTATGAATTAAAAAATGATGTTTATTTTACAAAAATAAAATCATATCAGTTACATAAACTATTTTAAAAATTAATTCCCTTCGTCAAAACAAATAGCGTGTTTTTAAGAGATAATAACTATCAAAAGATGGACACTTGTTTATGTCTGGTTTAAATGTGAAATTACATCCAATGAACAACATTGTATTAAATTGTAAAAATATATTCTAAATATACTTTAAAACCACTCAAATTAATAATTTATCAATATTAATTATTTCGATTAAAAATGTTGTTTTTAAATAAAATTTAGTAATTTTCACTATTCATCAGAAAATGAAAGTTATCGGAAAAGTACCAAAATTTCACCCTAAGTTAATTTCGATATTCCGAATCCAAAAATGAAGTCCATTTTGAATGATAAAATTTATAAAATTTCAAAAATTGGGTATTACTATTCATAACGGCTAGTTCATAATAATATTATAATAATATCTCGTTTAGTGAAACTCAGTATTGTGTACTACTCACAATAATCGAGGAAGGTCACGATTGTGTGTAATTCAAGGCAAGTCAGGGATGCGTGTTGTGAAAACTCCTTTTGGTGTAGCGTTCAACAAAAGATATTAATTAAAAAGAATACTTTTCATAAAATCTCTGGGTGTTATATTCTACCCCCCTTAAAAAGAATTTCGCCCTCGAAATTCGTCGGGGTTATAAATGGTTTACTAATCGAATGTTTCATTAATAGAAAACCCACATCGTAAAAAAGAATATCAATACTTGGATTTAAAAACTAATGTCTGAAATGTAACGATTACCCAAATTAACTCATCACTGGGTTTCCACATAGGAGAACATAGTTGAAAATATGGATATGGAAGAAAAATCTAACCATCAAGTTCTGATGGAGAGTTGCAGAGAACATGGCTATGAAGAAGCCATCAATCACAAAGCCATAAATTTGTGATGATCTAAGGTACCATCTGATTCATCAGATATAAGAGCACTAGGACAACATTTTTTGTTTTCATGATCATTTCCCTAAAGTTGATGAAATTTGAATTAGAAGAAATACTTTCGTGATTTTGGTACAGTCTCACCGTTGGTCGTTCTTTGGAAAACATCCACTTCATCTATTAAATAAATGAAGTTGAATTTGTCATTCGTGATGTGTTAGAAGATCATATGATAGAATGATGGGTCATTCCATCTGTCTCAAACAAAAGGATAGAAATGTTATCAAAAAATACATAAGTCCATATATAGTGAGATTAATCATATATGGTTCCTAAAATTGACTTATACTTCATATATCATACTTCTTAATATAATAAAAGTAGTTTCTACTAAATAGGGACTTCCTGTAGGACAGTGGTATGTGATAAAAGCTAGTTCACTTCGATTGTGGGTTCGATTCCCACAGCCTTGTCCGATGTGATGGGTTGTCGCCAGTCCTGCAGGTTGTCCTTTTTCTAAAACTACATTACTCTAACATTCCATCAATAATATAAAAAATAGTTCTATCCTTAAACAATACTATCATATGTCCAATATAATCCATTCCAATCTTTTGTCTTATCTAAAATAATTCGGTCCAAGCTCATAGCATAAAGAAAATGATTACTTGAAATGTCACATAACAATCACGTGAATGACATCATTTATCCCCCATATATCATAAGATATATCTTGTTGGTCAAATTAAAATCATGTGAATAGCTTAATCATTTATTCTCTTGAAAAATGAATACCCATTTAACCTTAGTGAAAACATGAATGCTGTCAAAAGTTAACTCTTTCTACGTACCAAAATCCCAAAATTTCTTTATACTCAAACCCTGATATCACTTTGTCCTTATTTTAGTAATGAGCACATGAATACAATCAAACATCTCATTCTCTTCTTATCCCTTCATTATGCGCATATCATTTGCTTTCCAAAAATATCTGAATAACCTTTCAGGGTTACTGGTACCCTTAATCATACACTTTCAAAACTTAAGGAAAGACAACAGTGTAACAATCCTTAGATGTCTATTTATTCCATAGTACCATGAGATTACTTATACAACATTACACTTGATAAACATGTAATCATTCCACTACCTTGTTAAACCATTGACCGGGCTTCAAAAATTCTTTCATCTCACATATCATTTTTATTTTCTTCATCATCATCAACATAAATACTACCCATATGACCATACTGATTCTCATCATGAGACATTCCCTTAGGGAATTGGTTTGCATAATGCCCGTACATTCCACATTTAAAACATTTAACCATTATTGATTTCATAGCAATACCATTATCCTCATCCATGGTGTTAACTGAACCTTTTCCATTTCACTTACTGGCTTTTAGTCCTTCTTTTCCACAACCAAAGCATCTTCCAGTTCCTTTGAAACAATTTCCCAGATTCCTCTTCCCACATGATTTACATGAGGGAAATTGAACTTTCTTTCCTCTATGATCATCATGAAACTCCATATTTCTCTTATTATCAGAGTCGAGAAACATACAAAAGTTGAGATTATTGATCATATTATGAGATTGATGATTAGGAATAATAACGATGTTTGTACTTCCAAATCCTGTTTCATTTGGTTTCTCATGAAGAATATCATTCCATTGTCCATCATATCCTCCATTATCATGAATCTTCATGATTCCAGCCATTTTCTAAACCCCAAAAAGAATAGTGTGAGAGGAAAAAATCATGCTAGGGAAAACAACATAGTAATGGGGGAGTACCCTCAATATCTAACATCTTATGTTAAAATCTAAGATCATTATCGTAGTTCTAGGACTATATCCTATACATATACTTATCCTCAGGGACATCCCTAGACATACCTTAGAAATATCTCTAGGGATCTCACTAACGTTTTCACATCCTAGTTTCCAAAGGTTGACTAAACCATTCCTCTGATACCAACTGTAGAGACCCGAAGCTTTACGTACATGAACAATACATTACTTTTGCGGAATACTTAATACATAACAAAAACAGACACACAAGGACCGTAATAGTTTAGTGTCTTTGGATACTCGGAATAAAATCTTCTAATCGTGGTGAAAGATCTTCAACAACTCCCATAATGATATTCTCCTTTTTGTTTCCTTAACTAAAACCTTTCTTTACTTCTTGGGGCAAATAATACATAAAAAAGGGTGAACTCAAATGCTCAGTAAGGGCAAACATAGTTAACATAAAAAAATCAATACACATTTGGAAGGAAAAACTTGAACATGAAATTTAAACATCAAAATCTTGAGCAATGACATAAATCGTGGAAGTACATAACGTATATATCATAATAGAACATCAACCATGATAAAATGGGGAATAAACATGCAATTGTGGTAACCATTCAGCACATGTCAAGATTTCCATTGTAGCCAAGGAATTGCTGCCATGAGCATCTTAGTAGACAAAGTCCCTTTCTGAATCGAGTTCACTCCTCGTTTCAGTCCTGTAACACTGAACCGGATTAACTAATCGTTCCAGTCATGTCTATCTCATGAGATATAAAACTTTACCCAATGAATTGTAGGGATATATAGGTCCCACCCATCTCATAATGAAATCATTCTTTCGTGTGCCACAAAATCATAACTCATACATCATAGCATAACCCATGTAATAAAATGGGATTCTTAAACATCATGCCATCATAACATAATCCATAAAAGTTTGATATCATTTAATCATAAGAAAATTGAAACCATTTAAATCATAGAGACATATTACTTGAAACATACACATATGAAATAATGTCATTTTAGATGGAAAATGGTTTTGATAAAACATTTGAAATGAATTCTTGAAGAAAATATCCTTTCTTCGTCAAAATGATTTTCTTTTCAAAAAATCCCATGCACATTTAAAATAAAAGTATTTTGTTGAAAATGGTCATAAAATCATATAGAGTAAGATTCATGAAAATTAGTCGTTATGAAACCGTAAAAAATCCGTTCACGCCGTATAAGTTAAAAATAACATTCTCCTCGTACTTTTTTCGGAAAAGTCAAAAAAGTACCTCGTAACGTAAAAAAAGAAATATTCCTTACATACCATGTAGTAAAAGTCAAAAATGGGTAAAAAGTACTTGAAACATACATTAATACACTTTCATAAAACATGGACATGAATGATAGAAATAACCCCAGTAAATACTTACGAATAAGCAATCAAGGATAAAAATGAGATTTGAAAATTTATCCCTTACCGTATGTCCGATATGATTCGTATGTATCCGAACCTCCAGTATAATGATTTAAATAATGTCATTGACTTATTATAGAATCATATTAATTTTTATGATATCATATATGGTTCACTTATGACTTTATATTACCCATTCTTTTGTAAATTCTATGTTAAGGAGCGTTTTGGGTAAAATCATTTCATTTATCGTATGTGTTTCGACTCGTCGTTCTTGATATTATTACTTATATCATTATTTAAATAATTCCAGAATGTACAACATGATTTATATATAATATATATTCATTATATACATATATATTATAGACCGATAAATGGAATGAAATACACCATTCATGGAGACGGTACTTCGTACGTACGCATGAACGTTGTTTTCATTTCCTTATTGAATTGAATGGAATTAAGTAGATGAAATATATATATATGTATATATAAATCCAGTAGCTTCATTATGTCATATATTTAATTATTATTCATTATATATACTTTATAATCATTCTTGAATGGTTAACATGGAGAGTCAATCTCATTGCGTCGTGGAGATGGTAGTCCGTACATACGCACGAGCGATGATATCATTCAATGATCATGGAATTGTATTGAAGTATATGTATAATGTTACAGAATCAATATCACTTTACAATAAACATATATAATTATTTATTTACAACATTATACCCATCCATGTATAGTGGTGGCAGAAAATAGATTACACCACGGCGTGGAGACGGTATTCCGTACGTACGCATGTGCGGTGATTTAATTTTCCGTAGGATGGATAGATGGTGAAATAGGGTTGTTTCATACTTATAATAACATATCAGTATATGATTGATGCTGATGATATTACTTCATAATGAAATAACCCAAGATGAATAAGTGGAATAAGAAATAAAGGTGAAAGAATCGGTAACGGACATTACCTCTTCATTGAAGCGCCTCTTTGAGACCTCCTCTTAGGGCACTAAAATTAGTCTTTGAAGAATACCAGGACCTCTATGATTTTTCTAGGGAAGTGGAGAAGAGAATTTGGCAGGGTTTGGCCGAGCATGAAGGCTCAAAGTGGTGTGAGGAAGAGAGGGAGGAGGTGCCCTTTTATAAGGGAGGAGAGGGGCACCTTTGGAAAACTAAATATATTATTTTATTGTAAAGTCATATTCGGTTTTAAATAGCTCCAAATTGATTTATTTCGAATCTAAGGTGGGGATGGGTCTAAATACTCTCATACTATATAATTTAGAAAAGTTTAGGTTCCTATTTAAACCTTATCATTTAGATTTAACTTTAAGTTAAATAAATTTACTTTTACCGTATCTTCTTGTTTTCTTACACTATAAGGTTAATAAACTTACTATAACAAGCCAACCGAACCCCAATTTGTTTATTATTAATATATATAAAGTTATCTAAGTCGTTTGGGTGAGCCTTATATTTTTTGGAATAAAATAACAATTAATAATATAATATTTGTTTTAAAAACTATTTTATTTCAATTTTGATACTATTTGGAAATTGATTTTTGTGAAAATAAAAACAAAAAGATTAGTTCTCAAAAAGTGAATTAAATCAATACTAACATGTCATATTAACAAATAATATTATTGGAATTCATAAAAAGTCTCAAATTACATTTATTTGGGTATTTATAACCTCAATTATGTCAATATTTCATTAAGAAAATAATTACTGCATCATCATTGTGTCATAAATAAATTAAATTTTTTAATGTCTAAAAATTACAAATTAAATATCATTATGTATTAAATCTTTTTATCTTTCTAATGAATATTTATAGTAAAATTTATCTTATGTATAACCCTATATTAAAAATGCATTAGTTATTAAACATTGATTTTAACTATTTTAACCCTTCTTTAAATAAATTGATAATAAATTTCCTAATCTAATCCATGTTCTCCTAAATAGTCATATTTTATTCCTATGGTTGTTTTTGGTCGAATTAAACTTATCCAATAGAATTAGTACATGTGTTAGGGTAATAATAATATAATTTTTACCCTTAACTACCCTATTTATTTTTAACCGTGGTAAATAAAAGTAAAACGTTACTATTCACCAAAAAAAAATTTCATCTCGTTGAACCACATTTTACTTACTGACAACATCCATGTATATCATATTTTTGAAATTCCACTCACAGAAGCGGTAAAATTAAGTTTTATGAAAAAATTCAGTTTTTAGCTACCACTTAGTGGTTTAACTATTCATCAAAAAATGAAAGTTTCTAGAAAAATACCAAAAATTAGGCCTAAGCTATATTTGATATTATGATTTCAAAAACGATGTTTATTTTACAAAATTCAAATCATATCATTTAGATTAACTAATTTAAAAATTAATTCCCATCATCAAAACAAATAGCGTGTTTTAAGAGAGAATAACTATTAAAAGATGGACACATGTTTATGTCTGGTTTAAATGTCAAATTACATCCAATGAACAAGATTGTATTAAATTGTAAAAATATATTCTAAATAAACTTTAAAACCACTCCAATTAATAATTTATCACTATTAATTATTTTGGTTAAAAAGGTTGTTTTTAATTAAAATTTAGTAATTTTCACTATTCACCAGAAAATGAAAGTTATCCGAAAAGTACAAAAATTTCACCCTAAGATAATTTCGATATTCCAAATCCAAAAATGAAGTCCATTTTGAAAGATAAAATTTATAAAATTTCAAAAAGTGGGTATTACTATTCATAACTGCTAGTTCATAATAATATTATAATAATATCTCGTTTAGTGAAACTCGGTATTGCGTACTACACACGCTATCAAGGAAGGTCGCGATTGCGTGTAATGCAAGGCAAGTCAGGGATGCGTGTTGTGAAAACTCCTTTTGGTGTAGCGTACAACACAATACATTAATTAAAAAGAATATTTTTTATAAAATCTCGGGGTGTTACATATAAAGTCCATAAAAATATTGAGTTACTATGTTTGAGATGCGGTTGAATAAAGTTCATGTTAAGAAGAAGTATAATTATATCTAATAGATAAAATTCATAGAATATACGAGACATAAAAACCATTTCTATTGGATGAATTTTAATAGATGTCTGAAAAGACATACATACTATTGAGGGATCATCATGAAAAAATTATAAATTTAATGGGAGGAAAAAAGTCATACTATATGGTGAATTGAATTTTCATTGGATAATGAATTTTTATTTCATAATAAGAGAAAATATGAAGTCCTATATATAGTGGAACCCTATAAATATTATTCTAATAACTTATATGATTTGATCAGAAAAAGGGTAAAGTGAAATGAAATGGATAGAGGAAGCCTCATCATAATACACTAAGAAGATCAGACAAGGAAGAATAGACAAAGAGGTGTTCAATAATTATAGGATGGAGTAAATAATTTCACTATTATTAAATTGTTTATCATGACTATTTTTACACAAGATAAATAATTAATACTCATTATATATTCTTTCTAAAGTTAATAATTTGGATGTTCCAAACATATCTTTCAATATTCAAAAATATATATGAGATTAATAGATGTTTTTAGGAAGCTCATTTTTGTAGTGATTTGATAAAGGTTTGATGAATTCATTTAAATCCGAAGTTTTAGACAATTTGAACATGGTTTTAAAAAACATGATTTGCCAAGGATGTTCATATTGGAGCCCATAACTCTACTTAATTTTTTTTGCACGTATCATATAAATAAGAGAGATCTCATTGAGTGATAATTTTATTTATTTATTTATTAGGTGATCATGTTTTTCACAATTTATAGATTGAGTTTTTGACAAATATTGTACTTGGGTTAAGTAGAGGATAATTTAATATAAGTTCTCAAAATTGATATCCACCTAATAGAGATATATCACATAAATGGAAGACCAAATTAATAAAGGGCATCGAATATAGGTGTATCAAAAAATTATAATTTAAATGAGTATCATTATACCGAGAGTCATAAAACAATGAAAATTAGGCTCTGGAGCATCAAAATATAGTATAACAAAACGATAATGTTATACCGAGGAGTACCTCACAAAGGTGCATCAAATAGAAAAAACTCATTTAAGGAGAAGTAGATATAGAATACCATACTATGTATTATAAGTAGAATTTTATTAATGAATATTTATTGATAATGTTCTAAAAATATAGAGTTTATTGAGATCCATCAATATTGTAAGTATTTTTTGAGACCAGTATACTCCTCTGAGATCTATTGAAGATAGTGAATATGTTTTACAAAAACGTGATCCAACTTTCTTATGGAGTAAGATCATCTAAAAGAGAAGATATTTTTATTGTGGATCAACATGAAAAAGGAAGACCTTGTAGATGGGGATATAAACATTTTCTAAAGAGAGTCATGGATGGGGGTATATCCACTCATGAGTGATGATAAGAAATGAATGATTTGGGGGGGGGGGGTGTAGAACCAACTCTAGAAGAAGTTTTGGTTATTGGGGGTCGAACCAAGGTGAAATAAATGAATAATTATTTAGGGTATAACTAATTGATGTATGCTATTTTGTATTCTAGTTGATGTTAGTGAAAAATCTATGATGGGCTGTATATCCATCATAGAAATGAGTAGGTTCTCACATTTATCCCAAACCACGTACATATCATGAGATACTATATCTTTATATAAAATACAATGAGGGTAAGATGAGTGCCATATTTGAGTATATATAGAACTATATCATATTTTATAGGTTGATTTCAGAGATGCATTCATAAAATAAAGGTATTATTAATTAAACCCCGCCCTCTTAATATCCTAACCTTGATCTAGAAAATATTAGTTGTATAAATGGTATTATTTCCCCTGAAATATTTTTTAATCATATTGTGGTGGAGATTATAATTTTTTTAAATAGTAGTGGTGTTACTATATTTAATAAAATTGACAACCAATGTTAGAAGAATAATATTTTACCCTTCCCTCTATCTGTTATCCAAGATGTTTTATATACAATTACTTTTATATTTACTCAAATTAATGAGGATTCTATTACAAAAATAGATAAAATATATCAAGAAGATGATGGGAATGCTCAAATTTCCATTTTTATGGCTCTCTATGGGAAGCATTATACAAAAATTATTAGGATTCTAACTACTAAAGAGATGGTGGATTGTATTGGAAGTAGTTATGATGGAAACATTAAATTCAAGGAGGAAAAGATACAAATCTATATTATTTATGATTAATTTAATATTATCAATGAAAATATCTAAAAAATTTAATGTTTTAGTGAGAATCTAGAAGATTTTTCTATTTTTAAGAAACTGATGATAAATTATCTTGATAGTTTTTCTTCTATGGTTTAAAATTTTCAATACCGAGGAGAAATATCTATAGATGAACATCCAAAAATTATAATATCATATTAAATGAATAATGGAATAATATTTAAGAATAATTGTAAGTGATAAATATATTTTTAAGATACATTATAATGTAATATTATAGATATGGGAATTGAAGAAAATTTAATTGATCGAAAGCTGAGGCGGATGATGAGGACATATGTAAAACCATATATCTACTTTCAAAGATACACAAGAAGAAAATTTTGGAAGGTAAAGATAAATAATAACTTTTGTTATTGAATATTAATGAATGTTTTAATTTGGTCAGAATTTATTCTAATAATAAGATCAATGATTCTGATTTTAAACAAAAAGATCATAAATCTTAGAAAAAGAAGTTAAAAAAACAAAAAGGAATGTTTTCAAGAAAGAAGAATACTTTATCGGGGTATAGTGTGTAGGATTGTTCATCATCAATCAATGAATCATATAATATGGTTAAATTATTATATCACATTAAATAAATTAGAGAATACTTTACCAACGATTCTTATTTTAAAGCATAATCTTCTTAAAATGGTAAAAAGGTTTCGTATGAGGAGGTTGATTGTATCTTCAAACATCCTCAATGTATGTATGAATTTATATACAATGATGGTTCATAATATAAAATTGAATCCTCTAAGAACAATAATTTTAAAAAAATCTCATTATATAATTAAAAACTACAATACATCATAAATATTTACCTTTAAACAAATACAACCATAGTTTTTAAAGAGACACCTATAATAATCATTGGTGAATAAATACTATTAGTTTGAAAGATAAAGGTTCAATGTTAATAAATAATATTGGTTGTGTATTGAGGAATAAACTATATAAATATTATTATAATATATCTTTATTATGAATGTTGAGTGAATCATGTAGGGGATTTGATTTATTTATATGAATAAAATAAATGATTGAAATATGTAGAAGAAAAGAAATTCTAAAGGTGAAAACTGAAAAAGAAATTAATGGAAAATGTGAGAAGCTCATGAAAAATGAAAAGTTGAATGAATAGTCCTTAGAGACGTGGATATATCCAATAGACAAGGCTAGAGTTATAGTGGATGAAAATATCATGGTAAATAAAAGTGGAAGATATCTTTTCCATAATATGAGAATAGTGTTTTATGAAAACTCATACATAGATAGTTGTTTGTTGATTGGGAGGAAATATGAATGGTGTGAGAAATATGGGAATGGTGAAAAATATTATATGAATCTATTTCCATATCTTGAGGAAACCATGAGATGGATGTTTACAACGCTACATAGATAATATATTTGGAAAAAGGAATAAAAGATGAAATCATCAAATGAAAACTAATCATATGAGAAGAATCTATTATAAAATCAATGAATCTCGATCATAAAGAATAATTCATGTAACATTTTAATTCTAAAAAGAAACTAAAAGTTTATATTTAGAGAACACTATCAACTTTATTGTTTATTCAATGGAATTTTTAGGTTCCTACCAATTCCCATCTTTTTCTAACATGCATCGAAATAAAGAAGATGAAGTAGAGGATATAAGTGAATATTGAAATTGATTTATAGAAACAATAAATATTCCTCATTAAAAATCATGATCGCCATAATGAATGATTCTGTGTTACCCTCATTGGGAGAAAATTACAATCTAATGAATGATTATCCCACATCACTTGGTGGTATAGAAACAATCATCAATGAAGATTGACGAGCATAGAGAATGTTTAGATATAGGGGAGTTGTTTTTATACATATTAAATGTTTTTGTGTGTTTTTAAGATGGGTGTAGGTGCTTATCATATATAACATACATAGATATCCCATGATATAAAAATGATATAAGAATCTTTTGGAAATTATTACATAGAAAATTGTCATGGAAAACATTGATCACCTTGATTATACACTCTTGCGTTTTACAATGCATTTTTTTCATGAATATTTTGAGTTATCAAATTATAAAATTGTTATTTAATAGATTTATGTGATACTATTCTTCTGTAAAATTTTTTTTCTAATATTTGAGATGATATTTTATGTGTCAAGATGACCCTATGTTGACTTTTGTACTTTATTGTTAATAAGGTGTTGATGGAAATGGACACTCATATGGAGAATAAAGGACATTGAAAACATATTATCATAAATGATGTGTGAAACATGTGTCGGGATATTGAAAAAAAACCCATATTGGTATATTATTATTAATATGTTGGTTTGGATTGATTTTTTTATCAATATGTGTTTTATGTAGAAGCACTTGTAGAATTTTAGAGAAGAATTGTCAATTGTTTTGTCAAACACTATAAAAATGAATGATGATGTATTAATCTTAAAAGTAACAAACATTATAAAGGTAATCATGGTTTTTTTATAATTTTTTGATAAGGCTGATGTCATAAAAACCTTTGATTTCATGGAAAATGATAATAAAAAAATGGAAAATGAACAAACATCCAATTATAATTCTTGAATAATGTTCATGTAACGAAATTCGTACAAATATCGAGTTCCATATTTTTCAATGTGGTTGAAAAAGGATCTACCTCTAAAGTGTTGTAGTTACAGTTAATGGAGAAAATTATGATAATGAATTAGATATATATAACAATTTCAATTATATGAACCATTATGTAATTTTGACATAATAGATGTACATTCGAGAGATCTTAAAACATACAAGTGTCAGTTGAAGAGTGGTACAAAGTTGTATTAATGGGAGAAAAGAAGTATCATTGGATAATGAATTTATAATTAATTGGAACGAGAAATATGAAGTCCATTAAAAGGAGTAAAAATATAAATTTGAATGGATAAAATTCTTTGAGTCCATCGAATAGAGGATGTATATAAAGACCAATAGATAGAGGAAACATCATCTTACCCGACTGAGCAAAGTGAAAAATAATAATTATATCAATATCTATTCTTGAGGTATATAATAGAGGAAATCATTTCAATGTTACATGATAGGGAAACCTGATAGATCATATATCCAATGTATGATTGATAAATATTACATAAACATTTTGAAGTCAGTAATTGAGATGATGTTGTGATTATCATTCAATGTTCATAAATCTAGCTGAGATATATGGAATTTTGTAATAATATCATTCATACTGATATTTGAGGAAGGTTCTTTTTAATTATATTGACATTAATGTTATAGTTACTTTTAAATAAATCAAATCAAAATTTTTTTGTTTAAGAGGTTTAAATTGGATCATTCCCTTATTCCATGTTTTGTTGAGGAAATCTTACAATAAAAGCAGGGGATATCTTTCAGAGATAATGTTTTGGTTGTAATTTTCTCTAAAGAGAATTAGTCATCATGTTTTTTTGAGATCACAATTTTGGTTTCAGAAAAATATTCCAAATGGTTTAATAATAGGATAAATAGATGGAAGATATCGTGGACCAAATCCAATGGATATAGAACTGTTGTATGGATGAAGTACAAATTGAAAAACGAGTATCATACCTATGTCTATTGAACAGATCCCTTCAGACTAAGAAGAATCATACCATGGTGAATAATATAGATCACTTCATAGTTAAGAAAATTAAACTAAGGTGTTATATTACATAGGGATTCAGACTGAGGAGTACTACATATTGGTGTATCAAACAGTGAACATCAGAATATGGGGTAGAGGTATAGTAGATAGGATGATGTATTACTAGACATAATTTATTAACAAATATTTTTGATCAAGTTTATTTAAATATTGAGTTGATCAAGGTATTTATATGATTAGGATGATGTTTTGATACCAATATACTCTTCATATAGTTGTGGAAGATCTTGATGAAGATGTAAAAATATAGGTACTCTAAGATTCTTGTGGATGAATCTCATCTGATGACGAAGGTCCTTCTAAATGGATCAATATGAAGAAGAAAGATATTATAGTGTGTGTGTGTGTTTGGGGGGTATAATAATTTTTTATGAGGCTAATGGGATTGGGGTACAAATAGTCATTATGGAATTGGATAAAATAATAATTCTTCGGTGTATAACCTATTGTGGTAGAAAATTTATTCACTATGGTGGGGGGTGAACCAATGTCTACTAGATGAACAGTTACTAAAGGAGTAACCATTTTTTGTATATTACATATAAATCATATTAAAGACTGTAAATATTCTATGTTCAGTGGTATAACCAACATGTAATGGTGTAGGTTCTCACAATTAGGTTAAATATTTTAAAATTCATGTGTTGATATATCTTTATATTTATTGTATATGAGGTGAGATTTGGAGATATATTTATGTTGATCAAAGAAGTATAACATGATTCATACATTTTCCATTAAGATAAATTCAAAAATAAAATTGATAACTTCTTCACCCTCTCCCCTCTCAAAGATTTAAAATTGATCTAGGAACTAAAAAATACCATTTTATTCCTCAGTTATCAATTGGTTTAGTAATTGCTCCATAGCCTGTAATTCCTATCACCAAAAGGATAAAAGAATAATTTGACGAATAAAAATCAATATCATCATATATAAAAATAATTTGTTCATTATTTCAATTAAATCCTTAAATTATATACTCTATGAAAGAATTAGTTGAGATTGGATGCTAGATTTCTTTATGAAATCAATGAAATCTTGGAAAGTATAGAGTGAACTATGTTATGAGTGATGTTTATTTTTCTTCCCACTAAGACATATATAAACATAATTCATTTATTAGATTAATTTTTCTATGTAATATGATATATAACTAGTTATGAATACATATCCATGTAAACCAATTCCATCAAATTCAGTTTTGATATATGATTATCCACTCCTTTTTTTAAAAGGTAATGCTTTGGTCAAAGACCAAAGCATATTTTATTGATAAGAAGAAACAGATTACAAAATGCAAAATTATGGGATTTTTTTACAGTCTCTATCTAAAAGATATAAAATGTCAGAAGGGACAACATCCAGCCAAGTCATGACTTGATGAACTCCTTTGTTGGCTAGTGCATCAGCAATGACATTTGCTTCGCGGTAGGCATGAGTATCTATATAGTCGATCCCACAGAGCAAATTAAGGAAGTTCATCCAACGAGCGGTGAGAGACCAGGCTAGGTGGATGTTTCCATTCCAGATGGCATGAATAATAGTGGTTGAATCACTTTCAATCCATAACTTTCTCTAACCTCTCTGAAGAGCAAACTCAACAGCATGAATGACGCCGAGCATTTCTTCCGCCAGAGATGAAGAGTGACCACAACCAACAATGAAACATCCCTGACATTGACCAGCTGAGGTCCTGAAGATAGCACCACAAAAATCAGGGCCAGGGTTGCCTTTGGAAGCGCCATAAACATTCAATTTGATCCATCCTGGCCTTGGTGATTTCCAGAACACTTCGAAGTAGCGTTTAGGCTTTGGAAAAATTCCAGTAACATGAAGATGACAAAGGATCATAAAATCTCCAACTGAGTTGTTGCAAAAGTCCTTTTGAATTGAGGCTTCTTCATGAATTGCAAGAAAAATTCGGGACTTCCCTACATTAAGATTGAGAGAATGATTATTGTGAAAGAGATCATTTCTAACATACCAGATTTCAAACCGGAGCTCTTCCACTGCCACAAGAAACAGATTTTTGACCTGCAGGGAAGCATCATGTCTAGTGCAAATATTTAGAAAAAAAGTAGTTGAGTCATTAATGGGATTTCTGCAATTAAAAAGTTCAAAGATGTAATTCCAAAGAGGAGAGGCCATCACACAAGATAGAAAAAGATGATTATCATCCTACCTATGTTGGTTACACAGACGACACATAGAACAAAGAGAAATGCCAAAGATTTGCAGACTAGTATCTAAAGGTAATCTATTGTGCGCAATGCGCCAAATAAGGGTATGCCTGGAAGGTTTAATCCATGGTTTGTTAAAATGATTCACCCAGGAAAAATTAGATTCATGGTCATAGAAATTATGATTATAAAAGCTTTTAGAATCTATAATTCCATTAGAAGAAGGTTCCCAAACAAGAAAATCACCAACAGAAGAGAAAGTATAATTCTAAATAGCTTGCAGAATAGAAACAGGGAGATCACAATCAAGAGATTGCAAGACTTCTTTTATAGATCGATTAGTATCTTCAATAAGATTACTAGGGGGTAACAAAGAAATTAGAGGCTACCACACCATTTTCCACATCAAAAATTAATGGAAGAATCAGCACTGACAATCCACCTGGAATTTTATATGATTTTGTGATAAGAGTCCCGAATGGAAGGCCAGATGGAAGAGTTAAAAAAATTCAGATTACCTTTTAAAAGATTAGGACAAAACCTATGTTTATGAAAATCAGTAGCTTTTGATGAAGAGTTAATGATGCGCCAAGTAAGGCAAGACTGAAGAGCATCATTAAACAACTTTAAATTTTTAATGCCAATTCCACCATTAGCAATGGGTTTACAATAAGAATTCCAAGGAATTGTGACAAGATTATTTTCAAAAATGCTTCCAGACCAAATGAAGTTTTTAATGTAAGTAGTAATTTTTCTAAGAATGCCAACATGCCATTTATAGACCAAAAGTGAATATACCATTTTAGAAACAATGGTCGATTTAACCAAACATATTTTCCCAGCCATGGAGAGAGACTTCCCTTTTCAATTAGCTAGTTGATTTGTGATATGAGAGATAATATTAGAAAAATAGGTAGCTTTGGGATGAGCCCAAAATAGAGGAACCCCCAAATAATTGAAATGTAAAAGGCCCTCTTTAATACCCAGGTGATTTATAATACCAGATTTTATTCTTACAGGAAAATTCTTTCCAAAATAGATATAAGATTTGTTCTAGGAAATTGCTTGACCAGAGACATCCTCATAATGAGATATAGTTTGCTTGAGGGCTTGATGATTTCTCTGATCCCCTTTTATGAATAAGATAATATCATCAGCATATAGAAGATGGGTGGGGGCATTTAAGTTCTTAGCTACCTGAATAGGTTTAATCAAATTTTGATCGACCTGGTGGTTTATGAGTCTTCTAAGGTAATCTTCAGCAATAACAAAGAGTATAGCAGAAAGAGGGTAACCTTGCCTGACACCTTTAGTGCATTTAAAGAAACCACAAGGGGTACCATTAATCAGGACAGAGATATGAGCAGAGTGAAAGAGAGTCCTGATTCTACCAATGAAGGAGTCATTAAAACCAAAGTTTCTAAGAACTTTGTAAATAAAATTCCAATAAATGGTATCAAAAGCCTTCCTATTATCCAATTTGATGGCCACACAACCACCTATAGATTTTTTTGCTTAAAGTATTCATACAATCAGAAGCAAGAAAAATGCAGTCCTGAATAGATCTTCCATTGATAAAACCAAATTGATTCCAAGAGACAATTCTTTTGCAGATAGGCCCAAGTCTATTTGCAAAAATTTTAGTAATGATTTTATAATTACTGTTAATCAAAGCTATAGGTTTGAATTGGTGTATCTCAGAAGCATTCTCAACATTAGGAATTAATGTTAGAAATTGAGCATTGATACCATGAGGAAGAGATCCAAGGGTGAAGAAGATCCTCACAAGGTTACAAACGTCATTATGAATAATCTCCCAATGAGTTTTGAAAAAACCATTATTGAAACCATCCGGACAAGGAGCACTGTCTAGGTTTAACCCAAAAACAATGTCTTCGATTTCATGATTGAGGGGAGTGCTTAAAAGGAACTTATTATCTTCTACATCGACCAACAAAGGAATGATGGCAGGTTTAAGATCAACATTTCTATTAGGACCATTTAGAATGTTATAAAAATATGAGGTAACATGATCCTTAATGGCTTCTTCAGAATCAATGACCAAGTCATTATGAATGATCATAGTAAGGGGACGACTGACCTTTCTAATTCTTTGAAGACAATTATAAAATTCAGTATTACGATCACCATCAGTAAGCCATTTAGTTCTAAACATCTGTGAGGAGGTGGTCTCATAGATCTACTATAGTCAGTATTTCTCCATTGTAATTTTATATATCTACATCACCTTGTTTACCACTTTTAAACTACATATTTCTTGTATTTGTATAAAAATTTGTGTATGAAAAGTTGTATCAAATAAAATATTTATAGAAATTTTAATTTTTAAATTGATAAAGAATACACATAAATCATACCCTTACTTATTTTCTTTAGGGTAGTACATTTTCAGCTGACACATCCTGCTACCAAAAAAATAGACTCAATCCTGGTCACTTGATTTCCCCTTGATCTTCCACATCATATTTATGTGTTTCAAAGATTACTTAGACATATATTAATTCATAGGCCATCTATACATTTCCATCCTTTTATTCACTATTTTTTCTAATGAATTCCCATGCTTACTATCCTTTTCTACCTAGGGAATGAAATAATTGAGATCAATAAGATACTTACAAAATTTATTATGAATTAAATTCAAAATAAAATTAAAGACGATTTTACGGAATGATATATTTATTATATCATTTCATAATTCATTTTGCATCGTAATTACAATAATTCTTAAATACTTAATATATCAAATCATTTTGAATAAATGAGGTCTATATGGTTAACCCTCTCTATTTTTTCATGAAAAAAGTTTCTTTGAAATCTTAAAATAATTCTATTTAGTACTCATTTGATAAAGATTATAGAGGTGTTTGAGTAAGGTGTATGAATATATATATTCATGTGACATATATAGTTTTTAAAAAATAGATAATAACATCAAACATTATAGTTCTAGTGAATCATCCAAGATTTTTATGCTGACATAGAGCTCCTCTTCACACGTCTCCTTAGTAGGAATATCAAAAACGAGGGACTCTAGAATATAATAAATACAATCTATGTAATATTGTAAAATGTGTATCCACCTATACACCTCATCGACATTACTTCATATTTAGATGTTTAATTTCTCCAATGACCATCGCATGGTTAACAGGGCAGATAAACTTCCAATCTTTTTATAAAAAAATTAATTTTTATTAATTACTGATATATAGGACAGAAAATAATTTTAAATATCTTATTATTCTACCAATATTTAATCATGGAAAAATATACCCCACCATTATTCATGTACTTCCCCATATAATGGGTATTCTTATAGAAAGGAACAGGTTTTCACTTGATATAACCTATGAAAGGGCACATTCAAATAATCTATTGTATATATAAGAAGTCTTATACACTATTTCAAAATAACCCCCTGATGTGTTTTGGGGAATCCCTAATTCTAAAATTCATATTTAGATTTCTTCAACACCAACCGCCATGACATAACTAGTCTATCATGGGATAATACGCTTTATTTTAACATTGATAAGTTAACAAAAACAATCATTCAAACTCTACAATAAGATACATGTTTCCTATAATGGTCCATATTAACACCTTGTTAAATGGTTCCATTATAAATATAGAAACAGAAGGTATTTTAGACATAATATTTCATTTATATATATTTTTTATTAGGTATATATTTCATTATTTAATCATTTGTAGTTATTGTTACATTTTTTGTACTGTATATAAATAATTAACAATTTCCTAATAAAATAAATTATACACAATATTTTTATTCAATTTTTCATTCAAGTTTTTTAAAATTATAAATTTACATTATTATTATTAATTTCATCTTATAAGCATAAAAAAAACAGAAAAAAAAAACAATGCATCTAAAAAATAAAATAAATAACGTGACATGATCAAGATCATTCTAGTTGTTGATTTATCAAATAGATGAAAAATCAATCAATAACCCTTTAGTAGAAACAATTTAAGCCAGGATTGACATGAGTTACAACATTCCACACTCTTACATAATATCTTATTAGTTGGTTTCTTCTTTCAAAATGTTCTAAACAATCTTCTATCGATGGAGCTCCATCAATTACATTTTTTCTGACATAAAGAAGAGAAGAACTCGGGGAATTATATTCATAAAAAAATCAAATAAACATTATTCTTACAAAATTAAAGGTAGTTTTAATGACTGAGTAGCCATAATATATATTAGTAAAACATTATCACAAATAAAAACCCATTAAATGATATTATATTAAATTGAAACTGAACACATACATTAGTCATTCATACTCATGATGAGTTGCATACATACAATAAAATCAGATAAAAAACACTATTATTCACATAAAATGTATAAATTAATTATGATATCTTTGTCTTAAATTAATAATTGGTGGTAGTACTATTTATTTATTTATCTTAATTGTTAGTCAAAATAGTACTAGAGATAAATGAGATTTAAATTCTTGAATTTTAAATGAATAATAAAAAAAATTATTTAAAATGTTGTATTTGGTACAATGTACTTGGAGGAAACATTGAATATACCCCAATTAACTACCTAAAATCTAATATGGTCCTTGTCACATATCATGTACTTCCGTGAAATGTAGTGTACATAAAATGTTACATGTTACATGGTGTGTAATTATATATGTCAAGAAATATAGTCTCGTTGGCATGTAAGATAAACAATATGCATTAACATATGCAGTGCATATCACTTTTTATACTTATGTGTTCTACAAAAAAATGTAAAACAAAATAACATGATGTGGAGTTCTGAAATTTACATAGAAATTTACTTTATCATTTACGATATTTTAAACCATATCATATAGGGTTTTCACCGCTATAAACCATATATTTTGGAAAATACTATAATTAATTTATATTCCATGAAATTAATTGACATGGTTACAATGTCGATTATCATGTATCATGTGCAAAAGGGTATGAATTACATTATGTTTACACCATACTGCATGGTGTGGAATTGTTTCTTGAAATCCCACATTACATTCCTAGGGACTCAGAATGTAATCAACATGTTTTAATACCTTGGTACAAGATGTATGCATTAGATACACATCGTGTAAAAATATCTGACCAATTTTTCTTGGATGGTACTGATCACGTATAATGTTAATTCAATAAACAATGTGCATATTAATTACACACATTGTATGTTTACTATACAACTACTACATCATATGGAATTACATAGTGTGTACATCAATTCATTGTTCGGTAACCCTACAAATCATATGCCACCTTAGTGGACAATATGTGATATAATTACACACCATACAATGAAACCTAACACTGACATCCTTTATTAGAAAAACCACATATAAATGTGGTTGAAAAATGATAACAAAACTTATCATTCTGTTACATGATGTCTAATATTACCAAAACTCAGGAATTTGTATCACCTCTAAAAGAATTATCAATCTTTTCTTCAGTAGTTGTTAGCCTTTTATTATTCATATGACTATGAAAATACATGTCATAAAAATATACTAGATTAATAAAAAACCAAAAGGAATCAATAAAAAAATAACGATGATATGGATCAATAAAATATATATTATTAATTTTAAAAGTAACTTCATCAATTCAACTTCACGGTTTTTCCTAGGGAGCTCATTAGAAGTGCCCACGGATAACATAGATTTTATTGAATTCAGTGAATAATCCAATATTTCATGATAATTAATTCTAATTTCATATGAAGGAACACAAAGAATCATAAATAATAATTCTAGAACAAAAAATAGATGATTATTGAACCTAAATTTATATTTAATTTAATTGTTAAAAAAATAAATTGGTCATGATATCTTTTTCAAATGCAGTTCTTCATTATTCAAACCCCATTATAGTTATACCACTCTTTCTATAAAATAATTCAATGTATAATTCCTCTAACAGTTTCCACATGTGATCAACAATCTATGGATGATGGTGATAGAACACCTGGTGCTAGCATAGATGATCCAATAATATTTGGTTATTCTCTGTTAATCTTAATAGTATCATTTGAGCATCAGGGTTGTCTCAATTATTCTATTAATTTTGTGAGGGATGAAATAGGTGGGGGAATTCACTTGGACTTATTAAAAACCAAAGATATATTCATTATTGAGAGAATTAAGATTGGATGAAATGTGTTGTGAAAAACAAAATGATTTCACCAAGTCTCTAAAATGATATTAATGGGTATATATATAGGTAGGGTTTGACATTTATAATTATATTAAGTCCATTAAAAATAGTTAACCTAATTAATATATATATATAATCTTATGTGCCAACATTGAAGAAGTAATATATTTTATTAAATAAATAATTCCTTATTTATTTAGATAATATTTATGATTATATTATTTAGATATATTGGATTTTTACATAGCTCAACCACCTTCCTCAACCTTTTATGAACCTCAAATAATACATATTATTCACTCAAAAAAGTAAAACAAAAATATTATTCATAGTTTATCAAATACAACTTTATTCCAATACACATCAAACAACGTAAATAGTTATTCAATAATAAATGTTATTAATTAACATGTGAATAAAATATGAGATAAATAAATATTTTATTCAACATTTTTTATAATCAATATTTATTGAATTATTCAACTCACATTAATATTCTCACCCAATTATAATTATTGAAAAAATAAGTTAAATCAATAAATCGTTGAAAAATATTATTTCTCAGTCTTAAGAATAATATTTATTTCAACTATTAAATATAAAAATAATTTAATAAAACTCAATAGATACAATAAGTGTATGACTCCCTTGGAGTATTCGATAGAATAATTAGGCAATAATTCCTAATGTCTAAGATCATATTATAAAAAAAATCAAGGAACTCATATATGAATAAGTTGATTCCATAATAAAAACATCCACATACAATCACTAACTATGTAATATAATCCCTTTGTCTCGATAGAATTTCTAAAGTAGGTTCAATAACTGTGTTATCAAATCTATGTGATTGATAAATCTATCTATGACATCCTATATTTAAACTATCAGACCCCAAAACCTTGGATTTTATTTTGAAAATTCCATTTCAATCAATGGTCTAGATATATGAATTTATATAAATTGAAATTGAAAATTACTATATTTTATTATTAATTAATGTAATATCACTCATCACACACCCATCTTATACTAATTCTCTATGAGAAAAGTTCATCTTGTTTTTGGAAAATACATAAAACATTGTGACTCAGTATATGGATTAACAATAATATCAATTCTAAGGATCATTACACACCTCTACAAATAGAAATATAAATTAAAACAAAAACATTTTGAAGTACTGCATTAATTTTTTTAATAATAATCTCCAATTATCGATATAATCAAGTTCAAACATCATAAAATGATGTATCAGCCTCTTAGGATCATTAATAACCAGATATTTCATTATAAAATGTGTCCCATTCTATATTTTTATCATGAATGAATGATATAAGTATATTAATATCATCATAGAACACCAAGGTTCTCTTAAGAGTGGAAAAATTCTATGACTATTTAAATATAAAAGATAATTTTGTAAATTATCAAATTAATGTTTCAAAAAAGAAAAATCAATATGTTATAATAAATTTATTAATAAATAGGTTATTGAATATATATGTAATATAATGTAAAAAATAATTGATTATTGGGAAGTAACTATAATAGAACTATCCCAAATGAAAAAACCAACTATAACTATTTTACTATCACTAAGAGATCTATAATTGGTTATTCAAAATAAATATCATACTCCGAGACTTATCATAGACCCATTATAAACACAATTCTAATCTCCAACCCCTAGAGATAAATTCTCCTTGTGATTCTTGTACACTCTCATGGATTTGGAAGTATTTATGCTTACCATAGTGGATTTAAACGACCTGAATTTTCACTTATAATGATCATGATTTTAATACATTTTACCCAAATATAATCTCTCCATTATGAAATGAGTAATCAGGAATAATCTAGAATATGGTTATATATCATAGGGAATAATGTCCAGCATATAGGTGTTACTATCCTATAGATTATATTAATCTATCGTCATCCAATATTTTTTCAATATCCTACCCTCAAAAGATATATTATCTCATACAAAATTTCCCAAAGATCAATTATAAAACATAAAATTAATATAAGCATTTAAACTCAAGAGGAATAACCATAAAAACTCATCTACTGACCTCCAATGGTAAGAACCTCATGAAACAGATTGTTCAATACAAGTGTACTTCCACCAGTAATTCTATAGAAAAAACCCATGAGAAAATTTCCAAATACTCACAAGAAAACATAATTTGGGTACATTGAAATGAAATTATACTTGGTAATGTACCTTAATGAAAATTTGGTAAATACAAAGTTCAATAATCATTTCTAGGTTTCATTGTTCTATATCATGTAAAAACACATCATCTTGGAATGATTACACAATAATACGGTGAAATTCATAAAAATATTCTTGTATGAAGTAACTAAAATAAAAGGGGAAGACATAGAGGAAGAATGAAAATGATATAGGGAGGATAATTCCTAGTTTTGATGTGTTGATATAATCCTTGATAGAATATAATCCAAGGGTTTCTATAAGGGTTCTTTGAGTAAGAATCAATGAGGAATGGTCTAGCCCAATTCAAACAATTAGGAACCTAACTTGGAAAAAAAGTGGGTGATACAAAACGTTTGGGTTTATGCCTGTAAGTACCCATGTTATTGTAGAATTTAAATTTGAAAGGAAATAAGAATTTTTTCTCTCAGTTGAATTAATGTATAGAATATTACATTTAACATATAATAAAGACTTATAATATTATTCTAACCACTCTTTTGTTCTCGTAATAGGGTTTTTACCCTACGATAGTAGTTTGTTTTGAATAAGAGTTATAATAATTTTAGTAGAATATTTAAAATTTAATATTTAATTCAATAAATTTTAAATTATTCATGTAGGATCATTCAAATATATATTTTGAATGGTATTTCGGATTGGGATTTCTTCCCTATTTTTGAGTCTGTAACATGGATTTTCCACTATGTGAGCAATAAACTCTTGTTGGGCATCTGGTATAGGCTCGAGCCCCTTTATCTTTTTCATTTCATTTCATCACTTTCATTTTTTTCTTTGCATGGATTATCATGCATGTCCCCATGGTATTCATACATTGTGTAACTGAGAGACAAGAAGGATGGAGAGAGAGAAAGGGGTGAGTGGTATCGATGTGGATATTGGGAGGATCCAAATTGTCTTGCAACGATAGTGGATCTTGAAAACATGTGATTGTTTGGAAGGGTTTTCCTAAAGGTAATCCATATATAATATCATTCATAAATATACTTATATTTACCATATTCATGTTTAAAATCTCTATTATTACTTCTTGATAACACTTTTTGGTAGATCTATACGTTTTTAGGAGAAAACAGGTCATTAAGGCTAATTGATGGGGTTTCCCATTTGAAAATCCAAATTACACAATGTGTAGTTTAGGGATACACATCATGTGTTCTTTCCATTTTAAGAAATATAATTTTTTATAGGTACACACCGTGTATGGGTAATAAACTCTTTTCACTTAGACTTGACAATGTAGGTGAGTACCCGACCCAACAGACAATGTAGGGGAACATGACCATGTTGATTACATGACAAACTCCCTGTGTGGTTCACATGCCTTGTAGAGGTACACATCTAGGCTAATTACATGGCCATACCATTTTATTTATAGTGGATGGTACTGAGGTTTTGAACAGACCATATACATGATAAAAACTTTATGTATTTCATTATTTATATTCAATGATCTGATTTATTATATGCTAATATGGGGATTTTAGAGTACATGTTGTGTAATAGTGTATACAGGTCATGTACTACCCCTTTTGTATCCATTTGTGGGTTTCTGTATATTTAAACCCATGAGATGGAACTGGACTCAAGAGTAGCCTTCTCTTTGATTTATTCAATATAGGTTGAAATGGATCTACCCATTCATTTGATGAATTCTATGAGGTGTTTCATTCATATTTCCTAAATGTAGAGGTTCTTCATAATATAATCAAATATTGTTATCATAAGATAGTGAGACCCTTGATTTGAGTTATTCCATGATCTATATTGTTAATCTTCTATTCATGTATTTTACCTTTTTTAAATTTTTTCTTTTTATATTTTGACTGAGAGAGTCCCATTTAGGATTCCTCTATCTTTTTTATATAACAAGGGACCCCTCTGAGATGCCTTTGATATATGATGAATTTGAGAATCCCTTTACTAGTATATCATCTTGAGGATCCTATATATGATTCTTCTTCCTAAATGCATTATTTTTGCGAGTCCCATGTAGGATACCTCTTTTTATGCACCATTATAAAGTTCCCATGTAAGATATCTCGGGTTTCTTACCATTATAGGATCTGATGTAGGATTCCATCTTCTAGCATCACTATAGAGGATCCTGAGTTGGATTCCTTTCTTATGTCATATCATGAGCTACCATTTTGTTTCTCTATTGTTTTTCCGACCATGAGCTAGTACATTGGGTTTCAGTATATATTGATGATGTTGGCACCTTAAATCATGTTCCAAAATTATGAGACTAGGATAATGTAGAAGTAGTGGTAGGAGTAAGAAATTGGACACCCTCACTCTGGTATTTTTTTCATTCACATGTTTCCTACTAATGGAGCAATGATTAATATAGATTCTTTATGGTTTGTGTCCAATGTTCTAGTTGGGACACAATATTATATTATTATTAGTATGTCTATATGTACATCAAGAGTTATGGATTCTGATCCTTTTGATCATATATTATCATTATGGTTCCTAGAAATACTTCCTAAGACTAGGATTATGAGTTATATTTATAGAATGTTATTTTATAACGATAACCATATATACATCATGGGATCCATCATTGAGTGATAATTGAATCCCATGTATGAAATGTTTGGACATACTTATAGGTTATATTAATTAAATTATTCCATGAGTGATACTATATTATGAGGTACAACTTCCATGGATGGAATCATATGAAAGATGAATTATATTACTCTAAGAGTAATACTAGGTTACCATATAAGAATTATAAAAAATTAATCTTAGGGTATATGAGTTATATTCTTCCAAAATTGATACTGGATTCCCACCTATTGATTCCTTGGATAAAATGATATGGTAGATGAATTATATTATGCCTTGATTGACACTGGATTCCCAATTTAAGAATTCAATTATTAGACTCAAAGTTAAAATGAATTATATTATCAATGAGCAATACTAGATTACCATGCAGGAATTAATTTTATGTACTCAAAGGGAAGATGAATTATATTATGTTAGGAGAGATACTAGATTCCCATGCAAGAATTTCTATGATGGAGTCATAGAAAATACATATTATTTAATGATTGTATATTATCTTTACTTATAGTTGACTTCATTTGGTACCTTAGGTCCCTATTATTGTTATATAAGTAAGAGACCCCTTTGCAAATGATATCTATTTATTACTTGAAATTATTCATTATAGTTACATGAGGTGAGTACAGGTGAACCCATATATAGGACTTGTATCCCAAATAGTGGAATAGCTAGCTCAGATACATTTCTTTCATTTTCCAAAGTGGACATTGATGATCAAGATAAAAAAACTATTGATTGAATTAATCATTCATATATTGAGGTGTACGAAATCTAGCTTGATTCCATTATTCGAATATGTTCATGTTTTTGTACTACAGACCCTATGATAGACTGCTATTGGTTTATTATATTCCATTAAAAATAATAATTTATATTCATATATATACATAAAAAGAAATATATTTATTGGAATATATATATATACATATAAATATGTTTATACATGATTACATATTTCCCAGTTGACTAGGATCCTGAACCCAAGGATTAATTGTGGCTTTACTTGATATATTTGACTTATCACATTAGTTTTGTCTAAGTTGGGCATAGAATATTTCATGATCATTATGTTATGAAATAATATTTAATGGTTCATAATTAGGGTGGTCTACCAAGATTATTTCCCACCACTTTTTGTGCACATATGAGCATGTTCATACCTTATGTCTATTTCTAGGATGATCACAGATTGCAGGATGGATAGGTATGAGGGGGTTTCATGATCAAGTGTAGCCACTCATGTGGATTATGTTGATCAAGGTGCAGTAGCTCATTATTTCCATAGATACCTTGTTTGTGTTTTTTCATAGAGTTGATAAGAGATCAATTTTTTTTTCAATTTTCTTTATATAGACTATTATATTTAGTCATCCTAGTTGGTGAGCAGTGTGGTATGAATTAAATGGCTATTCATGATTTTATAAAATTTCATTTATTATTATAACATGTCTTATTTTAGTTTATCTACTACATATACACTGTCTTTAATACTTTTATAAATGATGTCTAGTTATTGATATTGATTGTGCTCTGATATGAGGGTATATACTCTCCCTTATACAACCTTTAGACACTCACTTCTAGTCAACAACCTCTTCCATATGGTGAGGCAAACTTAATACTTATTTTGAACTAGCTCCAAGAAATAGTTTAATCAAACCAAGATTTGGATGTTACAAAGTGGTATCATAGGTCTTCCTTTCGTATTGTATAAGTATTTGGTATATGGTAGATAATAGTATTCAGCATTTTTCTCCCTATGGTGGATACCAAAATGGTGCGTCAAGAGAACGTGTTTCGGAAATATGTCTTAGTTTCTAGAAATGTGGTATTAATGTTCTCATAAAAATTGTTAGAGTTTTATATTATTTTTACTTTGAGTGAATCACATGTTGAGTATATGTTATGTTTTTTTGGTATTTATGGCACTAGGTTCTTTTAGAAATACGATATCAATTAATTTTGACTCTTAACGTCAAAGGAAAGTGGTGTATCATAAATAATATTTAGAAATAAGGGCTCACAAGTTATTAACCATCTAGTGTGTGATTTTACTAACAATAAAAGATAAATATTTATATTTTGACAAAAAACATAAATGGTGTTTTCATATATTGATTTTTGTTATAGTTATACTCAATTAGTCTACCATGTATATATATTTCCTTCTAATCAGAGACTTTGACGATTTATAGTGAGACATTTTTTGATGTCGTTGATGAATTAGTCCTCATGCACGAGAGGTGTAAAGAACAATGTAGGTCAATTGGTCAAATGATCCACATGAGTAAAACCCATCATAGGGTTTGATTCATAGGTTGGATTATTCAATGTTTCAGTAACAACCTATATTGTTCTTTTCTGCATACCATACAATGAAATTCTTCTAAAATGAACTTCATTTGTGTTTTTCTAATCAGGTGACATTGTACAATCCCAATAGATAACTAAATGATTCCGATGAACTGGACATCAATGCGGTATTATAGTATACGGATGGACAGTTATTCAGAGTTCAATATCTCTTCTACAATCATATTATAACCTCTAGGGAGCAGTTCTTTATAAGGATACTAAGAGAGGATCACAACCATAGTAGGACAATGTTGGTAGTTTTGACGATTGTATATCTATCATATCGTTACCTCCCTAAGATATGTTTGATATTTTATGTTATTTTTTTATAACTTATGAGCCATTTGTTATAAATTATTAGTAAGGATAGGTGAGTGACCAAGAGGCCATTTTTTTTACCCAGTCCCTTGTACTTTGATGTTTATATTCACTATAGGCTTGCCCAAGTTATGGAGGCCTTTTTTGGGAGTGATCTATGATATTGAATCTTTAAATAATGGTTCATGGTTTGATATTGGGTTTTGCGATGTAGGATGGTTGATGCCTTTAGATTTTGACGAAGCACATAGGGTGATTGTATTTCGACACTAGCTTGGTTAGGGAGGACTTTTTAGGTTCCAAGACCTACTGAACACTTGTTTAACTATTGTTAATGTATTCAGAGCATGGGTAGATTCTCAAAACTATAATAATGTTGGGTGATGGGACATCATTGGATAAATCATGCAATATGAGAGATGCTCAATTTTTAAGATAAATTCTGAGGGAGCTTCTGCATTAATGAGAATGACATGACATGTAGAACAATATGCTAATCCTTGTGATGGTAGACACACTATAAATTGATTTTGGAAAATATTTTGTGCATCAGTTATGTGTGGTACAATTTAAATCAAAAAACTAGTGAGTGGTCATATGAAAGTTGAGGACCGATTATTTTAATGACCTCTTATTGGCATGGCTTCCCAAATATTGTCATTAAATTTCAAATGTCCCTCTGTGGAAGAGAAAATATCCTAAATAAATATGGTACAATAATAATATTGACTTGTGGTTTGACCTGGATGTGTATCATCAAGAGAAGTGGTGCCAAGAGTTTGATAAGGACATGTATAGCTAGTTTGAATGTGAACAAGTCTCGAGAAATAAATTCATGCATATCAATGGAATATTAGTGTAATTCAAATTAGGGAAGATCTTTCTCTATACTGATATCATCTAGAGTACAATGAGATAGTACCATCACTACACCATGCTACTTTTTAATTTAAATATAATTCATTATTTGATATTGGAAGCTATTTCGGTTAAATATAAAGAGATATATAATGTAATCCATGTGGTGGGGAGTTCTCCATAGGTTGTCCCATGGTGGAAAACGTCATATTTAGTCAATGGTAGACATTTTTTTGGGGTATTGTTCCTTAATTTTTGGTTATGAGATGATGATATAGTTATGGTAATGGTGTATAGTACCATATATGTTGTATATAATGATCTTCTTGAGGGAAAAATTGTGGAGGTTATGAGACTGGTTGTTGGATATTCAAGATAGTGTAGTTATGAAGATGCTCCAGATGAGAGAATCACTACTAGTTCTACCATAATTTCTTCTTAGTGATGATAAAGCCTATTGTGGGAAGATTGTAACTTGTCCTTTTTTTAAGACTGCAAATTTTGGAAGAAATTTGAATCTTTCATATTAGGTGCATGTAAGGGGAAAAGTTTTCATTCTACTATAGTATAACATCTCATTAAATTATTTTGACTACTCCATTGGTCGAATAATATGGTTTTTTCCAGGAAATAAGTTTGTTAGGATTCCAAGTTGTTCTAATTTTTGTAAAATATATTATAATTAATAATTATTTATTTAATTAATAATTTAATTGTGCAAATTCATTCGGACATATCATTTTAAAGGAGTTTCATATTGAGATTCATTCTTTTATGTTGAGTCTGAAATAGAGATATTTTCTAATTTGAGTGATAAAATTTAGGTAAGTTTGGTGGTCTGGCCCAAGCCCCTTTTTCTTTTTTCATTCCATTTACTCCATTTAATTTTTTTTATTTTCCTTCAATGGATTCATACACACACCCCTATGGGATTCCACCTTAATGGAAAATAGATATAAGAGGATGTGAGAGAGAGAGAGAGAGATAAACTGGTAGAATGGAAGGGATGAACTTCCATATAGCTCGAGAGGATCCAAATCATTATATAGTTGTTGTAGATCATGGAAACAGGAGGGACTTTGAAAGATTCTGCATAAAGGTAGGCCATTTATATAATTTATTGTAAATCCATATATATATCTTCCTTTTTTTGTTTTTAACTACCTATTATTATATCATAATATCCCATTTTGGTTGACTTATTCTTTTTTAGGATAAATATGGCATTACCTGCTGATTAATGGGGTTTTCCATTCAGAACTCTTGATCATACAACATGTAGATCAGGGACACGAGATTGTGTTCTTCTCGTTTGAGGATGATAAATTTTTCTGATGTAAATTATTTGTGTGTGAAATGACCATCATGTATTGGGAACCAAAATTATATCTAATTACCTATCTGGACATTAAATATAGGGGCACATGGTTGTGTTTAGTATATGGTTATGATCATGTGTGGTAATATGCCATATAGAGGTAAAAATCAATTCTATGTACATAGACATTCAATGTGAGGTACACGGGTAGGTTCTCCATGTATCGTACATACCATGAAATAGATCAACACATTTTACACATGGGTTTTCAAAAACCAATTCTAGCTAGAGTATACGCCCATGTGAGGTTTTTAGAGTAAAAAATGTATATTACAGTATACATGTCTTCCACTACCGCTTTGCTATAAGATTTTGGGTTTTTATTTCAAAACACCTAGAAGTTATTATTTGGACACATGAATATTCTATTTAAATACATTTTTATGTATATCATGATAGTACTACCCTTTGTTTTATTAGAATACTCCTTGGATGTGCTCACGGAATTTTTATAAAATGGAGAGGTTCTTCCTCTAGTAATTAAATATTATTTTCTCCTAAGAGAGAGACCGTTGTCCTATGGTGGGCCTTTAGCCATATCTGTAGACTTTTATTCAAGGAATCTTACTATTTGGAAAAGATTTAATCTTATCTATTGACCAAAGGGATCAAAGGTAGGATGACATTATATTATTACTCTACCAAGGGTCCCCATTGGGGTGCCTTAATTTATATGTTGACTTAGGGAATCACATGTATGATCCCTTTACCTGTAAATTGTTCCAAGTATCTCATGTTGGATGCCTCATTATATATTCACTATTGTTGTGGGTCCCATGTATGTTTCCTCTTCTTATGTAACATTCCATTGATTACACAAAGGATTCCTTTGTTTTCATGTCCTTAGAGGATCCCATGTATGATCCCTTCATTTACCCCCATTGTTGAGGATCTTGAGTTGGATGACTCTATAGTGTTATGAAATGATGTACCCAGTGGGTGGTCTTATGTTTTACTGACCTTTATCTTGAATGTCATGTTTGAGAAGTTATAGCAACATGTGTCAGCTTAGAACATGTACATTACTTTTGAGCTTGAGAGGCTGTGGAATTAGTGATGGGTTTAGGTATTTGGCCACCCACACTCTTGTATATGTTCAATCATTTGTTTACTACTAATGCAAGGATGATTTACAGAGGTTATTACTAGGTTTTCTCCAATATTCTATATATTATGGATTATTTTATTATTATTGGGATGCTAATATGTACTTCTTGGGATCTGTATTTTGAGCCATTTGATCAGAAATTATCATTAGGGAGTCAAGGCATATTTCCTGGGCCTAGGCTGATGATCATATATAATTGACTAGAATTTAATCATGATACCTAGACAAAATTCAAAGGATTCTACCTTGAGTGATACAAAATTACCATGATCTAATTCTATTGTAAGAATCATATGGTAGATTAATTATATTATTCCAAGAGTGATATTGGATTCTGATGTAGGAATTCCAATGAAGAACTAACATGGTAGTTGAATTATATTATGATATGAGTGATAATAGATTCCCACGATGTAATTCCATATATTGACTGAGTGAGAAGTTTAATTATATTATTACAAGAGTTATAATCGATTCTCATGTAGTAACTCTATGGGTAGACTCATAGGGTAGATGAAATATATTATTCTATGAGTGATACTTGATTCCCATGTAGGAAATCCATAGGTAGACTCATAAAGAAAATGAATTATATTATTCCATGGGTGATACTAGGTTCCCATTTAGGAATTCAAGGGATGGAATCATATGGTAGATGAATTATATTACTCCTGGAGTGAGAAAAGTTTCCCATGTGGAAATTCCATGGACATAATCATAGGTAAGATTAATTATATTATTTCAAGAGTCATACTGGATTCTCATGTAGGTATTCCATAGAAGGAAATTTAGGGTAAATGAATAAATTAATAATTTTTTTCCATGATCGAATATGTAATCATTGGTTATGTACATTGGTCCCCAGTATTATTTTTATACGTAAAATATCCATTTATTACGATTTATATATATTACCTGGAATCCTTCGTAATAGTGAGTAGAGGTGAGTATGGGTGAACCAAATGATAGAACATGTATCCCCTGGGTATTGAGGTAGCTTTCTCAGAGACATTTCTGGAATTGGATGAATAATATATTATCAATTAGGGTTATAGAACATGATATCAACATAATCATACATGGATTTAGTTGTAGTACATCAAACTCAATTCTGTTATTCCAATATGTTTAACAGTAGAGATTACAAATCCAAGGATCTAATGTTTTTGGTTTATGCTCATACATTCCCCTTAATCATTTAAATATATATATGGCATGAAAAATATTATTAATAGTGAGGGTTTCATCCATATTCTTTTTATAAGGTGAAAATATAGGGACTATTCCAATCTACCATTAAATGTGTATACTAGATCGTCTTCGTTGATTTCAAGGAATTAAAATGGAGAAATCCTTAAGATCTTTAATCAGGGTAACTCTCTGTCTGAGTGGGGAATTGATGATGATTCATAATATGGAAATGATATTTAATATTATGATCGTTATATATATTTTATTATGGATGATGTTGAGGCCATTTGTCTGACCTCAGCAGCCTCCTTTTTAATTTTTTTTCTTTTTAATAAATTTTATAAAAAATTTCTTCTAGCAAGACTATATTGGTAATATATATAAACCTATAAATATTTATATCAAAGAGAGAACATTTAATAGTTGATATCAATAATGGAAGAAGGAATCAATTGTGGTTTCAATTGATATATTTTACTTATCACTTCAGTTGTGTCTCGGTTACGATTAGCATATTTCTTGAGCATATAATTCTGACATTATTGTTATTAGTTCATTGTTGGGTGGCCTGCTTAGATTATTTCTCCTCACAATACATGTGTCTTATTCTATGTAAAGATGTTATTTTTTCAATTAGTTTTTAGAATAGATTTTATGATGGATATGGATGAGGCCTAGGGTTTTATGCTTGAGTAGAGCCGATAGTGTGGATTCTATTAATCAAGCTTGAATAGCTCAACTATTTTTTGGAGACTGGGTATGTAGTCTGGTATGATGTTTATTAGATATCCATGTACTTTTATTTATGTTTTCATTATGTACTCATGTATATGAGATCAGTTTAATGGATGTTGAGTGTGGTATTTATGAAAAGATTTTTCACTATTTTATAAAATTTCATTCATCATTACAGTAAATTATATTTATTTATATCTACTACTTCCTCTCACTATTTGTTTCTTCATTATAAGATATTAGTTTTTCTCCACTATTGTTACTCCAAAATGAGGGTATAGTCTCTCCAAAGTACCCCCATTAAACCCTTACTTCTATTCAGCATCCTCCATTATATGTGGAAGCATACTTTAGGCTTTGTGGGGAACTGACTCGAGGAACCGGTTTAATGGAACCTAAAATGGGTTGTTACATTCCCCATTAAAAATACACCAAAAATTTTATTATGTAACTGTTCCATTTTAATAGGGCTTCCAATAAGTCCTTAACATTCTGATGGAGTTTCGTCATCCAACTAGAGATACTTATAGGGAAATAAAATGTCTACCAACATCGCTGAGTTCTTTGTTTCTCTCTATTACGTACCTTCTAGGGTCCACAAACATTGTCCAAAACACAATCTAACATTAAATTTTTATTGATCCCTAGATTTTCATAATGAAACTGTAAACATTTTATAAATAGTTTTCTACATGATTCCAAAAACAATTAATTTCATTATGAATCAAAATAATCAAAACACCCCACCTTCAAGACTCAAAATTCAAATTCCCTATACAATTACTAACCCAAAACAATCCAGTTCATCACGTTAAAAATATTATTTATATCATAAAATGGTTCTTATATATTAACATGAATAAATTAATAATGAAATAACACTAATATATTCGATGTTACCTTATATTCAATTCCATGCAAGCACTTACTATGCTTAAACTTCAATAATAATGGATTGTTTTTTTAACTTCTACTCAAAAAAATAACTTTTATCTTACATTATCCATTAATTTATAAAACTCCTTTAATTTATTAGTAAACGTAAAACTTGTATGATGCTATAAAAAAATTAGTATGTAATTCTACATTTATGTTATGATTTTCCTTATATTATATCGTAGTGTTGAAGCATCAATAATCAAGTTTTGAATTTCATTTTCCTATATTATAGAAGTAAGTTGTAAATTTTGATGACCATCACACCATAAACATTTTATAATGTTCGATTCCCCATGAAATATCTATCTCATATATCATGTGTTCATATGATTTTTGTATTTTTTGCCACTATAGGAAACATTGATCATAACATGGATATTTTATTCTTTTATCTATAGATTTATTTGAAATATTAAAATAAAAAAAATTCCACCCACTTAACATATTGAGGTTTATTACAAAGTAAATTAATCCAACTTCTGTCCAATTATATCCTTTCGACTAGTATATATAAATAACAGAACATATATTATTTAAATAAATAAATCATATAAATAGAACATAATATTTATGAAATAACCAATCGTGATTATCATAAAAATTGGAATTTATAATATTTTACCAAAAAATACTAAATCACAATATACATGTTTTTGATTGATTTTATGATTTCATATATTATGATATAAATATAAAATATAAAATAAAATTTTTTAATGAAACATTTTGAAAAAAAATCTATATATTATAGAAATTTTTAGTTAATACTTTTATTGTTATATTAAAATGAATTTTTCTATTTGGGGAAGGTTGATTTTAGGGTAACATATATTGTATGAATCATAATATATCTTATGAATATACCATTTAACATAACATTTGAGTAGAAAAATTGGAACTATTTAATTATTATATCATAAAAAATAATAAAATAATGTTTTCATTATAATCAATAATAAAAAATACTATTTCACTCTAATTATAAAATGAACATGTAAACTATATGTAACATTATCTCTATGTCATATGTAAAAATATATATTTTACTAAAATTTTATCTTAATATTTACGTGATAAAAAATCATTTTACTCATTTGTATTCCACTAGATATCATTCTACATTTATGAAAATAATTAAAACAATTACTAATAATTCCAATTCAAATTATGAAAATTTAATCAGAAGAAATAAATATCACTTATTGAATTTTCTAAAAAATAAAAAATATAAAGAAATATGGTTAAAAGGTGATTGATGAAATCATCAATGAAAAATAACAATAAACCATAATATTTTAAATAATGATAAATAATTATTTGATAATTGTTCTTCTATTCATATATCTTGTTATGGATTGGGTGATGTTATGATATAGATAGTGATGATCGATGTTAAACTAAAGGGGGTGAATCAAAAAAGGGAGGGATACTGGAAAACTTTCTATGGTTGATATTAGACTATATGAGGATGAGAGTTGAATGGAGGGTCACTTCTACATGACTATAGGATCCATAAAGGGGAAATAAGGGGTGGTATCATAAGGGTAAAAAGTCACTAATATTATGAATCAGAAAGTAGAATGATGAATGTAAAATAATTTTTGGAATATATGATTTTATTAGAAATGTTTTTATAAAATCCTTCACTAAACTAATTATTAGTGATTATTTTTTAAATAAACAAATATAATTACTAGTTCAAGAATTTTTATGAATAACTTCTACTAATTAAATGAATGAAAATTTTATACAACTAAATATTTTTAATACATAATGGGTATTTAAAGCCTCCGTATGTAAACCAATACTAGATATTCAATATTTTTAAGGATTGATTATTTTTTAACTATAAATGGTAGATTTGTTATGTATTTCAGTTTTAAAAAAAAAATAGGGAAATGAATATATTCCAGTGTTTATACAGACACATGTATATTTTTATGTTTATGCCTATTAATGGATGTTCATGCATACACATATAAGAGTAAATATATTTGAAATATTTAGATGCAGACATAATTTTTTTTTAATGAAGTCTATTACTGTGGATTGAAAAATAAAATCAATATGATATTGATTGGGAAGGTGATATCCTCAACAATGTGGAAATGTATATTGGAAAAAGGAATACAGTAAAAATTAGAAATTAACTAAATGAATATTCTCATTTTTTGGGAGTGTAAAACTATATGTTTGTGTGTGTGGGGGGGTGTGTATACCTATTATTTTTATAATAAAACCCTCAGTGTTGGTGATAATGAAAATAAATAAAATAAAAACCATGTTAGTAATAATATTACTATCTATTTGACTTAGTAAAATAAAATTTAAATTAAAATAAACTAATATTTTATGATCTATAAGCTCCCACATATATTGTAAAATATTAGATTGATGATTTTGATGGAATTTGTTAATATATATAGGGCATAAAAATAATAAAAACAATTTTTTATTAGTGTATTATAACTCAACCCTTCCATCCACTAATGAACCATATTTTGTGTCTTAGTTATTCAATTCAATTTAATTTTTATATATTTATTATGAGTTTTTTTAAAATAAGACGGTAGTTAGATGTGTCCTAGGGGGAAAAGAAAGAGATAGAGAAAAAAATAATGCTTTTTTGGAAAGTGTGTTTGTTTTTTATTGGGAAAAAACATATCTAGAAAGATAAGAAATGATCAACCAAGAAAATTATATAACACAATCATTCCACTCATTTATAATAAATAAAATAATTTACAAAATTTTATATTTACATTATGAATATTTTCTTTTCAAGATATTCGACATTAACCTAGAAGAGAAATAAAATATGTAGCCAATGGAATTTTTTTCCAATGGAATTAATGGGTTGAATTAATCTCCAAATGATTATGATGGATCCTCTCTACCACATATTCTATTAATAATTCTTCTATGGGAATGATAGATAGTGATATGGTAGGATCTTAATATTTTTGTAATTTTAAAAAATATATATTATATTCATTTGCGACCCAATCAAAATATTTGATCCTATTTATATAACTATTAAAGAAACCACATAAGAGTCAAAATATTTACAAACATTTAATTGATAATGATACATTTTACTAATTGATTCATAAAATTATAACAAATTATAATCATTATAATTAAATTTTCAACATATTAATAAAAGATTTATCTATTAAAAATTCAATGAATTATATTTTTTAATATTATTAGAAAATATACGGTTTCTTAGATGAATTACTGAATAATTAAAAATAATGATCATATAATATTAATTCTTTATTGCTTACAAACACAATGTAGTGGAATGTATCCCATCTTATTTTACATCAGCACAAATCAAGGCATTGTTAAGACAATTATGACACGGTTTCAATTTAATGTATATTTTATTAAATATCCAACATATACTAATGCCTCAAAGACATAGTTAACATTCATATTATGTCACATAACATGTAACAACTTTTAATAATATATCCAAAAATCCCTTTGGACATCATCTAAAAATCCTTATGGAAAATTCATTATTTATTTTCACTAGATGTTACATCATACACATTTTTTTTGAAAACAAATATCAAAAAAATAATTTATATATCATCGAAAATAATTTTGTGGCTCTAAATGTTTTTTATAAACACATTAAAACACAAATTATTACTCATTCACACAACGAGAAATTTTAACCCCACGAGCCATAATAGCATTGAAAATAATTATGTATTACAAAATCCATAATTATACGAAAAGGAAGACATTTATAAAGTAATCAACGGTATTAATGATAAAATGGGATATAGAATGATCTATATCACACATAATTATATCTACAATTTTATACATAATTTATATCATATACAAGTATGCATAGTTATATAACCCATTTTTCTAAGATATAAAATTACCATGGGACACATAGAATACCAAAAATTTATACCCTAATTATACATTCATGATTATAAAAGTATATAATCACCATATAAAGGTGTATATCACTTTCCATTCACCCAGATGGATGAGCACATCATAGAACTATCTTCCAAATATAAAATAACATCATATGTCAGGTTTGTTGATATGAACATAGACTGAATTAGTCTATCTCATTGAAGGTCATAGATGTAAAAAACTATTGAGATGTGTGGTTGTTCTCTATTTATAAACCAACATATTATAAGTCTTGATGATCACAAAAGTAATTGTTTTTTATTAATGATTTTACATTATGTGTGTGATAATATATTTCTTAAGTCTTGTAACTATTTTTAAATGTTTATTATAATATTTTATAAATTATTATTTGAACAAATTTCAATATATATTAAATTTTTTGTTTTGGTTTTATTTTCTTATTTTTTGAGAAAAATATTTTATATTAAACCTTGAGAATGTCAGAGTTAATCTTTTGAATGAATAAGTCATTCTTACATATAGAAAATTGACAATGTCTTTAATCTTAAACAAGTAGATATAAATCTTTTATAAGTAGTTCACATTTGATGTTATTCATATATAATTTATCCATGTTATAAATTTATCTCACATGAGGTAATTTTTTAATTAAAAAATCTTATATAGTCAATGTTTATTCATGTGAGATATGTTTAAGTTATAGTTTACACTCTTGGGGTAATATTATATAAATTGAAAAATATTACACATATATTTATAATCATAGGGTAATATTAAAAAGGAATGAATTATTATTTTATGAGATCAAATATTAGTTTATTTATATGTAGAAACAAGAAAGATGATGTAATACTTAAATAAATGATATGTTCTAAGATTTATACTACACGATGGATGAAAAATTGTTTATTTGGAGTTGTTCATGGAATATTTCGTTTACTTAATAATGATAATATATTTTCTAAAGCATAAAATGTTTTATTAAAAATAATATTACATTTAGTGAATTTTTATTGAGTTATTATTGTTTATGTAATAATTAAGGAAGACAAATGTTCCTCTAATAGGAAAAATAATTACATATTTTAAAGAGAATTATCAATGTTTCTGTTTATTAGAATTAATTTAATTAATATTATTATTTAATCATGTCATTAAAGTAATTCAGAATATAATAGTATTATAATAAATACACATCAACAACATTATAATAGTACAAAAAAATTTACATTTACATCTAATTTAATAATTTTTTATTACTTGTCTATTAGGGAAAAAACAAAAACAAAATATGATATAAACTATTCTTCAACTATTTTTTTGATTTCCAAAATACATTACTATACATCATTTGATGTTATTTATACTTCTCATGACATTAATGTTTAATTTTCTAAAGAATGATAACATCTTTAATTGTCTTCTTATCATTATTGTATGTTTCTAGTTATCATAAAAATTGATTTTATATTTCATTTTGAATGAATTCTTATTATACAAAGTTTGGTTGAGTTTCCTATTGAATGAATAGTTGTAAAGACCCCATTAAATGATATTTTATTATAAAATTATATATATGTCATCTTCTTCAACATAACCATTATGCTACCTAATAAAATAATCCAAATAAAATCGGAAATATTATATTTATCATATGTGGAGTTGTGTAAGGTATTTTTTGGGGGACCCCAAACCAAAATAAAATTTATGGTGAGAATTTTCCATTACAATATTTTATTTTTTGGTAAAAAACATATTAAAATGGGATAGATTGAAGAGAAAATATTAAAGAGAGTTTTAAATTTCAAAAAGGTTAAATTTAAGAACTCAACTCACATAACATTTAGTCAGTTAATTTAATATAAATATGATAATATTTCATATCGGATCATGAATGTTGTGTTATCAATGTGGTTAAGTTGATGTTTATGGAGCTATATACTATTATTGCAGTGTATCTTATTAATTATGGAATATATATAGTCAGAGAACCTTATTCTAATAGGGAAAAAATTTAATGTTAAAAAACATGGAAGAATATAAATCTTATAAAAAAACTTATGAATGTATATAAAATAGTGATAATTTCATATATGATTCCTTTTAGTGAACTGGATTTATAGAGTGAAGATATGGATGATGGATTTTATTTTTATTCAATTTTCATAAATGTCATCATTTTTTTAGTATCTGGTGATATTAATAGTGTTTTTTAATGTCCTAAAACTTATGAAATGCGATAAATTATACCTATTTTTTAAAAATGTATAGTGTAATGGCCCGGACCTCTCCGGTCCATTACTTTGTGAAATGTTGGTATTGGAGGTGTTCCGGGAGGTCAAGGGGACTTATCCCCAACACTTTGCCAATTTTCCAGTTTTATGAACAGTAACAGATCGGTGAGATAGATCAGTTTCACAGATTGGTGAGACAGATCGGTTTCACAGATCAGTTTCACAGATCGGTGAGACAGATCAGTCTCACAGATCGGTGAGACAGATCAGTGTCACAGATCGGTGAGACAGATCAGTTTCACAGATCGGTGAGACAGATCAGTTTCACAGATCGGTGAGACAGATCAGTTTCAGAGATCGGTGAGACAGATCAGTTTCACAGATCGGTGAGACAGATCGGTTTCACAGATCGGTGAGACAGATCAGTTTCACAGATCAGTTTCACAGATCGGTGAGACAGATCGGTGTCACAGATCGGTGAGACAGATCGGTTTCACAGATCGGTGAGACAGATCGGTTTCACAGATCAGTTTCACAGATCGGTGTGACAGATCGGTTTCACAGATCGGTAGCACAGATCAGTTTCACAGATCGATGAGACAGATCAGTAGCACAGATCGGTAGCACGGATCGGTAGCACAGATCGGTAGGTGTACAGTAACGGTAGGTGAACAGTGTTTCCAGACTCCTACTGTTCTGCCCTTTTTACGTTTCCTTTGACGTAAAATACTTTTAAAGCCTTATTTTAAGGGCTCTTAAGGCTGATTCAAATGCCATAAATCCTATATTAATTATTCCTAAGGCTTGGAATGTTTTACTTGGTCAAACCGCGTGGGTTAATGCGATCCGTTTTTAATGGAGAATTAACCGGATCTTAAATCGTCACCTCGTTAAATCTTAAAAAGGGACAAGATATCATTCTTCCTTGTTCCTTCCCTTTGTTCTTAACTAAGAGGCGCTAGAACCTTTCAATCCTTTCCGTAGGAGTTGCACAAACAACCCTTACTTCTAGGATCAGTCCCGCTCTGTTGGATGCAACCAAGCTGTGTCGATCATTCTTCCACATAAGTTGTCGGGAGGGGAGGATCGTGACCTGCTGTGTGGATAAAGGACGTCAAGAACTCTTCGAGGTAGGGGATTCATGGCTTCTCTAATTATATATGTGCAATCGTAGAATTATCATGATTTATTCCTTTGGATCACAATGAAATTGACCTAATTAAATACTTGAACTGGATTAAAAGAATTGGTTGATCGCGTGTTGTTGCTTTATACCGTGATAACGGTTTTCCTCATGTTTTCCAAGATATAGTGATATCTATGTTTTCTTTGATTTATTGTTCATTCATGATTGAAATTGATAATGAACATAAAGCTGGAATTAACTGTTGATTAATTGGCGAAGGATAAAGAGGCATGTAAATTAATCTAGTTATTGTCGTTGTTGTAGTTGTTCTAATTTGAGGATAATCAAATTAGGGAAGTAAGCATGGTTATTTAATTGTGATAGCTTACTGATTAGGTATCCATGATTGGAACCTACGAATAACAAATCTGTTAATTCAATATGGTTTAGAGAACAGATTATGTGGGAATTTCAAAAAGGGTTCTGAGTTACCCTCTTGTTTGTTAACGGGCCGAGAGCCCATTTTGTGATGTTTGTTTTCCTGCTGATTGTGCTGTGATGTGAGCCTGGACGGTTGTTGTGATATGTAGAGGCATGGAGGCCTTATAGTTGTGGTAGCGGATGACGCCTAGTCTGGCGAGATGCATCGGTTTATGCATATGGTTGTCAGGGAGGGCACCAGGGGTGATGGAATGGGATGGATGTGGTTGCTGGTTGCTTGTGGTGTTCTTGAATGTTAATCTGCCTTGCTTTTCCCCACTGCTCAAGGCAGCTGGTCTTGCTACCATTCTTCTAATGGAGGCGAAGGCGCGCGGGGTATGCCACGTGCTTTCCGTGTTTATCCTCTCGAGGGAGAATGAGTATATGCTCTTTCTATAGGCGGCAAAGACCCGACGGGTAGTATATCTACTCACCGTGTTGAGCTTCCTTTGTGTTTAGAAGCATAGGATGTTTTTCTAGAATTCTTGGGAATGTGGAAAAGTATTTCTGTAATGAATGTTTGATTAAATGGTGAAAATCCACGGGGATGGAGATGCTGGAATTTAAAGGTGATGTGAATCTTAAAATGGGCAGTTGTTTTTGAAAGTGATGCCATTTCAGTTAAATGTGGAATTGTTTATTCTTAACTAATGTTTAAAGAATTAATTAATGTACAGCGGAACTGATAAATGAGAATGGAGTAATCTAATAAAGCTCTTCAATTGGTTGTGTGCTTATAGGATACCTAGTCTTAGAAGTACCAGCCTGGAGTCTGAGAGACGTTAGCTGCAGTTGTATCAAAGACTAGGTAATGCCCATATTGTGGATGTGAGTTACTTATATATTCTGTACTTTTTGTGTTTCTATACGCTACTCCACCCTGTCGGTAAGGGCAACTGACACCCCGGGGATTCTGAGCCCTGGGGGGGTGTTTTCCCCAACATTCTGATGGGAGGTTGAATGGCTGACTACCCCCTTTGGCCCCGCTCTCTTCTCTTGGTAGATCTTAGTGCTGGTAGGCACAGTGGTTAGTTTTACCCATATATGTGTGTAGAGGGCTGTAATGGCTTGTGGTTATTTCACACACATATATTCTGGATATAGTATCCTATGGACTACTATAGGTGTAATGTGTATAGGCTGTGATGGCTTGAGGATCCTTACTCGGTGTATGGGCTGTAATGGCTTGAGGTATAATACCCGACGTATGATACACGTTATGCGAGCTGTGGTGGATCCCAGAAACTACCTGGTTACCTTTGGTTGTGAGTATTGTGTGGAGCTTAGCCCAGGTGTCTGCGGGAAAACCTTTGTGGTGCACGAGGTGCAGATTGGGGAGCTTGACCCATGTTGATACGGGCAAGCCTTTGGAGAGAGATGCACAGGACGTATGTCGTTGGGGCAAAGCGGCAAACCAGTGGGGAAGTGGTAGTGGGGTACCCTTGATATTCTTTATTATATGCTATATTCTTGTATGCGTTACTTGGTGAGAGTATCCATGGTGAGGTTGGGAACATAGTATACCTGTTTAGGTGACGAGTTAGTTTCACTTGTTGTTCACTGGGCATTAGCATGCTTTCTTTACTTTTGCACGAGAGGCTTGGGGAGGATCCTACTGAGTATACTGTTATACTCACCCTATGTATATATAAACTATTTTTCAGTTCACTTGGAGCAGGTTGGAGATCAAGTTGGTTACTACTAGCTTGCGGTTGGAGGAGGAGCTGTTCGGGCTTGTGGTCGCTGCCGTTTTTCTTTCTTTTGGGTACTTTTAGTTTTCCATTTCAGTTGTAGTACTTTTGCATGACATTTCATATATGTACTTGGGTTTCTTTTACATTTCAGTTATGAGTTGGAGTTGGTTGGATTTTATTCTATCTCTCTCTTCTGCATGTGTTCTCTTAGAGGGTAATGCCTCCCATTTGTGTGTGTATTATACCCTCGGTGCTAGTCGCCAACCCGGGGCCTACTGGAGGCGGGACTCGGGGGTCATTATCTCCCTTTTCACATTGCCGGCCCAGGAGGGGTACACTTTGTGGGGAGGGGGTCGTGACAGAGTGGTATCAGAGGTCTGGTCGAGGGATAGGATGGAGTTTGGAGTTAGGCACAGGTAAGGATGCATGGGATGGTAGGGAAACGGTGTCATTCATGTTTAGAAAGTGGGGTAAACACTGGAGACCGGCAGAGACATAGGCGTTCAGGGCCCCCTATGATCTGTTGCACGGACCTTTAAGTTTACGATGGCTACTAAACAAAGTGATACTGGTTGCAGGGTAGAGACTTAGGAAAGGATCATGCATCATTATTCCTTGCGCCTGTGTTTGAATGGGTAGACCTTGGGATAGGTAACCTAAAATTAATAAAACAAAATAATAAATTAATTAATGTTGAATCTTCCATATTCCAGGCTTAGGAGCTCTAACGGTTGTTATTTTACAGGTATGGCTCCAGGTCGACGTCCTCGTCAGGTTTGTGCAGAAGATGCCCAGCAGGCTGTTCCAGCAGATCGCCTCCGGGTAGAGGTTGACGATGATGACACTTGGAGGAAGACACTCCGAGAGTTTCAGCACCAGAGTCTACAGAAGTACGAGGGCTCCGTTTTAGATGCAGTCACAGAAGACTGGTTGGAGGAGGTCGAGATAGGCTTCAGTTCGATTCATGCTCAGAAGGAACACTGGGTGTCCTTGGTTGTGACGATGTTGCGTGGAGCAGGCAGGGGACAGCCCCATGACGCTCCCCGTCCTTAGAGAGCAGAGCACGGCTCTGGTGGTGGTCGTCATCAGGGTCAGAGAGGTCATGGAGGTGGTCGTGGTCAGCTTCATGCTCTAGCGTTTCCAGCTCCAGGCGAGCCAGATGTCATCCGAGGTACCCTTTGCTTGTTTTCTACCTTTGTGTATGCCTTGTTTGATTCAGGAGTGACACACTCCGTTATATCCCCTACCCTTGTCCACGCTTTGGGACTTGAGGTAGAGAGGCTTCTAGTGCCCTTGGCGTTGACTACGCCAGTTGGAGGTCGAGCTAGCTTGTTTGAAGTATGTAGATACTGTGAGCTAGTGTTGGGGAAGCACCGCTCTTGGGGAGATTTCCTATGTTTACGAATACAACCATATGATGTCATCCTCGGCATGGATTGGTTGTATTCGGTGCAGGCTATTGTGGATTTATACAGGAATAAGGTCGTTTTCTTTGATGAAGACAGAGAGGAAGTAGTGTTTGTTGGTGAGAGAGATCCTCGGATGAGTCATAGACGAGTTTCATCCTTATCATCAATGATGGTTGGGATGATGCTGAGTTCTTCAGAGGTTTAACAGTTGGCGTTTCCTAGGGTCGTAGAGGAGTACCCTGATGTCTTTCCAGAAGAGGTTGTATCCTTACCCCCTCGACGAGAGATCGAGTTTGGGATCGAGCTACAGCCAGGAGCGTCTCCTATCTCTATGTCTCCATATAGGATGGCCCCTTCTGAGTTACGGGAGCTACGTATTCAGCTCGATGGTCTATTGCAGTGTGGTTTTGTTCGGCCAAGTGTGTCACCGTGGGGTGCACCAGTCTTGTTCGTGAAAAAGGCTGATGGCAGTTTGCGGTTGTGCGTCGATTATCGTCGCTTAAACAAAGTGACAATAAAGAACTGTTATCCTCTCCCGCGGATTGATGACCTATTCGATCAACTGAAGGGTGCAAGTTGGTTTTCAAAGATCGACTTGCGGTCAGGATATCATCAGATGCGTGTAAAGGATGAGGATATCCCGAAGACTGCTTTCCGCTGTCGTCATGGGCATTATGAGTTTGTTGTAATGCCATTCGGCGTGACAAATGCTCCAGCTGTTTTCATGGGGTTGATGAATGCTGTGTTCCGTGAATTCTTGGACAAGTTTGTTGTGGTTTTCATTGACGACATCCTTGTGTACTCCACATCTGAAGAAGAGCATGCAGAACATCTACGAGCTGTTTTGGGAGTTCTTCGCCAACATCGGTTGTTTGGGAAGTTGTCCAAGTGTGAGTTCTGGGCTTGAGAAGTTCGTTTATTGGGACATGTTGTGTCCCAACAGGGAGTAGTTGTGGATCCTTCGAAGATAGAAGCAGTGGTGTCTTGGCCAGCCCCCAAGACTGTGTCAGAGGTGCGATGTTTCCTTGGTCTAACAGGCTATTATAGGAGGTTTGTGGCTAATTTCTTCCGAGTTGCGACTCCTCTGACAGCTTTGACCAGGAAGGATCAAGCGTTCATATGGACTGATCAGTGTCAGACAGCTTTCGAGTATCTAAAGGAGAAGTTGGTAAGTGCTCCAGTCCTTTGTCTTCCAACGGAGGGAGTCCAGTTTGATGTTTTCTGTGATGCTTCAAATCTGGGGCTAGGTTGTGTTCCATGCAGCAGAGGTCAGTTTTTTCTTATGGGTCTCGGCAGTTGCGTCCCCATGAACGCAACTATGCCACCCATGATCTTGAGTTGGTAGCCGTGGTGTTTGCGCTGAAGTTGTGGAGACATTACCTCATTGGCGAGCGCTTTGTGGTTTTCACCGATCATAAGAGTTTGAGGTATGTTTTCTCTCAGCGGGATTTGAACTTGTGGCAGCGTCGGTGGATGGAGTTCTCGCAGGAATACGACTTCGAAATATCGTATACACCTGGGAAGGGAAATGTTGTTGCTGATGCACTGAGCCGAAAGTCACGTAATGATGTTGTGCGTGAATCTGGTGATTCCTGGAGAGGGATGGAAGAGCTAGCAGCTTTGCATCTTGTTATGGGAGAAGTTGGAGGAAGTGGTTGTCTTTTCCAGATGACGGTGCAGTCATCCCTGATGCAAAAGGTGGAAGAGTCTCAGTTGGGTGGTCTAGAGGTGGAAGTTTTGAGAGACAGAGTTGTTTGTGGGGAGGCCCCTGATGGTTGGTCGGAGGATGAACAACACCGAGTGTTGTATCATGACAGGCTTTTTGTTCCCTTGGCGATGCGCGAGACGGTTCTCCGAGAGTTCCATAGCTCGCCCTTAGCTGTACATCCTGGTGTGACGAAGATATATCGATCCTTGAGGAGTCAGTTTTGGTGGCCTGGACTGAAGCGTTCAGTTGCAGAATGTGTGTCTCGATGTTTAGTCTGCCAGAAGGTGAAGGCCGAACACCGTGTTCCTGGTGGTCTTCTCCAGCACTTAGAGATTCCTCAGTGGAAGTGGGAGGACATCTCAATGGACTTTGTTACAGGTTTACCTCGAGCTCCGGGAGGACATGATGCTATATGGGTGGTAGTGGATCATTTAACTAAATCGGCCCACTTCATAGCAATCAAGGAGTCGAGATCAGTGGAGGTTTTGTCGAGGCAGTATCTGGAGGAGGTGGTGAGGCTTCACGGAGTTCCTAAGACGATCATTTCTGATCGAGACCCTCGTTTTACCTCGAGGGTGTGGAGAGGTCTCCAGCATGCTTTTGGCTCTCAACTATGCCTTAGAACTGCTTTTCATCCTCAAACGGATGGTCAGACAGAGCGAACCATCCAAACTCTTGAAGACATGTTGCGCTCTTGTGTTCTTGATTTTGGAGGTTCATGGGTGAAGCACTTACCTTTGGTAGAGTTCGCTTACAATAATAGTTTTCACTCTACCATCGGCATGGCGCCGTTTGAAGCCTTGTATGGCCGGCCATGCCGTTCTCCGTTGTGCTGGACTGGGGTCGGAGAGTCAGCAATTCTCGGACCAGAACTAGTGAAGAATACGACGGAGATGGTTCAAGTGATTCGTGAGAGGATGAAGACAGCACAAGATCATCAGAAATCTTATGCGGATCAAAGAAGGAGACCCTTAGAGTTTAATGTTGGGGATCATGTGTTTCTGAAGGTGACTCCCCGTCGTGGGCAGCGAAGGTTTGGTCGCGGAAGTAAGCTTTCTCCCCGTTTTGTTGGGCCTTTCGAGGTGTTAGCTCATGTTGGAGCTGTGGCATATCGAGTAGCACTTCCCCCTTGGATGAGTCGGATACATGATGTTTTTCATGTATCGCAGCTCTGTCATTATCTTCATGATGAATCTCATGTTATCGATTGGGGAGAGATCGATATTGATGATGATGCAACCTTCGAGGAGCGACCTGTGGAGATCAAAGACCACAAGGAGAAGGGGTTGCGTGGGTGTTCTATTCCTTTAGTTCATGTCTTGTGGTGACACGGTGGCATGGAGGAGAGTACCTGGGAGCGTGAGTCACAGATACGTGCTCAGTACCCAGAGTTGTTTAATGTTTAACTCCTTTCATGTAATGATGTTTTCTCTGTGGTTGGACCTTTCATGTTTTGTTTATGTACCTTTGATGTGATGTTATGTTTGAATTGTTTTTATGGGTTGTTTGTTCTAGGATGTCGTAGTTTTCTTCCAGTTTTTGAACAACTCATGGTGGTTTTCCCCTGAGAGGTATCTTATGGGGTGGTTGTTCGGACCCCTCTTTTCTTCTGGGTTGGTTTTTAATTATCGAGGACGAGAATGTTTTGAGAGGTATCTAATGTAATGGCCCGGACCTCTCCGGTCCATTACGTTGTGAAATGTTGGTATTGGAGGTGTTCCGGGAGGTCAAGGGGACTTATCCCCAACACTTTGCCAATTTTCTAGTTTTATGAACAGTAACAGATCGGTGAGACAGATCAGTTTCACAGATCGGTGAGACAGATCGTTTTCACAGATTAGTTTCACAGATCGGTGAGACAGATCAGTCTCACAGATCGGTGAGACAGATCAGTTTCACAGATCGGTGAGACAGATCAGTTTCACAGATCGGTGAGACAGATCAGTTTCACAGATCGGTGAGACAGATCAGTTTCACAGATCGGTGAGACAGATCAGTTTCACAGATCAGTGAGACAGATCGGTGTCACAGATCTGTGAGACAGATCGGTTTCACAGATCAGTTTCACAGATCGGTGAGACAGATCGGTTTCACAGATCGGTGAGACAGATCGGTGTCACAGATCGGTGAGACAGATCGGTTTCACAGATCCGTTTCACAGATCGGTGTGACAGATCGGTTTCACAGATCGGTAGCACAGATCAGTTTCACAGATCGGTGAGACAGATCAGTAGCACAGATCGGTAGCACGGATCGGTAGCACAGATCGGTAGGTGTACAGTAACGGTAGGTGAACAGTGTTTCCAGACTCCTACAGTTCTGCCCTTTTTACGTTTCCTTTGACGTAAAATACTTTTAAAGCTTTATTTTAAGGGCTCTTAAGGCCGATTCAAATGCCATAAATCCTATATTAATTATTCCTAAGGCTTGGAATGTTTTACTTGGTCAAACCACGTCGGTTAATGCGATCCATTTTTAATGGAGAATTAACCGGATCTTAAATCGTCACCTCGTTAAATCTTAAAAAGGGACGAGATATCATTATCCCTTGTTCCTTCCCTTTGTTCTTTACTAAGAGGCGCTAGAACCTTTCAATCCTTTCCGTAGGAGTTGCACAAACAACCCTTACTCCTAGGATCAGTCCCGCTCTGTTGGATGCAACCAAGCTGTGTCGATCATTCTTCCACATAAGTTGTCGCGAGGGGAGGATCGTGACCTGCTGTGTGGATAAAGGACGTGAAGAACTCTTCGAGGTAGGGGATTCATGGCTTCTCTAATTATATATGTGCAATCGTAGAATTAGCATGATTTATTCCTTTAGATCATAATGAAATTGACCTAATTAAATACTTGAACTGGATTAAAAGAATTGGTTGATCGCGTGTTGTTGCTTTATACCGTGATAACGATTTGCCTCATGTTTTCCTAGATATAGTGATATCTATGTTTTCATTGATTTATTGTTCGTTCATGATTGAAATTGATAATGAACGTATAGCTGGAATTAACTGTTGATTAATTGGCGAAGGATAAAGAGGCATGTAAATTAATCTGGTTATTGTCGTTGTTGTAGTTGTTCTAATTTGAGGATAATCAAATTAGGGAAGTAAGCATGGTTATTTAATTGTGATAGCTTACTGATTAGGTATCCATGATTGGAACCTACGAATAAAAAATCTGTTAATTCAATATGGTTTAGAGAACAGATTATGTGGGAATTTCAAAAAGGGTTCTGAGTTACCCTCTTGTTTGTTAATGGGCCGATAGCCCATTTTGTGATGTTTGTTTTCCTGCTGCTTGTGCTGTGATGTGAGCCTGGACGGTTGTTGTGATATGTAGAGGCATGGAGGCCTTATAGTTGTGGCAGCGGATGACGCCTAGTCTGGCGAGATGCATCGGTTTATGCATATGGGTGTCAGGGAGGGCACCAGGGGTGATGGAATGGGATGGATGTGGTTGTTGGTTGCTTGTGGTGTTCTTGAATGTTAATCTGCCTTGCTTTTCCCCACTGCTCAAGGCAGCTGGTCTTGCTACCATTCTTCCAAAGGAGGCGAAGACGCGCGGGGTATGCCACGTGCTTTCCGTGTTTAGCCTCTCGAGGGAGAATGGGTATATGCTCTTTCTATAGGCGGCAAAGACCCGACGGGTAGTATATCTACTCACCGTGTTGAGCCTCCTTTGTGTTTAGAAGCATAGGATGTTTTTCTAGAATGCCTGGGAATGTGGAAAAGTATTTCTGTAATGAATGTTTGATTAAATGGTGAAAATCCATGGGGATGGAGATGCTGGAATTTAAAGGCGATGTGAATCTTAAAAGGAGCAGTTGTTTTTGAAAGTGATGCCATTTCAGTTAAATGTGGAATTTTTTATTCTTAATTAATGTTTAAAGAATTAATTAATGTACAGTGGAACTGATAAATGAGAATGGAGTAATCTAATAAAGCTCTTCAATTGGTTGTGTGCTTATAGGATACCTAGTCTTAGAAGTACCAGCCTGGAGTCTGAGAGACGTTAGCTGCAGTTGTATCTAAGACTAGGTAATGCCCATAGTGTGGATGTGAGTTACTTATATATTCTGTACTTTTTGTGTTTCTATACGCTACTCCACCCTGTCGGTAAGGGAAACTGACACCCCGGGGATTCTGAGCCCTGGGGGGGGGGGGGGTGTTTTCCCCAACATTCTGATGGGAGGTTGAATGGCTGACTACCCCCTTTGGCCCCGCTCTCTTCTCTTGGTAGATCTTAATGCTAGTAGGCACAGTGGTTAGTTTTACCCATATATGTGTGTAGAGGGCTGTAATGGCTTGTGGTTATTTCACACACATATATTCTGGATATAGTATCCTATGGACTACTATAGGTGTAACGTGTATAGGCTGTGATGGCTTGAGGATCCTTACTCGGTGTATGGGCTGTAATGGCTTGAGGTATAATACCCGACGTATGATACACGTTATGCGAGCTGTGGTGGCTCCCGGAAACTACCTAGTTACCTTTGGTTGTGAGGATTGTGTGGAGCTTAGCCCAGGTGTCTGCGGGCAAACCTTTGTGGTGCACGAGGTGCAGATTGGGGAGCTTGACCCATGTTGATACGAGCAAGCCTTTGGAGAGAGATGCACAGGACGTATGTCGTTGGGGAAAGCGGCAAACCAGTGGGGAAGTGGTAGCGGGGTACCCTTGATATTCTTTATTATATGCTATATTCTTGTATGCGTTACTTGGTGAGAGTAGCCATGGTGTGGTTGGGAACATAGTATACCTGTTTAGGTGACGAGTTAGTTTCACTTGTTGTTCACTGGGCTTTAGCATGCTTTCTTTACTTTTGCACGAGAGGCTTGGGGAGGATCCTACTGAGTATACTGTTATACTCACCCTATGTATATATAAACTATTTTTCAGGTCACTTGGAGCAGGTTGGAGATCAAGTTGGTTACTACTAGCTTGCTGTTGGAGGAGGAGCTATTCGGGCTTGTGGTCGCTGCCGTTTTTCTTTCTTTTGGGTACTTTTAGTTTTCCCTTTCAGTTGTAGTACTTTTGCATGACATTTCATATATGTACTTGGGTTTCTTTTACATTTCAGTTATGAGTTGGAGTTGGTTGGAGTCTATTCTATCTCTCTCTTCTGCATGTGTTCTCTTAGAGGGTAATGCCTCCCATTTGTGTGTGTATTATACCCTCGGTGCTAGTCGCCAACCCGGGGCCTACTGGAGGCAGGACTCGGGGGTCATTTTCTCCCTTTTCACATTGCCGGCCCAGGAGGGGTACACTTTGTGGGGAGGGGGTCGTGACATATAGACAATGTGACATAGTTCATATAAAGTTATTATAAGTTATTTTATAATACTTTTAGGATTTTATTGGAAAATCATAACAAAAAGAAATAATTACTCACATAAATAATTAAAATATTAAAAACATTATGAGTTTTATTATTGGAATTTTGATGTACATTTTCAAATTTTCTATATATTAAAGGGTTTATGTTTGATATGATATATATTTCTTATCATTTTTATATTTATTATATTTAGTGTTTTTTAAATAATTTTTTCTTTATTTTTGAAGATAATGTTTTTAGATTTAACAAACCATGAAAAATATAACTCATTTGAATATTAAAACAACTGAAATTATAATTTTAAATTTAAAACATTGAATGTGAAATATTTATTATATGGTAAATTTATTTTAGAATAATAAAATTCTTTTTTTTCCAAAAAATAAGTCTTTTGAGATGATATTTTATTTTCTATTTAAATGAAGAAAGAAAAATTAATATTTGTTGAAAAATAATCAATATGATTTCAACTTCTCAACCATTATAAATGAACCTCGTATATTTATTTATCCATACTAATAATAAAATCCATAATAGAATGATTTTTTGTTTTATTTTTGATTTTTAAAAATTTACCTGAGTGTTTTTGGGAGAAAATTTATTGTTGCATTGCCTTCAAAAAAATTGTAAAAAAATTTAGAATGACAAATATGACAAAATAACTTTTTTACGAAGTGTTCATATAGGTGAACTTAAAATTAAGGAGTTTCACACATTTTATTCAAATCATAATATAAAATATAAATTTAATTCTCAAATAACACATCGACATAACGAAATTGATAAAATTATAAATAGAAAATAGAATGAAATTAATGGAATTATTTTTATACTATCTTGTTTATTATTTTTTGGGGTTTAAGGTATAAATGAATCTTTATATGTCTTAATTGTTTTAAATAATGCCTATTTTAATAAAAAACATCATATGAGTTGTGGAATTAGAGGGAACTAAATGTCATATACCTTGATTGTTATTCATATAAATTTTATTTCATAAATTAAATTTATAATATTAAAAAAATTGATCAAATGATAGATAATGGAATATTCCTTGGTTATTTGATTACATCTAAAATTTATAGATTTTTTTATAAAAATTTATGTATAAATGAAAAAACATTTAGTGATTGATGAATGTGATCCTTTTAATTAAAAAAACATCCTAGGATGGTACTATCGATTTTTTCAAAAAATTAATGCTTCATAATTCTATCAACACTACAACTGATGATGAGGAGAAACATGTTCATATAGAACCATGTATCAAATATTGAAAAACATCAAATTCATTGATCATATATCTTAATCATATTATAAACATAAAATACCATCATATATGTTATATAATTCATGTTATATATGAATATTTTCTAACGGTAATTATTTCTATAAATATAAATATTTTTTAATTTAAATCACAACATTCACCTAAAGCCGTTGAAAAATCACTAAGTTAATAAATATTAGTGTTAGAATTGTTGGCTGAATTGAACTATTTAGAATGAAATAGGGTTTTGGAGTTATTTGAGAGACCATATGACGATATAATTATAGGGATTAAATGGTTGTTTTGGTATAAACATGACGATCAAGGTAAATTTACTAGGAATATGAAAATATTGGTGGAGAAAAGGGATCATTAAGAAGAAATAATTGATTGTGAGGAAACATTTTCACCAATTTCATGGATAATATTCATTATGATCATATTTTATTATTAATATCATTTAAATTTTAAACATTATAAAATGAATTTTAAGTTATCATATTTAAATTTTTTTATTTTAGAGTTTGTTTATGTTGATGAACCAACTAGTTTTAAAAATCAACTTCTAAATAAAATTCTATTTTAACCATACTTGTGATTTTTCTCATCTAATAATGTCACATTGAATTTGGGATGATGTTATTGGATATTTACTTTTTTTAAAATGTTTTATATAGGGAAGGGAATCCCTACACTATTTGAGAAAAGTACATCAAGGGTTATCGTTATTGTTAAAATACGTAATCATGATATCATTTTTTATTTTAGCAAACCAAAAGTTATATAATAAATTTTCTAAACACGTTCAATATAAGTTTCAAATTATAATGATGAGTGAGATGAAATTTTTAATTTTTTTCCAATATTTCATAAAAATGATGGGAATGTCTTAAATAAAATCACATATATAGGGGATTTTATAAAGATGTTTCAGACAAAAAATAAAATGATTGGTTATTCTAATGAGTTCTAATATTAAGCATGTCTTGGGTATAATTATTAAAATAGTTGACCACAAACTATATAAAGGGATATTTATCAGATAGTTATATATTGTATCCAGTAGAATAAACAAAAATTTAGTTTATATTATTTTATCTATATTTGATTCTAATCATAAATATTTTCAATTTGAAATAAAACAAATGAATTATAAGGTGTCTTAACAGTTCAATAATCTTAGTTTTTTTATTTCTAAAACGTATGTATTTTATTAAATTATATATATTAATATTATATTTATAGTTATTATGCAGAATTGAAATTTTACCTCTGTAACCTTTCAATGGTTAGGAAAATATTTTATTTCATAATGATTTAAAAAATAAAATTATGTTATACAATCATCAGATAAAATTAAAAATTCATCAAACTAATATAGGTGTGATTATAGGTAGTGGGTGAAATATTCTTTTTATGGATTTTTTTTCTAATTTCGTAGATGTTATAATCAAATAAGACAACACATGAACAGTATATAATTATAAAAAAACATATAAATCTATCTAGAACTAGTCACATAGATGGAAGCAATCATTTCTGGAGGCATCAAATTCCAAAGGATGATATTTATCTTGAGTATATTGACACAAAATATTTAGTAATAAAAATATTCATAAATATTTTTCCTTTTGATAGATTTCATTATATTAATACTGAATTGGTTATATTTAATTATAAGAAATTTTATTTTGGTATTTTTTGTATTGTTAATTTTGTTTCAATATGTTTTATTTTTATTTTTATGGTTAACTATTTTAAATTAAACTAAATTTTATTATTTTTTGTTTAGCATTGTGATTTTAGAAGTATTTTTTTTAATAATATAAAATATTTAGTTGAATATTACAAAGTCCTGAATAATTCTTGTTTAACTTTATAAAAGTTATTTTATAGGTGTAATTGCTTTTTGAAATTTTAATTTTTGTAAAATCATTGTCATATAATATTAACTATATTATATTCTTACATACATGATCAATTTTTTTAAATTATTATATATATATTTTTACATTTTGGTGAAGAATTATATTATTGTTTTTTATTAATGTTTTTCTTATATCGAGGTTGAATTAATTAGAAACCTTGTTGTAGTCCTCTATTTAATTAAAATGAACCGATGTTTACTTCCTTTTGACAGATTCGAAGAAGTGGGGATGGTAAAGAAAACATAAACCATTTCATACTCTATTTAATAAAAATATGTGATGAATATTGATTCAAAAATGGAGATTCTACGTGGTAAATATATTAAAATAGATAGGATAAACAGAAATAATTTATTACTGAATAAATCTATGAGTTTTTCAACAATAGAAATATTATTTTGTTGTTGTTATGAAAATATATTTATCTGAATATAAAGTTTAAGGGATTAATAAAAATTTGATGTTATTATTATGAAGTCCAAGGATAATGGAAATGGATTATATTTTACTATTTTATCGATTGATAATCTCATACAGTGTTCACATGATGTGATATTTTTGTATAATATATACTTATAGAATTAAATATATATTGAGGATACTCGTTTAATGTTTTATCAATTTCTATAAAATGGTATAAATAGAGATAAGTTTATTTTATATGAACTTGATTAGAGAGTTTTTTTAAAAATTATTCAAATAGAGATTATTCAAAATTTTGGTGAGATTAAAAATTTATTATCATAGGATATGAACTTTTAATAAATGTTTTTTAATGAAAATTAAATAAATCATATACATATATCCAATAAGTTATAGATCATTGTAAATATGAAATAATATGGTTTAATTAATTTTCATATGGAAGGATTTTTTAATTCATTGTTTGAAAAAATATTATTCAATTTAAATGAAGAAAATACATTGGAATGAGGGAATTTCATTTGAAAAAGAGAATACAATAATGCTTCATTACTCTCTATATATATCTACTCTTTTCTTGAAAAGTAATTGTATTAAATGAAATTTATTTACAAATAAATTTGATTCTTTGAAAGGAGATTTATATGGTGAATATGTAAAAAATTAAGTCACTCTTATATATGAGATTGAGACTACGAATGAAAATGCTAATGATGCATATTTTGCAGTTGAAATAAACTAAACAGAAGTTATTATACCTTCTGATATTATACATGGGATTATATTAATTGAGAGAAATATTATTACAACTTTTGAAATGAAACTTATTGAGGTTGATATAAGTAAATTTAAAGATGATTTTACTTCAAATGCTAAAATTGTATCTTTTACTAGCATTTAATGATTTGGAAAGGTTTAGTATTTAATTTTAGATTTATAGTGATGAAATATTTATTCATAAACAGGACTAATGATTTAATGTGTGTATATCTAAATCTAATGATGGGACTATAAATATTTTCCTTTTATATTAAAAGTGAGTTTAAAAATTATGATGGAATAATTATTGAGTCATGATAAAATGGTGAAAAATAAGGCGAGGAATATCACAAAGATAATAAAAAACAATTTTAAAAGTTAAATATCTTGAATAAAGAAATTATTTCTAGTTATAGTGATAATACATTTCAAGAAACAATTGATTATGATTTTGATGATGGTTTTGATTAAAATATAGGTAATTTAACAATAAAATGATCGAGGTTATCCTTTGATGATGATATTTACTATCAAGATAAATTTTTTACATTTTTTATGAGAAACAATATCAATTTAAAACAAGAATATTCCTTGAATTCTATGAGTTCAAATATAATCTAGACAATCTAGGGAATAGTAAAAAAACCTATGTATGTGTTATTGAATTGAAAAATAAGTGTACATTAAAGAATGATTTTAATGAGTTAAAATATAATATTTCGTCTAAATATGAATTTGATGAATTTGATGTGTTAGTTAAAGAATAAATTGAGTTTCATAATACAATTAAACCATTTTGGATAAGTGTTTATCAATCAGTGGTTGAATAATAAATAAAAATGTAGAAAAAAATTTAACTATAATTCATGCTAATTATGTTACTCAATATGGTGAAATAATCAAAAAAATTCAATGTGATATTGTAAAATTCTATAATCTATAATACATTAATAAAAAATTAATTAGGGCTACGAATAAAAAAAATTATAAATACCTTTTGATTTTTATCTTTATAGATTTTTTCTTAGAGGATACATTAAATTTACACATATTAAAAAATATTATATAATTATAATATAGTAAAAATATATATTTAAACATCTATAAAACACATTCATGTATAATTTATAATAGGTTTTTAATAATTCAAATTTTAATATGAATCATCCAATTAGAGGAGGATGATAATGTCTCGAATATAGTAAGTGACGGGACATTGGAATTATTTAGATATCAAGTAAGAATATTAATAATTCATAAAAAAATGGTCGATTTTAGAAATAATTTTAAAACATAGAGGATTATTTTAATGTTTTTAATGAAAAATTTATAATATTTGAAGATAAATTAGATTCATAGCTGAACAAAATCTCTAATTAATGAGATGAAAAGTATGGATAAATTTTAATAGAGTATTGAGAAACATAATAATAATCCAAATATTTATTTTTATAAGTTTATTAAAAGGTATGAAGGTATTATTGAATTCAAAAATGAAAAAACTGTGAACAAATTAGATATATAGAAGAATTCACTATGTAAATTTATAGGTAAAATTGTTATTAGTTTCATAATATTCGAATCACTTACTACGTCAAGAGTTCAACTATAACAATCATTATATTCAAATGATTTATTGATATAATGATAATATATGTTGTAATAATATTTAACCCATTAGATATATTCGAGGAACTACCAATCATGTTATCACATCCTACTAAACCAGATTCTGTTTCAATATCTCAATAATAAACTTTTGATGCAAAACATTAAAATATTAATAATTCATTTTCAAAAGCCACAGCTTCCAAAATAATTGATTTTTCTTATTGTGTTTTAGTATTTTTCTGTTATCTTGACATATAGATGTTCACTATTAGATTATTTAGTAATGATAATGGATACACAATTTTTATTCATTTTATTAATAAATTCATATACTTTTTATTTAGTAAAAAAATTATTTTTCTATTAACATTGATATTCACATTGACAACTAAAAAAGGGATCAAGTGATTGATAGAACATATTATTAAGTTTGTTTAGTTCATGTATAATATCTATAATGTTTCAACATAATTAGTTTTTAGTATGTATAATATCAAAAAATATATGCTTAAAATTTATTGGTTTTTTATATTTAAATGTGGTAGAATATTTGAATATCTTGTTGTTATTTAATTGTAAACCAAAATATCATGTATTTTACAGATCACAAAAGTCATTATTTGTATTCCTAATGAATTTCTATGTGAGATATGATATTTATTAAGTATAACTAATGTTTTTTGACATTTATTTGTTATTTGACTAAATAATTCTTTGGAAAAATTTTAAGAAATATGATATTTATGGTTATGGACAATATTTTTCATTAATGATGAAAATTTATTAAACCTAAAATATTTTGAGAATCAAATTAATCATATTAAAGTGGGTGTTCATAAAATATTGAAAAAATTGACTAATTAAAAAATCATATATAATTAGATTTAATCTTAAATTTTTATTCATGTTTTAATTTTTTCATATATATATTTTTTTCATGTTATTAATTTATCATATGTGATGAAATTTACAAAGTATAAAAACTCACATAGTTATAGATTATTTTCACATGCTTTATACATGTTTTTGTGTATCATCACATTAAAATTTCATTATAATGTGAGAAAACATTTGTCGATAATTATTTTATAATTTAATAATATATAAAGAATTACTTATTGTTTTTTCAGTATAGTGATTAGTTTATTCATACATAGATACATCATAGAAGATTTTATTCTTACCTGAGTTATATATTTTCAGATTTATATTATATAGTGGAAATTTATTATTTCAATTTTAAATATCTTTCATTTTAAGTGATTTTTAGGAAATACTTTTTGAAATTCCAAGTTTTTTTGTTATTAAATTTCTGTAATTATGCTAAATATGAGTAGCATATATTGCACACAACACTGAACTAAAATAAAAAACTTCAATTCCATAATGAAATTAGTAAATATTATCATTATATTATAACTTTTAAATTATCTTGTATAACTTGAACTATCCAATTTGTGAAATCTATATAGAACTATATATGAATGAATTGTAATTTTATGATTATAATATATATATATATATATATATCTTTTAATTATTTTTATGTTTTATTCATTCTTATATTAAAAATAATTTTTAAAACTCATAGAAATTGAATAAAAAATGACTTGCATATTTTTATTCATCCTAATGAAATTATGTAATGTGGTCATTTTATTTTTAGTCACATAAATTATTTCCAATATAATTATTAGTTTTCTTAGTAAGACAATTATTTTGAAAAGAATATTACATTTATCAATATTGTTCATTTTATTAAATTAATTGAAGATATTTAATATTCAGATGCTAAATTATTGTTTAATAATATATAAAATTAATTAATACTAATTTAATTGTTAATAAATGTTAAATTATATTATCAACACTTCACAATTAACATGTCATTTTTCTATATAAATTATTTTTCAAAACATTATTCCTTTTTAACTTAAAAGTTTATTGTGTCATTATTTTAAGTTAAATAATGTTAAATAGGTGAAAATTGGATTAAATAAGTAAAAATTTGTTAATAAGGATAATATTATATTTTTTTAATAAAACAATTACCATGGTCAATTTTTTTTCAATGTTTGTAAGAGTAAAAGTTGGTAAATAAAGTATCATGAATTTATTATAATTAAAAGGTCACTTAAACCTCCTCAAAATCCATTTTTGGTATAATAGTCATATCCACGTGACTCAACTTCCATTTATTCACATATTTCACTTAATTTACATAACCTATCTAACACTCATATGATAACATTCTTATACCTCACCTTACATTAGTTTCCTTCAAAAAACCCATAATTTTAGCCTATAAAGGGAGATCACTCCCACCCATTATCTACTCCCTCTCTACCACAAAGTTATTGTTAATGAATATCCATTACCACAAAAAATTACACATAAAATAAATCTATAGTAGTTTCTATTTTTATTGGAATTCATCTCCATATTTATGAAGCTGTATAGAAAGGTATTTGTTTTTCTCCTCCTTTTGATTCAATTACTTATTTTGTTATAAGCCCTTCGGAATTCCATATGATTATGAATACAAGTGTTCGTAATAAAATCTTTAAAACAAAATTTATTAACAAATGATAATATATTTTCCTTAACTCTACTTAATCCCATTTCATATTCATTTTTTATTACCTTTATACTGTAGAAATCAATCTTTGATTCTCTCCCTCCACCTTTTAATTCAAGCACTACCTTTGTTATAAACTGTTTATTTCAATGTGATTTTGATTATAAATTTTAATTATAAATTCTTTATAATTAAAATGGATTAATATTAATTATACACTATATTTATAACTTATTAAACCCATTCCATTACCATTTTTATACATAACATTATACAAAAATTATCATTTATTTTTTGGCTTAATTTAGTGAATATCTCAATCTAATATCATTCAAGGGTATAATAAATATTATTTTCATAAAATATTATATATGATAAAAATATAATAGAATATGTATATAAGATAGTTATTTCTGTTATACAGTGGGTTATAGTGTGATACAAAAAGTGATATTTCAACAAAGGTGTATCATCAACTCAATTTTCGATTCATTGGGATATAATATTTCCTACTAGAATATTCCTTTTAATAATTCAATTAATAATAATATTCCAATTTATTATTATTATTATTAAATTTTTATATAGGGAATTTACATCTCGTCATCAAGAACTACCTCTTTGTTAAAATTTCATCAAATTAAATGTTCAACCTTTGTAGAAATAACTCCAATTCAAACCAATGAATCCTTTCTTCCATGTCCATGCTTTAATTCCTATAACTTTTCTAGTATATATTTGGGAATTATTTTATATATTATTCCCAATGATCCAAAAAATTCTATTTACCAATTTTGAAAATAGTAATTATAGACACCTTTTATGATTTGGGTTTTTTCAAAAAAATGAATTTCAAAAGATATTAAATAGGAATTCGATCATTTGAAAAATAATGTTTTTATCTTCCACATGACATTAATTTTATTATAATTATTTCATGTCATAGTTATTTTAGGTTCAAATATTTAAAATAATATTTTATCAAATTATTCTCTTTACCGACTCATTTTTTTAGATTTCATTTTGTATGAGAATATTGAAAAGGTTTTGTGAAAAAATATATATATTCACTTATATTTTTATTCCATGGATAATATATTAGGAAGTGTCGTTTGCATAATCATATATATTATATTATATTATGTGTCATTTTATAAAATGATATTTTGATATCCAGTGATTTCTTAACATCATGTTATGTAATAATCTCAGGAAACCCATTGTTTTTTCATGGATTTATTAAGATATGTTTATGATTCATGTTAACTGGGAGGCTTATTTTTAGATGCTAATTACTAGGGTCATATTCATCCCTCTAATTCATTTAGTCAAGTTTATAACTTAATAAATATTTGGGATTTGATATAATGAGTTTTCTTACAAAAAATCGGCATAATAGGATTTATCCAGTTTTTAAACGAGGAAATATTTTTTCACATATGTGTGGGAATAATGGGTTTTCTAGCAATGGTTTCAAAATTATTGTAGTTGCATAAATTTACAAGATACTCTACCAAGTTATATAAAATTTACTATATTCATTTCATTTCTTAATTACTTCTTATTTTAAATATTTATAGCACTGTTATGTCATTAAGATATATTTTTGTCTTGGGAATATATTTTACACTTCCATAATAATATTTTTTTAATATAAGTATATATAACATGTTATATAATTTTCCTCTATACTGATATGGTCTTTTAATAATATATTAGTCATCTTCCTCACATTCATCATCATGTTTATGATCTAATAACATATGATATATTTTTACCTTAGTGAAAACTTGAGCTCAACCCTATATTACATTTCTAATCACTATTTTATGATAAGGATCATATCATGTGATATTTATATAAAAGGGTGTACAAACATTTTATTTTTATGGAATGGTTGCACTTATTATAATATAAGATGTCTATGTAGACAATTTTTAGATGCTAATCCTTTTTCCCTATGTTGGGAAACTATTTGTGGGATTTTTTATATAAGACATCAAATTATTGTAATAATTAAGTTGCTTTTAGTTTGGGTCCCTTTTTTGGGTTTTTGGTTTAGGAGATATGGTTGCCTCAATTTCTAACTAGATCCTTATTATATAAAATTTTGTAATGATTGGACACATTTTTATTATTGAATATTTTATTATGGAAGACCAAATAATCATAAATCGGTATAATGGTTACATGATTTTATAGAGAAGAAAAATGTAGTTAATGAATATAATTAATTAAATTTAATTGTTATATAAATGTATTGTTAACTAATAATTCCATGAACCATGGGTATAAATCCTATGTCTCCAAACAGATTCATTAAAAAACACACACACAAGTTCATAGAGATATGGGAAAAAGAAAATAAAAAGGTGTTTATCAAAAATAAAAATATATAAAAACATATTAAATACTATAGTTGAATCCTACATTACCCTCAATCCCACGGAAATTAATTATCCAATTATGACCATTTATATATGGTATCTTCCTCTCAAAAGTATCTTATACTTCATCAGATGTATAGAGTTTCCAGCATCGAAAAATTAAAAATCACAATAAAGCCATCATCCCTAAAACAAGATAAAAAATTGATCATCAAGTATAAATGATAAAAAAATACAACATTCTCAAGATAATACATTTTTCAAATGTGAAAAATCAAATGTATACATGTCCTTCCTCAGATAAAAAAAATTCAAGATCGAAACTTATTAATGATAATGATAAAATCACCATCCAAGATTCAAAATTTAATACAAATCAACAATAGAAAACAAATAATTTCCTACTGAGAACCAAGGGAATACAAATTACAAAAAATCTCTTAATCTATAACAATACAATACATGTGGAATGTAAAATTCTTTATCACCATGTATTAAAGAGCTTATAGGTCATTTAGGGTCGAATAACAACATATAAATATTTCGTCACCTTCATCCTAAATATCTAATATATGAAATATAATAAAAAATCCATTAAAATAATTTAAAAAAATTATATACTACTATTAAATTGATGAAAAAAGTCCCAAAACCATTTAATAAATGCATACCACAGCCACTGTAATTCTACCTAGAACCATTTCTCAATAGAGAATAAATTATCACCATATAATATAATCAAACACAAGACTCCAAAAGAGTATTACATTATCAGTACGAATCATATATTAAAAAAACAATACCAAGATGAGGTAAAAACAATTTGAATCTATATTACAAAAAATGAACGTGCGGAAAGATATTTCTTCAAAAATTATAAAAAGAAATCACATTAGACATCCTATAAAATCTACCTTCACTAAATTGTAATTACGACTATAGTAATGATAAATTGTACCACATTAATTAAATCATCTGAACAATGTAGTAAGAAGAAGAATAGAAACAACCTCATATTAAATATTCATTACAATAAAGGTAAAAAAATGTAATGTGATACTGAAATCTAGAAAGAAAACCATTCCATTAAACTAGTGAAAAATAAATTCACCTAAAAATTTGTTACTTCGGGAAATTCACTTACAAGATGGGGTTTTTGTAACCCATATTTGAATTATTTTTCATCATTATCAATTTTAGAAATCAAATAAAAATATTACAAAAATTAATCATCAAATTGGACCATCACATCGTCATATTTCAAAAAAAATGCATTATCATGTTCCCCAATCTATTTATAGAATTCATCAAATATATCAATATGGACATAATGTATACCATTATTATTTCAATCTACCACTTTTCTAGAGAGATAAAGATATAATATAGATAATGAATCATAGGATCTTATGACCATTATAATATGAATATTCCAGAAATACAATAAGATAATACTGTGTGTACATTTGGAATTCATTTAATTAAGGATTATTCAAGTTTTATTTGAAAATGAACCAGGTTGTTGTTCATTATTTTATATAACATGTTTCTAAGAGTTTAAAAGAAAATCAATGAGTCTAGACAATAGATAAGATTACAAGATGTGAATCAGTTTCACTACATATAAGAACCATTCAAACCATGTCACAAGTCATGAATCAAGTCATAAAGAAATTACATGTCATGAAAGGATTACATGAGGAAAACCTCAAATACACATTGTCTAAGATTCAAGGACCAAAGCCCTTTTAATTTTTCAATCATGAAAAGAAGCATGTCTTGAAGACCAGTTACATGTTGTGAGATATGTCAAATATAAAAGACACAAAATTCAGGCCGATGTTTATTCGTAGTTTATAATATTTGGATAAAACCATGAATCAAGATTACACGATGTGATAATTTAACACATCATGCAATAGCCAGAACATTTACTTTTCAGAGTGCATACAACAACGTATTAATTCTCATTATCTATGGTATCTTTCATTATATCGCATTTTATCCCTTCTCATCTCTCCAAATTCCACTCTAAACAAATAATTTATATTTTTATTGAATCTAGAATTTTTTTATTTTTCTACATGTGTTATAAATTCCATTCATCATCATTTACCGTTATGATGTTTTTTTACATCGTCTCCCCATTTGATAGTGGCTTCACCAAACATTCTTTTTGATTTTCTATTTCACAGATTTGTTTGATTGATTTATTTCTTAAAATAAATGAGAAATACTTGATTCATAAACCCTTATATGAACACTGTCTTATTTAAACTATTTTCTTAATCTACTTAGAATGTTTATAATTGTCTCTTCCATCTTCATTATTAGCATAATGAGTATCTAAATCACATGGGGTAAGGATTGAGAGTAGGGGCGTTATGAACTTAATAAATCTCTGAATCGAAACATGGTATGTCTATGTATGGTAATTAGGTTACATAACAACTGTTTATTCAATTATTTTAGGAAATCCTACCCTTGAGATGTTTAAATTAAATATCCTAACCAGATTTAGTATAGTAGGCTATGATAATTGGCCTATAAAACTTTATTCCATATAAGTTATGTTTAATGAATCAATTTTGTTTTATATATCTATACCAAGGAATTTTCAGATCTTATATAGATATATTAGGTTTTACCATAAGCAACTAGGGGTGTTTTTTCCATATCTTATACTAATCCTTATAACAATTCCCTGCTAGAATCGAGATTATAACTATTTGTACCAAAAAAAATGATCATATTCCCTATCTTTTACATGAATCCTATTCCGTACATAATATATTTAATTAGATCCCAACCCAATCAAATTAGTGTGGAATCCTAAAAAATGGGTTCAAATCCTATTTCCTTTCCTGCCAAAACATTCATCATGGGTTCGACCACGCACTATCACTGTACAAAATCATTGTAGGAAGTGTCTTTTGGGATGAATAGGAATATTTATATGACCTTTTCACATGTGAATTAGATGATCTCTGTGAGAATTTAAAATTTTGGTGATGTTATTGACGAAATTATTTACTATTCTGAAGAATAGTAACCATTGACATGAACCCCAAATTTCCTCACTCACCCACTTTATCTTTTGATTTTTTTCTTCTTTCTCTTGGATGTCACTGTGTCTTTCTTTTTTTTACTGGTGAATGTGCCAGGCCCCCTGACTCCTTCAAAGAGCATTCAATCCCAAGAAAGTATTACCTTCATACATGAAATCAAAAGTTACCTTTCTACTTTCCTCCATTATAGTATGGAAGACCCCAAGAATAATGCATGTTATAACCCACCCAATATTCAATATGTTCCATAAGGACAAAAAATGAAATCAACCCAACATGAAACTAGAGTGCACTATTTTGGATTACAGATTTCAATAAGTCAATGGCGATGTACTTAGTATTTTGAGTCCTCTTATCCATGGATATATATTAGAAATAAGACTAGTAACTAACATTGTCATCCAAAACATGGGTCAATTCATCTAACATTTGAGGAAGTATCTTGATGAACAAATATCACACTTCTTGGGTTGCTATGATTACATTCTTAAGTAGGGAGGATCCTCAGATGTAATCTAATTATGGGTATTCCCATTCATATTGCATGATAGATCCATGGATTTGCTAAATATTCAAGCCTGGGAGTCAATCATAACATGGGAAGAACATGACAAGAAGTTTATAGATTAATATTTTACACCTCCATGAACTTGGAAGATAAAAAATGACATCCAAATTTTTTCTCAATGGACAGATAATCAGCATGGGAGTCCATGGATAACTTTAAAGAACTTACTATGAAATTCCCAATTCATATAATTGATGTGTGGCTATATATGAAAACTATATATCAGGGTCTCCAACCCAGTTCTCATAAAAAATTAAATGATTTTTTAGATGGAAGAATAGTGATGAAAATACATGAACTAGGCTGATCAATTCTATAAGAGGTATCACACGATGCCGATCAATGGCAGAAATATTTTGGAATGCCTCCGCACTGAATTGACCAAGTTGAAGAAACTACCCATCTAGTTGTATATTTAGAGGCCCTTACTAAGAAGATAGAATCCTTATAGGTATCTGTTTCACCACATTCCCCACATTCTAAAATATAGATTAAATAATGTTAAATGTGTGGGCTTCCTCACTCATATCAATACTATTAGGTAGGATTCTATGAGAATATTAAATCCAATAATGTAATTATGTTAATTATAATTAGTAAAACCAACAATTCAAGAAACTGAAAATATACTATCTACAAATGTCAGCTCAATAGTCATAGAAAAGAATAAAGGGTACTACTAGTAGATAAGTGGTCAAGCACCACTCATGAACCATGTAATACCTAACTATCCAGATATGAATCATGTTTTTAGGCCACTTTAATATGTTCCCCAATAGGCTTTCCCTTCTAGAGGCCATCAACAATTTCAACTAGCTCCGTAAAGAATGCTACAACCGGCCACACCTCAATAAACAAATTCGGAAAGTTTTCTCACAGGATTAGTTCAACAGGTAGATTAGTGGTTGTCCTCCCAGAAAATATAAAGGAAAACACAATGGTCTCCCCAATAAAATCTATAACATCAAATGGATATACTCTCAATGACTTTTTCTGATAGATTCCCACGTATGATACCTAGTAATAATGAGACCTACATAAAGGAAGAGGTTAATGTAGTGGTTTAAAAGATCATAATTGTCCTATATTTTGAGAAACCATGTAGAGGAGAAGTGAAAATCATGAGGAACCTAAGAAACCTACATAATTTATAATATAGGATGACAACAAAATAAAAAATAAAAACAATCGCGATAAACCTCTAGAATCACCAACTCCTATAGAAGATTTAATATAAGATAATCCCAAAAGGTATATCTACATTATATTATCATCATACTATCCACATATCCACTTTCTAAATAGAATGAGGCAGGGATTTAAGGGAAATATATGAAAATTTGGATATATTCATGAAATATTATATTAACCACCCATTTGCGGAGGTTATTTATCAAATCTATTCCAATGAAAAACAACCCTTGGAATCTCATTCAAATAAGAGTAAAATGAAATAACTGGGAGTCATTTACCATAATGAATAATGCTCTACTATTTTTTAGAATAAAAAATATCAAAAATGATAGATTTATGGAGCTTCTCAATTTTATGAACTAGATGATAGTGCAACTACAGAAGATCTCTATATGACTTAGTATCCTACATTAGCCTTATTCCAACGAGTGTATATTGAATGATCGTACATGAGGAGATCAAGATAACCAAATTGGAAGTCCAATTAGATGGCGGGTCAATTATGTATCCTCAAGGACTACATGATGATTTCCTAGTAAAAAAATTGTAAATTCATTTTCCTGAAAGACTTATTCATTTTGGGCATGAAAGAAGATGGATATGTTCTAATTATCTCATGTTGACTATTCTTAGACACTAGGAAAGCACCAAAATGTGTGGATCAAGGGAGACATATATTCATAGTAGGTGAAGAAAAAGTAGTATTCATCCTAGTGAAAGCTTCAAAACAAATAAACAATTCTTCTAACTATAATGATATCTTTCTCCCTTATAAGTAGTATGATTACATAGAAATAGTGGATGATAGTGACGAACTCTCTCCAACTGACAGAGAGGAGTATGAGCTTGAGAATATAAACTAAATAGAAAATATCACAAGGGGAATGATCTAACCTTACTTACTAATGGTCATTCTTCCACCAATAATAATGTGTAAACCTCCCTTGGGCACTCTCAAGTATTCTTTTCTAGGGAAAACGTTGTTGTTAAAGTCATAATTAACAAATAGAATACCCAACCACATGAGGAAAAGATTATCAATGTTCTATAAAAATATATCAATTTTCTTGGGGTGGCTAACATTAATTTGATTATACCAACATTATGCCCAAATAAGCTTTTATTGGAAGAAAGTGTAAAACCTAAACACCAGACTTAGAGGATACTCACCCCACCAATTAAGGAGGTAGTTAGGAAATAATTAATGAATCATCTATAATATAGAATAATTTTTCAAATATCTAATATTAAATGGGTGAGTCCGCTAAAATTTGTTCCAATGAAAGGTGGCTTTATAGTTGTTAATGACAATGAAAATAAATTCATTTCAACTCACACCATCATTGGATGGTGAGTATGTGTGGACTATAAGAGCTTAGATACAATACAAAATGATCATTTCCCATTGCCTTTCATAGATAAAATTCATGAAATAATACAAGAATATTAATTTTATTATTTAATGGATGGATATTCATTATATAGTCATGCTGTAGTTGATCAAGTTGATTACTCCAAAACGTCACTCACATGCCCATTAGGTACCATCGCCTAATGACCCATGTCATTCAGTATGTGTAATGAACTAAATAATATTTAAAGGTGTATGAGACATATGTTATATGAAATGGTATATGAATTATTAAATGTTGTTATTGATGATTTTTTATTTTATATATGATCATTTGATGTATTCATATGAAATATTGAACTAATCCTACAACGATGTGATGAAAAGTGAATATTAAAAAAATGGGAAAATGTCTCATTATATTCTAAAGAGTTATACTCCTTGGAAACCAAATTTTCAATGATGGAATGGATGTTGATCCCACAAAAATAAATTATATTAATGATTTACTAGATCCTTTAATCGTTAAAGTCAAAAAGAGCATTCAAGACTATACAATATTATACTGTCACTTCAAGAAAGATTTTTCAAAAGTTTCCCTTCTTATAAAACACCTATTAGTTAAGGATACCACTTTTGAATTCAGAGTTGTCTGTCAGAGGGAATTCAAAATTTTAATTAAAATACTAGTGTTGTCTGCTATTATCATTTCTCCATATTGGATAAAGAATTTATATGATATATGATGCAATCAAATTTTTATAGGTGTTTTCTATGTAAAGAAGGTAAATCACGCATTCTACCCTATATATTATGCTAGTATCACCTTGAATGATGCTCAGATAAACTAAACAGCTAATTAAAAACAAATCCATTTAGTAATCATCATATTCGATAAGTTTTGGTCATAAATAGTTTTTTCAAAGGGGGATATTTACATAGATCATGTTGCACTGAAATATTTAATGAGTAAAATGGATGTCAAAAAAAGATTTACACATTGGATCCTATTGAAAAAATAATTATACAATATCTTCATGGAAGAAAAAGGAACACAAAATTGTGTCATTGATTATTTATTCAAACTCCAATTTCCCCCAATTAAGGTTATGATAATAGAGACATCAAAGATGAATTCCCCAATGAAATTATTTTCATCCAAAACACAAAGCCATGAACATGGTTTTATGGCATTGAAAACTATCGCTCTATGGGATCAATTTACCCAGAACACTCCTACCAACAAAAGATGAAATTTTTAGTCAATAATTCACAATACTACTGGGATGATTTGCTACATTACAATCATTGAGCTGATGGATTTCTGTGACACTGCATATGAGGAGGAAATATTATAATTATGTTAGACATGTTTCACAAATCACTAATTAGATGGAATCATAGACCAGAACACACAACAGAAAAAATGTTGCAAAGTATATTCTCTTTGTCACCACTTCATTAAGATGCATGAAATTATTTCAAGAGTTGTGATTGGTGAAAATGAACTAGAACCATTTGTAAAATAAACTAAATTCCAAAAAAACCAATTGTGGAAGTAAAACTATTTTACATCTGGGGAATAAATTTCAAGGTTTTATTCAATAATTCACATTGAAAAGTGTATATACAGGTTGGTTTTGTCAATGTCATGAAATGGATAGAAGATGAAGCTACAACTCATGAAACAAAAAAAGTGGTCATGAATTGATTAATGAAAAATTAATGTTAATGAATCCGGTTTTTTAGAAATCTCATTAGTGATCCAGGAACACATTTTAATTCATGTTTTTAAAGGAATACTTTGTAGGTCAGAAATATGATACAACATAGGCACACCCTACAACCCAGAAACATGCATGCATTTTAAATTTCAAAATATGGGAATAAAAAAATCATGAAAAGGAAATAAAAATAAAAGGGAATGGTGTCTAAAGTTAGATGATGCACTCTTAGAATACTAAAATGCATAAAAACACCCATCAGCAATTCCCCCTTCTGATTAGTTTATGTAATACCTTTATATATACACATAGAACTAGTGAATCACTCATACAGGGTAATATAGAAGTTGAATTTCGATTCTAAAAAATATAGGTAAGTTTAGATGGTAGGGATGGATGATATGGAATAGATAAGAAATCAAACATATAAAAATTCCAAGATTTATAAATATAATCCCATGAAATGGAATGATTATCGAATCACGCGATGAAATTAATACAATGGAATAAGGTATTATAATATAAATCTTGATTATAACTGTTCTTTGGTAAGCTCAAATCTATATGGTCATGACCGTTCATGGTCATACAAGTATTCCTATAAGAGTCATCAAAATTAAAAAGAGTAGAAACACAATTAAAAGTCAATGGTCAAAGATTGAAGATTTAATAGGATACATTATGTGAGGGATGTGTCATCCCATTGAAATTCATCATAGAATGACTGAGTCAACATAATGATGTTAAATGATGCATTTACTAGAAGGAAACCTAGAACCGATCACCATAGGTATAATAGAATAGAATAAGAAATAGGGTGGCTTTCGATATTCTAATTGAAAAGGGAAAAAATCTAGTTAAAAATGAACAGAAAGACAAAATTACACATTTTGTAATCAACTAAACAATATGTATGGTTCACCACCTAAAATAATTTAATTCATTAATTATATGTCCTATACAAAAATAAACATCTGGTAATTTCAGGGATTATTTATGTTGTGAACCCCAGGTTTGTGATGCTCGAACTCCCCACTCTACTCCCATCTTCTAACGCTTTTTCTCGATGATCCTCTCATTGTGTAACCCACCTTCTATTGTAATGCCTCTCCCCTCACCACAACTACTGGCCTCCTAGCTCTTCCACCCATCCATCTTAACCTCTTTCTCCTTTACATTCTAAAACACCTCTAATGGAAGGCATGAAGATGGTCTGCACTCCTCCTACTGATCTTGTTCCCTTGAACTAAGATACAACGTTGGTTAAGTGTTGAAGGGGTGTCACACCTCTAGCACCCCCTGTTTCATCATCCTAAACTTGTGATCGGTGCTCTATAAAACTATCAGAAATCGGTGACTCCTACTCGACATCCATCAGTTCCCTGGAAACTTTTCACCCAAACTATCACCCCATCCAACATTTTTCAAACCCAATGCACCATGTGGCATTGATCTATTTGGATGATAATCCCATACAAAGAAAAAAAACAATGGATCTAGCTATGATCACCTGGCTGCACATTTTTTGGGAGGTCCTCCAGATCATTACCACAAACAGATCACTTCCATTTTCAATGTTCATGAAAATACCTAAGGGGATTTTCCTAAATTTCATGTCCACTTTTTATGCGGCCATCAAGAGCCTCCACATATAGTTATAAGGAATACCACATGATCTATCCTTCACTAGAGTTTGGCATCAGGCTCAGTATATATTCTACTTACTTCTCCACTTTTTTCATGTTATCGACATTGCTTCTCAATCCACGCATGTCGGATGAAAAACACTATAGGATGATTGCTTGGGATTCTCTGAGTGATTGTGATCCTTATATTTCCAAATCCACAGAACATAAAGTTGTAGTGCTTTGTATTCTATATCCGGCATTTAATCATGCCTAGTTTGTTATCACAGAGTCTCATGGTAGCATCAGGTAGTTGTACATACTCATCCTTACTAATTCCTTCATCGTCCTTCTCGTCAACATGGCATCACGTCTCTCCTTTTACTAGAGACAACCTACGTAGCGGACATGAGTTATATTGATGGGTGGATACTTTACCACTTATTTGGCACAATCAAATTAGTTTTTTTGATGGCGCCACCCACTTAACCTCTCTAAGTCAGATGGAATCCACCAAATATCTCCTACTGCACAAGATGAAACTTCTGAAGAAGGATAGGGAAATCTATCGATGTGAACTAGGACTCTTTGAGGGTGAAAAGGAGGAACCTAGAGATCATGAATAAGACCCATCACCTACTCTTACCACATCAAATTAAAAACCACCCACACCACTGGCACCTCTTTCCCGTCCCAAATTACTACCACTACATTACCCACTCATCGAACCACCCATATTCCCTCCCCTTACACCACAAACATTCCCACTACAGCACCAATTCCATTTTATATAGAAGACCTCTATGTTGTGAACATTTTCATCTATGAAAACTTTCACCATATTATCCACCACAAAAGCATCCCTTCATATTGTTTTGTCTATTAACTTCTCCTTAGTCTTTGTTTTCCACTATATCTATTGAGACTCCACATCTAGAAGGCTCGTCATCTTCCATTGTTCCATCCCAACCAACCACCACACAAGATGACCCTCCATCTAATATGGAAGACCGTTCTGTCCCATATGAGTTCATAATAGTGAAATCCCAATAAGGCAAGAGCACATCCCAACCACCATCAATTTAGGTACCATTCATTGATCCAGTTTCAAGTTCCATGTCCACACTAATGATCAGTACCTCATCACCACCATCCACAAACACTGCTACAAATACCATGGAACCCCCTCCAGTAGTTCATCCACCAACCCAATCTTCCATTTCTGCAATTGATTAGGCAGGCCAGATGCAGGAACTTTCTATTTAGGAGAGAAAATTAGATGAGAAGTGGGAAAATTTTGATTTCTCATTTTATATCATAGTCCCATCCACATTTTTTATTCTTCGTATGTGTTTATATATTTGTATTGAATGTATTCCATTTAATGGTTGTATCAATTAACATACATTATAAAAGGGATACTTAATTTTCCTCACTAATTCTTGGACTACTTTTTATTAAATTACAATGTAATAGTAGCATTGTATCTCTCTTCTACCAATTTTATGATCGTTTATGTTCATGTTCAATTACCTCAGACTCTTTTACGTTGGGTGACTCATCATATGGCTGATGTTCAGTGCCATCTTGAGGTTCATTCACGAGAGATCCATGATCAATGATAGTTAAAACCGAAATGAGAACAAATGATATTCCTTTAGCACCAAATTCATGCCCAGTATGCTCTTGAGGTGGTTAGTGCCTCCAAGAATCAATGAGAGCTGGATAAAAAAACCACAAGCCAAAGAAGGTGTTATAGGAATTCTAATAAAATGGAAAACACTTGAATGATTCATTTTTTTTATTTTTTATGATGAAATATTTTTTAGTGATTAATGGTAGGCATCTCATATTTCATTTTTATTTCTTCTTATTTTCTATTGAACTTAGGATTTTTTATTTTTTCTCTTTAGTGTAATATTTTTTTTCACATGTCTCATTGAACTAAATTTTACCAAAATATATTCATATATATTTGATGTATTTAATTTCTATTCATTTGGTAAAACATCTCATATTACTACATTAAAAATATTTAAACCCCTTGGACTAATGATTTATCTAGTGCATGATTTTTCTTTTCAAACTATTCTTCAAGAATCCCAACTCAAAATCGAGATTAACCTAGTTCTTCCATGACATGAATCTTTTTTCAACGAGTTCTTAATTTACAAAACAATCATTTTCAAAATTCCATTTCATTTTCCCTCTAATATATATTGAATATCTCTGATAGGGAACATCCTAGTATAGTGTAGACACTATCTTATTTTATGTTTGGAGGAGTCAATCTTGATCTTAAATGTTAGAAAGCTTAGAATTTTCCTTATTGTAATTTATTTTAGATAAATATTTCATTGTAAGGAATCTGTACACCTAAAAAATAATTGATTTTTTTAAAATAAAATATAATGTTTTGTTATAATTATTTTAAATCCATGATTTCCTCTTATTTATTTTTTTATATTTTTTGTGGAGTGTAGTAATTCAATTAAAATTTAAAATATTTTAAATTTATTTGGATTGAATTATTTCATGATTTTATACCCTGAGTGATTTTTAGTTTTTTTTGTATATATCCATTCTTGAGATGCTTTAGAGCCTATAATTTCATTTTATTTTTTGGCCATATTTCATCTAGGAAAAATGGAATATATAATCCTATAATAACATGCATTGAGATATTATTGAGATTTTAACTAAGAAAATATAATTTTAATATGATTTATTCAGTATTTGGTGAGACACATTTTATATAGACCCGCCTTACACGTTCCTTCATTTTACTCATTGTTTTAATGAATAACCTATTTAGGATTCAACTAATGCAATATGATTACCCCTTCCTACCCTAATCTATGTTTTATTCATCATTATACATTGAATATGAGCGGAGGAATTTTATCCACCATACATAATATTTTTTGATTGAGAATATGTATTATGGTACTTTAATAGAATTATTTGTTATGGTCCATGTTTTATTTTTTTATTTTAAGATTGCCTTGTTCCTTTGAAAATTACAAAAAAAAGGAAAAATGGTTGTGTGTTAAGAAGGTAAAAAAATCAAAATTTCTTGTCTTATGAATCCCCTAAAAGGATCAAATGTGATTTGGATATAGATATATGATTTGAAAAAAAAATCAAAAAAATGAATAGAACATGGTATATTTTTCTGATAAATACATTTTACAAATATGGATCCAATTTATGTTGTTTATATCATAAAAACTATGAGATAATGAAGTAACCACATCACTACACTATTACAACTTATCACTCATTAAAAATTATATTGTTTCTTCATTTTAAGCTTTATTTTCACTTCTACCCACCTTCCCTCAACCACAGATTAGTTTGATCCCTTTTTTCTAAATCCCTTATGATTACTTTTTTATTTGTATTTAGGATTTTGAGATGACATATCCAATGAAAACCTATGGTTGGGAAAATTTATCAAGGGTATGACAATAAGCCCAGTTAAATCTTACCCTGGTTAATGAGAAAAACATTATTCTGTGGTAATTTGAGAAATGGGAATTGAATTTAAGAAATCATTTTCTGATTGTAACTAAAAATTATGAATCTGAATAATGAAATGAACTATGACACCAGAATTATTTTCTTTATAGGATTTATTTTTGTGGGCATGCATTTTCTGCTTACACAAACCTTTATTTTCATGGTTGAAATTAATGTTTCTTGTTTTGAAATTTTATATTTTAAAATCCTTGTTGAGATGCTTTTTTAGGTCAAGAATTGGATCATGTGTGGGAGAATTCGACAAGATGAAATTGTGTATATATTTTTCATTAATTTAATTAAATAATATAATTATTTTATTCAACAATACACTGGTTATGAGTTGAATATTTCAGATAATATTTTTCTAATAATTGAATGGAAATTCTAGGAAAACATTCCAAAACAGATGATTACGTACCATGAATTAGTTACATAATGTATAGCAATCAGACACATCATGTCACAAGTTGTGAATAAATTTTTAAATAAATTAAAATACTTGTAAAAATTTCAAGACATGAATCTCCAAAACATGTCATGTAAGACTCAAAGTCCAATCCATGTAAAACGGTCAAGTTGTGAGAGCATGCATGACCTGAAGAATAGTTACACAGCGTGAGACAAATCAAATCTCAAAATAGAAACAATTCAATACATGATTTGTGTCGTATCTAAAATATTTAGGGAAAATAATGTATCCTGATTACACATCATGAGATGTTTACACATCATGTAATATCCCAACAATTTATATTTACACCCTATACAATAGCGCCTAAATTTTTGTTTTCTTGGTTTTCTATAAATCTAACTAATTTTTCTCTCTTCTCTTCTCTCCCAAATAAATTATAAACAATTCTGTTTACTATTTGGGTTGTATCCAAGAGTTTTTTGTTTTTATACATTCATTCATTATTTCATTCATCATCGTTTACCATTTCAATGTTAGTTTACATAATCGTTTCTATTTGACAGAGGATTCTCCATATATTGATGTTTGTTTACTATTTCAAGTTAGTGGTTGATTGATTTATCTCTTAATCTCATTATGAACTACATTTTTCTTTAAAATTCATTTTCAAAACTATCATATTTCAAATTTTTTCTTAATATTCCATTTATCTTTATTATTATTTCTTTGACATGTATTATTACCGCTATGAGCGGCAAAACTTTTTTGGGCATTGATTGAGAGTAAGAGAGTTTTGAACATAATGAATCTTTTAATCCTAACTTGGTAACCCTATGTCTATTAAATAGGTTACACAAAAACTATTTATTCAATTATTTTAGGAATCACTAACCATGAAATGTATAAATGAAAAAATGTAACATGATTGGAGTAGAGTACTCTATAGCCATTATAATATTACATTTTATTCCATATATGCTACACATAATGCATCTAGATTATTATCTATATTCCAAACAAAAAAAATATTTTCATCATAGATAGGTCAATTTGGATATAAAATAATTAACTTGTAATATTTGTACCACATAATAGCCTATGCCTTAAGAAAATTCCAATTAATAATCATGATTATCTCATTTTTTAAAACCCTGAATATGATCCCAATATCAATATTCTTGTTGAATACAAAACCATGTTTGATATCATTAATTAAATCACAAACCCAAACTAATTCATGAGGACTCCTACACAACAAGTTCAATGTCTAGGTCCCTTTTATACCAAAACATTCTCCATGGGTTCAACCCTCCACTATCACTATACTACATCATTGAACAAAGTTTAGTTTGGGATAAATAGAAATTATAATCTTACCAAAACCCACATGAATTAAATGATGATTGTGGGTGAGTCAAAATTCTTATTGTCCCTTAACTTCTTTGGTTATAAGTTAGAGGATCCCTCTACACATGGAAGATGATTGTTCTTCAATTTTTTTCTTGTGATTTGAAATATTACACCCCCTTTGAAATATGATATACATTATTTACTTTAATAAACTCAACATTATATGATTCGTCAAAATGCTCCTTTATAGATATAATATCAATCACTTAATGTAATCTACCATTGTTATATATGAAAAAATCCCTATTGTCCTATTTTTATTAGGTAGAACATAATTATTAATAACCTTCTCATTACTTTGAACCTAATGGATGTTAATCTAATATACATTATATCACATCATCAACAAAGCCCATTAGGTTCATTAATCATATGAAATAATTTCATTACATATTCCACGAAACTAAAACCCATCATGGAGAGATAGAATTATGTTCAAGATAATAAAAATATCACAAAATGTCAAGTCCAACAGATGTCTACTTAGAATAGTTTCGGGCTTCACAGACCAGTCCTACAATCTCCATCGAATGTTTTCAGTACAATGATAAGGGAAACAATATATCACAAAATAACTCTAAAAAATCATGATTTTCTAGCCTTCATCATTTGGAGAAGAAATATGTGAAACCATTATGGGAAATAACCAAATAATCACAACAAATAGAAATATTCTTAATGGCCTAAAATGGGGCACTGATAATACAAGATATAAATAGATACCGACATTATCATAGGATATTTACTGTTAAATTTAAATAATTTTAATGTAAACAATAATTTCAATAAGAAGAGATAGGGGTACACATCACCCCTTACATTCAAAAATATTAAAGGCATCAAATCCCCCCAAAAAATAAAGGTTAATATAGAATAACCAGCTTTAAATTTTATTTTTATAAATTTAAACTATAATAATGATTCCATCCCAATAAATGATTCATATACTAAAATCATTCATTACAAGTTGCATATATTATTTTACACATTTCAAATATATTTTACACGGGATAATATTTTGAAAATAATTAAACTGTTAATCGATATTATTGAACATCTCTAAAACAAAATCATGTGGCATCGATGACATTAAATATATCATAGATAAAATATAACAAATTAATGATCATATTAAACAAAAATAACGATTAAAATATATTTATAATGTTTAAATCTATAATTCCACAATATATTTTTAGGAAATATGTATAACATGACAGTATTGGAACACAATGTGCTACACCTTCTGTGTAATGCTCAATCTAGCTATTGGCGTGGATTTATAATGAATCTTTTCACATTGATATATCTTCCTTGGGAACCATATAAGATTACCTATCGTGGAAATGGTAAAATAACTATTTCACTTTTTCATTGTACAAATTTGTAATTTAAAGGACTTTCAAGTATACTCCATGATACCTACGTACACTTATATAATGTGGACAAATTTATTATCAAACAAAATGGTGTTGTAGGATCCCAAAGGTAAATTAATATTGTGTAAAGAGTATGTGGAAAAATTGGTGACATAATAAGGAACACATAGATTAAAAATATTAGTTCATGATTTTTTTATATCTAGTAACACATTTATTATAAATGAAGAATATTTATGAGATGAATAACATGATTGATCTTTTATATTTATAATTATGAAAAACATTCAGAAAATTTTCTTTTTATTATGGAGTAGAATATAAATAGATAAAAAAAGATACAATCAACTCTCATTTGGTCATCTATACTATGTTGATTATTCCATATTCTCCAATGTTGTCTGTACTCGGATGCCAGGATGATTTTTCCCGAATATTCTTATACATTTTTTGAAGTTTCATTTTTTTACATTCCCACCTATGCTAAATGTTACTCATATGAAATCCCATATGGCCTGAAGTCCGTTGATAATATTCTTTCTCTATGAAATATTAATATACAATATAGATTATGATATAATTATAGAGGTATCATATAATAAGTTCCATTTAATGAAATCATTTATAATAGAGTGATTATTTTTATCATGTGTAAAGGGAGATATAAATTTTTAGAAATATATGAACAAATAAAATTTGATCCCCAAAAGATAATATTCAGAATCCTTGATAAGAACTACATGATATATTGATATATTTCACCACAAGACTGTCCTATGGTATGTTATATTGTAGAATGTGCGTAGAATTTGTAACCATTAGTAGGTTTTTCAATAATCATACAAATCAAGAAAATAATTCCTATTTACATTTCTTATAAGATGGTTGCATGTGTATCTTGATTTAAGTCAATTGATGAATTTGAAAATTAATTTCAAATATATTATATTATGAATAGGTTGTAAAACACATTTCATCCATGAAATGGTCTCAAATATTTTCTTATGGATGAAACTGATCTCAAAAATGATTTTGATATTCCATTGAATTTTTTTAAATAAATTGTCATCTAGTTACATATATATTTTTAATAAACATATATAAACATTAAATATTTTGAGGGTCCATAAGGTAAACCATTTTCTTTATAATATGATATTTATTTTCTATCTCTCCCATTGAGATGATATTTTTGAATTAATTCTCTATGACTATATAGATTTGAATATTCTATAGAAGAGTGGAATATACAAGTAGGTAAAAATGTGGTTTTGAAGTTTGAGATCCAAAAACCTAATGATAGGATTATTTTTTATTTTAATGACACCATTTGTAAGTTAACAAATTATTTTTGATAGTTTTATAGCCTTTTTTAAAACATCATTATAATGATCTAGCATGCATCATTCTATGAAAAATCATGATGAGAGGGATTTGTAACCCCAACTATTTGAAGAACACATTCTGTTGTTCAAATTTAATCCTATTGATCAACATTAATTTTTTTAACTTCTAGATAAAAACCAATAAAATAAAAAAAGAAAAAGTATCACTACTGATGTCTTTGGAAATGGAAATATCTTTTTATATATTGGACACAAAACGAAAAACCATACCAGGTGCAGAGAAAATAGATACACCAATCATGATTTGCAATGATTAATTCTTGGAAATAAACTAAGGATTAAAAAAACATGAATAAAATATGAAAAAATCTTGAAGAAATAGATCATACAATTAATAATAGTATATTTCAAAAAAATGATAATGTTGTATCATAATTTCATTGATAATGGAATAATATTGACTGTGAGATAGAAGATTATAGTTCTTAGAAAGGGTAGGGTCGTCTCATGCGTGTCCTGATCATGGAAGGTCTTAGATATATAAATCATGCATAGTTTACTCACTAAAGTAAATGTTTATATATTTTAGAGGGAAACATGTAACTTATTTAGTGTAGAATAATATAAAAATCATGGTTCAAAAATTTATTAACATATAACATCAAAAGCGTGCTAGAGGAGTAGGTAGGGAGGCCACCTTAGAGCATCATCAATAAGGAGGTGTGGAGGATGTGTTAGATGAGGATACAAATGGATATAATAATTATAATAAAACATAGAAACTATGGACCATAAAAACACCATAGTAATATAATTCAATATATATATATATAGAAATAACAGTCTAAAAATAGTTCAACATAAAAATAATAAAACATATCTGTATAAAAAAATTCAACTTATAAAAAAAATACAATTTACATCAAATGTGATCCTTAATATTAGAATCATCAGAACCATGATAACCATTATTCACACCTCATATAGAAGCATGATCAACACCTCTCAACTCACCAGTAGCATCATCAATATTGGCATCGTCATTGACATTAGTATCAACACCAATACCAACAACTATATGAGTAGTGGAATCTACATAAACAAAACCCATCAACATCAAACAAGAATCAACCCATGAAGCAACTTTTGGTTTAAGTATTGAAGAAACTATAGAGATATCTTTTATTGTATTTTAATTTTTCTTCTTATGATATTTATTCTATTCATCTAATTTTTGAGCTATTTTTTAGCTACTTTTTGATCTGTTTGATTGATTAAAATATTCATTCATTATACTATAAATATAATCAAATTGGTACTTGAAAAAAATTGGTATATTAGTACCTAGATCATACAATCTTCGTCCATGTTCAAAAATTCACTCTCCCATGATGTTCATCTCCATATACTTGATGTAGACGATCGGCTGGGCCCAAATTGTCAGGTTCTTTTTGTGAAAATTCTTCCAATGATATCTATTGAGTGATATATAACAAAAATTAAAATGATAAAATAACATAAAGAATAAAATATGTTAAAAATAAAAGAAATTGAAATATACTTACAATTGTCTCCTATGTGTCACAATTTATCACAATACCATCTCTCTTTTTCCATCACGTAAGAAAACAAGGTAGGGTGTAGACTGTGACCCTTGATATTAAATGAATTATTCTTGAAAAAAAAGAAAAAACATTATAAGTAAATTATATTACACTAAACCCAGATAAAACGAATCATATTGATCATAATATATATTCAAAAGTCAAATAATTTATTGAAAATCAAGGTTCATGAAAATAAACTCAAATCAAGGTTTGTAATATTTGGACTCTAGAACACAATAATCCATGAAATCTTCACTTTAGAGATGATGGTTCACAAGGATAAAGAATAGGCATAGAAATTATATCTTGAGAAGATAGATCCAGAAAAATAATAAATTTTCAAAATAGAATTAGGTTGGGTATAACCCTCTCTAAAATATCAAAAGCGGACCAAATATGATATTATGTAAAATATGAGAGATCAGAAATTCAAATTGAAAACAATAGAATACCTTCAGTGAGATCCAAATATTTATTTTCTCCCATGATCTCAATAATAACATAGATGCAATCAAAATGGTATGAATAATGAGTTCAGGAAAACACCAACTTAATGAAAGGTAGTGCCACACTAGAAACAATAGCCTTTAATAGGGTTATACCCTACCTAATTATATAAACCACTTAACATCATTTAGTAAAAAAAATAGAAATATGGAAGGTAAATCACCATCAGATATAATTTTCATTCAATGTGCTCAAAAACATATAAACAATGACTTGGATTAAGTAAAAAATAAATAAATAAAATATCATAGACTATTAAATTTTTTTAGATAAGGCAAACATAAATTTTGACATATTTTAAATCAATTCATCATTGAAATTTATAAATTTAGCAACAATACAAAAAAGAGGTTATAATTACAAGTACATAATTAAAAAACAAATAATTCTCCAATGTAGATAATGTTTTCTTTTGAGATCACCCAATAAACTACCCTTATTTGAGGAAGTTCTCCATGAAATAATTCTTGATTTTATAATATGAAAATATAATCAGAAAATTCCATATATTCATGCTGAAAAGTTATTTTATTAGAGTTTGATTATGAAGATATTATTCCAGGTTTCCCCAGCTGAAAATATTCTTAGTCCTAAAAAAATTGAGATTATAGATAAGAAATGTGTAACTTTTTTCCTTTGATGCTGTAATATTATGAATAATTTTTCTAAAATAGTATGGGTAATAACTGATATCATGGATTACATACATGTCTGTTTGATTTTATTGAATTTTTATATTATATTAATAAGATCCTTGAGTTAAATTTTAATGAGATATATATTTAATGAATTATAGATATATATTAATTAGTTCAACACTAGTAATAATTATAAATTTTTGGATGAAACAATCATGATTCTTTATAATGAATTGATATTTCAAGTAGATTTATTTTTAATGGGAGGATTCTTCATGAAAAATATTCATCTATAGGTATAAAATATCATCATATGAATATAAGATTATTCAATAAATATATATCAATGAGATGAAATTCATTAGTAGAACAATTATATAACTTTTTGATGGTTTATTTATCAATCATATCGAGGTCAGTAATAATTTTTCCACTTATAGCCAGAATGGCCTGAAGGACTTCTTTTTTATTTTATAATTGATAATCCCCCTTTTAATGGTTGAAGGGGAACCTGTACATGACCCGTAGGCCCAAGTGGTTAGTAACTTAATAATATAATTGAGGACCTCACTATAATAGAAAAGACCATGGTTGTTTTTTAATACATAAAACTTAATATTTCTCGAAGGAATGATGTATTTATGACCATATTCTAAATTTTTTTTGGTGGGTCTTCAAATATATGTCCACATATGTCATTGAGGACTAACAAAAATATTTTAATTCCTTCTTGTAGTGGTGGGATCACTCATAATTATAGTCTCTAAACTCCTATGTTTATAAATATACATTCTATTATCATATATCGAAATGAAATTTTCCAAAATATGGTAGGAATTATCGATGGATTCCTATGTTATAGTCAATAAAAAAATTTCAATTGTCTCTTTTATATTAATTTTACTTCTTAAATTCTAATTATATTTTTTGGGAGATATATCATTCCTCTAAATAAATGGACATTATCAGTTGTGATGGTAGAATAAAATATAATTCATAAGATTTCTCATGATCTAGGAGTAAAGTGTACCCAAGAGTATGAATTTATATCATTTACCATTATTTTCGTTATTTGTGTCTTATTTTTCCTATTAAAAATAAATTGCATAATTTCACTATCATAAATAAAATATTTATTTTATATGTTGAAATAATGTTCAAATAAATAAATGATTATACATATATATAACTAATACCATAAACTCTAGTATCTCCAAATAGTCAATCATATCATTGTATTGTGATAATGGTCAATCATGAATGATTTGTATTTTTTCAACCATATCAACTCTCTCTTTCCACCAAACATACATGTCATGGATATAAGCTCTCTATATATCCCCGTGTCCCATTAACCATGATGCCTTTACATTTTATTCATCATGAAAATTATATCTAAGATGCATTGGAAATAAATAATTGTCAAGAAACCATTATAAATTAATATATATAAATGTTTATTAACATTACATACCCAAATCATTTCCCAATCCCTATTCATTATTTTTTCGCCAACATCCCTATAACGTATTGGTTTAAAATGAATGATATTTATTGGTATATAATGTGTTACCATAAAAATATTTCATTTCTAAATATGATTTCCAATAATGGAATTATCCTTACAATATTTCTCTCTGATTTTTGTGTTCCAATTCAAGACCTGTCTCATTTTTGTGCGACGTCTTCATCTGGTATAGGTTGTAGCTAATCATGAAAAATAATTAATGAAAGAAAATAATATATATGAATTTATCATTAATCACTGTCAATATATTTTAAACACATGCCAATATAGGGGGGTTTTCTAACCCTCGAAGTGTTTCATCTATATGAGGTGGTAGCTTCTATAGTAGGTGGGATATCTATAGTAGGAGTAATATGTATAGTTGATGATGAAAAGTCTACTAATGGAGGGAGAAAACCATATGGATAACCTTTATATGTGTATGATTATATAGATATGGATATGGTGATGGTATATATGGGGGAGTAGTGCCCTGTATAGTGGATGGAGGGAATGGTTAGTAGGTAGGAATGGGAGCATGAGAGCTACCATCATTTGTGGGTACGGGTGGAAACAGATTTGGAAAATGTGGGTATATAAAATATGAAGATGGATTAATTAGTGGATGACCTCCCAATGACTGAAGCAAGATTAAGGTATGTCGACCTAAATGACCTATCGATGACTGAGGTGGCATAGTGGTAGCCTGAACTATAGAATCGATCATACTAGTAACCCCTATATCCCCACCATACAATCAGCCTCTACAACATAATCCAACCATCTCCTCAGGGATGTATCATAAAATAGTATTGATGATAAAATTAAATGAATTCTAATGAGATATATAATATGAATGAACATATAATTGAAAAATAAATTGTACATATAGAGCTGACTAAAGAATATATGCCTAAATATTTAATATGTTGTTCATTTATCTGTATTCTTCTTCTTCTACCATCTTCATAATCAGATATTTTCAACTAGAAATTGAAAATAATATTCTAAAGTAAATTGAAGAAATGACAATGATAAATAAAAATACTATAACACAAATCAATGAGGTATATTTTGAACAACATTTATCATTTTCAGATTGGAGTAATTTTCCTTTAAAACAGATAAATTTTATGGATTTTCATTACAACATAATGAAATGGAATATTTTACACAATTTCAAAAAAATCATGAATCTCAGGTTGATGGTTAGTAAGATTTTCATCCTTGATTATATCTTGATGAAAAGGATCTACAGTGGCAGGGACACAGGTCTAAATATGGTATGGATTGGATAGTACAAAAAATGAATTAATAGAGGGAGATGCGCTAAAATGAGAAGGTTTTACACTTAGTAAAACATTGTTTTCCATATGAATAGAAATTTTTTCGTCAAAAAATAGAAGGTTTATATGTGTTTTCTAGACCATGTTCTGGAAAAATTGAAATAGAAGTTCATTAGTGTTTAATTGAAATTCATCCACTAATTGATCACAAAAAGAGAATAGTTTAGTAATCAAATTTTGTAAACATATTTTCACCTCGATAAATAAAACTATCAATCATATTTTTTTAGTTATTCAACAAACAAAGATTAAAACTGGATTTTTAAAAACCAAAACATCATGATTTTGAAAATAGATATTATTATTATCAATGATACTGTAACATCCTGTTGCTATTTTTTGTAGGTATTCATACACACCTCATTTTACGAAGCATTGTTGGGGCTTTTTAAGGGTTGATTTACGTGAAAATTTGATAGATTCAGAAATTATGTGCTATAACACAATTGGTGATTATTTTTCCCAAATCGTGCAACCTATTAAAGAAAACCATTCAACACAAGGTCATGGCCATTCAAATGGTTGGTGAACATTTACTCACATTGTGCTCCCTCTTAAGAGAAAGAGTGTGACCCTTTTATAATAGAAACAAAACATGGGCATGGATTATGTACATTGTGATCGTTTTCCTAGGATACAATTTGGATGATATTTTAAGTGATATGAATTTTTATTATACTTTTACAAAACCCATTTTGAGGCCCCCAAAAAAATTATCAAAACATTTGATTGGTTTATCCCTTCCTTGGAGCTCCCAAGAAGGATTTTTGGTCCCTTGGATCCCTCTCGGAAGTGATACAAAGCTTGAGGATCACTATCCAATGTTTTGTCAGTTATTTTTCTTATCACGATCTCATTATCCCATAGTCTCTCTTCTCCTCCTAGGGTTTGTATGGATCCATGTATTTTTATATTGATCTAATAAAAACTATTTTGGATCTACACCTATGTTTGATTCAAAGATATTAATTACCAACATTATCTATTAGTGATTTTTGGGTATTTCTTTGATGTTATTATTATTTTCATAACATAATATATACTAACTTAACTTATTTTATAAAAAATGTACATAATTGGTGTGAAATATTAATGTTTTAATACTAAATATAATTTTTGAGCATTTTAAGAAGTATTCCAATTGATTATGTTAACTATTTTATTTATAATTGTCACCCTAAGGATTCAAAATGTGTGATTCGTGTTTTGTAGGATTCCTAATTCATTATCCATCATTTCATTAGAACCAATCTTAGTCTAATTATTTCATTTGAAGGGTCATGTGGATCACACAAGAAGGCCCAAAGAATAAGTGAAGAAACTATCCCATCCATGAAGATTGAGTTACTGGTCTCAATCCAAAAGTGAAAATATATTCATTATTGAAAAAAAATTGGGAGACAATTGAAGGTGTCTTGGATAAAAATTTCAAGGCCCAACTCCAAATACAATGGTCCCAACTGATTCATTTAAACTAAGCCCACCATTCTTGACATGAAATAAAATCAGCATCGTATTCCTAACATATGTCATGATGTAATTGTTGAATCAATCCGATCTCCTTCAGTTTGAAATAGGAGATATTGGCAGTTGACTTTGTGAAAGAAAGTGTTCAGATTTGATGGCATATTCCTATTGGTAAACCCATTCACAATTCCAACTTCTAAAAAGTATGGATTGAAATGTATATTTTAACTCTTTATAATTAGACCACCATAACCTTGGATCCATATTTTTATATGACTCCAAATTTTGTGAGAGGTCAGAAAACATTATTATCTAAAAAATTTAAGAAGAGGTTATCTCGAGATTCGGCTGTATGTATATCCAAATTGAATGTGCATGAAGAAAGACATATTGGGAATGTAAATAGTCCACATCCTTGGGCTATAAATACATCCCCCTCCTCTCCTTCAAAGGAGTTGGAATTTCATATAAAAAGAGGATAGGTTGCCATGACCAAGGATCTACCAAAGCCTCTAGAGGATCTCTTATACTCATGTTTTTACTTGAGAATCCATTCCTCCTTGCAACCTTTCATTTACTTTTGTGTTGTTCATCGTTTGTAATTGTGTATGTGTTTGTTTTTTGTAATTCTATTTTAATGAATGTTTCATCTTAAATATATATTATTCCGATCCAACATCTGTAGTTTAACATTAATGTTCATAAAATTGTTTAAATAAAGTTTAATACCTTCCTTTCTTTTTCATTCTCATTAAATCTAATGTTCGTTTATAATTATCATCATCATTTGTGTGTGTGTTTGACGCACCACTCTTTTCTTATCCCTTTCTTTTTCTTATCTTCATAGTTTATCTTCATAAGAATTATAATTATATTACTAAACATTTAAATGGCTGAGAAAATTTCTCATTGGGGTGAGTTATAATTTATTGATGTTAAGTGATTGATAGTATTTGCTCGATGAATATTTTCAAATTAACATTGTGTATGTTGGACTTCACATGTCATCGATTAATGACTTGTTTTATTTAACATGTGTTTTTCATGGATTATTGGAACCATAAATGCACTAACACCAACAAGATCTGATTGAGATTATGAGCCTATGTTATGTTAATGCTTGAAATAAATCCTTAACACTTATGAATTCCATTCAATGTTATCTTGTGATGTGGGTGTTATTTTAAATGAATTATAATGAAAATCTCATAGATATCACAGAATTAACTCCCTAAAAATGAACTCATGAAAATATTTATCAAAGTTTTAAATCAATTTTAACCAAACATAATCCATAAATTATTTTATAAGCTCTACAAACAAACCCCCTAAAAAATACAATCAACTAAAAGAAATCGACTATTAATAAGTATCATCTTCGAGGATTCGACTTGAGTGAGACTATACACATTAAAATAGAACCATAACCTTGATTGGTCAATAGGAGACAATTACCCGTGCATTCAAATGGTGCCGCTACTAGGCATGGTGATTTTTGTATTAATTAGTTTCTGGTTATTTTAAATAAACCAGAAAAATAATAATTTGAAAATTTTGAAAAAACACAAAGAAAAACGAGCCTTCTCATAAAAATCATAAGCTAAAAACACAAAAAAAAATTGTCCTTTGCATTCTTCCAACATCTCTATGAATGCCTCATAGACTACTTAAATTGTCCCCCAAACTCTTCTCCATATTAGGAGGAACATTAGGGATAATCAAATAATTCAATTACCAGTCCTTGTTCAACAATTTGAATTAGAAATTGGAAATCATAGGGAACAAACTGTAAAATATCATGATGCCCCTGATATGGAATACAAACCTCTTGGTATTTAATCTCCAAACATAGAAGCTACCCTTAAACGCAATCGAGTTTGATTCATCTTTTCCCTCACTTACACGGGCTATCTGGTGAGGATCCATATCTCCACCTTAATGAGCTCCAAGTGGTGTGCTCTACCATGAATCCTCAAGGGGTTAATGAGGAACAAATCACAATCCGAGTATTTCCTTTCTCCCTATCTTACTCGGCTATGTTATGGCTTTACTACCTTCCTCTTGGTTCCATAACCACATAGAATGACATGAAGCGACTCTTCTTAGAGAAATTATTTCTTGCTTCTCCTACTTCTTCTATCCAAAAATAAATAAGTGGTATCCATCAATTCCCAAATGAATCACTCCATAAATACTTAGATAGGTTCAAAAAGCTTGTCGCAAATTTCCCACACCACTAAATCCCTGAATAACTCTTGATCCAATAATTCTATGGGGGGTTATTGGCTATGGAGATAACTCTTGCTGATGTCACAAGTGGTGGTGCTCTGAATGATAAAACATCTGTAGTTGTAAGAGATCTCATAAGCAACATGGCTCCAAAAACACAACAATTCCATTCTCAAGCACATGCTCTAGTAAAAAAATCAAAGATAGTCAATCAATAGAGCAAAACAAGATGACTGAGTGGATGAGTGAACTTACAGGTCCTGTGTGACAACTAGTTGTGGCATCCAAAGAACCAACCTCATCTTATCCACAATTTTTGTTCTCTAGACCTATCAGCATTTGTGGAAACTGTAGCTCCCCATCTCTTCCTACTTACACATGTCTAAAACCTGAAAAGGATCAATCTGATTCATTCGGACCAATGGTGCTCAATGAATCCTATGCTCAGCAGAACACTAACCCTCAACTATCAGTTCAGTTCATTAGAACCACTAACCAACCTCACATTGAGCACTTCTCTTCTTCGTATAACCATGGATTAAGGAATGGAAACCCTGTCCTACAATTTCCTCCTCAAAACCCAAACATGTTCCAATATGTTCAAGGTGTTGGGAACTTCTAAAAACATTATCTATTTGTTCCTCAACCTCAAAGGATCATTCCTCATATTCCTCCCCTTGGATTCCACTATCCTAGTGAGCCTTTCGAATTCCCAAAATAATAAAATCTCTTTTCCAAGAACCAAAATCAAGGTGATCCCAATCCGGGACAAGCCTCTTTTCCAAGAAACCATGGGAAATTGTAGTTGAAGATCTTACCTCATTCACCCGTTATAGAATTAAAAATATTGATACCCAAATTGGTTAACATTCATCCCACCTAAGCCAGCGACAACAATCAAATTCTCCTTGAATTATAGCTCAACCATTACCCAACCCCGAGGGTAATGTAAGTACAATTGCACTTATATCAGGAATGGAAATTTTTATGACTCAAGATTAGTCCTCCGACCCTCCTTTGAATGTTGACCTAGAAAACAAAAAGAAAAAGAAATATTAAAAGGGACCTGGAGCCATTCCCTCACCTCCTTCAATTCCACTTAGGAATCCAATTCATTTTCCTAAATCTGTTTGAAAGCCAAAGATGTCCTTTGAACCGGATCCTGAAATTATCGAAAATTTTAGACGTATTGAAGTCAACACTCCACTCTTTGTTTCCATTAAATAAATCCCTAGGTATTCCATCTTTCTTAAGGAATTTTTCACCCACAAGAGGCAATATAGGACCTTCAATAATGTTTCCACCTAGAAATCTATTCTCATAAAGTGAAAAGATCCCATGAAATTTATGGCTCCATGCCAAATTGGATGTTCCAACATTGATGATTCACTCATAGACCTTGGAGCCTCAATTAATTTCATTCCCAAGTCCATATTCTCTAACCTTAGTATTGGCCCTTTAAATCCAACAGGTGTTGTTATTCTCATGTGGTTTTTAAAATAACTCTATCATATTAATACACACTAATGTATAAAAGTTATCTCAAAGGTCCAAAAAACGAAGACTCACAAATGGGGGTGAAAAAAAACACACATTTTGAAAATATGGCCATAGATAGCCTTATCATGAAATATATTGTTGTTTATCATGGTTGGGGAAAATAATTTTCCAAATAAAAAATTGAACATTCAAAATTTGTTTGTTTTGAATCAGTATTCTTTATCCCAATTTATGAAGAAACCACAAAAATTTTTAGATGAAACCATGTATTTTGACTCCCCAAAATGGTTGGAAAAAATTTAAAAATTGGAAGGTGAGTCAAAAATAATCTTGATTTTTCATATTATTTTTTATTTAGTTTTTAGGTTTTTTCTGTTTTTTAGAAAGACATAACCATAAAAAATTGGAAGATTAATTAAAAAAATTTGATGAAGAATGTTGTTAAAAAACAAAATGATAAGGAGGGAGGAAGAAGAGAGAGAGAGAGAGAGTAAAAGGGAATGAGGTTCCCCCTGGTTTGGATATGGTGGGTCGCCCTCTCTGTCCTGTGGTGTGTTTACTATAGAAGTTGTAGATCTGATGGATTTGGAAGTGGTTCCTTGAAATAAATAATTATTAATTTAAGAAAAAACTAATAATAAATTAAAATTTCATAAAATTAAAATAAAACATGTGTTTCCTCCAAAGAAGAGCTCAATTTATTTGTCATCAGCAGGATAGTTGCAGTGGAATACCCATAGTCTGACGATGACCATCATATTTTCTCAACACCAGTGTGCTCCCAGGAAAAACTTTTCTTTGGGAGGCTCGATGATTCATTGGAAAATTTCATCCCTTCCTTGTTTATTCTCTTACAATTCAATGTGGGTGGAAAAAGAATATGACTATCCTCCCTTTGGCCTTCAACGAGAGGAATGATTTTATCCACAAATTTATGGTTTTCTATGATTGGAAATTCACGAAGATGTCAAAAATATGATGGTTCTTTTATATAAAGTTCATATAACATGAAAGCTGAGTATGAGATCCCAATTATTTTTTCCTCAATTATTTTATCACTTACCAGTGTAGAGTTATAAGGAGTAGTGGAGTCATAAGACTAAATAAGTTTTACAATATCCCTTATATCAAGGTTGTTTTCTAATGAATAGTCAATTTCAACATCACTAGTGATTAGTATATTAATTATGGATCAAATCACACAACCTTCACTTCGATCGGGAGTGGAAGCTGAGAGCTCTTATAAACTCTAAGATTTCCACTTTTTTTGGTGAATGACTGAAGCTCCATAAATTAATTTTATCATCTTGAGAGGAGTAAGTTTTGTGTACCATGATTTTCCATTTCTAAATTTGAGCATGAAAAAATGAATTGTTTTTGGAATATTTTTTATGAAAAAAATTGTGGTGGAATTAAATATAGATGAGTGAAATTATATAAACCTCTCCTTATTTGGTAAAACCAAATTTTAATATTTTTTCGTGAGTGAATATGATTTTGTTAGGTTTTTTCATATTTGTTGCACATGAAGACATTAACAACACTAAGTGTGGGGGATTTGATTTTACTAATATTTTAATAACTTATTATATACTCCCTTTACTGATTTTATATGAAATGTGCATAATTTGTGTGAAATATTAATGTTTTAATACTAAATATAATTTTTGAGTATTTTTAGAAGTTGTCCAATTGAGTCAGTTTACTATTTTATTTATAATTATCACCCTACAGATACAAATTATGTGATTCTTGTTATGTAGGATTAGTAATATTTTCCAACATTTCATTAGAAGGAATATTCATCCAATTATGCCATTTGGAGGGTCATATGGATCACACAAGAAGGCCCATAGAATTTGTGATGAAAATTTCCCATTCATGAAGATTGAATTACTGGGCTCAATCCAGAAGAGAAAATTCATTCATTGTCCTCAAAATATTCTATGGACAATATAAGGAGTATTGGATAAATATTTTAAGGCCCAACTCCAAAGACAGGGGTCCCAACTGATTTATTTAAACTCAACCCACCATTCTGGCTGGGTAATAAAATTAGTACAGTAACCATGATAGATATCATGATGTAATCATCAAATCAAGATGTGATTTTGATTTATGAAAGAGGAGATATATGAGGCCAAATTTTTTGAGAAAAGTTTTCATATTTGAAGGCATATTCTTATTGATAATCCCATTCACAGTTCGACCTTCTAAAAAGAATTGATTTAAATGGACATTTTAACATTGTTATATAAAACCACCATAACCTTGGTTCAATAAGTCCAAATGACTCCAAATGTTGATAAAAGTTAGAAAACATTATTATATACAACATAAAATAAGAGGATATCTCGAGATTTATCTGTATTAATAAGCAGATATGTGATCCAAGTGGAGGGATAGATTTGTAATGTAAACAGTCCACTTCCTTGGGCTATAAATACATCCCCCTCCTCTCCTTCAAAGGAGTTTGTATTTCAAAGAAAAAGAGGAAATTTTAGAACGACCATGGATCTACCAAAGTCTTGGGAGGATCTTACATACTCACGTTTTTACTTGAGAAACCATTGCTCCTTGCTTCCATTAATTTACTATTGTGTTTTTATTCGTTTGTAATCGTGTAAGTGTTTGTGTTTTTGTAATTCTGTTTTAATGAATGTTTCTTCTTCAATATATCTTATTCTAATCCTCCTTATGTTGTTTAAAATTAATGTTCTTAAAATATTTTAAATACAGTTGAGTCCCCTTCCCTTATTTTTCTTTCTCATCCAATCTGAAGTTTGTTTTTAATTATCATCATCGTTTTTGTGTGTGTTTGACGCACCAATTTTTTCATATCCATTTCATTTTCTTATTTTCTTAATTTATCATCATAATCATTATAATAAGATTACTAATAATTTCAATGGCTAAGTAAATCATTCACTGGGGTGAGTTATAATTTAGTGATGTTACGAGATTGAGAGTATTTTCTCGATGAATATGTTTCAAATTAACATTGTGTATATTGGAGTTAACATGTTATGGATTAATGACTTGATTTTTTTTAACGTGTGGTTTTCATTTATTATTGGAACCATAAATACACTACCATCAACAATATTGGATCAAGATTATAACCTTATGACATGTCAAGGATTTGATTAAATCTTTAACACTTACGAATTCCAATCAACATTATCTTGTGAATTGGGTGTTAATTTGAATGAAATATAAAGCAAAGCTCAAGGATATCACAAGCTAACCCCCTAAAAATGAAATCACACCAATATTTATCAAATTATTAAATCAATCTTAATGAAACATAATCCATAAATTATTCCATAAACCTTGAAAACAAACCCACCAAACATAATACAATCAACTAAAAACAATCGACTATTAAAAATTATCATCGCCGAGGATTCGACCCGAGTGCTGCAATATAAATTAGCAGAGCACCAGAACCATTACCGGTCGGTTGATGACAATTGGACACAGTTTTTAATGGAACTTCTACCAGAGATGGTTCTTTCTATTTTAATTAGTTTCTGGTTATTTTGAAAAAACCAAAAAAAAAACAAAATTTTAAAAAAATTGAAAAAACACAAAGAAAAAACAGCATTCTCATAAAAATTAAAAACTGAAAAAACACAATGAAAAACAAGTCTTCCTCATACATATAACATCTCTCGGAATTTCCCATAGACTCCTTACATTATCCCCGAACTCTTCTCTATCTTAGGAGGAACATTAAGATTAATCAAATAATTAAAGAATAAGTCATTGTCCAACAAGTTGAATTAGAAATGGCCAATCCTAGGAAACAAACACTAAATGTACTTGTTGCCCTGGATATTAATTACAGACCTCTTGGTATTCACTATCCAAACATAGAAGCTAACTTCAAACTCAAATCGGAATTGATTCATCTTCTCCCTCATTTTCACGGGCTAGCCGGTGAGGATCCACATCTCCACTTTAAAGAGTTCCAAGTGTTGTTCTCTACCATGAAGCCTCATGGGGTTTCTGAGAATCAAATCAAACTCTGAGCATTCCCTTTATCACTAGATGACTCCTCCAGGTCATGGATTTACTACCGTCTTCATGGTTCCATAACCACATAGAATTTCATGAAGTGAATCTTTATAGAGAAATTATTTTCGGCCTCTAGTACTGCTTCTATCCTAAATGAAATAAGTGGTATCCGTCAATTCCCAAATGAATCACTCCATGAATACTGGGATAGGTCCAAAAATATTTTTTAACCATCCCACACCACCATGATCCTTAAAAACACTACATCCAATACTCATATGAGGGGTTATTGTCTATGGGGAGAACTCTCATTGATGCCGCATGTGGCAGTGCACTTGTTGATAAAAATCCTTTAACTGCCAGAGATTTCAAAAGAAACATGGTAGAAACCACAAAATAATTCAATACTTGAGCACATGCTCAAGTAAAACAGGTCCAATATAATCAAACATTAGATCCAAACAAGATGACAGAGTGGATGGGTGAACTTACAGGTCTTGTGCGACAACTAGTTATGGAATCCAAATACCCAACCTCGTCTTCTCCAGAATCCCGGTTCCCTAGACCAATCATGAACTGTGGAATCATTAGCTCCCCATCTCATCCAACAGACACATGTCCAGAACTTCAATAGAATCGATCTGATTCATCCAGACCAATGGAGCTCAATGTAGCCTATGATCAACATGACACCAACCATCAACTATCAGGTAATTTTGTTAGAACCTCTATACAACCTCACATTGAGGCCTTCTCTTCTTCTTATAACCAAGTCTTAAGGTATGGAAACACCATCCCCCAATTTCCTCCTCAAATCCCCAACAAGTTCCAATATGGTGATGTTTTTTTAACTTCTAACAACCTTATCTGTTTCTTGCTCAAACTCAAAGAATAATCTCTCTTCTTCCACCTCTTATATTCAACTATACTAGTGATCCCTTCCAATTCCCAAACCAATACAATCGCTTTCCAAAAAACCAAAATCTAGGCAATCCAAATCCAGGATGAGCCCTTTCTTCCCAGAAACCATGGGAATGTGTATATAAAGATCTTGCCTCCTTCACCTATTATAGCCTTAAAAATATTGAAACCCAAATTGGTCAACATGCATCCCACCTAAGTGAGCAAAAATAATCAAATTATTCCTAAATTCTAGCAAAACCATTACCCAACCCCAAGGGTAATGTAAGTGCAATTTAACTTAGATCGGGATAGAAAATTACTATGCTTCTTGATAATTCCTCCAACCATCCTTAGAATGTTGACCTAGAAAATTAAAATAAAAATAAATATTAAAAGAAACAAGAAACTATTCTCTAACCTCCTTCCATTCCACTTAGAAATCAAATTCATTTTCCTCAAGCCATTTCTGTGCCAAAGAAGTCCTTTTAACCTGATTTTGAAATGCTTGATAGCTTTAGACGTGTTGAAGTTAACATTAAAATCATAGATTCTATTAAACAAATCCCTAAGTATTCAATGTTTCTTAAAGAATTGTGCACCCACAAGAGGAAACTTAAGACATTCAAAAATGATTCCACACAACTGTCTATTCCCATTAATTGCAATGATCTAGGGACCTTTATGGTTCCATGCCAAATTGGATGTTCCAACTTTGATGATGCAGTCATAGACCTAGAATACTCAATTAATGTCAAGCCTAAATCAATATTATACAACCTTTGTCTTTGTCCCTTACATTTAATGGGTGTTTTCATTCAATTGGCCAATCAAATCACTTCTAGTCTTGAGGGAATAATCAAGGATGTCGTTGTCTGAGTCAACGATATTATCTTCCCAGCTGACTTCTACGTCCTTGACATGGATGGTGAGATGAACTCTTCTCAGCCACCCGTGATTCAAGGAAGACCATTCATTATGACATCTGGAACCAAGATTGATGTCCATGTTGGCATCTTATACATGGAATTTGTTGACCAACTGGCCCAGTTCAATATTTTTCAATCCATGCGATACCAATTAGAGAATCATTATATATTCTCTATACATGCTTCTGAATTTCTCCCTAAGATTTTTTTGAATCCCAATCCATCATGTTCTTCTTGTTCTACTGATATAGGAGTTTTTGAAAATTGCATACTCATTAACCAAGTCATAAATGGAGAAGTTGATGTTTACATTAGAAATGAATACTCTATTGATCTAATGGATCTTCAAAAATATTTGGAATCCCATCTCATCTCTGACATCCACTGATACATCTTGGATGTTAACAGGGAAATCAAACAAGCATGATAATTTTTTTTTCAAATTTGATTATCCATCATTCAACATTTCCTCTCCATGATTCTGAAAATTCTATTATACGTGAGATGAACCCTGAACCAATGTGTTTATATTGTCCCAATGGGAGTGAAGGTTGTGAGATTTGTACAATAATTAATAAAGTGACCACTAGTGATGTTGAAATTGACCATTCCATGGAAAAAACATTGATATATTGGATATTGAAAAACTTATTCAGTCCTATTACTCCACTGATCCTCAATAATCTACATTAGTATGTGATGAAATAAATGAGCCCAAAATAATTGGGATCTCAAACTCTGGTTTCATGTTATCTGAACCTTACATAAATGAACCATCATAATTGAGACATCTTCCTAAATGTCCGAGCATAGAACACCATCACTTTGTAGGTAAAATCATTCCTCACTTTAAAGACCAATGGAAGGATAGTCATATTCTCCCCCCCCCCATTGAGTTACATAATAAACAACAAGTAATTAAACTATCTAATCAAATAATCAAGCATCCCAATGGAAAATATTTTCTGTAAGCACACTAGAGTTCATAAAATATAATGGCCACTGTCATACTATGGTTATTACACTACAATTGTCCCGTTGTAGACAAATAAATGCAGTGATTCATGGGAGGCAACCCATGTATTCTTTAACTTTTATGAAATTTTAATTTATTTTTAATTTTAAATTATATGAATAATGTTTTTTTTTTCAGGAACCATCTCCACTTCAATCGGATCCACAACTTCTATAGTATACACACCACAGGATAGAGACGGTTACACACCAAATCCAAACTAGGGGCTCCTCTTTCCCATTAACTCTCTCTCTCTCTATCTCTCTCTCTTCTTTTACTGTCTTTATCATATTGTTTTTACCACTTTCTTCATCACATTTTTTTATTTAAACTTCCTATTTGGTGTGGGTGTGTCTTTATAAAAAAACTAAAAAAACCTAAAAAACTAAAAAAAAATTAAAATATGAAATAACAGGAGTTATGCTTACTCCCCTTCCAATTTTCAAATTTTTTCCAACCATTTTGGGGAGTCAAAAGGCATGGTTCCATCTCAAAAATTTTGTGGGTTCTTCATAAATTTGGATAAATAATATTGTGTCAAAACCTGCAAATTTTGAATGCGCAGTTTTTGATTTGGAAAATGATTTTCCCAAACCATGAGTAACAACATTAGATTTCATGATAGGGATACAGATGTACATCTATTCAAAATGTGAGTTTTTTTCACCCCGATTTGTGAGTCTTGAGTTTTTGGACCTTCGAGCTGAATTTATTATTTTGGTGTGGATTAATATGATAGAGTCATTTTCTAAACCACAAGAGAATCACAATAGCCAAATAGCCTCCCATTTTTCTTTCATTAATCCTCCATTTGAAATCCCCTTAAAGCCTATGAAAACAGTTTCATTGATAGCCACATTACAAGCCCAATACCTTATCCCACCCAATATCTACATGGATTTACAATGCATTATTTATTGAAATTTAAGTTTGGGATGGAATGGATTTCATTTTTTTGTTGCCCTTTTATTAATTTTTAATGAGTAATAATATGCTTGGGAAGAAGAATCCATTAATTTTGGTGGAGAGTATGTCCTTTAGTTAGGTTTGGGAATGTATATTTATTTATCTTGTATAAATGACTTTGAAAAATGATTTAAAATATATTAAAAAAATTAAAAAAAATTAAAAAAATGGTTATGTCTTGGAAAGGTAAAAAATCAATGTTCCTCAACCTTTGAACATGTTGTAACTATTACAATTAGTGTTTTCAAGAGATCAATCTTGGGTTTTATATGAGTGTGAGATCTTTTTCAAGTTCAACATTCAAAAAAAGAAAAATGAGAAAAATAAGAACACTTATGTCATTGGGAGAAGTTTTGTGTTTTGTAAATATTTCATCTTCTCATCCAATTAAAATTATATTCTTATGTTGTGTATTTAACCACACAATCATTCCCTCATAAATATGTGTTTTAATTTCCTTATATGTTTCATTTAAAAAAAATATGCATCGATTTTTCCATGTCAGTATTTTATCCTCTTTTCACTATCTTTTGGATATCATCTTCCTACCTTCATATAGCCACATAAAAACCCCAAAAAACATCTTAATTATTGAGAACATTGGGATAGGGAGTGGATGTTGGGATATCTTACAAACACTAATATTTTCACATTTTATTGGTGAATGAGTAAAGCTCTATATATTAATTTATCATCTAGAGAGGAGTAAGTTTTCTGTACCACAGTTTTCCATTTCTAAATTTGAGCATGAAAAAATGAATTGTTTTTGGAACATTTTTTATGTAAATTTTTTTGGTGGAATTCAATATGGATGAGTGAAATTATCTCAACATCCCCTGATTAGGGAAAACAATATTTTAATATTTTGGGTGAGTGAAAATGATTTTGTTATGTTTTTTTTTGTATTTGTAGCACATGAGGACATGCACAAGACTATGTGTGGGGGATTTGATTTTATTAATATTTTTATAACATATTATATACTCCCTTTACTTATTTTATATTAAATGTGAATAATTTGTCTGAAATATTCATGTTTTAATTCTAAATATAATTTTTGAGCATTTTTAGAAGTAGTCCAATTGCGCCTATTTACTATTTTATTTATAATTATCACCCTACAGATCCAAATTGTGTGATTTTTGTTTTTAGGATTCCTAATTAAATATCCAACATTCCTTTATAATTAATCTTAGTACAATTATGCCATTTGAAGGGTCATATGGGTCTCCCAAAATTACACATAGAATATGTGATGAAACTGTATCATCTATGTAGAGTGAATTACTTGTCTCAATATAGATGTGAAAATTCATTCATTCTCCTCAAAAATTCTTTGGAAAATATAAGTATTATTGCATAAAAATTTCAAGGCCCAAATCCAAAGACAAGTGTCCCAACTGATTCACTTAATCTCATCCCAACATTTTAGCTGGGGAATAAAATCAGTACAGCATTCAAGACATATCTCATGAAGTAATCATCAAATCAAGATGATCTTTTACAGTGTGAAAAGATGATATAAATGGATGACTGTTTTGAATAATGTTTTTGGATTTGAATTCATCTTCGTATAGATAAAACCATTCATAATTCATCCTTCTAAAAATTATGGATTGAAATGGATTGTTTAAATTTGTTTAATCAAATTGAAATAACTTCAGATACATAAGTCCAAATGACTCCAAATTTTACAAAAATCTAGAAACCATTATTATCTACAACTTTTATGAAGATTATATCTCGAGATTCGGTTGTATGAATAGATAGATTGGTGATGCATGTGGAGGGATATATTGCGAATGAAAACAGTCCACTTTCTTGGGCTATAAATACACCCCCTCCTCTCCTTCAATGGAGTTGGTATTTCAGGGAAAAGGTGGATAGGTTCACATGACCAAGTCTCTTCCAAAGGCTAGTGAGGATCTTCCATACTCATTTTTTTACTTGATAAACCATTCCACTTTCCTTCATTTCATTTACTTTTGTGTTTTTCCTCATTTGTAATCGGGTAAGTGTTTGTTTTTTGTAATTATGTTTTAATGAATGTTTCTTCTTAAATATCTCTTATTCTCATCCAACTTATGTAGTTTAATATTAATGTTCTTGAAATAGTTTAAATAAAGTTGAATCCCCTTCCTTTATTTTGCATTCTTATTCAATCTAAATATTTTTTTTAATTATCATCATCATTTGTGTGTTTGTTCGACCCACCACTTTTTTCTTATCCATTTCTTTATCTTATCTTCTAAATTTATCATCAAAGTCATTAAAACAGGATTGCTAATAATTTAAATTGATGAATAAATATCTCATTGGGGTGAGTTATAATTTATGTATGTTAAGTGATTGAGAGTATTATCTCTATGAATATTCTTCAAATTAATATTGTGTATGTTGGAATTAACATGTCATTGATTAATGACTGGTTTTGTTTAGAATGTGGTTTCCATGGATTATTGGAACCATAAATACATTACCATCAACATGATCTGATTGAGATTATAACCCTAAGATAAGTTAAGGCTTGGATTACAGCCATAACACTTAGTAATTTCAATCATCATTATCTTCTGAAGTGTGTGTTAATTTAAATGCAATATAAAGCAAATCTCAAGGATATCACAAGATTAACTCCCTAAAGATTAATTCATTCCAATATTAATCAAATTGTTAAATCAATATTAATCAAACATAATCCATAAATTATTTCATAATCATTTAAAACAACCCCCCGCCCAAAGAGAATACAATCAACTAAAAACAATCGACTATTAAAAATTATCATCTCCGAGGATTCGACTAGAGTGATTCTATACCAATTACCAGAGCACCGGAACCTTGACTGGTCGATTGGAAACAACCATCCGCGATTTCAGTCTCTTTGATTTGATATCCATTGAACATGAGGTAGGTGGTTTCACTACGATGACCAACTCATATTAACTTGATATTTCATTCTTTATTTTGAATTGTTTGAATTAAATAAATATTCTGATTTCAATTAATTGGATTTCAATTTTTTTATTTTAAATAAACAATTCCATTTAATTGGGCTTTAACATATGGGTTTTTGGAATGGGATTTAATTGAATTTAAAGTAGTGTTAAAAAAATTCCCATAGTTTTTTTATTATAGAATATTCAAGACATGGGTATTTAGTGAGTTATTTGGATGAAACATTATGATTTACAACATCCTAAAACATCATATCACCACACACATTACTTAGACGATTGTGATGAGTCCTATTTGAACCTTTTTGAAAAGGACAAATGTATATATTTACCATTTCATAGTGTTGGGTCCATATAGCTTGGAATTATTGCACCTTTCTAGGCATATGAAAATGTTTCTCGCTTTTGGTATTTCAAATTAATATATTCAATTTTCGTAAATTGTTTTACATGACTTATAATTTATATAAATTGTTTTTTATAAAAGTGTTTATTTAATCTTTTTTTGAAAAGATCTACATATGTAGAGAACCCATTTTTTTAAAGGTAACTCCAGCGTTTGAAATGAATTTCCATCATTTTAAATGAGATGCATGAATTTATAATGTATTTCCATCATTTTAAAAATAAATCACCTTTTTTAATTGTTATTTTTAAATTAGAGTCATGTTTATTTTAAAATAGACAACATTTACTTGGTTAATTGGGAATTGGTTTGTGTGTTATGGAATCATTGGTTGATTTCCTCTAATTATTTTTCTACCCACATACTTTTTCCCTCATGTGATTCTAGATTACATCCTTCTAGGATCGAGTAAGTGAAAATGATCACTTAGAGGTGGTTCTAGTTATTGATCAGTGCACATAGTGATTTGCATCCGAGTTGGGACATGGGTAGTTTTTCCAATTTTATTTTACTCATTTTTAGTAATTTTGTTTATTAATCCTTTTTCCTTCATGTACATTAATCCCAATAGAGTTTCTTTTGTATGAATACTAGTTTTTAATCTCACTTCTGTATTTTTTGTGGAAAATTCGTCCCCACATTCTTTTTTTATGATATCCAATGATGGTCTCAAACTAGTGGTCATCAGAAACGCCCTTCGTGTTATGTTAGGTCTGGCTCTATTATCAGGTTAATAGGGTACCTGGGATAGTTCTAGACAAAGTGGTATCATATGTTCAATATTATCTTCTTATCTTGAAATTATTATGCAACGTGAAATCTTCTGGGGACATATGAGTTAGTTATGATTGAGTCTATAGACATCTCTCATGATAATGAACCCTAATTCACCATGGGTTGTTATGGAAAATCTTCCCTTGGATTAGTTCTATTTTTTTACCAAATTTTTATTTCGATAGGATTGAAATAAAAATCTATTTTTTTCTATCTATGGGGATTAATTTCCCTTGTTTCTTTGTTTGAGTGTAACCTGATGTCTACCTTATTGTCTACTGATGTGCTGTAGCATCATGCCACCATAATGAAAATTTAATTAGATCCAGGAGAAATATTACACCGAACCTTTCCAATTTTAGATCCGAATCTAGTATAGGTGACAGTTCATACCGCTATTCTCTATGACAAGAACCACCTTTAGTTACCGTTGGGAATCAACCTCTATATCCATGGAGGGATGTTTTGAAGATTTATTCTCAAGAGTTATTTCGCCTAAATCCAAAACCAGTCAAGGAATCATATTATCTTCTATAGGATAAGTAATGGTTGATAAGAATTCACTGCTTGTTTCGCTTCTTGGGAACAACATAAGAAATCATGATAAATTTTTCCCCCTTCATTATGGAAGGACCAAGTTGGAGATGGTGGGATATGATGGTAATAGTGAATAAACATGAGGGATTAGAGTGGAAGGAGTTCAAAGATCTTTTAATCGAGGAGTTATTTATAGATTCAATATTATTGTCCAAGTCCAATATGATTTTCAATCATGACAAGGATGATACGATTCAGACAGAGTATGCAAACTGTTTTTCTATACTCATGATTTTCTCACATAATATTTTATCAAATTAGATAATGATGTCTCAATGGTTCAAGTATAGACTTAATCAGGATAATCTTTCTCAGGTTTTCTTACTGGAGATACATTTATATTCATTTGTGTTGGATTGAGCTCTAATGGTTGAAATAGACCTAGTTAGAATGTCATGGTAATCAGGAGTTTCATTCTCTCCTAGTGGATGCCTGAGTTTGTAGAATAGAAAAAACAGTCATGGTGATACTCATGGTATTTCTCAAAAGTATGGTCATTCTATATCTTCTATAATATAAGGAAGAGGAACTTCAATTTTCTACTAGGGAGGAAAGCCAGGAAATTCAAAGAGGTGTTTCACTACGGCACAACATTATTCTGTATCCTGTTGATTCCCATGGAACATATATAGATTCTACGATGTCTACTCTGATATACATAATGGAACAATATTATCAACTCCCCTTAATTCTTCGGTCCAACCATATGCTTCATGTATAAAATGTTTTCATCCATAGGTATCTGGAATGTAGATACATCATGCAGTGGAAGAGTCACCAGAGGAAGTGGATATTGGTCCACTGGCCGTGAGTTGTAGCATTATGATATCTTCATTATTAGTGATTTTTCCAACTTTATACTGGTGCATCTGATTTGATTATTTCAACCCACATTTTTAATAATCTAAATAATCATATGAATCTCTTATCATATGTTATAGATATTACTACACCCATTGGTATAAAGAGATAGTAGGGTTCCCATAGTACAACTTGTGTCTTCTCTCTATTATATTTCGGTCTTTCTTGGAGGTTTCTTATTCTTAACAAAAAACCTTTTTATTTGATATTAGGAATATATTTTCTCATTAATAATAAATCTAAAATTGATTGTTATCTTGGATGGGTCTTATTCACTACACCCAGTGGGGTGCCTCGTGTCTTTCTAAAAGAATGGGATACTTGTACGAGAATGTTTAGTCCTTATTATCTAAATTTGAGGAATGTAATATTAGTTTTTTCTATTTGTATCTTGTGAGAATCATTGATTGGTGATCTCCCACCAATCATCATTGAGTTTCTCGATGTTTTTTATTCTGAATTATCATTTTTCTTCCACCGGTAAGGGAGGTTGAGTTCTCTATAGATTTATTTCCTCGTACTCAACCAATTAATATTTCATCTTACTGTATTGAACCAGCTGAAATAAAAGAGTTGATGTCTGAGTTGGATGATCTAATTGAGAATGGCATTATTCACCTGATTATGTCACCTTGGGTGGCGCTAGTTGTCATTACAAAGCAAGATGGTGGTTCACTTCATCTATATATTGATTAACGATGTCTTAAATGAGTTATGGTAAAGAAAATATATTTTATTACATAGATTGATGATATGTTTGATTAGATGGAAGGGGTGATGTAGTCCTCTAATATTGATCTTCTCTCTAGTTACCATCAGTTGGGGATAAAATAATTTGGCATTCATAAAACTGCCTTTTGGAGATGGTAGGGACATTATGGGTACCTTATTATGATATTTGGTATAACAAATTCTCCAAAAAAATTTATGGAAATAATGAATTGGATTTCATATGAGTATAAAAATAATTTCATGGTGGTATTTTTGGATGAATTCCATGTTTACTCTATGCCCATGGGGGATCATGTCCATTATCTACTAATAGTTCGGAGTTTATTTGAAAAAATTGACTTTGTGCTATGAATTCCAAATGAGACTTCTGGATTGGGGAAGTAAAATTCTTAGGACACATGGTTTCAGATAATGGTATTTCTATTGAGCCTAAATAGGTAAAATCTTTTATGATAGGGTAACAATCATGAATGTTTTTCAGGATTTGAATATTTATGGGTCCAGCTGGTTATTATCACTGGTTTGGTAAGATCTTCTCAATGTTAACTTCTCAAATTACTAACTTAACTCAGGATGGAGTGAGGTTTTCTTGTAATGGTAGATTTCATTGTTCTTTTTTCAGTTGAAACATATTTTAACCATTGAGATTGTGTTGACACTTCCAGAGGATGAGCAGGGATGTGTGGTCTTCTAAGATGCATCATGTACTGGTTTAGTATATGTTATTATAAAAAGTGATCATGTCATTGCCTATGGATCTCATAATCATATGACACAAAAAATAATTATCCAACCTATGACTAGAAACCAGAATATGTGATTCACAAGCTTAAGAGATTGAGGCATTTCCTTTATAGATAAAGGTTTAACATGTTCTAAAACGACAATAACATGAGTTATAAATTCTCTAAAAAATATTTTAAACTCTGACATAGGCATTGGGTGGGATACCTATAGTCTTTTTATTTCGCCATTGCCTATACCCCAAGGAAAAAGAATGTCATTATAGATTCTCTTTTTAGGAAACTTCTAACCCAAGTAGTAAAAGAATTGTTGAAAGAGTGGAATAAGATGGCTCTTTAACATAGTTTAATATAAGACTCCCTAAATCAAAGGATGAGGTTTCCATGTCTAGTGTTTAGTTAACATCTTCTATTGTCGAAATAATTCATTACGAACAAATGCTTGATGATGTTTTTTGTAGTATTAGAGACTATATTTATCGAGGGGAGACATTGTTCTAGTGGTAGTACTCCGATGATGGCATTTTGTGCTTTCATAAATGTTTTTTATATTATTACTAGAAGGGAAAGTTGTAATGGGGTACCTTCATGGCTCCTAGTGGGTTATTCACCCAAGGACCCTAGAGATGTTCTATGATTTTTCGTGGTGGTTTTGGTGTCTAGGTATGAGAATGGGCATCGCTACGATTTTCTCTCATCGTTATACTTGCCAGAAGGTGAAGTTTGGGCACCAGAAACCTTTTGGTTTTCATTATCAACCTATAGTACCTACAAACATGTTGGATGAGATATCAATGGTCATTGTGGTTTGGTTGCTTAGTACCCCGAAAAGAATAATTATATAAGGGTTGTGATTAATCAACTAACTCAATCAGTTCACATTATACCCATTAATTACGAATCCAAATATTAGGAGTTGGGAAAACATTGTGTGAATGATATTGTTCATTTTCACAGAGTTCCATCTATTATAGTCTCTGATAAGGATCCATAGTTCAGTTATCGCTTTTAAAAGGCATTTTAGGAGGCACATGGATCTCATGTATGTTAGTGTATGTCATACCATCGGTTGTTGAATGGAAAAATATAATGATCAATAAAAATTCTTGATCATATGATTTATTCTTGTGTTCATGACTTTAAAAGGGCTCGGTATGATTATTTGGGGCCGGTTGAGTTTTATTATAACAATAGTTACCTATCCGAGATTAGAATAGATCATTTTAAGGCCTATTCTGGTATGTCTTGCAGGCCCCCATTGTGTTGGTCATAAATTGGTGAATGTCCCTTGGTTGGACAAAGTTTGTTTCAAGGTATTAAAGAAAATATTTAGTTAATTCATCGTAGAATATTAATGGTATAGAGTCTATATTAGTCTAATGTTGATCGTATATATAGAAATTTATAATTATCTTTTGGTGACCATGTTTCTTATATGATTCACCCTTGATGGGTCAACGATGGCTTGGGAGGAAAGGAAATCTTTCATTTCATTTTTTGGGACCTTTTGAGGCATTTTAAATGGTTTATAATGATTATTACCATTTATCACATACACCATAGCTGGCATCGATATATAATGTGGTCTATGTATCTCATTTACAAAAGTATTCTTCTAATCTATATCTTGTTTTGAGATGTAATGATCTTGAAGTTCAAACTGATTTATTAGTGACTGAATGACAAGTCATGATGGTTTATTTGGAACCCATGGTAATTTTTTTGGGGAAGAAACAACTGGTTTATGTTTATGGTAGAACAGTGTGGATTCGCACGAGACATGGGATAGGGATTCACTGATGAGAGAGTAGTGGCCTCATATTTTGGGCATGGAAGCTTCTCCATGGGATTTATGGTGTTTGAATTTTTCATTAGTGGGGTGTTTGAAACATCCTGTTACTATTTTTCTGTTAATATTAAACCCATATTTTTACTATGTTTCGGTTGGGTTCTGTTTGAGGTTTCATTTGGTTAGATTTTAAAAAATTTGGATATTCTAGGCCAGTACATGGTTCACACACAGTTTTCCTGAACTCTTCACGCTTTAATAGAAAACACTTCCTCCCTAGGAAGTGGGTTTTCACATGATTAGTTAACGGTTAGTCAAGATGTGCACCCTCTTAAGTGAAACTTTGTGACCCATTTATAATAGTTGAAAAAATTTGCATACTTTTTCAAAATTGTGATACATTTCCCATGAAAACTAGTGGATGGGATTTTAAAAGATCTTAATTTCTATTAAAATTTCATAAACCCCTCCCTTAGTCTCCCAAGAAGACCATATGAAATAATATTAGTTTATCCAATCCATGGAGATCCCAATATGGATTTTTGGAACCATAAATACCTCCTAGAAAGAATCTGAATCTTGAGAAACGCCATCTAATATTCTCTCTATTAGTTTCCTCATCTCAATCTCATTCTCCCATAATCTCTCTTCTCCTCCCTAGGTTTCCATATATCCTTTATTTTTTATATGGAAATTATAGCCATTTTTTGGATCAAAAAATAGTTTTGATTCAAAAATATTTATTTTCATCATTCCCCCTTTGAGTTTTTTGGGTTTGAATTAGTAATTTGATATTTTTTGATCTCATGGAAGGTGGTTCTATTATGATACCAAAATATTATAAACCCTAATTTTCTTTTTTTAACTTAACTTTTTTTAATTAAATATAATTTTCTGATTTTGATAAAATTTCATTCAATTTTTTTTTTGAAAAACCCAATTCTATTGAATTGGGGTTTTAATAATGTGTTTTTGGCAGAAATTGGAAAACCCCCAATTCCATTTAATTTGGTCAGGTTTATGTAATTACATTAAAATTTAAATTTTTTAATTTATATTGTACTTCCCATGGAAATTATTTTAATTATATCGTTGAATTTTATTGTGGAATATTTTATTTGATGAAAATTTTTTAAAAACCCCAACTCCATTGAATTGGGGGGTTTGAGGTGAAATTGATATAATTTATTGAAAATTATATTTTTTAATTCAATTATGAAATTGAATTTTGAAAAGTAAAGGTGAATTTGTTAGAAATACCTATTTTTGACAATGGATCAAAGTTATTTTGATAGAAACCATAGGGTTTTATGTTGGTGAAAGTGAATGTTTTATATTAAAACATCATTATGGGTTTTAATGGGAATGTATTAATATTTAAAATGGAGAATTAGATTTAATTTTATTTTGAGTTGTCTTAAAATAAAATTCCCATCATTTTTTTGTTATTAGAGAACATTAAAGCCTTCAATAGTTAGTGATTTTTTTGGAAGACACTTGAGTATATACAAGGTTCTAAAACATCATATTTGCACGTCACATCCCTTAGGCGATGGTGATGATTCCAGTTTGGCCTTGGTTTAAATGGATGTATGTACATATTTTATATTCCACATTGTCGGGTCCCAATAACCTTGAACTATCTTACCTTACTGGAATATGACCATGTTTCTTGATTATAGTATTTCAAATGAATATTCTCCATTATTGTATACTTTTTTACATGCCTTTTGCTTTATATATACTATTTTATATAAAAAAATATTTAACCCATTTTTGAAAACATCAATTTCTTTAATGAACCTCTTTTTGAATGGTAATTGAATCTATTGAAATGTTTTCCCAACATTTTTAATGTGTGCACAAATTTTTAATGTATTTCAATACTTTGAAATATAAAGCCTGATTTATTAAATGTGGTTTTGAAATTAGAAAACTATTTATTTGAATATTAAAATAAATTTTTTGGTTAAATTCATATTTTCAAAATATTATAGAATATCTTGGTAAAATTATATAGGGCATTGGCTCACACCCTAATTATCCCTTCAGTCATTTATAGATTAAATCCATACGGGATTGAACAAGGGAAATGATCATATGGAGGCAACTCTAATTGTTGATCTTTGGAATGCAAGAGTTATGTCTTTGTTGGGACATGGGAAGTTTTTCCTATTTTATAGTATTTGGTTGTATTAATTTGGGATGTTATACCTATTTTACTTTTACTGCATTACTCCCAGTAGAGTTTCAGTTGTAATAATAATGATTTGTAATCCTTTTTCCACGTTGTATATAGAGAATTCATTACCACCTTCTTTTGGAATGTTTCTTTGTTTAATTTCATCGACCCCTGGTGACTAGGAATGCCCTTCGGGCTGTGATAGGGCTGGCTCAGTTATATGGTTCACAAGGTACCCAGGCTGGTTTGTGACAGCTATAAAATTAATAAATGCATGTATAAGTAAATAAGGATAGAAACATATATTTATAATAGCATAAAATATTGTTCTACATAATTTTCAAGTAGTTTTAAAATAAATTTTACCTTCTATAACATCAATATTTATAACACATTTCCCTGTAAAATATCAAATTTCACAGAGGAAATAATTTTTTTATTGATTATGAGTACGGAATAGAATATTAGATTAATTAATTACAATATGATATTAAAATTTATGATTATATTTTATATTTTATTTATATATTTCTTTTTGTAATCTCTCTTTCATCGGCACTAATTAAGGAGTAGTTTTTTTACTTGTGTTGTCCTTCTTATAAATTTTATTCTCTGGTTATTTAAATATAGAATCTCTTAGACATTCTATAATAAGGTTTCCAAATAATGTTTTGTCACTTTTTGAATTTTTTATAGATTATGAAATTTAATTGCTCATTTTATCAATTTTATTGTATTTATAATGATAAAATATGTATAAATAAAATTAATGTTCCCAATAGTTGGAATTAAAGAAGCCTACTCCATGTTTTTACAAATTATAACTCTTTCATCACTGTATTAATTAATTCTCTTCAATGAATCATCTTGTACATAATGTTAATAATCATTCACTCGCTATTTTAGATTTAATATTGTAGACATTTCCTATACATTTGTAGTAAAATATATGGACTCTAATTTTCATCAAAAATAATATTTTGGTAACATAAATAAATCAGTATTCCATTTCAAAATGTATTGTCTATTGTTTTATGTTTGATATTTTTAATTCATTCTCAACACATTAAGTTAAAAAAACATCATATATCATTCAATTTCATGGGAAAATACTTGTTAATTTTATACCATGTATGAAAATTTATAAAAACACATAATTTATAGCAATAGTATCTGGTAAATACATAAAAATGCATTAATGTTATGTGTTATCAGTGAAAACTTATTATTCAAAATATATTCTTGCATTGAAATAATCTGTCTCATAAAATGAAACATTCGAATAAATATAGACAGCTTCACCCACAACATCATTATCATCCTTCCCTTCATAAAAATCTCTCTAGAAATGGCATCAAAAATACAACAAAATTGTTTTTTTAATATGTCATTAACATAAAACACATGTCAAGCTTGTGATGTAGTGATATAAGTTTCTCATTTATGAAGCTTAGTGTTCATATAAATCACTCAAAATCTATAGTTATATTTATTCATTCCTTGTACTATCATTTAATCAAACCAATTTCATTTCGTCATTGCAACATGACCATGTTCATAGTAATCTAATAAAATGATTATTTCAAAACCCATTAATATGAATTTTATATGATATAGGTTGGTTTTCTGATTCAAACATATAAAATTCTATTGTAGAACTTATCGTGACACTGTCATGCTACATTTCCAATTTTGGGTCAATATATATATTTAATTTAAATCCTCTGAATCCCATTGCCTTATAATAACATAACACATTCTTTAGACAAAAAGATAATTCTCTTATTTCATTTTATAAATTATTCATTGATAATGATAAAACCTAAAAGATATCAACATTGAATATTAAACATATACCTATGATTATTCAAAGTGAAAAAAGTAAATATATTACATTTGACTTTAATAAAGGTGTAAATTTTTTATTGTACAATTATTCCTTATTCGTAATAGGTAGATAACAATGTATCTTTTTCATAATTTCTAAATGATCACTATAAATATGGTGGCTTTAAAATTATATAATATATGAAGATATAAAATAATGAAATAAATTATTGTATATTAGTTTACTTACATGATATTATCATTATGAACACCACAGTTGAATGATACTATATGATTGTTCATTTCCCACTCTTCCTTTTTTAATGAACACAACAAGTACAATATAGATATCTCCCATGTTTGGGGAAATAATGTAAATTCAGGCTCTCTGGGGTCATATTTCTCATCTGTAGTTCTCATTAGGTGATTAGACCTCGTAGTGGTGTTATCCATGTATGATAAATAGAAATCCATGCATTCTTGTGCTAAATATCATTTCACAATAGATCCTTCAGGATGATATTTATTTCTCACAGTAGATTTTAATGTAAATTTTATTCATTTTGTTAGACATGTCCACCAAATTGAAATAGCACCATCAAAAATAACTTTCATCGGATGATGCAAAATCTGATGCACCATACATGTGAAGGTTGATGGCGGGAAAATTCCCTCCAAGTCCCAAATAATAATTGGTTGATATCACTAAAATTATGAAAAACACATCTGCTTAGTCATTTGGAATAAAATATTCAATAAAAATGACATAAATTAATCAAAATTACTCAATCATTATGTTAAATTAAATGTTTTATGAAAATGGGAATCATCTCATGTAACAAGACATGTTAATCATGGGTATTAAGAGATTTTAGTTTCACATATTGTGTATTCAACAATTCTGAAATGTTACTTCATTAACCATATAGAACTTTAAATGTTTCTAATAACTAAAAAAATTGTTATTACTCCTTTGTTGTAAAATAATGATTGTAAAAAAATTTATTCCACTCATTTTGACAAATTATTTTAGGATAATGTCTTTCTCATATACCTCAATACATCTAATCATGGTGTGGCTATAACTTAAATTTTTTCATTGAAATTTAATCGAGTTTCACGTAACATGTCATAAATGATTTTAACTATATTCATTACATCCAAACAATGATGCAATAAATTTGATTACCCATACGATAACTTAAGTATTATACTTTTCTTTCTCTAATTATATTGGAATTTGAATTACAATTCATTCAATTTTTATATTTAGTTGTCTTTCTCTAAGAACATATTTCTAACCATCATGTTCATTAGCAATATCATTCCCCAGTATTCATTTCGGTGTTTCATTTGACTTATTGACATTATAAAACTATCTCTGATCTATCCTAAATAGGTGATCCATCAGTAGAAATAATAACTTGTACATATAGATGAAAGATCATCAAATATTTAATATCTAGGAATGTGTATTTACTATAAAAATATCACAGCATAATTTCCCTTTTGTCCTCTAACCATAAATCATTCCATAATCAAGGGAATCAATTATTATCCAAAATAATGACTCTCAAAACATAAATTACTCTTCCATGAATGCATCATGTGATCTTGAAACAAAACTATAGAGGTCCATTAACTCATATATTAACAGATGAATGTTTTTCTTAATGTCACTACCCGGATCACTAGGTCCATATATCGACATAATCATGATAGTAAACAAATTATTCATACATATCCATGAAGTATAATTATAAATGATAACAAAAACATGCCATGTTTAGTGTGTAGAATGCATTTAGAGATATTAGTTGAAAACATCATTGGATAATCCCATTATAACATTTCTCGGGTCAGCTAAAAAATCATGATTTAACGTTTCAAATTTCCTCCAATCATACCCATATATAGGATACACAATTGCATCATTATACTTATTTTTTTCACCTTTATGCCATTTCATAGTCCATTCAATTTGTTAAGACAAGAATTGTTTTTGAAGCCTAAGAACCAAATGGTAGTTCCACATAACTTTATATGTCATGTACGGATGAGTTAGGTCATTATTATACTTCCACCTTAATGTACCCTACTATTTTAACTAAATCAACTTTGCATCATACATCCGGAATAGAAAAAAAAATTGGGGAAGGAATTATTCTTAGTAGATGAATACAACAACTTTTCAATGAACATTGATACAATGTATTCATTTTCTAGAATACATGCACCATTAGGTAGTAAATACTTGATAAATTTAAAGGGACATTCTACCATGATATTTATAAATCCATACATTTTTTGAAATTTTTATAATAACATTAAAAATCATGTTTACCCATTTTTTTATATGCTTGATATACAAGGTTATTCATGAATTCATTTAGAATTCTATTACTCTCCACATCATCATCATGATCAATGGAATAAAACTATGTTCATTTATTCAATTTCACTTGCATTGGTATATAAGAGGAGATGACTTCATAAAAAGGTAAAAACCCATCAGAAATAAAATATGTTGTACCAATCCTTTCAGATGAATCAAATTAATTCTCTACAAGACGTTTTTATCCATTGTGATACAAAACATGATATTTTTTTAACAATGTTGTTTAGTGATATGGTGACCCACTTTTGTGTGAGTTAACTATATTCTTCTAGAAGAATCAAAAAATGAGAATCAAATTAATTTTCCCCTTGAATACCTAAGGAATGTAATGTCCAAAAAATATCATAACTCATTCTAAAAATCATCAGGGATCCAACCAACATTATACATCCAATCTATGTCAATCCAAAGACAAATAAAAATACATTGAATAAGTAATGAAGAAAATGAATTAATTTGATATGTATTGTTTCATAAGATAAAAAGTAATAACTAATAACATGTTTATACAAAAATATAAAAAAAATATCTAAAATGAAATGTAAAATAATATATCTGTACATACCTATAAGATATCATATTTTGTTGAGTTAAATATATTTTTCATAGGCATTACACAATTTATATATTTCTCTAATAAAATAATTATAGTTCTTTAATTCTGGTTTATCTATTTACATTGTTATTTATAGTGCGTGGAGAATGGTGGCAGCAATGGGCTCGAAAGGAAATGTGCATGCATGGCACAAACTGTGTGTAAATATTAACTTGTGGCACACAACCGACATATAATCACATTTTAAAAATAAAAAAATATCAAGATAGATGGTAAAATTATTTCGAAAAATAAAAATACAAAAATATAAATAAAATTCTAAATTTAAGTGAAAGGGTTTATTGAAAAATAATATATTTTTCAGAATTATCAATTAGTCATTGAAATAAAAAACAATACAATTCGATTACAGGAAGGAAAATGATAATGTGAAATAATTATTGGTTTTTTAGGGTTGTGGTGCCCAATAAATGCATCCCAAATAGTCGCTAAAGGAAGGAGGGGCTTCACTTGTAGTAAAACATGTTTTTCTGGTTATGTATTATAATAAAGGAGGGTTAACTGGTTCACAATGTTTAAAATAAATAAAAATATTCAATAGAAAAATGGTGTGCACAATACCACACTGTGCTATGAAACAACTTAGTGCATGCCATGACATGTTGTCTCAACAGGGAAATTGCTTATGTATTTCATGAAAAAATGCTCTTTGGATCTAGTCATGGTGAATTGGTGTCACATGGTGCACATAATTTATAAATATAATTATTAGGTATATTTTCATTTCCATTAGAATAAAATGGTTATTATTTTGTTCATAGATGACTTTATTGTAGTCAAATGTGTGTTGAAAATTAATACATAGAGGTCTCTTAAGTAGGCGGCATCAGGAGGAGGATAATCAATGAGTGGTGGGGTGGATGATTCAGAGGTATGGTGGAGGAGGAAGTAGAGATGCTACCTAGGAGTAGCATCGTTGTAGAGTAGGGGTGGCCTTATTGAGTGGTAGTATCTTGGGAGGAGTGTCACGAAGAAGATATCTCATGGTGGGGTGGCGACATTAGATAGCAGTGAGAGTAAACATCATGAGGAGTAGAATTAGGGATGGATGGTCATTGAGAGGAGATATTGTTATGGACAATGTTAGGGGTGTTGGGTCACGGATAGAAGGGTATTATGAGGGTAAATAAAGGGGGTCTCATAAGGCATCCTAATTTAATGACCCATATTTTCACAGTTGATTAAAAATAGTTTCATTAAATATACATATAACCACGGTATTAATTAAACCATGTCCATAGCTTACTTTCTATCCATATACATATAAGACTATGTATATTGGTTAGTCACTATAAATCATTTTTCTAGTAGTAAAAGATTTTTTTTGTAGTGATGCTTTAATTAAAAAACTAAAATACAACATTAACTTCAATAAATCTAAAATATGATTCTCTAGGAAATTATTTTATGAATGTTTTAATAGAAATGGTGTATATATGAACTCTATCTATTTTTTTCTATTTCTATATAATAATCTTTGTAATAAAGAACTATGAAATCATATAAGGAAGTTATACAATTATTGGAAAATGTATTATCAGTTAAGAAAGGTATTGTTCCTGAATTTTATATTTCAAAATAAGATAATTTGATATTTATAAATTGGTTGTGTGCTTTATGTGGCACCCAGGTGGATAAATACTATTTATTGACGCATATAACACTATATTTTAGAATCATCAAGGAAGAAAAAATATCATAAATCCCATCATGAACATTTTAGTGTAGAAAAGGGTGAAGATTGATATTTATAATTTTACTACATAATCTTCCAATTATCAATAATTTAATACTGAATAAAAATTACTAAAGGGGATTATTAAATCCTTTCCTATTCATATTTGGAATTGCGAGATCATCTCCATTTATTTTGTCATGGTATTAATAATTACTTCTTTAGGTAATAATTTTATTTCTAGAAGTGTTGATCGATAATCTAAATCTACTCAATTCCTTTAAATTCAAGAAAATATACTATAAGGTCAACATTATTTAATATATGTAAAACAGATAATTAGATTAATTAGATTCCGACATTCCATTGTATCGGATCATGATCCTAGATTCACAACTAATTTCAGTAAATAACATTATATGTTATCAGGTACTCTATTAAATTTTAATACAATATTTTATCCTCAATCTGATGGATAGTTAGAGTAAACTGTTGATAATTTGTAGGATATTATTTGTTTCTTTTCAATTGAATATTAAAGGAATTTTTGTTATGAAGTCTCTAATGGACGAATATGATGATGTAATGAATGATACATTAAATATGGATATAAGATATTTGACACTTTCAAAAATCTATTGAAATTAAAATTTTAGATTATTTCTATTAAAATGATAGAGAATATGTAATATCATTATGTGAGAAATAGTTTTTTAAAAATTTCATCAACAAGTGTTCCATGTACTGTATAAATACCAAAAAGTTTCCATGGATTTTAAATCATTTTAACCAGATATTAATGAAAAAATTATAGAAGAACATGAAAAATCATTACTAGAGACATGTAAAATGCATATGGATAATATTTAGAATATTAAGAAGTATTTTGAAGAAATATTTAGTTCAGTTTTATGTGATAATTATACACATAGTTTATTATGTTTGGTTCATTAATTTGAACTGATGGTTTTGTATTCTAATAATTTTTATTCCTCATTGATAATTATGAGAAAACTACATCCACGCATATTTTAGATAAGATTATATATTTAATAATGACTCTAAATGATGGTAAGAAGAGATGGAATTCATCTCATCATCCACACTAAAATTGCTTATAGAATTAGGTAACCCACTTTCTATATCAATAAAATAATTATATGTCTATGTTTTCTGGAAATTCATGAAGACATTTAAAAATTATAAAATTAGGAAGTGTAGCATGAATGGCCCGAAGGCCTCAATTTTTACTGATTTTTGACAACCCCCTTTCAAGGGATGAGAGAGAAACCCTTACAAGGACTGTAGGCTTAATGATTACATGGCCCACAGTCTTAAGAGACATTACATGACCCGAATGTCTTAGGGAATTCAATCAGACTATAACTATAAGGAACTGTCCCTCCCTAGAATCTGTATCATGATGGTAGCTCCCCACCTTCAAATGACCATCTAGATAAGCTTCTTATGTGAGCACAGGCAGATCCTGATGGCATATCCATACCCTCTCAATCTTCAAAATCCATTGGTTCTACTCTGGTGAGTGATCCTACTCTCAATACTCTTCTGGGTGCTGCTTCATTTTTTAGATTCTGTCTGGGGAACTGCATGGGGCCTGAAGGCCAGGAGGTGGCACGAATGACGTAAGGGTTTCCCGATATCCCTACTGACCCGAAGGCCTGGGTGGACCTATGACTTTAAGGACTACAAGTCTAAACCAGTGGCCCAAGGTGAGTAGTTCAAGTTACTTTAGCACTGAACAATAGCTTCTATATAACCTGTTATAGTACCCATATAGAACCAGCTACATTTACTTCTACAGTGCCCCAAAAATATGCCTCCTTCTTGTTTCGAACCTCGGTCTCATGGATGCACATAAGGATTACACAACAACTAGGCTGAGGCTCGTGTGCTTTTGATGTGTAAAAATATTAAAACACTAACCAAAATATCATGTGTATTGGTAAAAATTCCTAAAAAATCCCCCACCCTAAAAAGTACCCCTAACGGAATGGAGTTTTTCCTTAAAATAGTATTCATTTAATATTATATAGTCCACATATAAAGGGAAAATAATGAAGAAAATTTAATTATGTTTGTGCTATAAATTATTTACCTATATTGAAATGGAAATTTGGAAAAAAATATCTACTTATCGTGACTATAAAGGCCATGAAGAATGGGTATAATAGATGAATTTCTATGAAAAAGTGTTGAACTAATGAGGTATTGACAGAAAAAAAAATTGTCCTCAGGTAATTGATTTTATTTTCTTGTAAAATTATATGTTTTCAAAAATATATATTGTCACTATTATAAAGACTATTGGTATATATCAATCTGACACACCCTTATGATAATGTGATGAAAACATGGCATCAACTGGTTATGAATCAATGTAATTTAATAGAGTCTACTATAGGTTGTGAATCCATAAAGAAGGATATAAAAAAGGCCACCCTTGATGTTATAATGAATTTTCAAAATAATATCAATCCAACAAGTATATGATGTTTTTACATTGGAAAAATGTTTCCACATCACATACATTTATAATATTGAAATGAAAATAATTTTAAAAGAAATTTAGAAGGAATCCAGAAATGTATCTATCATATATATAGACTATATAATTATATTAGTTAATAAAACTCATTGTTAAGTAGTTTAGAGACAACAATAATTTATAGCTCAATGTTGGTAAAATAATTGATTAAAAGATTTCAATTTTCTAGATCAAATACAAAAAATTATTTGGCTATGTTTCCTAGAATTGTAAAGAAAAAAGGGAATATATAAAATAATTTCTCATTCTATTAAAAAATAAACTATAAATAATGGGATTACATACATGAATAATGTTTGAAAGTATAGACATTCTAGTTGGAAGAGGCTATGAAAATGTAAAAGGTGCTGAAAGATGGTTGTGCCATTATATTTAAACTAAAGTGGCATGTTATGTTTATAATAAATGCTAAATTAAGAAGTGATCAATAATATTAAATGAAATTTAGAGATGTAAATTTAAGGGTGAAGTATTAATTATGAAGTCTAAGCATTTTATACCATTAAATAAAGGAATGTATTATTTGGGAAATAATTCTAAACATTGTTTCTATCATTAGGGAGCTTATAAATTTCCACATTTATCCTATATTTTATTTTTCATGAATCATTTAGATTTAATTGATGGATAATCTGGAAGTTGGGAGAAATGGTGAAAGCAATAATTTATATAGAGAAAAAAGATATGATCGACCATGAACTATCTCAATTTTTATTAATCTCTCAACTAGTATAAAACATATCCAATGATATTATACATTCTTATATACAACCCTGGTGAAGAATGGATGGTATCAGTATAGAATATAAAAATGTCCTATATTCTAAAAATTATACATTTTAAAATAATATATATTTATAGATAGATTTTATGAAATTGAATAAAACGTTTTACACACATTATTGAAAATTTAATTGGGTTGCCCCATGAGAAATAAAATAAAAAGTAATATTATGTAGTGGTTTATTTATGGATAAATTTTTTTATAAATGTTTTAATTTTCATAACTACACTCAGCTTTCCCATGTAGACATATTGTTGTATAGTTGATGGTACATTGCAAAAAAAATTGTGATACCACCCTTCTCACATGGAAGTAATTAAAAACATGGAATGTTGATGAATTCATTAAGAGAAGTTGAGATTCATAAAATAAGAATATACTGATATGATTAGTAAATCCATTAAATGTATTTTTTTGATAATTATGGGAATGATGTGGATTTAATGGCTTCCATGAAATTTTAAAAATTTGGGAGACAATCTTTTTATCATTCTCATTTATTGTAAATTAAGTGGGTAAGTATTGGATATCATCTTAAGAAACTATTTATTTTTAAAAAAATTAAAGGGGGGATTGATTTTATCATAGATGGGTAATGATAAGTTTTTTATATTATATCATTTAGTGAGCATGAATTTATATTATAAATATATATTATAATATTCCATTTATGTTTGAAATTAAAAATTTGTTTAGGAAATAATAATTATGTAAAGGGACTACCCGTAGAATATGAGTAATGAAGTCGGTTACTGGGTGAGAAACAAATTACATGTTATGATTTTTGATCTAATATTAATGTTAATTAATGGTATGAGAAATTTACAACTACTATTTAAAACATATAAAAAGTTCATGGGGATCCATTTGTTTTTTACAATCTCTGAGATGTTATTAAAAATTGTATATCCAATTTGAATACGATATTAAAGTAACGTATCTATTGAGAAACCATTAATTATATATTACACATGAAGCATTATAAATATAATGGTTTAATAACACTTGGATTAATTTATGAGAAGAGTGGAGATGTCATGAAGTTAGTTGTTTTTTCTGTAAATTAATTTTATGAAAACTACAATTTTAATGCTATGGATAAAAATGGCTATGTATTGATAAATTTTTATGGGTTTTTACCCATGTTATTTAGTTATCATATATTATGTTCATAAGTATCATTAAACACTTCATAACCATCCTTTCGTGTATCTTAGTGGAAATGTATTCATTATTTTCAATGTAAGCATATTCCATGTTTACGTACACATGATTTTGTCTCTATGAATGAAAAATCTAGAAGAGTAGTCATAAATCCTTGTAAATCCAAAACAATATTTTTCCACGTAGCAATCATTATCTCTATATAAAAATATGATTTTGTGTATCTTATGAATGGAATAATCTATGTTATAATCAACACTTAGAGAAACTATATTTTTTTATATAGTGAAATGCATAGATTCTATATTTTATAATCAGAATAGATAGTCAATTTTAAAAATAAAAAAATCCATGACATCAAAAAACCCATTAGGGTTTGGTATTGAAGTAAAAAAATTATTAATTCTTATCACTAATCTTGGAGATTAATATTTAATAGACAAGGATAATCTAAGAGACTTTTTCTAGTCTCGAAATTGGGTTTTATCATTTCTAGATTTCCAATGAAATAACCTAAGTATGCATATATATACTATCAAGATAAAAAATCATTGTGTCTAAAAAAGGAATCATCTAATATTTTCTGATAAATTAGAATAAAACTACATGGGTTTTTAATAATGATGAAGATGATGTAGTGTTAATTATTGTGATATCAAAATTATTTTAAATCATTACAAAATCATTGATGTCCAAGTAGAATGAGTGGGTTATTGATCACCCACCCAAAGATAATAGAGATAATGATGAGATGAAATGATGGTAATTTTCGAAATATGGATATGATAAATGATATATATTTAATTAATCTAGATATGAATGAATAAATCAAAATAATGTGAGTGGTGAACTTCAGGTCAAACGATATCAATAATGAATTTATTTTTAAATTATGAGACAATGGAAGAGGTGTTGTGATTTTAGGTTACTCATAGATTTATATGAATTTTTATAGTTCATATAATATTTTATTTAGTTTGTGTGATCTTCTATGTTATCCTATAAGTCTCTAGTTTTTTTATGTATAATAAATTCTTTATGCATATTACAGTGGAGTTTTATGATGTTTTACAAATGAATCAGTTCCATCCTGAACTTGTAACACTTAAACATAAATATAATACATTGTGAATTTTAATTTCAAAAAATTATAAACACTTCTTTAATATGTGTTATAATTTGTCTTTAATGGGTAATACATTTCCATAGTGTTAGAATTTTGTAATATCATTTGAATCTAGAGAAACTGAAAAAGGCTTCTTCAAAGCCTATAACATCGAAAATTTCTTGAATACGGATTAGTGGAGTGTGAAATATGAAATCAATTTAGTTGAAAATGTTTTAAATAATATTAATTTCTAATTTCTCTAGTTCAACCACACTATGAAAATATCATCAAACTTGTCCACATAGTACCTGTCCAGCTGAAGTAGGATACATTAATCATTGGACATAATTACAAGCCTTGGAGATAATTTGAGAGATATACAATGCAATAAATCAAGATTGTTAATCCTTTAAATATAGAGATAATTCAATGAAGGAGTTGATCATACGCTATATTGACAGTTATGATAGTAGATAAGTGATCATGACACAAATTATAAATAATTTTACCTCCAGTTTTATCATGGAAGATCATATTTAATTACTTTTCCTTCACCCTTAGAATTATTTTGTTTAGGATGATATAATATTGAACAATTTTTATATATCTACATTTAGATATGTTCATTTTTTGTCATTTACATTTCCTTTTGTTCTATATTTTAATGTTTCTCAATATCACATCACTGATTGTAGGCTTGATCAATGATTTCCCACAATATTGAAGAGAGTGATTCTAGAGCTCAGACACCTAGCCATGTGTTTTCTATTTTATTCTATAGATTTGGATGTATGATTTTTTGAGGAAAATGATAGTGTATTTTTCATCAAATTCAGTCATTTTCACTAACATTTCTAAAATCTTTCGATCTCATATAGTTTTATCACTAGAGTATGATGAGATATAATGTTTAAGAGGTGGATTTACTAATGGTTTTTATTTATTTATGGGAGTGGTGGGATTTAAACATTTTTTTTTGGATTTTGATGTTTAGGGAATCAATATATGCACTGATGATGTTTTTAATCTATTATGTATTGAAAAATATAAGGATACAAGAATCAAGTCTATGATATAATGATGTATCACTAAGGTTAAATCCATAGACACCACATCAAAAAAATTCACCCTTCCTATATTTTAGTTTTTAGTTTTTATCCATTCATAAAATAATTTTTTTCTATTTCCAATACCATATAAAAAAAAATTAAGTGTGGAGATAATGATTCTCCAAGACAACTCCCTAAGTGAAAAAACTCTGATCAACACTCTACTCTGCATAACAATCTTAATGTTCATTTTGACATCCATCAAAAATAAAATTAAACATGGAACCATTTACATAGAGTTAATGTGATAATATAGTATCTGTTACACAATTTTATTTTTAATTTTCATTCAGTTAATTTTCTTTTTAGCCTGTTTGTATTCGTTTCTTCTTAATTTATTTATTTTTATATATGATCATTATGTTTGAAGGTGGAGAAATTTTTTATTATATCAAAACATTATTAAAATTTTAAATAGATTTATATAATTAATATTGACTTTTTAGAACCACACATAACTGAATTTCTTAACACTAATTAATCCATATTCCCATTGGACCTTGAGAAACAATAAAATCAATGGCAGTAGCCAGAGTGACTATTTCAGAATTGTAATTGGTGGGATGATAAATTATACAAAGAAATGTTATTAATTACCATAAACTATATATTACAAAAACCCATATGTGTGAAGAATAATATACACCCAAGGAGATTGAATACTAGATATAATTATTATAGTTTTTGGAAAAATAACTCAATGATGAATAGAATGAGATGGGTGAGTTTAATGAAATGTTTTCCAGGATATCTTCCACATTTGGAACACTTAGGGATCATGGAAATCGTCTAGAACAATACTAATATTAATAAATATCCTTATCCTTTTCTAATGATATTTCAAAAGAGGTCAAAGAAAAAATTAAAGACACTTACCTCAAATATATTTCTACAAATTTTCCCATATAACTCTGATATAAACCCATGTTACCAACTAATTTATTACAAGGGGATGATCAAACCACATACCACCTAATCCTTACTTATCTAATAATATACATTAAAATTGATCCAATATATTTTAATGATATATATTTATAATTACATGGGTATGACCTCTGAGAATATAAATAAAAGTGTATATTGAAAATTTAATTAGAATGTATGGATCCATTTACCCTCCAAATAAACACACGCAATGAGTAGTCATTCAGGACCAAAAGTCACTTTCAATGGCAGACAGACATTGCTTGGTCAAACATGTGGTTGTTTCAAAACATTTATAGTCATTTATGGTGTACTCTTGACCATCCTCTTTCATTAATACAATAAACTCTCTCATGAGAAATTTTATGTGGAGTGGTAGAATCATATAAATGAAAATCATCACTATTCCATGGAAAAAGTGTTTCACACATTCAAGAATGGGAGGTCTGGGAATTAAATATATTGTGATTTACAACTTGTATCATTAAGCACAATTTTAATAGAGACTTATCAATAACAAAGATTCGTACATGGAATTTATATGATCTATATTTCTTAATCGATTGTTTGAATGGAGGATGAATTTTGTCAGATCTTCAATTTGGTTAGGAATGAAAAAGATTTTTTGGAGGATCAACCAGCACTCCCACTGGTTGGATTGTGCTCAATCATCTCTAAAATTATGGAAAGGCAATTGGGCTGGTGCTCCCCTGATTGATATTGTTCATATTCAACACTAGGAAATAGACTATAGTGCCATGATCAAAGAACATCTTGAACAATGACATCTACAACCTTCTTTATTTTCCCTCATTGTTAACTCATATTTTTTTTCTAGGCATGGAATATATACTGTTATGGGAAATGAGTGAAAAAGAAATTATTTATTTTAAGAGAATCTACAATTATCTCATCCAAGGCAGTTACATATGGATTGCGAAATTCAATAAAAATGGTTTCAGCTTGGTCGAATCACATTTCTCTAGAAACTTCATATCAATAAACTTCTGATTGAATGCAATCTGAAACATGTGGGAATATCAATGTGTTTGAGGTATGTGTTGTGCTATCAGCATTAGGATGATTTGAATCACAAATTCCTATCTTGAAACACCACAATTTCCCTCTTGAAATCGGTCATTGATTTATTCATCCTTAATCCTTTTCAAATGTAAAGCATTTCACACTTTCTGTTTGATATTCTGTAGATTAATCTGTCAAAGAAGGTCTGCATACTCTTCTTGGTGTCATGTGTTGAAGTCATATATATTATATGGCTATGAATAAACAAGAGTCTATACGATAATAGAAGATTCAATTAGAAATCTTCTCTCGTTGAGATTATGTTCACCGTTCAACTGGCGAACACATCGCATGTGTAATGCCATGATAACATGATCCATGACTTTATCACTTTCAAAAATCTACACGTGCATGGTAATTACACCAAACCCACAGGCACCATTGATGTTTTCTTGTTACCACCATTTCTATGATGGGTTATGTGTATCTCGGATGGTGCCTCGAGAGGGAACCTAGGGCCTGTTGGTTATGGATTTTCCTTCAGGGGTCGTAATTGTGATTTCATGGATGTATTTCATGGTCCTTGTGGACATGCCACTACTCTGGAGGAAGAAATGACTACCTTCATGAAAGCGATTGATGTTGCTCGAGAATGCAATTGGAGAAATATCTGGTTTGAATGAAGCTCAACCACCATTGTGCAAGTAGTTTGAATGGGTCGGGTTCATATTTCATGGAAAATCACCTAAAAATGAAGCAATATATTTTTTACTCTTGCCTCAGTGAATTACATCCTCATTCATGTCTACCATGATCCCATTGCCTTGCTGATTTTCTGGAAACGAAATGAGCTATGGATGACAGTCACATAAATTACACTAGTATATCATGTGAGTTACTCCCCCTTATTGAGAGAGAAAATTGTATATTTCCTTCATTTCGAGTCTTGTAACCCATTTTTTATTATATGAGGCCTTGTTTCTTGCTCTTTTAAAAAAATTCATGTCTAAAATATCACAAATGAGGCATCTAATATAATAAACCAATCTGTAAGTTAATTTTATTTTTACTATTAATACATTATGAATATTTCTAACTCACTATTTATATAAAAATTTCATCTTTAGTTTATTTAAATTTATCTGATGATTATGATAAGTAATATGAGGTGCCCAACATAGAAGAGAAAACCAATAATACCTTCAGTGGATATGTGAATTTAAGAGTTTTGACTAGCCAAGATCCTGAAGTAGAAGGATGATCTCTAGGAGGTGGGGTGGCCATATATATGGCATGTTATTGGAAGATTTTTGGAGGCCACCTAGGATCAGTATCGAAGGGGATGTAAGGTGTCTATATTTCATGGTAGTGTTAAGGGAGGAGGGTCATGGATATCAGAGCTCATTGTGGGGTTTCCACGATAGGAGGCAGTGAGGGTTAGTGTTGTGAGGGGAAACATCGGGTGTGTAGGGTCGTGGAGAAAAGAGCTCATGAGGTCCATCATTGGTTGTGGATGGTCGTGCGAAGGAGAGGGTAATAGGAGGGGGTTGTAGAGTGGAGGAAATCCACATGATTTAATCAACCTCATTGCCAACTTTTTTAGTAAACGGTGGATTCAAATCCCATATAGCCATTGTTTTAATTAAATAGTGTCTATAAATTAATATATATCCATATGATTATAAAATCATAATTATAGGTCTGTGGATATATATCATTTTCAAATTAGTAAAATAATATTTTCGATTTAAAAATCCAAAATTAATAAAATCATACATGATAGCCTATCAATACTCCATGGTTTGGCAATTTTTGTAAATATAACTTGAGCAATGATAGAATTTTTTCATATCTAACAGATTTATTTAATAAAATCCTCATCTATAATTACATCATTAATAGATCCCATATTTATAAACTAATTCATGGTAGAATCATTTTTGTATATGATTATGAAACTTGAAATATTTGATTCATCTTCCTTGTTCTTCTTTAAATATTCAACATTCATATATAGAAATTGGAGTTGAAACATATTCTTAATACATATAATTCCATCATTTTTCTAATCAATCTCATAGATTAATGATTCATTGAAATTACAATTTTTGAAAAGGTTATGAATATTTCAATACACTTACAAGAATTATACGTTAACATTAATTTGATTCAACTTCAGAAAACACTAATGTTCTATTACTATTATTATTTATTTTTTTTATAATTGGGATTGGAAAATAAAAAAATACATATATATTAAAAAAATATTAATCTAATATTTTTTATTCTGAAAAAAAATTGTAGATTTGGATCCTATTTTGTAATATTATATCTATAATGTTTCATTTATTAGATTAATATCAAATTAATTCATTTGGGATTCCATTAAATTTTATACTAAATTATATCTTCAAATAATAGTTTTTCAATTTATTTTTTTTGAAAACATGTTATACAATGGGAGGTTGTGAGGAAGTGGGTTTATTGTAAAAAAATTTCAATGCACTTATGTTTTAAATTGACTATCTTTTATCCACTTCTAATAAAAAATCATAATCCCTCTAAAAGGATCCTGAAAAAATTAGTATTACTACATTGGTTGTTCGTAAATTGGAGTAATGGATTCTCTTGTTGACTTTGAACAATTATAAAAAATTTGGTGTTCTTTTTCTATTTGCGTTGATTTAATTTTCACTGATAATTAAATTTAAAAATTGGTTGTTTAAAGAGAAAATATTTAAGAGGCATGTATAAGTATTTTAATATTTAAATTTAATAACTCAGTTCACCCCCTATTGAGACATTGTATTATATTGAAATAACATAACATACCATCCACTCAAGAAGAAAATATCATAATGGTTCAACCTCTACTGATGACACGATCAACAATATAATTAACCACCGCATGATTAGATCGTCGTTAAGGTTTGAAAAATAAAATTATCAATTTATGAATGGTATCATGCTATTTATATTTAAAAACTCAAGTATTTTTGTACAATTAGAAACATAAAACCTTATTATATCAATGACAGGGTATATGACTCTCCATATGGTGTACCCAGTGGGACATCCAACACAAAAAAATCCTTCAACACCACATTAGGGAATTTCATATCTCTATATGAAACCCAACCCATATAAGTAATCAAATTTCATCAGTAACTATAAAACTACATGATGACCACTGATTAGGGATAACTAAAAATTACTCTTTCAGAGGATCTTTTCATTTCACTTCATGAATACATGAATCCACTATGAAACTTTGATCGTGTGGGGACAATGTTTTTTATAATGTGATATATTTTATATTATTCGTCTTATTTAAGAATAGTTACAATACTATATATAATAACCAAATAATAATATCCCTTATATTAAAAATATAGATAGTTTCTATGATTATTGTACTTTTATGATTTGGATAACAAAATTACATCAAAATTTAATTCTTGTTGCATATTAATGTGACCATCTAATAAATTTTCCTACTAAATTCATTTAATTTATAACATTTATGAAGTAGTATAATTTGAAATTTGGATTTATAATCCTGAATTTAAATTGTTTGACCACAGTATAATTAAATAATTACATGAAAACCTAAAATTTTATGTTGCTAAGAACTTATGTTCAATACGCTGAACACATTCTATGTTTTAAATAATAATCTTCGAACATTTTCAAACAAAACTTTTTATCATTAGGTTCATTAAAAATAACACTGTAACTATTTATATTAATATCATTTTCTACTAATAAATTATAAATTCTATTAATTAATAATTGTACATTAATAATTATTTAGATATGTATATTCCTCAATATGTTATATTTGAACTTTTGTAATACCAAAAATACTATCATTGTCATCTTAGAGTGTGTTTTTTATTTTAAATATATTTTTATTTAACAAACATATTTTCGATAGGAAATAACACTTATTTACATTTTATATTGTATTTTATATGTGGAGAAATATTTTACGAAGAATATATTTTTTCATTAAAATATTCCACTAATGAGTCTTGGATTATATCCCTCGTATTTTAAAAAAACATTTGGATAAAATATTTTTATCCTCAAATCCTTTTCAAACATATTCAAGAATATGATCAAATAATAAATCTTGTACATAAAAATAATCTTCTAATTTATATATATCAACTATTTCATACCATAATTCAAGTGATCAAGTAACAAAAAAAATATGAAAAATATATTCTTTTATAAAGAATAATGTTTTCCCACATTGAAATGAGTACAAAGATTCCACCAGATCAATGTAGAAACCATTATCATGGTTATATAAATGAATATTTTATGCTATATACATCAATATTTAATTAATTAATAATTTATATATAAATCAATGATAATTTTATAATGTATTTTTGGTTTCATATTTCAAAAAAATATATGAGTTTTATTTTATAAAAATAACACATTACATGTACTCTCCATAATTTTTTACACCACTTCAGCTAATCTAAGAAACTTCACCGCCAGAGTATAGTATTTCGAGAGTGAAATCAACGTCCAATAATAGAATCTCCTCTCTCCAGTTTAAATGTATGTGTGGAAACAACATAGCCTTTTCTCTTCTCCCTCATGAATAAAAAATTTATCCTTTACACTTTACAACATAAAATTGACACATGATCCTGGAACACCAATATTCTACTAAAATTACTCAATATGATCAAGTAAACATTACCGACATGCATTCATGTTGTAATTCATCATATATGGATGTGTTATTTCAATCAGGGATTTTAGAATAATGTCCGTGGAGTTATCAAGCTAGAGTGGTGACCCCACTATCCCAAATTCATTTATATAACCAATCATATTGGGTATATGAGTCGAGAAAGAAGTATTATCCTATATATTATATTTTTAGAGCTCATTATAGACTTTTTATCTCTCATGTATAACTTATCCTTCATAGATCCTTTTTCGATTTTGTATCTTCCCAAAGGCATCAATATTGTTTTATTGAATTGTTTCTTAGGTACAAATGAAACAGTCCTCAATTTAGATTAATAAAACAAATATGTGTAACGCCCCGACCCTAGTTACCCAGAGTCGGTGCATTATTACATAACATTGGCATGATTACAAGAAAGATCAAATCTCGAAAGACCGATTGGTTTAGTAGCCTTGGAAACACTAGATATATTCATAAGTTTTACATTACATTATAAAATGAAAAACTACTACAACAACATAATGTTTCCACAGTCCACACTATAATCCCCTCATAATATCCCTGCAGGTCATTCATAACATACATCTTCACATCCTGCGAAAAATAAAACATAGAAAAGGGGTGAGCTCAAATGCCCAGTAAGGATAACAATATAGCGGAAACTTTCATAAATAAGAATAAACATTTAAGGCAATGTATAACTAAAACAAAAGCCTTTCAAACATGAACTTTCAACATAGTATGGCATAAATAAATTGAAATAATTCCATTTACTTATTCACATGGATATTCTACTAATCGAATAATCACATGCAAAATCAATAACCACTTTCATAATGATGGAATTCATAATGCCAGACTATCATAACCACATAGCCAAGGCCTCGTGCCAATACTACAAATAAGATTTTTTCAAGGCCTTATGCCAAGACACTAGTTTGTCTCATGATACCTACCAATGCATCGATGAGCTATAGCGGGCTCCACCCGTCACATATTAAGTCCAATGCATTCCCATATGAAAAGGATTAAACATAACATAAACATTCGTATTAAACTAGCATACGAAATGTCAATACATTCACCATAAACCATGAATGGTATATAAAAAATAGCACATCCACAGTCAAACATATCACAAAACCTTCAATACAATATAAAAGTTTTGTATCATATTATATCATCCTCAAATAAGCGTAAAATCCATTAAAGGATGTTTACATAGATGAAATCAAAACTCTTTTTAAAGAAATATCTCTTTCTATTTTGAAATCATTTAAGAGACATATATTTATAAAATAAAACATTTTCTTTGAAAATATTCTTATAAGCTTGTAAGGGAATCTTTGACGATTTTATAACGGCGGAAAATAACCGCACCCGCCGTATAAGTTAAAAAAACATTCTTATCTTAATTCTGTCGAAAAGGTTAAAAAGCACCTTGTTTGGAAAACGACGGAAAGATTCCTCTTATAAAAAGTCAAAAAAGGGTATAAATGACTTTAACCCATATTCTTGTAAAAATGTTTTGAAATACATTTTGAAGAAACATGGATGTGGATGATAACGAGATCCCAGTAGATTATTACGTATAAACAACCTCGGATAATGAAGAGATTGTGAAATAACCCTTACCAATTTGGTAACTTTTGAAACATACAACCCATGAAAGAGGTATCATACAATTAATATGTAAATAAACATAAATTAGAGTGTATTACACAAAGAATATAATTATGGGCAGTACATACACCACATAAAAGGTGATGGTGGCAATATGACATGAATCTCGCGGGAATAAGGAGTGAGATGAAAACCCCTTACCACGTTGTAATCAACTGAGTCGTATGGCCAAAAGTTAATAACCACCAAATGATTATATAATAACATGAATATAAAGAGAATCATGATAATATATATCAAATGGCAGTACACAATACACCACTTTCAATAATTTAGTGGCGAATAATGGAAATCTCACGGAATTGAATGTGAGATAAGAAAATCCCTTACCTTGTAATTTTCCTTGGTTGGGGTAGGTTAACCTCCTGTATAATGGTGAAATAATTGTTATTAAATTATACAAGAATCATATACATTAATATGATATCATATATGATCTTTTAATATTGATTTGATAATAATATCTTAGTATTATCATTGTTTCGGGTGTTAACTTACTTGTTTTCTTTTATATGTTTTTTTACGTAAGACATGTTTGTAAAGGATAGGTTGTATATTATTCATATCCAGAATGATATCAAGTCCTTAAACATCATTTTTAAATCATCAAATGATAATTATACTTGAATGGATACGATGGAGAATGAATTTCATCGCGTTCGTGGAGACGGTAGTCCGTACGTACGCACGAGCGACGATATCATTCTTTTGATATTAAAATAATATATAAATGGTTGTTATATAATATATACAGAATCATTATCATGTTTTATTTATTATTGAAATGAGTTACATATCATTATTATACCCATCCAAATAATAATATTTTAATAACAATTACACCACGACGTGGAGACGGTAAGCCGTACGTACGGACGTATGGTGACATGTTATTCAAAGGGTGGATAGAATACTGAATATGGTTGTACCATATTTATAATAAAATCACAGTATATGTGAGATACTGGAGTTATTATTTTAGAATGGTAACAACAAAGGAAGAAGAAGTGGAAGAAGAAATGAACTTGGAAAAGGGTGCTGAAATCATTACCTCTTCTTCGGGTTCTTCCTTTTGATTAGATCAAAAGGGCTCTCTAGGTTGGCTTTCTGATCAAACTAAGTCCCCTAGGTTGTATTGAGGGAAGTTAGGAGAGTATTTGGGCAGAGTTCGGCCAAACAAAAAGGCTTTGAAGGTGTGAAGAAATGAGAAGGAGGAGTGCCCTTTTATAAGAGGGGTGAGGGGCACCTTTGGAAAAGCTAGAAATATTTATTTATAATAAATTCATATTCGGTTTCTAATGGCTCCAAAGTTGATTATTTAAATTTTAAGGTTGGGACGGGTCGAAAACAACTCAACCAATAGAATTTAGACAGGTTTGGGTACTTATATTAACCTTATCTTTAAGTATTAACTCTAAGTTAATTAGTTTCACTTTTACAATGTCTCTTTGTATTTTTATATAATATGGTTAATAAACTTACTATATACATCCAAGAGACCCCCAAGTGGTCCATTAATGATGAACCTATCATGATATAAGTCTCTTGGCCTATCCTTAGATTTTTAGGAATTTAATATCAATTAATAATATAATATTTTTTTTAAGAACTCTTTCATGTCAATTTTGACACTATTCAATAGTTGATTTTTGTGAAACTCATAACAGATTGATTACTTTGAAAAAAGTCAATTAAATCAATCCTAATATATCATATTATCCTAGAAAATTAGTTTAATTCATTAAAAGTTTCATATTATTTTTATTTGGGTATTTATAATATCAATTATTTTAATTTTTTACTATTATAGTAATTACTGCATCATCATTGAGTCATAAATAAAATAACTTATTAAATGTCTAAAAATTATAAATAAAATATCATCATGTAGGAAATATTTTTATCTTTCTAATGAATATTTATAATCTAAAATCCAACATATATAACCCTATGTAAAAATTGTTTTTCTAAAAGATATATGCTTGTGTCATTTTTGTATTCATTTTAACTTAATTAAAATAAAGTGTCATTATCACTTACAAGTGGATCCATGGGGTCCCAAAATCGACCCAAAGATGCCCATGGTCGACCATGTATCAACCAGTAGGGTTAAGACACGTTTTAGGGTAATTTAGTATTATTATAATATTTTTTTTTAATCTTTATTTACCGGATTTACCCTTAACCATGGTAAATAAAATATTTACCGTAGTAATTATTCAAAATGTATAAAAATAAAAGTTACCTATTTACACAATTTGAACATCCTGATTCAAAATATGGAATCCATTTTTCTAAATTCAAAACACAGAAGTGGCAGAAATTAATTTAAAATTAATTCCCGCTGTTAAAACAAAAAGCGTGTTTTTAAGAGATAATAACTATCGAAAGATTGACACTTGTTTATGTTCGGTTTAATTGTAAAATTATGTCCAATGACCAAAATTATATTAAACGGTAAAAATATATTCTAAATATACTTTAAAACCACTCAAATTCATAATTTATCACTATTAATTATTTTGATTAAAAAAGTTGTTTTTAATTAAAATTTAGTAATTTTCACTATTCATCAAAATATGAAAGTTATCCGAAATGTACCAAAATTTCACCTTAGGCTAAATTCGATATTCCGAATCCAAAAATGAAGTCCATTTTCAAATATAAAATATATATAATTTCAAAAACTAGGTATTACTATTCATAACGGCTAGTTTGATTAGTTATGGTGTGTTAGAACTCGGTGTTGCGTAAAACACACGCTATCACATTATTCAAAGAGAAGCGTACCGTAGAAGACTGGGGTGTTACATTCTCCCCTCCTTCAAATAATTTCTTCCTCTAAATTTCTAGAATACTTATCACATGAAAAGACTCGGGTGGTTCTTCATCATAAGTTCCTCGGGTTCCCACGTTGCCTCTTCCATCTTATGATTTCTCCACAAAACTTTTACCAGACGCGTCGTCCGGTTTCTCAGTACCTGTTCTCTTGTATCAAGAATCCTGACAGGCTCATCACAATAAGACAGATCGGGTTCCAGTTCTAATTCCACATAGGTGAGTACATGCGTTGGGTCAGGCATGTATTTTCTCAACAGAGATACGTGGAACACATCATGAACTTTTGAGAGACTTGGCGGCATTGCCAATCGGTAAGCTACAACCCCAATTCGTTCTAGAATTTCGAAAGGTCTGATGTACTTGGGACTCAATTTACCTTTCTTACCAAAATGTATGACTCCCTTCCATGGAGATACCTTCAGGAAAACATGATCACCGACTTGAAATTCCAAATCCTTCCTTAGATTATCGGCATAGCTCTTCTGCCTACTTTGAGCTGCTTTGATGTGATTTTGGATTACCTTCACCTTTTCCACCATTTCCTCCACCAGTTCTGGGCCTACAAGTTTTCTTTCACCAACCTCATCCCAACAGAATGGTGTATGACATCTCTTTCCGTATAATGCTTCATATGGTGCCATCTGAATACTCGAATGGAAGCTATTGTTATAGAAAAATTCTACCAGTGGTAAATATTGATCCCACATACCCTGAAAGTCAAGTGAGCAAGATCTCAACATGTCTTCTAGGGTTTGAATAGTCTGTTCTGATTGTCCATCTGTCTAAGGGTGGTAAGCAGTGCTCAAATGAAGTTCAGTATATAGAGATTTCTGAAGACTTTTCCAAAATCTTGAAGTAAAACGGGGATCACGATCAGAAACAATCGATAGGGGTACTCCATGAAGTCTCACAACTTTATTAATGTATAGTCTTGCTAGATGTTCCAGGGGTAGATCTTCTCTTATAGCAAGAAAATGTGCTGACTTGGTAAGACAATCAACAATATCCCATATTGCATCATTCCTTCTAGGAGTCTTTGGTAGCCCCATGACAAAGTCCATCGTAATATTGTCCCATTTCCACTCCGGTATGGGAAGAGGTTGCATGACTCCTCCAGGCTGTTGCCTTCCAGCTTTCACTTGTGGAAAAACCATACATCTTGACACAAAATCAGCAATCTCCCTCTTCATGTTGTCACACCAAAAATGTTCCTTCAAATCTCTATACATTTTGGTGCTCCCAGGGTGTATAGAGAAATTGGAACTATGAGCATCATCCAGCAATTCCCTTTTCAGATCAGGTATATTGGGAACACAAAGTCTCTTCCCGAATTTCAAAATTCTATCTTCATACACAAAGTCTCTCAATCTCCCATCATTCACAGCATTAATCATCTTTTGGAATTCTTCATCATCGGTCTGAGAACTCTTAATCCTTTCTAGTAAAGATGGTTTGGCAACCATTTGAAAAAGCATTGATGTTTCACCTTCCCTGATATTCCCATGTACATCTTCACTAGATCCATGAAAATTGGATCCCTTTCAATTCTCATATTGTTCAAAACTCCATGGTCTTTTCTACTCAAAGAATCTGCCACCTTGTTTTCCTTCCCCGGGTGGTAGTGTATCGTACAATCATAATCCTTGAGTAATTCAAGCCATTTCTTTTGCCTCATGTTGAGTTCTTTTTGTGAGAAAATATACTTCAAACTCTTGTGATCAGTATAAATCTCACATTTTTCACCATAGAGGTAGTGCCTCCATATCTTCAAAGCAAAGATCACGGCTGCTAACTCGAGATCATGAGTAGGATAGTTTTGTTCATGAATTTTCAACTGTCGTGATGCATAGGAAATATCTCTATCATTTTGCATAAGGACACAACCAAGCCCTTTCTTCGATGCATCACTATAAATAACGAACCCATCATTCCCCGATGGTAGAGTCAATTTTGGAGCATTGACTAATCTTCTCTTCAGTTCTTCGAAACATTCTTCATACTCTTTTGTCCAAACAAATTTAACCCCTTTACGTGTGATCTTCGTTAATGGGTTAGCCAATCGGGCAAAATTATGGACGAAACGTCGATAATATCCTGCCAAACCAATAAAACTGCGTATCTCAGTTATACTCATAGGTGCTGGCCATTCTTGGATTGCCTTGGTCTTAGAAGGATCAACAGAGATTCCATCTTTAGAGACAATATGGCCAAGAAAAGAAATCTCCTGAAGCCAGAATTCACACATGCTAAACTTCCCATATAATTCATGCCTCCTCAGAGTCTTCAAGATAATGCGCAAGTGATTTTCATGATTTTCGTAGGTTTTGGAGTATACCAAGATATCATCAATAAATACCACCACAAATTCATCGAGACACTCCTTGAAAACTCTATTCATTAGATCCATGAATACAGAGGGTGCATTAGTCAATCCAAACGGCATTACAGTAAACTCGTAATGCCTGTACCTGGTTCGAAATGCTATCTTCGGAATGTCTTCCTTCTTCACACACAACTGATGGTATCCAGATCGAAGGTCAATCTTTGAAAAGTATTGAGCTCCATGCAGTTGGTCAAATAAATCATCAATACAAGGTAGGGGATACTTGTTCTGTATCGTTATAGCATTGATCTCCCTGTAGTCGATACATAACCTCATAGATCCATCTTTCTTTTTAACAAAAAGAACAGGGGCTCCCCATGGAGAAACACTAGGGCGAATCAGTCCCTTATTACTCAATTCCTCTAGTTGTTTCTTTAGTTCGACTAACTCTACAGTGGCCATTCTATAAGGGGTCTTCGATATAGGCCTTGATCCAGGAATCAAATCAATGGAAAACTCAACTTCTCGTTTTGGAGGATGTCCAGGTAAATCCTCCAGAAATACATCTACAAATTCTTTCACAACAGGTACATCCTCTATTTGAACATTCCTTTCCTCACTGACAGTTACTTCATTCTCTTCCTCCCCAATAATTGAATTAAGTTGAGCTACTGGGGGTGGATCTAAATAAGAATTAGGTGGTGATGATTCTGCTCTAAAGATAAGGTGTTCCTTATCATTATCATCAAGAATCGTAACTTCTTTCTTTTTACAATAAATCTTCGCATCATAGTCCGAAAGCCAGTCCATACCGAGGATTATATCAAACTCAATCATAGGTATGACGATGAGGTCAACAGATAAAGAAAATTTATGTGCTCTAATGGGGACTGATTCACAAAACTTTGTTGCAATTATAATTCCCTTAGGAGTTTTAACTGACAACTCCCTTATTAAATAAAATTGGAAATATCTAATTTTCTTAGCAAACTGAGAAGATATGAAACAATGCGACGATCCAGAGTCAAATAATGCATTTGCTAAACTTGAGGAAACCATTAAATTACCTGCCACCACATCTTTTGGAGCTTCTACCTCTGCAGTAGTGATAGCATAAGCCTGGCCTTGATCCCTTGGCCTTTTCTGAGGTAAGTTCTCCTGACGCTTAGGACATGCATTTGCATAATGCCCCATCTCCCTGCAATTGTAGCACTGAACATTGGTAGCTTCCTTCTTCCCCTTGAAATCATGAGCTTGGTGGCCTTTTTCACCACACTTGTAACAGACTCCCATTCCCTTCAAGCAAGCACCGGGGTGTTTCTTCCCGTATTTACCAAAAGATGGCCATTCAACCTTTCCCTTCTTCCCCTTATTTCCATTCCTAGATTGATCAGCAGGTCTCTTCTTCTCTTGCTTTGCTTTAAAGCCATAAGACTTAGAGAATTCCTTTTCGGTCTTGATAGCACATGAGACAATGTCTTCGTACGACGAAAAGGATTGTGAGACTAATGATCGACGAAGAAACGGTTTAAACCCATCAAAGAAACGATCAATCATACTTCTTGGGTTGCGAATATAATCTCCAGCATACCTCACTAACCTTGTAAAGTTAGCCTCATACTTTGTGACATTCTCATCCTCCTTTTGTCTCAGACTCAGAAATTGTCTTTCCATATCTGCTCGATGGTCGCGAGGAAAGTATTTTTCTAAAAATAGATCTTTGAACTCCCTCCACTCCATATTTGATACTTCATCATCTTCCTTCATGTTTTGAATCAATGACCACCATTGATCAGCATCTCCAGTGAGGCGGTAAACTGCCATGATTACTTTTTCCCTTTCACTGCTCCCCAAAGCCTGAAATATTTTCTCTAGGGAAAATATCCATTGCTCAGCTACTAAGGGATTTTTATTCCCATTGAACGTTGGTGGTTTTTGCCTCATGAATCGATCTAACATTGATCCTCCACGCTGCGGATCATGGTGCTCCATACGGGTAAGGTTATTATTCATAACCTGAGTAAGTTGTCCCAGTATGGTGATTAGCTGATCATCACCAGTTGCATCACCAGCCCCACTATAATTATCTTGAGCAGGAGGGCAATACCTACATGGAGTGCGTGCATTGATACGGTTTCCATTTCTTCCACTAGGCGCCATTTCTAAACAATGTCATAAACTAGATCAGTTTATGAATCAAAATACATAATCCCATACTTATAAAACACTTAACATAAATTGAACTATTTATGGATATAATCCATAATCATAAAAATTTCTCCTTTGAGGATGTATATGCTCATAAACCCTTCATAATTATTTGTAAAGAAAATGAGAGTTATCCTAAGAATATCCCCCGGGAGTGTCATAACCAAGAGTGCATCAAGGCCCGTTGTCGTGCACCAGTTCCCGTTCAAGTCTAGCTCAAAGCGGTGTTTACGGGTTTTACCCCTAGGTACATCTGTGCCAGAGCCACCTCTACCTGCTCGTATCCAGACAGGGATGTATTGCTCGGAAAACTCACAAAATCTCTACAATACCAAAATTCTAGGAAGTTCTTCTATACTAATCCTCAAAGTTCATCTTAGGTCTACGTGATCTAATCAGAGTTTATCTAAATCTAGCTTCCAAGGTTTGTACTAAACTTCCTCTGATACCAACTGTAACGCCCCGACCCCAGCTACCCAGAGTCGGTGCATTACTTCCTAACATTGGCATGATCACAAGAAAGATCAAATCTCAAAATACCGATTGGTTTAGTAGCCTTGGAAACACTAGATATATTCATAAGTTTTACATTACATCATAAAATGAAAAACTACTACAACAACATAATGTTTCCACAGTCCACACTATAATCCCCTCATAATATCCCTGCAGGTCATTCATAACTTACATCTTCACATCTTGGGAAAAATAAAACATAGAAAAGGGGTGAGCTCAAATGCCCAGTAAGGATAACAATATAGCGGAAACTTTCATAAATAAGAATAAACATTTAATGCAATGTATAACTAAAACAAAAGCCTTTCAAACTTGAACTTTCAACATAGTATGGCATAAATAAAATGAAATAATTCCATTTACTTATTCACATGGATATTCTACTAATCGAATAATCACATGCAAAATCAATAACCACTTTCATAATGATGGAATGCATAATGCCAGACTATCATAACCACATAGCCAAGGCCTCGTGCCAAGACTACAAATAAGATTTTTTCAAGGCCTTGTGCCAAGACACTAGTTTGTCTCATGAGACCTACCGATGCATCGAGGAGCTATAGAGGGCTCCACCCGTCACATATTAAGTCCAATGCATTCCCATATGAAAAGGTTTAAACATAACATAAACATTCGTATTAAAATAGCATACGAAATGTCAATACTTTCACCATAAACCATGAATGGTATATAAAAAATAGCACATCCATAGTCAAACATAACACAAAACCTTCAATACAATATAAAAGTTTTGTATCATATTATATCATCCTCAAATAAGCGTAAAATCCATTAAAGGATGTTGACATAGATGAAATCAAAACTCTTTTTAAAGAAATATCTCTTTCTATTTTGAAATCATTTAAGAGACATATATTTATAAAATAAAACATTTTCTTTGAAAATATTCTTATAAGCTTGTAAGGGAAGCTTTGACGATTTTATAACGGCGGAAAATAACCGCACCCGCCATATAAGTAAAAAAACATTCTTTTCTTAATTCTGTCGAAAAGGTTAAAAAGCACCTTGTTTGGAAAACGACGGAAAGATTCCTCTTATAAAAAGTCAAAAAAGGGTATAAATGACTTTAACCCATATTCTTGTAAAAATGTTTTGAAATACATTTTGAAGAAACATGGATGTGGATGATAACGAGATCCCAGTAGATTATTACGTATAAACAACCTCGGATAATGAAGAGATTGTGAAATAACCATTACCAATTTGGTAACTTATGAAACAAACAACCCATGAAAGAGGTATCATACAATGAGTATGTAAATACACATAAATTAGATTGTATTACACAAAGAATATAATTATGGGCAGTACATACACCACATAAAAGGTGATGGTGGCAATATGACATGAATCTCACGGGAATAAGGAGTGAGATGAAAACCCCTTACCACGTTGTAATCAACTGAGTCATATGGCCAAAAGTTAATAACCACCAAATGATTATATAATAACATGAATATAGAGAGAATCATGATAATATATATCAAATGGCAGTACACAATACACCACTTTCAATAATTTAGTGGCGAATAATGGAAATCTCACAGAATTGAATGTGAGATAAGAAAATCCCTTACCTTGTAATTTTCCTTGGTTGGGGTAGGTTAACCTCCTCTATAATGGTGAAATAATTGTTATTAAATTATAAAAGAATCATATACATTAATATGATATCATATATGATCTTTTGATATTGATTTGATAATAATATCTTAGTATTATCATTGTTTCGGGTGTTAACTTACTTGTTTTCTTTTATATGTTTTGTTACGTAAGACATGTTTGTAAAGGATAGGTTGTATATTATTCATATCCAGAATGATATCAAGTCCTTAAACATCATTTTTAAATCATCAAATGATAATTATACTTGAATGGATACGATGGAGAATGAATCTCATCGCGTTCGTGGAGACGGTAGTCCGTACGTACGCACGAGCGACGATATCATTCTTTTGATATTAAAATAATATATAAATGGTTGTTATATCATATATACAGAATCATTATCATGTTTTATTTATTATTTACATGAGTTACATATCATTATTATACCCATCCAAATAATAATATTTGAATAACAATTACACCACGACGTAGAGACGGTAAGCCGTACGTACGCACGTATGGTGACATGTTATTCAAAGGGTGGATAGAATACTGAATATGGTTGTACCATATTTATAATAACATCACAGTATATGTGAGATACTGGAGTTATTATTTTAGAATGGTAATAACAAAGGAAGAAGAAGTGGAAGAAGAAATGAACTTGGAAAAGGGTCGTGAAATCATTACCTCTTCTTCGGGTTCTTTCTTTTGATTAGATCAAAAGGGCTCCTTAGGTTGGCTTTCTGATCAAACTAAGTCCCCTAAGTTGTAGTGAGGGAAGTTGTGAGAGTAATTGGGCAGAGTTTGGCCGAAACAAAAGGCTTTGATGGTGTGAAGAAATGAGAAGGAGGAGTGCCCTTTTATAAGAGGTGTGAGGGGCACCTTTGGAAAATCTAGAAATATTAATTTATAATAAATTCATATTCGGTTTCTAATGGCTCCAAAGTTGATTATTTAAATGTTAAGGTGGGGATGGGTCGAAAACAACTCAACCAATAGAATTTAGACAGGTTTGGGTACTTATATTAACCTTATCTTTAAGTATTAACTCTAAGTTAATTAGTTTCACTTTTACAATGTCTCTTTGTATTTTTATATAATATGGTTAATAAACTTACTATATACATCCAAGCGACCCCCAAGTGGTCCATTAATGATGAACCTATCATGATATAAGTCTCTTGGCCGATCCTAAGATTTTTAGAAATTTAATATCAATTAATAATATAATATTTGTTTTAAGAACTCTTTCATGTCAATTTTGACACTATTCAATAGTTGATTTTTGTGAAACTGATAACAGATTGATTACTTCGAACAAAGTCAATTAAATCAATCCTAATATATCATATTATCCTAGAAAATTAGTTTAATTAATTAAAAGTTTAATATTAATTTTATTTGGGTATTTATAATATTAATTATTTTAATTTTTCACTATTATAGTAATTACTGCATCATCATTGAGTCATAAATAAAATAACTTATTTAATGTCTAAAAATTATAAATAAAATATCATCATGTAGGAAATATTTTTATCTTTCTAATTAATATTTATAATCTAAAATCCAACATATATTACTCTATGTAAAAATTGTTTTTCTAAAAGATATATGCTTGTGTCATTTTTGTATTCATTTTAACTTAATTAAAATAAAGTGTCATTATCACTTACAAGTGGATCCATTGGGTCCCAAAATCGACCCAAAGATGCCCATGGTCGACCATGTATCAACCAATAGGGTTAAGACACGTTTTAGGGTAATTAATATTATTATAATATTATTTTGTTAACCTTTATTTACTGGATTTACCCTTAACCATGGTAAATAAAATATTTACCGCAGTAATTATTCAAAATGTCTAAAAATAAAAGTTACCTATTTACAAAATTTGAACATCCTGATTCCAAATATGGAATCCATTTTTCTAAATTCAAAACACAGAAGTGGCAGAAATTAATTTAAAATTAATTCCCGCTGTCAAAACAAAAAGCGTGTTTTTAAGAGATAATAACTATCGAAAGATTGACACTTGTTTATGTTCGGTTTAATTGTAAAATTATGTCCAATGACCAAAATTATATTAAACGGTAAAAATATATTCTAAATATACTTTAAAACCACTCAAATTCATAATTTATCACTGTTGATTATTTTGATTTAAAAAGTTGTTTTTAATTAAAATTTAGTAATTTTCACTATTCATCAAAATATGAAAGTTATCCGAAATGTACCAAAATTTCACCTTAAGCTAAATTCGATATTCCGAATCCAAAAATGAAGTCCATTTTCAAATATAAAATATATATAATTTCAAAAAGTAGGTATTACTATTCATAACGGCTAGTTTGATTAGTTATGGTGTGTTAGAACTCGGTGTTGCGTACAACACACGCTATCACATTATTCAAAGAGAAGCGTACCGTAGAAGCTTGGGGTGTTACAATATGTATTGAACTTACTATAGGTATCAATTTTTTCTTGACTATTTATTTAGTAGGTTTTTTCTGAAGAACGTTTTTTATGGCAAAAATAATTTTCCTTCTTTCATGTAAACTATTCCCATGTCTTTATTGAATTCTAGAAAAATGGATATGATAATATTTTCTATCCATAATTTGGTTCAAAGTAATTTTTAATGTTGATGAATCAATTATTATCAACAATTAAAGATTTTATCATATTTTTATCGCGTTTTAAAATAATTTAACATGGAACATTATTAAATATTCTCCCACCAAAATGACAACCCCTATTTAAAATTAAAATAAATAAATTGGTTGAAGAAGACATAATTTCACTAATATTTGACTTAGTTATTCATTTTCCTCATTATACAGATATTTAGGTAGAGTGCAATACCAAAAATATCACAAATGCATTTGTTGAACCCACTGGGTGTTGGATTGTATTTTTTTTATATGGATAAACTCAATAAAAATGAATTTTGGTTAGGATGAACATATTTAAATACATTTAGAGTATCCAAAATTAATGATGAGGATAATATTTAAGATTCCCTGAAAATTTTTCAATATATAATGGCATTGATTTGTTTATTTGACCCCATGAATCATATACATTTATGTTCCCTCACATATTAATTCATAATAATGAAGAACTTCTAAGCATGGTTATAGATGAAGAAAGGAGTCACCAATTATAGTTCCATTTGGAAGTTTTTATATTATTTGATAGCTTGATAATTATAATGAAGCTTTTGAGATACTAACATTGGATTAATTGAGATCCATTAACATATATAAAATGATACAGGAGTGGATGGTTTGTTAAGAATATTTTCTGTAGATTACATGTCTATTAACTATTACAAAAGTCGTTCGAAAGGATATGGAATCTATTTATTGATGTTTCATATATAGATTATTTTTAATCATAATTCTGTATTTTGAAGAAGCTAGAGATAATAGGAGACAACAAGCACGTGCCCGAGTGGTAGAGGCTCCTACTTGGCATCCAAGAGACCCATGATCATATTTGAGTGGGGATGAACTATTGGATAACTGTAGTAGTTTTTAGTAAATATTGTATCATGTACTATTCGTTAATGTGGTAGTTGACATTATTCTTATAATTTGTCCCTTTAGGCCACCGATTTGAGCCTATGGGTCTCAGGGCCTTCGGGCCACCAAAGGCCTTCATACCACATGGCGTTCGGGCTGTAAGAGACATTGTGTTGTAAGGGACTTTGGGCCACCAAAAGCCTTTAGTCCATAGGGCTTCATATCCACATAAAAGACCAAGAAGCAACTAAGGAAGACCATACATGAGTAGACCTATAGGAGGATTCAGAGCAAAAAAATAAAAACAACTAAAGAAGAGATAACTATTTTAGATGAATAAGAGGGTATGGTAACATCCATAGAGGCCAGAGACCGTGTTACTTTAAATTGGAAAATGCTTTCCAATTAGCCATGTGAGGTTAATAGAGATATAATATAGAGAATATACTTTTATATATTTTTTGGAGTATCTTGTTTTTTTTTGAAGTCATGGAAGAACCATTTAAACACACTATGATGTATATATATCATTCCTTTGTTTTGGGAATATTCAAAAGTAATATTAAGTGTTCGGAATGACTTCAGTATATTTGGATAAGGTTATCGAATTTCAAAGTCATAAGTTGTAGAAATTTTTTCAAACACCACCATATATATGTAAAATGCATAAATGATACAAGATACAGAAGATGATTTATTTTTTGAAAATATATAGAAAATGGTAAGGTACTAAATATATAAGGGTTGATTCATATGGGTTCTCCAATTTATGTATAAAGGTAACCAATATGACAGGGTTATTCTGACCATAAATGATGTAATATTTCAAGGTACCAGAGTAATACTATATCAAAAAAAATGGTCTTCATATAGTTTATAATGGTACTGAGCTCATACATAAGGTTTTATCTTGTTGATAAATTATGAAATTAATGATTTTTAGTGATATCGGTAATGTTTCATATGATTCTCCAAAATATACATAAGGACCCTCCATATATTTTAAGAGATATATAAGAGTTTCCTAAGGAATATGTGAAAGTTTCTTCATCATAATTATGATTCCTTTGGAGTTATATATTGTTAATATTGTAATGGGAGATATATAAAAGTCATAAAAGGTATACTTATGTGTTAACAACATTTTCAAGTACATACATAAGTATTTTCGAAATGTTAATTGGAGGTTTTGGATGTTTTTATTTCAAGAAGACAACATGGAAGAACAAAAAAAATCATTCCACGTTTTTTCTACTCCATAAAATTATAAACATATGAGTTATCTAGGATAGTTATTATTCAAGTGTAAATGGATTGTGTGATTTGTAAAAAGTGATTACACCGTACGAGATTACCAGCAACATAATATTTCATGACAGAAAGAATGAGAATTTTGAAAAAACGATTTTGCTATGTTTTTTATGAAGTATAAAATCCATGATAATTTATGCAGATATTTAGGAATAAATTTTTTAGAATAATGATATGTCTTGGATTGAGATTTTATTTAACTAGTACTCCTTCCATGAAAATGCACATGACTATTAAATTTTCTTTCAAATCATCTAGTTCTACGTCATTCAAAAAAATTGTAATGTCATTTTACTCAATATAATGATTATAATAAAATGATGATGATGAAGTGAATGGGGGTTCCCATGACTTGAGGAAATGAAGTGAAGACTAATCGTGATAGAGATGGAACACAATGGAATCGAAGAGTTAGAGATAAGAGACATAGGTAAAACAAAAGGGAAATAGTAACAATGTGAAGAAAACTTTACATCAATGCCAGAACAACCATGTAGATTAGGCAGAGGTGAGAGTGATGTCAATTGAGGGGGACAAATTGATCTGAGGGGATGCCATCAACCTTTATTATAGTAACCATCTCTAAGACTCAATTACTCTTTGTGACTTTGTACCACTCTTCCTTGAATGAAAATCTGATGTTGGACTGGAGTGGTATGTTACATGAATTTGGAGAAAGATCCATTGAATATGTCATAATGTACTAAATCTTCAACTTCAAAACTTTCCACCATGTTTTCCAAATATAGAATATTATTTAAAAACAATAAATAATTAATTAATATTGAAATATGTTCAAAATTATGAATGTTAATGAAAGAAAAATTTTAAAAACCACGAAAAGATAACAAAATGATTGGAGTAAAGAAGCAAGTAGATGCAGATTAGGCCGAGGCAAGGGAGTTAGAGGCAGACTAGCCATCGGTGGAGCTGATGGACACCAAGCAGCTAGAGGCACAGTAACGTAAGTTGAAAAAGTTAGAGGTTGAAGAGTTAGAGGTAAAAAAGCTTGAGGTATAGGACCCTAATATAGGGCAAGAGAGGCGAAGGCAGCAATTGCAGAGGAGGAGGAGGAGGAGGAGAGGGTAGCTGAGGAAAGACCCAAAGTGAGCGGAACCCTAGTAGCATCGATGAAAATTTTGTGACAGAGGTGGAAAATGGAGTGAATGAAAAAGAACAATGTAACGCCCCGACCCTAGTTACCTAGAGTCGGTGCATTATTACATAACATTGGCATGATCATGAGAAAGATCAAGTCTCGAAAGACCGATTGGTTTAGTAGCCTTGGAATAACTAGATACATCCATAAATTTTTACATTACATCAAAAAAAACATCTTGTCTTCATATCCCCTCATACTATCCATGCAGGTCATTCATAAATTACTTCTTCATAATCCTGGGAAAAATAAAACATTAAAAGGGGTGAGCTCAGATGCTCAGTAAGGATAACATTATAGCAGAAGCTTTCATAAATAAGAATAAATACTTAAGGCAATTTATAACTAAAACAAAAGCCTTTTAAACTTGAACTTCAGCATAAAATGGCAAAGGTAAAATGAAATAATTCCATTTACTTACTCACATGGATATTCTACTATTCGAATGATCACATGAAATATCAATAACCACTTTCATAATGATGGAATTAATAATGCCAGACTATCATAACCACATAGCCAAGGCCTCGTGCCAAGACTACAAATAAGATTTTACCAAGGCCTTGTGCCAAGACACTAGTTTGTCTCATGAGACCTACCGATGCATCGAGGAGCTATAGAGGGCTCCAACCGTCACTTATTAAGTCCAATGCATTCCTCATATGAACATGTTTAAACATAACATAAACATTCGTATTAAAAATAGCATACGAAATGTCAATACTTTTACCACAAACAATGAATGGTATAAAAGCAGCACATCCAGAGTCAAACATAACTCATTGGATACAATATGGAAGATTGTATTGTATCACATTAACCTCAATCAAGAATAATGAAGGATGTTGACATAGATGAAAATAATCATCAAAACAATTTGAGAGAAATATCCCCCTTTTCTTGAAAACATTTAAAAGTCACACTATTTGTAAAGAAGCCATTTAAAAGTAGATTTTTGAATCAAAGTGTCCCATACCACTTTGAAACTTTTTAAAAGGAGTTTTAATTTATAAACTTTAATGTCCATATAAATAAATCCTTAAAACCATTTTTAAAACATGGACATTAATGAGAAAGGTTTAGATGAATAAGTCTTTAAAAAATTTACAAATGGTATTTTGGTTAGAGATTCTAACCAAAATAGACACTTGAATACAAATAATTGAGGTAATCAAAACTTTGTAATATCATGAGAATAAAGGGATTCATGATATACTATGTCAAAGTACATTATATACACCACATAAAAGTGATTTGGTGTATATCATCAAAGAAGTCTCAATGGAATGTAAATTGAGATGAAATCTCTCATAAAGGTTGTATCCTTAGGTTAAGGATAAATCAACGACATAATTAAGTGTGACAAATATAAATACACTAAATATGATTGGATATTCAGTGTAAAACAATAAAAGGACATTGACACATATTCTTGTAAAAACAACACCAACGAATTGGATGTTTAACTCAACAAATGGAGAATGAGTTAAAATTACTCTTATCAAATTCATATCAATGACTTGAGAATTATCAATGGAGTGATTATGTGTATCAAACGTATATCCACAGGAAGGGGAGTGGAAATTATGACATAATCAAATGAATAGTGATTCCACACATAATCTTGGAGTAATGTAATCAATGAAATATGCGTAAATCCAAATGAGTGGAAATTGAAATTTCAAATTCCCTTATCGATTAGGAAACTTACGAAACATACACCCATGAAAGAAGTATCATACCCAGATGATGTAAATACCCATAAATTATATTATATTACACAATGAATACAATCATGGGCAGTACAAATACACCACATTCAATAATTAAGTGGTGAATAATGGAAATCTCACAAAATTAAAAGTGAGATAAAAAACCCCTTACCACGTTAATCAACTGAGTCGTATGGCCAAAAGTTAATAACCACCAAATTATTTACAGAATAACATGAATATAAAAAAGAATCATGATAATATATATCAAATGGCAGTACACAATACACCACTTTCAATAATTTAGTGGCGAACAATGGAAATCTCACGGAATTGAATGTGAGATAAGAAAATCCCTTACTTTGTACTTTTTCCTTGGTCGATGGTAGGTTTACCTCCTGTATAATGGTGAAATAATTGTTATTAAGTAATACAAGAATCATTTACTTTAATATGATATCATATATGATCTTTTAACATTGATTTGTTAATAATATCTTAGAATTATCGTCATTTTGGGTGTTAACGGGTTCATTTTACTTTATATTCTTTGTTATGTGAGCCATATTCGTTATTAATGGGATGTATATTATTCATATCCAGAATGATATCAAGTCCTTATATACTATTTTTAAATCATAAAATTATAATTATACTTGAATGGATATGATGGACAATGAATCTCATCGCGTTCGTGGAGACGGTAGTCCGTACGTACGCACGAACGCTACTTCCATTTAATTTTTCATTTTAAAAGAATTGAATCCAAATGATACATAGGTATATTATTATTCCAGTATAATATAATATTTTATATATGTTACTTAATTTAATTAACACCATCCTTTATACGTTCCATATGTGGTATGAACGAGTCATATCATTTTAAGGGGGCGGTAGTCCACACTTCCTCAAATGAAATTATAGTATGTATATACAACATGAAACGAATAATTATATGAAATAAAATGGAATTACAGAAGCTTATATATAAAATATTTATCATTAATATCATATTTAATTACAGTGACATCATAATGGCCACCATGAGAGGCGGTAAGATGTATTTGAACAATCATCGTTTCGTGAGGCGTTAGTTTGTCATCCACAGAAACATTATGTTCATCATCCATCAGATGGAGTTGTGTGTATGTGTAGTTTGAATCCTTCTTATAAAAACATCCTATTATATTGTGGATACTGGTGTTGTTACAAAAGAAAGGAAATAAAAAGATTTTGGGGGTTGGAGAAGCAAAATAAATGAAAATAATTTAAGAGAAATCGTTACCTTTAATTTAGGAAACTCACTTTGGTTGGAACCAAAGGACTTATTGAAATGATTTCTGCCTAAGGGGAAGCTTCAAGGAGGAGGAGAGGGATGTGGGGAGCGTATTTGGGCAGAGTTTGGACGAGCCAAGAGCCTTGAGAGGTGTGATGAATGAGTAGAAGTGGTCTCCTTTTATAAGGGAGAGGAGGGGCTCTTTAGGAAAGAGTGAAAGTATTAATTTATAATATATTTATATTCGGTTTATAATGGTCCAAAAATCATTGCGGTTGAAGATAAGATGACTCATATTCTAAATAACATCAACCGATAAGAATTGGACAGGTTTTAGATAATATTTTAATCATTATAATCTTATTTATTTAAATGATTTATTAATGAGGTAAACATTGCATCATTATTGTGTCATTAATAATTTTAACTTATATGATGTCTAAATATTATAAATAAAATATCCTTATGTATGAAATCTTTTTATCTTTCTAATGAATATTTATAATAGAAAATCCAACATGTATAACCCTATGTAAAAATTGTTCTTCTAAAAGATGTAAGCTTATGCCATTTTTATTTTTATTTTAACTTTTTTAATATAATGTGTCCTTACCACATACAAGTGGCTCTATGGGGTCCCCAAATCGACCCAAGGATGCCCATGGTCGGGTATGTGTCCACCAATAATGTTAGGACACGTTTTAGGGTAATTTTGTGTTATTATAATATTATTTGTTAACCCTTATTTACTGGATTTACCCTTTAACCATGGTAAATAAAATATTTACCGCAGTAATTATTCAAAATGTGTAAAAATAAAAGTTACCTATTTACATAATTTGGACATCCTGATTCAAAATATGTAATCCATTTTTTCAAATTCAAATCACAGAAGTGGCAGAAATTAATTTAATATTAATTCCCGTTGTTAAAATAAAAAGCGTGTTTTTAAGAGATAATAACTATCAAAAGATTGACACTTGTTTATGTCTGGTTTAATTGTGAAATTATGTCCAATGACAAACATTAAATTAAATGGTAAAAATATATTCTAAATATACTTTAAAACCACTCAAATTCATAATTTATCAATAATAATTATTTTGATTAAAAAAGTTGTTTTTAATTAAAATTTAGTAATTTTCACTATTCATCAAAATATGAAAGTTATCCGAAAAGTACCAAAATTTCACCTTAGGCTAAATTCGATACTCCGAATCCAAAAATGAAGTCCATTTTGAAATATAAAATATATATAATTTCAAAAAGTAGGTATTACTATTCATAACGGCTAGTTTGATTGGTTATGGTGTGTTAAAATCTCGAAGTTGCGTACAATGCACGTCATTTCATTATTCGAAAGGAAACATACCGAGGAAGCTTGGGGTGTTACAAACAAAGAGAAGGAGGGACATGGCATAAGGAGTGAGTGATGCATGTGCTGGAAAAAACCCATCTTTAGAATAGATATAGATTTAATTTTACTCTCACTAGTGTCCTCCACATTCCTTCTAAAGATCCATTTACAGCCTTTGAACTTGGTATTTGGTTGCTTATTTACAAAGGAGATGGTATGATTTATGTTTAGGGAATTAATCTCATCATGAACATAAGTGAAAAACTACACAGAATTGCTATCATTAATATCTGGTATGTAGTTCTAGGGATCATCCATTCCAATATCGGGGGTAATGAGATAATAACAAACATAAATATCAACTTGGTTAAATTATGATTTAAGACAAATGACTCTCTTAGCACAATCCCTAATTAGATTGCAATCTTTAGTAGTGAAATGAGGTTAATTTTATAGTGCACTATTAAACTCAGTCATAATAACTCTCAGGTTGATGTTTAGGTGGAGTATTCTCAATAAGAGATCCAGTTTCTACTGGTGCATCAACCTCAATATCACTAGTTTTGGGTGTATCATTATTGTAATAACTAAAATGATTCAGCTTAGTGGCACCTGATTCATGGAACACAATATCCTGGATAATGATGTATTAATGAAATATTGATTTTTTTAACACATTTTATACGATTTTAACCCCTTTGGATACCCTAAAACATTTACTTAATTTCTCTAGGGTCATGCTCAATTTTAACATACTTGTGACTAGTACAACCAAAAACTCACAAGTGTGAAAAATACATTACTCAAATTTCCGATAAATATTCCAGGTTCTTATATTAATAAGCATTAAATCAGAAAAATATGAGGTAAACTTTTATAGGGGCATCATCGACCCAAAAATAATTTTGGTAGGACTGATCATGAGACCCTACTTTGAATTTTTTTTAAGAAAATTTAATTTACACATTCTACAAACAACATTTTTATGTAGTCTGGATAATATTATGGTGCCAAAAACTGACCTCAGACTAGTATTGGGTTAACTCAGTTGATAAAAACTCCAAGGAATTGTTGTTTCTCATAACCTTAAGTCTCATTTCAATTCAATTTTCAATAGTGGACATCCAATTTTTAAAAACCTTAAGGGAATCGTAATTTTTCCATAGTATTTAAATCCATAAATTACCAAAACATTCTTCAATGAATGTGAAAAAATATGATCCCCCACCATGGGAAATAGTCCATGATGAATTCCATAAATTGGAATGGACAAACTGCAGTGGTTATCTGGCCTTAAATCATGATTTATGGAACCGTTCCCTTTTATGCTTTCCTAGAATACAGTATTGAAATAAACGTATGCTATATAGTGTAACCATTATTATAATCACATATTTATAGAACTCCTCATGACCCTTGGCAGTTATGTTCCCCAATATCCAATGTCATGGAATAGTGTTTTCACTATGAGTGACATAAGAACTGCTCAACTACCTAGCATGAGTCTGCCCATAAAAAATATAAATAAAATTACCCGTAGATCCTCAAATGATCATTCTAGTACTATAAGAATGTATAATACAATTCTATTCAAATATAATGGTAAACAATTTCTTGTCTACAAATTCCAATGAATTGTCTTTTCTATATAGGTTAGGGACCCACCTTATTTTGTAGAATATCAAAATAAAGTTATCATACTTCCCTAATAACAAATATACTCTACCATGACCCTATATTGGTTATTATTTCCAAGGAAACCCTCACCTTCAATTTGTCCATCCAATTTATACATGGTAATACTATTAGAGAATATATGGATCAAACAACATGAGTCAATGACTCATTCAAGGTGTATATCTTATTCACGCACAATCAATACCACAATAATATCCCAACCAACATCAATAAATAGTGAATGATCATAAGATTTTTTAGATATCTAGCTATGTTTGAAATTGGGGCACTTCTGTGTTAGAATTGCAGGATTATAATGGTAGTTGAACTGTCACAATATTTATAGAATTCTGTAAAATAAATGACAAACACACCTGAAGACTTACTTGGATTTTTTGAGCTTTTCTCTTAGCAACGGGACTAAAACATCAATATCATGTTTCCAAATGAATAATACTAAAACATCACCCATGAGATACTAAATAATCATATGGGAAATAAATATGCATGATTACATTTTTTTAGACAAATTATTTATATTTGATCTAAAACTATAAGGCCTCAGCCTTAAACCATACATAATATTGAGTTATTACAAGATTACACATTGATGATCTTTTCAGGTTTAGAGTTTTAGAGAATTATATCATAAAACTTGCATTACATTCCACATATAAACAAAGTGGTTACATGAAAGATCGTATTCATTTTTTCCCATCAATGGAAACATATTTAAAAATAAAGCATGGATTTTTTCTTGACACTTACTTGACACTATCATCATATCATGTACCTTTCCTTGACCTGTGAAAAACATTTCAAAACAAAACTTGGGATGAGCATAAAAAGCTCAGAAAGGGTTATAAAAATATGGAAAGGAAACATGAGTTCATATATACATAAGAATGAAATCATACGTTACCCATAAAACAAAGGCACTTTAACATACCTCATTAAATAATGAATAAATCATATAAATCAAAACACATAAAAGGTAACTTGAGGCATCCATGACATTCTTACGCAGGGAGTAACCCTCTTCGTTACGTTTGGAATACCCACCACAGTATATTCCCTAAAAATCTTCAGAGAAACCTTAATGTTTCACTCCTTCATGTTACCCAATGCATTGGAGAGCTATATCGGGCTCACCTGCCCTTAGTTTATCACGAAACCACCTCTCTTCATAACAATGCCCAAGAACCATAACATAATCTTATCACATAAAACATGCATAATGGAAACATAACATTTCCACCTTTCAATAAAAAGATATCAATACAACACATGGGTATAAAAACATTATAAAAACCATTTTCAATACCAAAATAAAAGAAATGTAAAACATGGTATTTATTTTTCTTTTAAAAATAAGGTATGGCTTGTAGAGGAAGCCGAAACTCAAATAATGGTCACGGCGGCCGAGAAGTCGTTGTCACCGCATACGTATGAAAAAAACATTACATTTTGTCGTTTAGTAAAACGCTTCGTATAAAAAAGATTCCTTTTGGTTAAACATAAAATTCAAAGGGGTTTACACACAGTATAAAATAAAGTTGTGTATAAAACAAAATATTCCTCAATCAAAGGATATTGAGACAAAGTCCCATACAAAGACGGTATCCTTGGATTAAGGATAAATAAATTAAATAATTATGTGTGACAAATGAATACATGAAATATAAGTGGGTATTAAGTGTAATAAAGTCAGAGGATATTCACAAATAATCATAGAACGACATATTCAAGGAGTACACGTTTATCCCAAAGAATCAAAATTGCGTTATGAAGTTCCCTTGCAAAAATTCGACAGTCTAACGGTGTCACTTCAAAATTCAGAAAAAAAGTTGATGAGAGATAAAAATGGTATATCATCACTTGGTCATAAAATTTACATCAATAAGGATATATAAGAACATATCCCAACATAATAGTATGTGAATTAAAAGGCATAACAAAATAAGTCTTTTAAAAATAGGAGGGTGAAAGGTTCCTTTACCGACTTGGGTAACATTCGAAACATACACCCCATTGAAGAAGGGTCATAAAATAAATATTTAAATACCCATAAATGAAATTATATTACACAAAGAGTATAATAATGTGAATTACATAAACCACTCAAATGAAATGGTGGCAAATGTAGCATAAATCTCACGAGACTAAAAGTGAGATGAAAAATCCCTTACGAAAACTCGGCAGCCTAACGGCGCCACTTAAAACATCCAAAATAGATTCATGAGAGAAAATAGGGTCTCTCACTTATGAACATAAAAAGTAAAGTAAGATTAATATAAAAGAAAATCCCAATCATAAGATAGATGAGCTTAAAATGAATGACATAAAAGAGTGTACTAAAAAAGAAAGAGAGGGGTAGGATCCCTTACCTCAGGTCCGACTTGACTCGATCGTTCTTTAATCTCCTGAATAATAAACTTGAGTTAAATTATACTTCCTTAAGAACCTTTTTCAAGTTCATTATTCTTTTTTATATCACTTATTACCATTTCATGAACACTATGTTATTATTTATGCTAATAACGGTCGTTTTAACGATCATTGGTACTTGAGTCAAAAATAAACTCTCTATAATTACAAGTTGGTCATGTGGAAAAATATCCATTATATACAGAATTTTATTCATGAAGTAGATATCATATATATCATATATATCCAATATATTCATGCATTTATAATATTACATAACATTTATTGTTAAGAAATGAAATGCACCGTTCATGGAGACGGTAAGTCGTACGTACGCATGAACGCTACTTCCATTTCTATTTCATATTTAATGGGATTAAAAAATAATGATACATAATAGTATTTTAATTCCAGTATGGTATCACATATAATATCATCAAATATATCCTTTATACATACCACATATGGTATTAACGAATCAAATCACTTTGAGTGGGCGGTAGTCCGCACTTCCTAAAATGAGGATATCGCGTATACCCATAATGGAAGCCATAAAGGTATGCCATAAATGAAAAATACAGAAGCTTAAAGAAAAAAATAAACATATTATATATCATATATAATTTTAGTGACATCATAATGGCCACCATTAAAGGTGTTAAGAGAAGATTGAACAATCATCGTTTCGTGAGGCAGTAATTCGCCATCCACACAAACAGTATGTTCTATAACCATTAGACGAAGGTGTGTGTAAGTGTAGCTAGAATCCTTAACATAACAACATACTAGTATATTGAAGATACTGGTTTTGTAACATGTGAAAGGAATAAAAATAGTTTTGGGTGGTGTAGAAGCAAAATAAAACAAAAGGACTCAAGTGAAGACATTACCTTAAAATCGGGTAACTCCCTTTGGTTTGAGCTCAAAGGCTTCCTTGGGAAGACTTCTGACCTAAGTGAGGCTTCTAAGAGTTATATAGGGATGTGTAGAGACTAAATTGGCAGGGTTTGGCCGAGCCAAAGGCTTTGGAAGTGTGGGTAAGGAGGTAGAGGCGGGGGCCTTTTATAAGAGGAGAGGAGGTGCACTCTTGGAAAGTAATGAAATGTTACTTTAATTGAGAATGAATTTCGGATTTTAATGGTCCCACATTGATGTGTTTCAAGGATAAGGTGATTAGGGTTCTAAATACTCCCATAAAATAGATTTTGGACATGTTTAGGTCTTAGATTTTATATTATCTTTCCATTTTATTTAAATCGTTAAATAATGAGGTCATCGCTGCATCATCATGATGTCATAAACAATTAAATTTATTTAATGTCTAAAAATTATAAAACAAATACTATGATATAGGAAATATTTTTTTCTTTCTAATTACTATTCATAGTAAAAAATCTGACTTGTATAACCCCATTTAAAAATTGTTTTAGTAAAACAACTCACGTTTGTGTCATTTTAATTTTAACATTAAATAAAAAATATATTTATGTCATTTTCCAACCAAAGTGGCTCCATGGGGTCCCCAAGTTGACCCATGGATTGTCTTGGTCGACCATGACTCATCCAATGAGGGTAGGACATGTTTCTAGCTCATTTCATATTATTAAAATATTATTTTTACCTTAAACTACACTAATTACCTCTAATCGCGATTAAAACTTAATAAGTTACTATTCACCAAAAAATTATTTTAATCCCATTGAACCACATTTTACTTCTTAATGACAATATTTTATGACTGATTTCTTAAATTAAATAAAAAATGTTGGAAAAATTTCATTTAAACGAAAAATCCGTTTTTATAAGTACCACTTAGTGGTTTCACTATTCATCAAAAATTGATGTTTTTCAGAAAATTACCAAAAATTCACCCTAAGCTATATTTGATATTCTGAATTCAAAAATGATGTCTATTTTACATAATTCATAACATATATGTAAAATTAATTAATTTAATAATTAATTCCTGCTGTCAGAACAAATAACATGTTTTTATGAAACAATATATATCAAAAGATTGACACTAGTTTAAGTCAAATTTCAAAGTGAAACTAATTCCAATGACCACTATTTGATTAAATGGTAAAAATATATTCTAATTTCACTTTAAAACCAATTCAAAAGATAATCTAAGAATATAAATAAATTAGATTAAAAATTGGTTTTGAATTAAAATACAACATTTTTCACTATTCATTAAAAATTGAACTTTTTCGGAAAATTACCAAAAATTTACACAAAGTAAATTTTGATGTCCCGATTCAAAAGAAGAATTTTATTTTGTCAAATATAACACATAAAATTGTCAAAAAGTGTATTTCAAAGAGGTTTGCCATTAAAAGGTGGTTTATCCACCTTTAAAAAATATTAGAATGTTTAGGCTTAAAATTGGATTCATTATCAATTTTAATCCTCTAACATTTATTGTAAAAAGTAAAAATATTTTACAAACATATATAATAATTTTGTAGTTAGTTCTATTCATTCCCGCCATCACAACAGGTAGGCGTTAACTACCATTTAAAATAATATTATTTTATTATTAGAGTGCAAAGTTTGATTCCCAAGAAACTCGTTGTTACGTGTTGGGTACGCCATCGAGCATAGCGTCCCCTTTAAATTTATATTAATATATTATTCACAAATATGGAAAAATGTGAAAATGTCATACTCATTATTTACCTGGGGTGTTACATCCTTCCCCCCTTTTGGGAATTTCGTCCTCGCAATTATATAATTGGGCTTGGAAACATCATTGAAAATCCCACATCGGAACAAGAGTCAGTAAAACAATCACTTTAAAATAATGAAAGATAAGTACAAAGGTCACCTGAGTTAACCCATACAAGGATTCCAAGTATGAAAATATAGACATGGAGGAAGAAAAAAAGGGTCATGTTCTGATGGAGAGTGATAGTAAACATGTCTAGGAGAATGTTGACCATAAGAAAATCACAAACTTGTGATACATTAAACGGTATTCGATTCCGCAGTAGTAAAAGATAATAGACAACATTTTTTTAAGTTACTTTTCATTGAGGAATTTATTTTTGAGGTTAACTAAATCATAATGAAACATACTTACATGTCATGTAGACTTTCAATTTTTACTAGATTCCTTAATCAAACTCATATTTTCTCCAAAAGACGAGTATTTATGAAGACTTGTTCGCATTAAGAGTACTATAATCAATTTCTAGAGAATCACCTAATCCACAAAAGAGAACTATATACTTCACATGTCTTTAGACTCTAACCAAAACCAAAACCAAAAAGGTTATTATAAGATCAGATAATCCAAAAATGGATAACCCATTATAAAAAAAATCTATTCTTAATCTCCAAAATTTGTCCAACAAAACCCAAAGTTCAACATGGATCATTCGATAAAAATTTGTCCATAAAATTATTCAAAGTAAACCAAACAATGATTGAAACAAAAATATTTGATTGATTTAGTCACATAGTCTTCCAAGTTAAATCGTAACATTTATCTCCAAAATATCAGTTGCTCCTAAAGTCTCGTATTGAAAAGTAATTAACCTAATCACATATCCTCCATGATAGGTTAATCATTTTCATAAATAACCCAAAATAAACTTACTCTTAATTCATAAAGTCACCTAACTAAAAATAGTAAGTCATACTAACCAGGGACTTCACGTAGTCCAGTTGTAGGCGATAAATACCAGTTGCACTTTGGTTGTGGGTTTGATTCTTGCAGCTTTGTCCGACACGACGGGTTGTCACACGGTCTGCGTGTTGTCCTTTTTCCAAACTATATAATTCTCCAATCATTCCCCAAAAAGAGAAAAAATCCCCAAAAATAAACATAACATAATATAACTTCAATTTTATCTCATGAATTTCACTTCCATCATAACATATAGTAACCTGTAATTACCTCAAAATTAAGGATCATATAAACCCAAATGGTTCTTTATAACTATGTCCACAAAAGAACAGATAACTATTCCTGGAATTAAATTTTCATATATTAAACATCAGGGTTACACATACTATAAAAAGTCTTCTAATGTAACCCCATCATAAAAAGAGACTTAATACTCTTAAGAATTTCACCATAACTCTTGAGGCCCTTATATTTTGACTTCTTACTCATTCAACATTCTTCATGATCCATTAACCATTCCATTCCAACTTATTATAAAATACTTCTTTCCTACAAAAAAATCATGAATCATATCCTAATATTCCAAAATAGGAAAACAAAAGTTATGAAATAATCCATACCTTTGATTGGTCACTGTCAGTTTCTTCATCCTCAATCAGAATGGCATTAGGTATTGATAAACAAATATTTGTACGATCTTGGTGATCCCATTCACGAAACTTCTTCATAGGACATGTGTTTGCATAATGACCATGCACACCACATTTAAAACATTCAATTGATCCCTCAGAAAGAAATTCTTTCCCTTTCCACGAGTCAACTGGATGCTTCCTTTTTCCATGGCAGGTTCTGGCTTTATGACCTTCATTTCCACATCTATAGCATATTTCTGTCCCTTTGAAACATTTTCCTAGGTGTTTCTTTCCACATCTTTGACACATAGGTTTTGAACACACTTAACTTTATGATTATTACCTGTAGTTCCATAGGGATTTGTTTCTCGCATATATAATGCCTTAGAGAAATCACCAAGGTTTAGGTGGTCAATCATGACTCCAGATAGTTGGTTGAGGATAAACTCAAGAGTTATCATTGCAACTCCCATATCATTTAGTTGCTCGCTCAAAAAACTGTCACAGTTTCCATCACATCCACTGTTACTTTGGTTCCTGCTAGATCCAGCCATTTCCTAAAACCAAAAAGGTCAGTGTGACTATATCAACAAAACCATCATGTACTAATGAGGAAGATAAACACTAAGACATACTTACTCATTCACTTTATCTAAAACTAGCACTCTTTCTGAAATCCTAACCATTATGGTAATGTCACTTATGCTTAAAGAATACCCTAACCTATAAAGTTATCTACACCGACCTTTGATACCAACTATAAGGCCTCAGCCTTAAACCATACTTAATCTTGAGTTATTACAAGATTACACATTGAGGATTTTTTCAGGTTTAGGGTTTTAGAGAACTAGATCATAAAACATGCATTACATTCCACATTTAAACATAGTGGTTACATAAAATTTAGTATTGATTTTTTCCCATCAACGGAAAAATATTTAAAAATAAACCAAGGATTCTTTCTTGACACTTCTTTGACACTATCATCATATCATGTACCTTTCTTTGACCTGTGAAAAAAATTTAAAAAAAACATGGGATGAGCATAAAAAGATCAGTAAGGGTTATAAAAATATGTAAAGGAAACATGAGTTCATATATACATAAGAATGAAATCATACTTTACCCATAAAACATAGGCACTTTAACATACCTCATCAAATCATGAATAAATCATAAAAATCATAATACATAAAAGGTAACTTGAGGCATTCATAACATTCTTACGTAGGGAGTAACCCTCTTGGTTACGTTTGGAATACCCACCACAGTATATTCCCTAAATCTCTTCAGAGAAACCTTAATGTTTCACTCCTTCACGTTACCCAATGCATTGGAGAGCTATATCGGGCTCACCTGCCCATAGTTTATCACGAAACCACCCGTCTTCATAACAATTCCCAAGAACCATAACATAATCTTATCACATAAAACATGAATAATGGAAACATAACACTTCCACCTTTCAACAACAAGATATCAATACAACACATTGGTATAAAAACCTTATGAAAACCATTTTCTATACCAAAATAAAATAAAAGTAAAACATGGTATTTATTATTCTATTAAAAATAAGGTATGGCTTATAGGGGAAGCCGAAACTCAAATAATGGTCACGGCGGCCGAGAAGTTGTTGTCGTCGCATACGTACGACACAAACCTTCCCTTTTATCATTTAGTAAAACGCTTTGTATAAAAAAAGATTCCTTTAGTTTAAAAGTAAAAGTCAAAGGGGTTTACACACCGTATAAAAGAAAGTTGTGTATAAAACAAAATATGCGTCAATGAAAGGATATCGAGACAAAGTCCCATAAAAAGACGGTATCCTTGGATTAAGGATAAATCAATTACATAATTATGTGTGACAAACGAATACACAAAATATAAGTGGGTATTAAGTGTAATAAAATCATAGGACATTCATACATAATCATAGAACATCATATTCAAGGAGTACAAGTTTATCCCAAAGAATCAAAATTTGGTTATGAAGTTCCCTTGCAAAAATTCGACAGCCTAACGGCGTCACTTCAAAATTCAGAAAAATATTTGATGAGAGATTAAAAGGGTATATCATCACTTGGTAATAAAATTTACATCAATAAGGATATATAATAACATATCCCAACATAATAGTATGTGAATTAAAAGACATAACAAAATAAGTCTTTTAAAAATAGGAGGGTGAAAGGTTCCCTTACCGACTTGGGTAACTTTCGAAATGTACACCCCATTGAAGAAGGGTCATACAATGAATATGTAAATACCCATAAATGAAATTATATTACACAAAGAGTATAATAATGGGAATTACATACACCAATCAAAGGAAATGGTGGAAAATGTAGCATAAATCTCATGGGACTAAAAGTGAGATGAAAAATCCCTTACGAAAACTCGGCAGCCTAACGGCGCCACTTAAAACATCCAAAATGGATTGATGAGAAAAAATAGGGTCTCTCATCCTATGAACATAAAAAGTATAGTAAGAGTAATATAAAATAACATCCCAATCATAAGAAATATGAGCTTAAAATTAATGAAATAAAAGAGTGTACTTAAAAAGAAAGAGAGGGGTAGGATCCCTTACCTCGGGTCCGACATGACTCGATCGTTCTTTAATCTCCTAAATAATAAACTTGAGTTAATAACTACTTCCTTAAGAACCTTTTTCAAGATCATTATTCCTTTTATATCACTTATTTCCATTCATGAACACTATGTTATTATTTAAGCTAATAACGGTCGTTTTAATGATCATTGGTACTTGAGTCAAAAATAAACTCTTTATAATTACAAGTTGTTCATGTGGAAAAATATCCATTATATCCAGAATTGTATTCATGATGTAGATATCATACATATCATATATATCTAGTATATTCATGTCACGACCCGACCCAACAGGGCTCGAGCCGTGACTCCCCATGCCCGCCTCCAATAGCCCAGGGGCTGGCGACCAGCGCCGAGTAGGCTATCACACACATGGGAGGCATTAGCCTAAGGTACCTGTACACACACACCCACAAACACCTCCATGCAACAGTGCAGAGATATAGAAACTGAAAAGTAAATGCATGCATACAGTATCCCAAACCAGAGTACAACAGATGTACAGAAGGTAAAAATAGGGCCCACCAAAAGAAAACTACAAGCGCGTCCAACCTGCTCTGACGAGGGGAATGCTGCCACAAACTCCCGCCGGAATCCTCCCTCGGCACAGCTCTGGTAAACACCCCGGTCAACACGCTCACTAAGCTTCGCCGGCTCCGGGTCCTCCTGGGACTCCGTCGAAGGGCCTGTGATCTGCACAAGACACAAACATGTGCGGGCAAAGCCCGTACAGGGGTGAGTATAAACATACTCAGTAGGCACCCCAAAAACCCAAAACCCAAGGGAGCAACTGAAAGGAAACAGTCTGCTCAACCCAGCCAGAGGGAACCCAGACGAGAGAGAACCTCCATCTCGTGACCATCCTCTGCTAAACACAACAAGTCAGCTCAGCTCAGCTAAGGTGTATGCCCATACATACACCTTGAACAATTCAGATATACTCAGCTCACTAACCATGCCACAAGAAGAACCAACCTCGTCACCAGCAACTATCCACAACCAGGAGAATACACTGCACGAACACTGTCATACCTGATGACACTCTCTGATAGATACACTCCATCCGGTCCCAATCAAACGTCTCAGACGCTCACCCGAGATACCACGCTCGTCTGATAATATCACTGAGGAATCATCGCTGAAACACCATAACCACCAAACTCCTCAGATAAGGGATCGCCTTTAGGGTCTGCTAGGGGATACCAAGACCCACTCTGGTATACGTAGCTCACATATAGGGGATCACTCCCAGGGTCCGCTGGGGGATACCACGACCCGATATGGCATATGTAGTTCTCACAAATAGGGGATCACACCCAAGAACCGTTGGGGGATACCACAACCCAATCTGGCACTCGACAGAAACTCCACACTCAAATAGAGGATCATCACCCATATAAAGATGGTCACGATGATACCGGAACCCTATCTGGTATAAATCGTGATGTAGGGGATCGAACCGACGATGCCGCAACCCTACCGAAACCGCACGCTGAGTAGGGGATCGCATAACCAACGATACCAGAACCCTACCGACACCAAGCGCTGAGTAGGGGATCGTATAACCAACGATACCGCAACCCTACTATAAACATCATGCTGAGTAGGGGATCGTAAACCAGACAATGCCACAACCCTACTGTGCACAGCCCACTGCGTAGGGGATCATATTCCTGATGATGCCACAAACCCTACGGGGATAACCTGCTAGATAGGGGATCGCCACCCATAAATAAGTGGTCACAGTGATACCAAGAACCCGATCTAGGGTAAAGATGCTAGAGGATCCACTCTGGGCCCACCGGAGGGATACCACAACTCTAATAGTTTAAACATCCCATCGAGAGGATCACAAACCCATACGAAGGTTGTGATACCACACGAACCCTCGTAGGAACGAACCAAGGGATAACCCTCAACCACTACTGGTCCAAATGTCGCTAACCCGAGCAACCCGCCACAACGCCACACTGTGCACCTCCTAGGCCAAAACTGAGGCCACCATCGCGTTCCATGCGGAAAAACACGCAGGATAGGCTGTTTACTCGCCCGAAACGGAGCACCGGTGAAAAAAGCACTATTCACCATAGCTAGCTCATGCGGGGCCAACACAATGATCCCGAAACCCATCGAGCGGATTACACCACGGAGATCCCCTCGGAAAAACAAGTTGAATCGACTACTCGCTCATCCGAAACGGACACCCGGTGAAAAAGGCACTATTCACCGAAGCCCAACTCAGGTGGGGCCGACGGCTGGATTCCGAAACTCATCGAACGGAACACAACATTGCGTTCCTCTCAGAAAAACACACAGGATCGACTATTCATCCACCAAAATCGCATTCCTGGTGCAAAAGTTGTGTTTCTCCGCAAACGGCAAAACCCGGCCTCGTGGGGCCCGCACCCCGTTCACAGTCCCAACACCCGGAAACCATCTCAAAAATTCAGTCATACCATCAGGGTCTCAACGCCACTGACGTCACGTCAATCGGACGCTCCGGGTAGAAGTTACAACGGCCCGAAGTCGTAAAATAATAAAATAATATTATTTTATACGACGTTTCTAGCTCCCGAGCCAGGATCCCAAACATTTAAACCCTCAAACCCACACCGGAGGGTTCGCCTCGTCGTCAAGGTTGCGTCGCCACAAACGGAACGCGAATCCGGATCCCGGATTGCATGATACGGGGGTATAAAGACCCCCGTAGAGAAAAGAGGTCGGACCGGCCACGCCCGGCTGGTCCGGCCGGCCTGGACCGGCCAGCGCGCCGCCGCGCTGGGCGGCCTGCCGCCGTGGCTCCGCCGCACGCCACCGCGTACTATCGGGGGCACCCCGGTGGACCGTTTTGCGATCTGGAGGTGTCCACACGACCCTCGGGACCCGATCTATACTGCTACGGCTTCAATTTTTCAGAAAAACGCAGCAAAAACGGGATCGGGGGTTAAAACTCAAATCCGCCTGCCTCGCGGGTGAAATGCCGACGTTCTGCCACAGATCCGCACTCCAGAGCTTCCGCTGCGCGCTCTTGGAACCTCCGCCGTCGAATTCCGAGCTCGTGGGTGCTTCGTTTGCTCGATTTGGCGGAGTGGCGGCGAAAAACGGCGAAGAACGTCGAGAGGAACGATAAAGGGGGGGGGGGTAGATATTTATATCAGCTGCCCGCCGGCGCCAAACCCGCCTCGGACCCAACGCCCGATGCGAACAAAAGTAAGGTCACCCCTAGGTTAAACGCACCGTTCTTAACGTAACGACGGACTCAGATTTTCCATCGGAGACTCCGTTCAGAAGTTATTTGAGCTGACGCCCGCACACTAACTTCACCACTTATTTACGAAAATGTCCCTGGTGGTGTTTCTTACCACAGGCCCGCGCCCCTAATGCTTACACCCCGCCTAGGGTAAAAGGCACATTCCGGACGCAACTGTGCCCTCAGATTCCTGTTCTGAGCTGCCGTTTAGGAGATATCACACCCCCGCCACGTGCATAGTATAAAAAAACGTAATATTTTTTATAAAATTAATTCCGGGCACACCGGGCCACGGAATCTTACGCCGTCTTCACGCCTAGCTCTGAAATTATTCCTAGAAATATTCCAAAGTCTGACAAGGCCAAAAACCCGAGTCTCTACATCCTCCCCCCCTTAGAACTTTTCGTCCCCGAAAATGTCTATGCACAAGGAAAGCAACTGGACTCTCAACTGGGTCTCACACACCAGCGAGCTCACCAACAAACACCCACACATGGTCTTACCAACGCCCTCAAAAAAACTCGTGCAAGCTACAAAAAGGAAAGAGTACCGCTAAACAGTGTCTGACAAACTATTGCAGAAAGTAGAAAAGACAGAAGGCGTACCTCTATCCATCCGCGGTGCCTCTGATTCGACTGCCTCCATGGCATGCAGCTGTCCTCGCCCTCGACCACCAGCTCCCTGAGCTTGGCGTAGACCACCTGGGGGTGGGGGTGGTGGCAACTGGAACTGCCTACCACCGCCTCCTACTGCACCCGCTCCGCCGCCACGTCCACCGCCCTGTGGACCACCTTGCTCGAGACGCTGCCTCTGCCAAGGCGGTCCATCGACCGACTCCCTCTCAGCAGCATGTCGGGTTGGAAAATCTCTAGCAAGATGTCCCTGATCGTTGTAAGCGTAACACCGCCTCTCCTGCGGCTGACCAAAACTGGCATGCGAGCCATGTGATCCCTGAGGCTCAGATCCTCCAACCTGGGGTCGCCTCCTGAAATGTCGGCTACGTCCAGACCCCTGAGTCTGTCGTCGGCTACCAGATGCCGATCCAACTAACGAAGTCTCAGCTCTCACATGAACAGCACTAACAGGGGGGATCTGCTCAGCCAGAAAACTCTCCACCACCAACGCTCGCTCCAGCACTCCAGCATATGTGGGCAGCATAAGGAAACCACACCTACTCAGATGTCCCTGCGTAATCCCTACTCGAAGACCCGAGCCCTAAAGAACGGGTCTCGAACCATATCCAGGGAGTAGCGCGACAGGTTTGTAAACCTCGATGAGTACTCCGATACAGTCATGCTATCCTGTCGAAGCAGCAGAAGCTCCTGAATCCGCACTGACCTCAGTGTCACCGGATAGAACTCTTCCCTGAAGAGCCGCTCAAACTCTGCCCATGTGAGCGTCTCCTCATCATGGGACTGCATCACCAAACTCCACCATCGCCCGGCAGAACCATGCAGAAGGCTCGCCGCTAGGACCACCATCTGATCTGGAGGTGTCCTCACTAGGCGGAAAACTCGGGTGACTGCCTCAAGCCAGTCATCAGCTGCCTGGGGGTCTGGATCACCCCGGAACCTCAGAGGTCGCTGCCTCTGTAACTCGTGCAGCGCACTCAGCCTGCGCGCAACCTCGTCCTGTACTACCAGCACAACCAGCTGCTCGACAGGTGGCGGCTCAATTGGAAGACCACCTGGAGGTGCAACCTCAGAATCTGCGCCCTGCTCCACAGCCTCTACATGGGGCGGGTCGTCAGCACAATCCTGCTACGGAACCCTCACTGGCTGTCGTCGCGGAGGCATCCTGAAAAACATTCAAGACGCACCACAGTAAAAAAGTATATTTGGAGTGATGACTCAAGAAGGACAAGGAAAACTCAAAAACCCGGTCCTATATGATGCATGTACCATTATGTCCCTGCGAATAGTGTACGAATGTCCTGAGTCGAAAGGCAGGTTATCAGAGTCCTGGTGTATGGATACGTCGGTCGCCACACCAACACTGGGGTCCCTGGCATGAAAGCCGAACTCAAAACATCCTAACACTACCGCTATGCAACCCAAACCAAACTCACAGCTAGACCAGCTACGCTCTGAGATCCCAAAGGTGGAAACTTCTCTGATACCACTCTGTAACGACCCGACCCAACAGGGCTAGAGCCGCGACTCCCCAAGCCCGCCTCCAAAAGGCCAGGGGCTGGCGACCAGCACCGAGTAGGCTATCACACCCATGGGAGGCATTATCCAAAGGTACCTGTACACACGCACCCACAAACACCTCCATGTAACAATGCAGAGATATAGAAACTGAAAAGTAAATGCATGCATACACTATCTCAAACCAGAGTACAGTAGAAGTACAGAAGGGCAAAACAGGGCCCACCAAAAGAAAACTACAAGCGCGTCCAACCTGCTCTGACGAGGGGAACGCTGCCACAAACACCCGCCGGAAAGCTCCCTCGGCACAACTTCGGTAAACACCCTGGTCAACATGCTCACTAAGCTCCGCCTGCTCCGGGTCCTCCTGGGACTCCGTCGAAGGGTCTGTGGTCTGCACAAGACACAAACATGTTCAGGCAAAGCCCGTGCAGGGGTGAGTATAAACATACTCAGTAGGCACCCCAAAAACCCAAAACCCAAGGGAGAAACTGAAAGGCAACAGTCCACTCAACCCAGCCAGAGGGAACCCAGACGAGAGAGAAACGCCATCTCGTTACCATCCTCGTCTAAACACAACAAGTCAGCTCAGCTCAGCTCAGGTGTATGCCCATACATACACTTTGAACAATCCAGATATACTCAGCTCACTCACCAAGCCATAAGAGGAACCAACCTCATCACCAGCAACTGTCCACAACCAGGAGAATACACCGCACGAACACTGTCATACCAGATGACAATCATCTGAGAGATACACTCCATCGGGTCCCAAACAAACATCTCAGACGCTCACCCGAGAGACCACGCTCATCGGATAACATCACTGAGGAAACATTGCTGAAACACCATAACCACCAAACTCCTCGGATAGGGGATCACCGCTAGGAACCGCTAGGGGATACCAAGACCCACTCCGGTATACGTAGCTCACAGATAAGGGATCACTTCCAGGGTCCGCTGGGGGATACCATGACCTGATCTGGCATACGTAGTTCTCACAGATAGGGGATCACACCCAAGAACCGTTGGGGGATACCACAACCCGATCTGGCGCTCGACAGAAACTCCACACTCAGATAGAGGATCATCATCCATATAAAAATGGTCACGATGATACCGGAACCCTATCTGGTATAAATCGTGATGTAGGGGATTGAACCGACGATGCCACAACCCTACCAAAACCACGCGCTGAGTAGGGGATCGCATAACCAATGATACCGCAACCCTACCGACACCAAGTGCTGAGTAGGGGATCGTATAACCAACGATCCTGCAACCCTACTATAAACATCATGCTGAGTAGGGGATCATAAACCCAACGATGCCACAACCCTTCTGTGCATGACACACTGCGTAGGGGGTCATATTCCTGATGATGCCACAAACCCTACGGGGTTAACCTGCTAGATAGGGGATCAACGCCCGTAAATAAGCGGTCACAGCGATAACAAGAACCCGATCTAGGGTAAAGATGCTAGAGGATCCACTCCGGGCCCACCGGAGGGATACCGCAACTCTAACAGTTTAAACATCCCATCGAGAGGATCACAAACCCATACGAAGGTTGTGATTCCACACGAACCCTCATATGAACGAACCAAGGGAGAACCCTCAACCACTACTGGTCCAAACATCGCTAACCCGAGCGACCCGCCACAACGACACACTGCGCACCTCCTAGGCCAAAACCGAGGCCACCATCACATTCCACGTGGAAAAACACGCGGGATAGGCTATTTACTCGCCCGAAACGGAGCACCGGTGAAAAAGGCACTATTCACCGTAGCTAGCTCGTGCGGGGCCCACACAACAATCCCGAAACCCATCGAGCAGATCATACTACGGAGATCCCCTTGGAAAAACAAGCGGAATCGACTACTCGCTCATCTAAAACAGACACCCAGTGAAAAAGGCACTACACCGGAGGGTTTAGCTCATCGTCAGGGTCATGTCGCTGCAAACGGCACGCGAATCCGGCTCCCGGATTGCATGATACGGGGGTTTAAAGACCCCCGTAGAGAAAAGAGGTCGGGCCGGCCTGGACCGGCCGCCGCTGCCGGCCCGCCCTGGCCAGCGGCTCTCCACCGCGCTCCGGCGGCTGGGCCGGCACGCCGCCGCGCTGGGCCGCCTGCCGCCGTGGGCAGCCGCACGCCGCCACGGACCGCCGGGGGTACCCCGGTGGTCTGTTTTGCAATCCAGAGGCGTCTACATGACCCTCGGGACCCGATCTATACTACTACGGCTTCAATTTGCAGAAAAACGTAGCAAAAACGGGATCGGGGGTTAAAACTCAAATCCGCCTACCTCGCGGGCGAAACGCCGACGTTCTGCCTCAGATCCACGCTCCAGAGCTTCCGTTGCGCGTTCCTGGAACATTCGTCGTCGAATTCCGAGCTCGTGGGCGCTTCGTTTGCTCGATTCGGCAAAGTGGCGGCGAAGAACGATGAAAAACGTCGAGAGGAACGATAAAGGGGGGGGGGGGCGCAGATATTTATATCAGCTACCCGCCGGCACCAAACCCGCCTCAGACCCGACGCCTGATGCGAACAAAAGTAAGGTCACCCCTAGGGTAAACGCGCCATTCTTAATGCAACGGCCGACTCAGATTTTCCATCTGAGACTCCGTTCAGAAGTTATTTGAGCCGACACCCGCACACTAACTTCACAACTTATTTACGAAAACGCCCCTGGTGGCGTTTCTCACCGCAGGCCCGCGCCCGCAAAGTTTACACCCCACCTTGGGTAAACGACACATTTGGGACGCAACCGTGCCCTCAGATTTCCGTTCTGAGCTACCATTTAGGAGATATCACACCCCTGCCACGTGTATAGTATAAAAAAACTTAATATTTTTTATAAAATTCATTCTGGGCAGACCAGGCCACGGAATCGCACGCCGTCTTCGCGCCTAGCTCTGGAATTAATCCTAGAAATATTCCAAAGTCTGACAGGGCGAAAAACCCGAGTCTCTACAATTCATGCATTTACAATATTACATAACATTTAGAGTTAAGAAATGAAATGCACCATTCATGGAGATGGTAAGCCATACGTACGCATGAACGCTACTTCCATTTCTATTTCATATTTAATGGGATTAAAACATAATGATACATAATATTATTTTAATTCTAGTATGGTATCATATATAATATCATCAAATATATCCTTTATGCGTACCACATTTGGTATTAACGAATCAAATCACTTTGAGGGGGCGATAGTTCGCACTTCCTAAAATGAAGATATCACGTATACCCATAATGGAATCCATAAAGGTATGCCATAAATGAAAAATACAGAAGCTTAAGGAAAATATAAACATATTATATATCATATATAAATGTAGTGACATCATAATGGCCACCATGAAAGGTGTTAAGAGAAGATTGAACAATCATCGTTTCGTGAGGTAGTAATTCGACACCCACAGAAACAGTATGTTCTTTAATAATTAGACGAAGGTGTGTGTAAGTGTAGCTCAAATCCTTAACATAACATCATCCTAGTATATTTAAGATACTGGTGTTGTTACAAAAGAAAGGAAAAAAAATAGTTTAGGGGTTGGAGAAGCAAAATAAAACAAAAGGACTCATGTGAATACATTACCTTAAAATCGGGTAACTCCATTTTGTTTGAGCTCAAAGGCTTCCTTGGAAAGACTTCTAACCAATGTGAGGCTTCTAAGAGTTAGAGAGGGATGTGGAGAGACAAAATGGGCAGGGTTTGGCCGAGCCAAAGGCTTTGGATATGTGGGTAAGGAGGTAGAGGTGGGGGCCTTTTATAAGAGGAGAGGAGGGACACTCTTCGAAAGTAAAGAAATGTTACTTTACTTTAGAACGTGTTTCGGATTTTAATGGTCCCACATTGATGTGTTTCGAGGTTAAGGTGATTAGGGTTTGAAATCCACCCATCCAATAGGTTTTGGACATGTGTAGGTCTTATATTTTACATTATCTTTCCATTTTATTTAAATCGTTAAATAATGAGGTCATTGCTCATCATGATGTCATAAATAATTTAATTTATATAATGTCTAATAATTATAAAACAAGTAATATGATATAGGAAATCTTTTTAGTTTTCTAATGACTATTTATAGTAAAAAATATGACTTGTATAACCCCATTTAAAAACTGTTTTAGTAAAACAACTCATGTTTGTGTCATTTTAATTTAAACATTAAATAAAAAGGTATTTATGTTATTTTCCAACCAAAGTGGCTCCATGGGGTCCCCAAGTTGACCCATGGATTGTCTTGGTCGGCCATGACTCATGAAATGAGGTTAGGACGTGTGTCTAGGTCATTTCATATTATTAAAACATTATTTTTACCTTAAACTACACTAATTACATCTAATCGCGATTAAAACATAATAAGTTACTATTCAACAAAAAAATTATTTTAATCCCATTAAACCACATTTTACATTTTAATGACAACCGTGTATGTTGGATTTTTGAAATTCAATAATCAATGGTGGAAAAATTGCATTTAAACGAAAAATCTGTTTTTATAAGTACCACTTAGTGGTTTCACTATTCATCAAAAATTCATGTTTTTCAAAAAATTACCAAAAATTCACCCTAAGCTATATTTGATATTCTGAATTCAAAAATAATGTCTATTTTAAAAAATTCATAACATATATGTTAAATTAATTAATTTAGTAATTAATTTCTGCTGTTAGAACAAATAGCGTGTTTTTATGTAACAATATATATCAAAAGATTGACACTAGTTTAAGTCAAATTTCAAAGTGAACTAATTCCAATGACCACTATTTGATTAAGTGGTGAAAATATATTCTAATTTCACTTTAAAACTAATTCAAAGGATAATCTATGCATATAAAGAAATTAGATTAAAAAGGGGTTTTGAATTAAAATATAACATTTTTCACTATTCATTAAAATTTGAACTTTTTCAGAAAAATACCAAAAATTTACACAAAGTAAATTTTGATGACCCGATTCTAAAGAAGAATTTTATTTTGTCAAATATAACATATAAAATTGTCAAAAAGTGGATTTAAAAGAGGTTCTCCATTAAAAGTCGGTTAATCGACCTTTAAAAAAATATTAGAATGTTTACGCTTAAAATTAGATTCATTCGCATTTTTAATTCTCTAACATTTTTTGTAAAAAGTAAAAATATTTGACAAACATATCTAATAATTTTGTAGTTAGTTCTATTCATTCCCGCCATCACAACAGCTTGGCGTTAACTACCATTTAAAATAATATTATTTTATTATTAGAGTGCAACGTAAGATTATCAAAAAACTCGTTGTTGCGTGTTGGGTACGCCATCAAGCATAGCGTCCCCTTTACAGTTATATTAATATTTTATTCACAAATATGGAAAAATGTGAAAATTTCATACTCATTATTTACCTGGGGTGTTACAAAAATCATGAGAATTGTTTATTTGAAAATATGTGATCCACCATGAAGAAACTAATTGTAACTGAAAAGCACAAAAAAACTGTTCAATAAATGAAAATGATTACCATTTGTAAGATAAATCATTTATAAGAAAATGAAATAGGAACTGTATTGGGGGGTTGAGATACATGTGGAATAGTGGATAGCTTTCAATGATTTCTTGAACACAAGTATGGGGTTGAGACCTTATTATACCTGATGAAACCCAATGAAAAATAAGATAGTATATACCAATAGTTGAACTATCACAATATTTCTAGAATTCTGTAAAATAAATTACAAACAAACCTGAAGACTTACTTCCATTGTTTTGAATTTTTTCACATAGCAACTGGGCTTCAACATCAATATCATGTTTCCCTGTAAGAAATAAAAAAGCACCACCCATGGGCATCTAAATAATCATAGGGAAAATAAAAATAAAAAATTGAATTTTTTAAGACATATTATTTATATTTGATCAAATAGTATGAGATTGTTAGATTTGAAACAATGATATCCACCATAAAGAAACAAAGTGTAACTAAAAATCACAAAATAAAAATAAATAAATGTGAATTAAAACCATTTGAATAGTTAATAATTGATATGAAAATGAAATAGGCACTATATAGGGGGGAATATGATCAGTTAATAAAATTAAGAGTTTTTGTAGCCTTACAAAGCTTTTTATTCTTCAATTAATTTCGGAATATATCTACCAATTTACATGAGACTAATAACTCAAAACATTTAAACATTATATCCCATTCTATGAACATGAATTTACTACAATAATTCCAAAAAATAATCTTCACAAACAATGGCTGCAACATACAAAATTGATCATAAAAAACTGCAAAAAACATATGGTAGTCATCTTAAGATCATTTCATTGAAAAGGAAGCATAAAAATGACCAATTTAAGATCCTAAAAATTCTAGAATATTGAAATACAAGAATGGATCTAGAATAACATAATCAAAGAGGATGTAGTTAAAATCCGGAAAATTCTATAAATATGGAATACACGATTGGATCTTGGGTTTTTTCGAAAGCGAGGATGCATAGGCGGAGAAAGATGGAGCAGAGTAGGTGGATTTGACGGACTTGGAGCCGACAGAGCCCAAGTAGGCGATAACGATGTCATGTGGGTAGTAGGCGTGGGGGATGGACATGTATGAGCTAGAGGTGTCGAAGTAGGACATGTATGAGCTAGAGTTATCAGATTCGGATGCGTAGGATCCTGATGCGTTGGAGTCGGGGTTGTATGAGGTAGAGCATTCAAATGCGGAGCTGTTATAGGATGAGAAGGCATAGGGAAGGGGAGGTGGGGAGGCATAGAGTGAACATGTAGGAACAAGAGGTCATAGAGTTCTAAGGAGAGGATATACTTCCAGAAATGGGGGAGAAGATGAGGCGTGTGGGGGCGCAGAGGCGGATAGTAGTGGAAATGAACTGTAGGTCAAAGGAATGAATTTTTGGGGGAGGGAGGTGAAATGAATGGCGTGGGGTGGAGGAGAAATTCGCATAGCAGTGTAATATAAAGACATGGATAGTTGTGGGGATGACACATAAGTAAAGAAAATCCTTCTTTAGTATGTATATAGATATAGATATAGATATAGATACTATTTATTATTATACTATTATGGTTGAATATTTAAAGTCAAAATATATAATCAGAAATTTAGAAAACACAGATCCTTATACATGTATCTTGTAGTAATGACATATTCATTACATTCTGGGTTTAATACCAATAGAGATGCACTAAGATAACATCTATACAATATAAATCATTTTTATAATATAAATATTACATCACTATATAATATCACAATCAACGTATAGAAAGGTTTAGTGTCTTTGGATATTTTGAATATAAGAAACATATAATTCAATTCCATTAAAATTTCCCATAATTAATATTCACAAATGACACCCTTTTTAAAAATATCATACATCATATCTTTTTATTTAACCTAGGGAATATAATCATAAGTAAAGGTTTATCTCAGATGCCTAGTAAGGGTAACCATGGGAGATATCAATCAATGATCATAAGTGAGAATAAGATAATAAAGTGCAGATGATAATATGATTAGAGTTAAATGAAATTACATTAGATTATCATACCCAATAATAAATTAATAATAAATCATAAAATCATATCATAATTCTTATAGAATAAACTAGAGTCTTATGTCAATAATCTTGATGCATGAAAGCATATGATGTCAATAAAGATTCCTCACAATAGTTAGGAATAAATATAAGCATATAAAATAATTTTCATTATCAAGGCTCATTAACAAGTCTGTTATCACATCATGGATAATGTTTATTAATGAATTGGGTTCATTTTAAATTGAATTTAAATCCTTCTGGATAGAGCCCCTTAGTGGATTTGGTCAACACCACATTACCTTACAAGATATAACATGACATATAAATATTTTTTAGTTTCATTGGAGAGATATAATGGACCCACCAATCACGTAATTATAAACTATTAATATATATTCCAAAATAATATATGATAATTTGTTACTCCATTATATCATAATTAATAACTAGAAAATAAATTGGGTTTTGGGAAAACATCCATAAAATATCAACATTATAAATTGAGAGAAGTTTAACAACCCGATCGTTTATTAATAATATTTATTTTCTTTTAATTTCTTATGGATATAGAAAAATTATGTACTCTTTTTTTTAATATTGGGATTACATGACCATTATGTATCATTACCATTGATAATATAGTCATTGAACAGAGATCACATGACGAATATAAATTTCATCTTTTAAAAAAATATTTTCGACAGAGATAATGGAGAGGATAGACTCATATACTAGACTCAGGCCATAAGAAGCTCATTTTTTGGTGCCCGGAAAGGAGTTACTGTCACTAGTCTTCACTCTTGACCAAGCATAAGCCTAGCTTCAACACATTAAGCTCGAATGGAATAACCTACAGGAAAAGTTTAAGTTAATAAGGATTACCAAAAAAGAGATGTTATCCGAGTCTCCCCAAGAGTTTGTTATCATCACATACCTTACCCTTATATATTATACGGGTGTTATTAGGGGTTATTAAATAAAGTATTATTTACTTATTGTGTAATTCATTTTTTATAAATAAATGTATTATTCCATCAGTTAGTTTATATAAACTTTCTATCTAAAAAAACGATGAATTTGATAAATATATTTTTTTGGTAAAAATGAAAATTTAGAGATATTTATACATTATTATATTAAAAAAAGGTTTTAATTAAAATATCATAATTTTTTTATTGATGATGATTATATCTATTTCTAATTTTTAAATGATTATGTAATAGTTTGACAAGGGTTATATTTGTATACTATAAAACTGAAATTGTATATTTTATGAAATTAATGAATTTTGTAAATAATTAATATTTAATAAAATATTATTATCAAATTAATTTTATGAATAATATATTATTATGTAATTTCTACGAAGACAAATGTATTTTTATGCAGTTTTTTAAATTTGTTTTTTTTCAAAACATGGGAATTTCCAATAAATGCTAGTTTTCATTTTAAAAGTTAAGATTCACATATTTATTAAATTATTTAGATAAAATGAATATTATTTTTTTAATTAGGATTTAAAAATTATCAAATGGTGCATTTTTCATAATTTTCTGAGATAGTCAAATTTTTGGGTAAAAATTAAATACTATATAAATAAAATATAGGTTTTATGATGTCATAATGACCCCAAAATGGTGTAATAAATATTGTAATGGGTAATCACAGAGCAATATATGTTTTGAAAATAATATAATATGATTTTAGATATGATTTAATAATTTTATAAATCCTTATTGTTTCCTCCAAAATGTATAATATATTTTATGATTTTAAATTCACTTCTTCGAGAATGTGACACACCTCAACTTAGGCCAGGGGAATATATTATTATGGTTGTATGTTGTACATGTAGAATAAATTTTTCTACTCCTATTTGGAGACATCCATTGGCCAAAACCATTATAAGTTTTTTAGTTTTGAATATTTAGTTATATATATTTCAAAACCTATGTTTTTTAAATATTAAATAATTTTCCTTTCATTTAAAATATAATCCCACCCAAGATCCCACTTCTCTCCACCAAAAATACTTGGATCACATACCTACTCTTCATTCCACTATCTCTAATAGTCCAAAAGTTCCAAAATCTCTCAAAAATACACTCTTAAATATTTTAAATTCACACACTCAAGTAAGGGATCCTTACTTCCCTTCATTTCTCATTTTTATCTATGATTATTTATGTTATCATACCCTTTTATTTTCAATTAAAACTTTTAGGGTATAATTTCACACCTCCCCAATATTTCCCTCTTTATTTTTGAATTATTATAGTCCCCCTTATCTCTCATTAATTTGTTCTGTGTATAACTGTTATTGTGTTGAAATTACTTAATGGATTTCTCTCTTCTTATTTCCATTCAAGCATTTCTTAAATATTATGTATCATAATTCCATGTCATATTTTGGGATATTATGTATCATTATACCCTTACTGTCTATTTCATGTATAAATTATAGGGGACCCCTTTTTCTCTCATCAACCAAATTTATGATTTTCTATATGATGTAGTTATGTTGCTGAAATTACACAGCAATTTTAAAAGCCAAAAGCATTATGTAGTGAATACCATACCCATTTCACTATCAAGGGTATTAAATTGTATACTCATGTAAATATTTATTATAAACATTCATGTTTGTATTCCACATTCCTTTATTAGAGAATAAATGATAATTATGAAATAATACCTATAATTTGATCTATGTGGTACACTTAAGCGTTAGATTAAAATGATTATGAAGGGTGTGCCTTGATAGTGCTCTAATGCATTGGGTAATGTTTAGAATCATGATACACCATGTGCAATGAATGTTTACTCATGTTAATTCATGTGGAACGAGTGTTTACTCACGTTAATCAATGTTCAATGTTCCTTGGGTCATGATAATATCATGTTGTATGTTGTTTCCACATTTCCATGTTATGATAATAATGCAATATCAAGCCTTTATGTTCATCTTTCTATTATGCTCCATTGATATGTCTTTTTTCCAAAATTAATTTTATTCATAATTTTATGAATTTTTTACTCCCTTACTAGGATTTATAGCTCATCCATTTCTTATTTATTTCCCTAGTTTATCCCATGCAATGCTACGTACGAAGGAATGTTGTGGTCATGTAAAAGATGTTTTCAATAATGATGTTGTATTTTGTTTCTTAAGTTGTCTTGTAATTTTCTTATGACCCAAAGACTCTAGATATCTCAATTTTATGGGTTTTATTATCTCTATGATTATGTAATAAATCATGTTTATGTGTGTAATAAGTTTCTTGGTTGTTATAGTTGGAATTAGATGATTGGTTTAGTTATTTGTTGGATTAGGGTTATAAAACTCTACTAAAAGCCTTAAAGATAAGACTGAGTATAAGAAAATAATCACTACATTTTTGTGAGTATATATTAAGTGGTTTATTAGTCAAATACACCCTTGTCTGGATACTAAAAAGTAGAGGTGGCTTTGGTACATATGTATCGAGGGGTAAAACTCGAAAACACTGCATTGATCTAGACACGAATATGAACTGGTCCATAACAATGGTCCTTGCTAGACTCTTGGCCCAACCCTCATGTGGGATATTATTTGGTAATTTTATAATCATAGTATGAACCATTATATTGGGAATATAAAACACCCATAACATTATTCGTTGGGATATATATCAAGGATAACATAAATTGATGCATAAAAATTCCTATGTAAAGGAAATCAATTTAATTTATAAGTTATCCATTTTTACATTAGATTACTCTTTATGTGTTTAATAGTTTAAAATACTTACCCTTAAATTTCTTTTTATTCTAGCCAATGGTTTTTAATATTAGGACTCAGGCTAACAACCAACACGAAGATCAATGTGATGACATTTCCACTGATATACCCAATCCGATTAGAGGAGGAATCACAAACATTGACACGATAATCTCTCAGTTAACACAAATATAGAATTTAATCACTGGTCAATATGACTATCCAACCCCACTATGAAATAACAAGCTATAATCAAGAGCCTCATGAGATAGAGGCGTTCTACTTTCAATGGATCATCTGATCCCCCAATCAACAAAAATTTGGTCAACTCCACTGAGAAGATCTTCTCAATCCATCAATGTTCGAAAAAAGAGATGGTTATTATAGCTTCTTATCATATGGATGGTGAAGGTGATCAATGGCATACATTGATAAAAAAATATGATTCTTGAGGAAGAGATCGAGGTATTAGAATGGAAGGATTTCTGTTAAATGTTTTTTTATAAATATTTTCCCCACACCCTCCGTCTTAGATGGAAAATGAATTTATTTCCATCCAGATGAAAGATGAGAATTCATCAGAGCGTATGAGGGAAACATCATAAGTCTTTCATGATTTGCCTCTCTCATTGTCTTTACCACTGAAATTAAGGTTGACAGCTTCTTTAGTGTACTATAACCTGGCCTACAGAAATTCTTACAGATCCGTGACATTGATATCTATTTGGAAGTTTTCAGATGATCCCTAAAATTCAAAATGGAGATTTGAGAATCATAGGGGCATAATGGGGATATGAAATGTAATATGGACTTTAATAATAGTTGTAAGATTTATAATCCCCATGGTGCTAAGAAATTCCAGCACCACACTTACTAAACGTGTAAAAAGAAGCAGCCCGAAAATCTCTTGAAGGGGATGAGGAAATGATTTATGTGTGGAAGAAAAGGGAACCTGGCTAATAGTTTCTCATAAGAAAAATCCCACTATTCAGATAGAGGATTGGAAAACTCCATTTCACCCTCAGCACATTGTTCCCTACCAGAACTGCAATGATCAAGGGTAATTTCAGAACTAGTTCCCTAAGCCATGGGTTTTGGAAGGCAACCAATAACCTTCAAGTCCATAAGGGTGATATTTTTCCATCACCACTACTAAATTGAATCCTGGTAATGATGTGGTGATAGGTACACTAGTAATTTATTGAATAATAGCGAATGTAGTTTTTGATTCTGGTTCAATTAATTCTTTATATCTAGAAATTTTAGTCGAAAAATCCAAACACCATCACAAATCATTGAATTAAAGATGTCAGTGAGAATGGAAAATAGGGAAATTATTGTATTCAAGGAATATAACTCCTCCCCAATAACAATTTGTGTATTGAACTTCTCAAGAACCACACCATACTCCCTCTACTATAATTTGATGAATTTATTGGCATGGATTGGATTTCCCTATATAGGGCCAACATTAATTGTTGTGAGAGGAAAGTCACTCTATATATGGAGAATTGACCCCTAATTATGATCAAGTTCAATGAGGAGGATGAATCTTCCTTAGAACCATAATCTCAAACATAGATATTTCTACCCTATGAGAATGAATATGTTGATTAGATGATTGTGTCTAAGGAAGGAACCATCCTCTAAGACATACCTATTCTGGGGAAATTCACTGACATGTTTCCTGAGGCATTGCCTCGTCTTCCTCCTAGAAGAGATGTTGAATTATTGATTGATATTATACATGAGGCATTTCCAATATCCAAGAATCCATATTTAATGGATATTGAGGATCTTGAGAATCTAGATAAATATCTACATGATAATATGGATGAATAGTTCATACACCCATGTGCTTCAGCATGGGGTGCACTAGTCCTCTTTGTCACGAAGAAGGATGGATCAATGCGCCTTTTCATTTATTAACGTGACCTCAAAAAAACACAATAAAGAACAAGTATACTTGGCCATGAAATGATGACTTTTACGAGCATCTATGAAGATAAAAATACTTCTACAAGGTGGATATGTGGTCGGGATATTGAAATGTAAGGGTAAAGAATGAGGATATACCCAGTACTACTTCTTTTACAAGGTACGAGCACTATGAATTCATATTAATGCCTTTAGGAATTAATAATACTCCAAAAATCTTCATGGACATGATGAATAGAGTATTTATAGATTACCTCAAAAATTATGTTCTACTCTTTATAGACGATATTTCAATATTCTCCAAAACCATGGAAGACAATGAAACGAATATCAGCACTATACTAGAGTCATTTCAAAAGGAGAAGCACAAAGAAAAGTACAACATGTTTGAGTTTTGGTTGAAGGAAGTCCCATTCATGGGTCATATCATCACAAGAAATGGGATATCTATGGATCCCTCAAAGAAAAATGAAATTGAGGGATAGTCAAGGACAAAATATGTGATGGATATCTGTTGATCCCTTGGGTTAGCTAGTTATTATCACGGATTTGTGAGAAATTTATCACTATTTCCATACCCTCATATCAATATAACCAGTAAGGGAGTATAGTTTGTTTGGAATGTTGAATGCGAATAATGATTTAATTAGTTGGAAAGAAGGCTTTTCACATCACTCGTGCTCACACTACCTATAAGTGGAAAACTTTTTGTGGAAGTCAGTGATGCTTCAAAGAAGGGAATGGGCTATGTGTTGATTAAAAATGAAACTTTTTTTGACTATTCTTCAATTAAATTAATATTTCATGAGGAGAAATATCTAACACATGATCATGGGTTGGCTTCTATAATCTTAGCATTGAAAATATTGGCAACATTACCTATTTGGGGTGAAGCATGAAATATATACAGATCACAAAATCATCAAGTATATATTCTCATAGAAAGAGTTGAATATGTGCCAATGATGATGGTTAGAGCTTATCAAAGACAATTAATTATCAATCCATTACACCTTAGGAAAGAAACCATGTTGGAATATAACCTATGTAGAAAGGACCTAGTGATTCTATCATTGATGAGAATTTAAAAGGATCCAATCTTCATATATTTGATGAGGATAGGAATTGGAATAATAAATAATAGAACATCATAAATCCTTTCACAACATATATCTCATCCATCCCTTTTGGAAAGGATAAATTATGCTAAAAAGGATGATGTGGGAATTCAAGTGAATGTGGAAACTATCAGAAAATGGAAATCCTTGTAATTTAGTGTGTATGAAGAATGAATTGTGAGATTTGGGTCAAGACTATGTGTTCCATAAAATCTAGAGTTTACGAAATAACTTTGGGATGATTCACATAGTTTGAATTTATCCATTCACCCAAAAACACAAAGTTGTATCAAGATATCCAAGAGAATTATTTGAGAGATAAAATGAAGAAAGAGTTCAATGAGTATACATCAATGTTCAGGTAATGATAGAATGTGAAGGCTAAAAGGATGATGTCTAAGGGGGTGATGCAACCATTTCCCATACCAACATGGAAATGTGAGAACATCACCATGGTCATTGTCACTGGACTTCTAAAGAAATCTGATGGAAATAATTCTATCTAGGTTATTGACAATCAACATAAAAACAATTCAAATTTCATTTCAATTAAAGAGGATTTGTCATGGGATCAACTAGAATAGATATACATTAGAGAATTGGTAATGTTTCCTGGAGACCCACTATCAATTGTATCTGATCAAGATCCAAGATATTCCTCAATGTTTGGGAAGAGCCTCCAACATGCTCACAATACTGAGATGAACTTCAGTATTCCTTATCATCCTCAAACTGGTGTCTATTCTGAGTAGAATATCCAAACACTTGAAAAAAAAATTGTGAGCATGCTAAATAAACTTGAAAGGAAAATTGGATCAATATATTCCTTTGGTTGAGTTCTCATACAAAAATAGTTTCCACTCAAGCATCAAAATGCCTCTTTATGAATCTCTTCAGAGGAAGAGGTGTAGAAAAATGGCATGTTGGGATGAAGTTGGGGATAAAAAACTTCTAGGTCTAGAAATGGTCGAAGAAATTCCAGAGAAGGTCAAGACCATTCATCATCACATTAATGTTCCTCGGAGTCAAAAAGCAAGCTATGGTGACAATCCATGATGAGACCTAGTGTTTGATGTTAGAGACATAGTATTCCTCCACATATCACCATGAAATAAAGTTATGATATTTGGGAATAAGGAAAATCATATTCTAAGGTACATTGACACTTTTAGGATCCACGATCCCATCAGAGTAGTGGCCTATCGACTAGAACTCCCACCAATACAATCACATGTAAATGATTTATTCAATGTATGACTCATGAGTAAGTACACACATTATCCATCAAATCTACTCAATCCAGAGGTGTTACCATTGGATAATGGCCTCTCCTATGAAGATAATATAATGAAGATATTAGATCGTATAGAAAAGGTTCTAAGAAATAAGACGATTCCCCTCACCAAGGTGTTGTGGTGAAACCACACATTTGAAGAAGCAATATGGGATCCTAAGGATAAGATGGGTAATAGTTTTCTTCATCCTTTTTAGGGTGGGAAATTGAAATTTTCAGGGTGAAATTTATTAAGTGGGGAATGTTGGAACGACCTGATCATTTATGAATAAAATTCCCATTCTTTTAATTTCTTATGGATATAGAGAAAACATGCACTTATTTTTTTATTATTGTTTTTATGTGACAATTAAGTATAATTACCATTGATAATTTATCCATTTAATAAAGATCACATAATTGTTATAAAAATAAGGTTTCACAAAAAATTTGGACTTCGAAAAGGGAGAGGATAGCCTCATCTGATATACTCAGATTGTACGAAGCTCATTTTTCTGATCTCGAAAAGGAGGTAGCATCACTGGTCATCACTCTCGATCTAGACCATGATTAGATTAAACACAATAAGCTTGAAAGGAATCGAATATGGGATATGACCGAGTTAAAAAAGATCACCACCCGAGCAATGTTATCTGAGTCGCCCTAAGAGTGTCTCACCATTGCACACCTTACCCTTAGGTCTTATTCTTGTATTATAAGGGGTTATATAATAAGTTATTATTTTCTTATTGTGTTATCCATTTTTAAAAAACAAATGTCTTATTCTATAAATACCTTTATAAGAATAGTATTTCATAAAAAAATATTTAATTTCATATTTTTTTCCCATAAAAATGGTAATTTTGAGAAATATATATATTTTTATATTACCATAATGTTTTTATTAATAGTTAATAAAAACAATTACTATAAATGATGATTATATCAGTTCTTTATCTGTAAATGATTAAGTAATCAGTTTGATAAGAGTTATAATTTTTATACCATAAAATAAAAAGTATATATTTTAAGGAAATAAAGAATTTATGAAATTATTAATATTTTAATAAAATATTATTATCAAATTATAGTTATTAATAATAAATTATTATATAATCATTATGAAGTCAAATATAATATCAACTATGGTTTGAAAATTGGTTTTGTCAAAAACTAAAAATTTTAAAAAAATATGTCGGTTTTCATTTTAAAAGTGAAAATTCACATATTTCAAAAAATATTTAGATAAAATAAATATTATTTTTGGAATTAAGACATTGAAATTACCCAACAGATAATTTTCCATAATATTTTAAGCGTTGAATTTTTAGTTAAAAATTAATTATTGTATAAATAAAATATGTGTTTTATGATATCATAATGGCCCCAAATTGATGTAATAAATAATATAATGAGTATTATCGGTCCAATATATGTTTTCCCATTAAAATAATGTGATTTAAGATTTTTAGTTTTTTATTTTATAAATCCTTAGTGAATCCTCTAAAATGTATATTATATTTTATGATTTTGAATTCATTTTATTGAGAGTGCGACTAACCTCCACATAAGAAAGGGGAATATTTTATAATGTTATGACATTGTATATATGAAATAAATTTTGTCCTCATATATGGAAAAAACTATGGCAAATCCCATGGGATGGTTTTTGGGTTTGAATATTTATTTATATACATTCCAAAGCCTATATTTGTGAAAACTTAAGGAATTCCCCTCTCATTTATAAAATATCCAAACCCAAGATCCCAAATATCTTCAATCAAAATCCATGTAAAATGTCCCTACTCATACCTAACATCCCCAAAATCCTCATATGGCACACTGAGATCTAATTAATTCCCTCTTCAAGCTTTTGAAGTCACACACTCATGTCAGTGATCCTTACTTTTTTTCATTTCTCATTTTCATCTGGGTTTCTTTATGTTGGTATATTGTATTATTTTAAATTAAAAATTTTGGGGTATGATTCTGCACCTTCCCCATAATTCCCTCATTATGTTTCAATAATAGGAGTCCCCTTTATCTCTCATTAACTCCTTTCATGTACACCTGTTACCATGCCCAAATTCTGTAAGGTATTTCTTTCTTCTTATTTCTATTCAAGGATTTATTCTATATTATATATTTAAATAAAATTTCTTATGTTGGTATATTATGTTCCATTATCCCCTTCATGATTATTTCATGTATATATGATGATGGGCTCCTTTTTTTCTTATCATGAAAATTTATGAATTTTTATATGACGACGTTATGCTGGCGAAATTGCACAGCGACTTTCCAAGCCAAGATCATCATGTAGTCAATACCATACCCATTTCCCTATAAAGGGTATTAACCATAATGCTCATGAACTTTTTTATTATAGACATTCAAATTTGTATTTCTGATTCCTTTATATTTGAATAAATTATTATGGTGAAAGAATTCATGTTTTATGATCTTTGTGGTACAGTTATGTATGAGAATGAAATGATTCTGACGGGTGCGCCCTGATAGATCTCTAATTCATTATGTAATGTTTAGTGTAATAATATGCCTTTTTAAATGAGTTTTTACACCTTATAATTCATGTTAAATTAGGTTTTATTCATATTAATCCTTTTTCAATGAGAATTGTATCATGCTTATATCATGATGTATGTTATTTTATCATCTCCACTTTATGATAATCATGCTTTATATTTCCATTAAGTTCATGTTAATCTTATCATCCATTGATATGTCTATTTCCTAACATGTATTGTATTCTACATGTTATACCTTGTTTACCCCCTTACTAGGCTTTATAGCTTGACCTTTTCTTATCTATGCCCTCTGGTTATCCCATGAAATGCTTAGAATTAAGGACTGTTGGGGTAATATAAAATAAGATTTCAATAATGATGTTTTATTTTATGTCTTAAGTAATCATTTAGTTTTTCTTTGACCCAAAGACACAAGAAATATCCATATTTTGGGTTTTATTAAGTGCATGTATATGTAATAAATAAAGTTTATGTGTGTAATAATGTGAACAGTTGTTATATAAATAAGTTAGATGATATCATTAGATAATATTCCCTAATAAAGACTAGATTTCATTAATGTATGTTGATATATATGGGAACTAATTTTATAAAAGAATCATAAATATTAATTTACAATCAATATTAAATGTTATTTTCATTTTATAACATCAAAAAAAGAAAAAAATCACATAATAAAGAGAATATGGTTTTCTTTGAATACACAAGGAAATATGAAAGGAATGTTAATAATGAATAATAGACCTGATGCGAAGAAAAAATTTCAAGAAGTAAACAATAAATAAATTCATTCATTATACACCATTATAATAAAAGAAAAAAGTAAATCATATAGAAAATTTTGAAGAGATTACATTTAAAATCCATTTTTATAAAATAAATGATAGTAGAATATAACCTTTTAATTATATGAATATAAAAAATTACCTTGTTGAAATTGTACATGAAATATGGACATGGAGGAAAATGAGATTGTTAAATGTATTTAAAACTTTTGATGAATTGATTTAAAATAAAATAAACAATACCTTTTTAAATCATAACACTTTTGAAAGTAATAACATGATAAGGAATATAAAATAATTTTCATATAAATAAACTTCATGATTAAATATTTTAAATTGGTATTATAAGGACCCAGCATTAAACAATAAAAAATCTTGAATTATGTTAATAATTCACATTGAAGATCTTTTTAGGTAAATGGTTTAATAGAATTAGGCCATAAAAATTAATTTAAATCTCAAAAATTACAATGTAGACACTTCTACTATGTTTCCATTTTTTCATAAAATAAAAACTCTTGAAAAAATAAGTCATGTCATGTTATATGATTTATCCAGGATGACTTTTCATTGATGGCATCGTTGACCCTATTCATCTTTTAGTCATGTGAAAAACATTTCAAAACTTGATATTAGCATAAAAAGCAGAGTAAGGGTTATAAAATAAAAAAGAAACATAAGTTTATCACTACATACAAAACATAAACTATTTAACATACCTCATGATATCATAAGACTTGTGAATAACAGATAGAAATCATAAATAATAAAGGTAACTTGTGGCATACAAAACATACTTACATTGTAGCTTTCACAGAATCTTAGGGAGTTATATTTTGAATAGCCATCAAAGTATATTCCCAAAATATTTTAGGAGAATCTTTAAATATTACCTCTATCACATTCCCAATGCATTGGAGAGCTTTCTCTAGCTCACCTGCCCAAGGTTTATCACAGAACCAGCCGTATATGTAAATAATTCCCAAAATAAATAACATATTCAAAACAAATAAAACAAGATTTTAAGAAATATAACCTTTTCCACATTTCAATAAAAATATATAATTTTAAGATATTGACATAACCAATTCATTATAAAAACCATTTTCAAAACCATTTGAAACATTTAATAAAAATAATTTTGAATCAAAGTGTCCCATACCACTTTGAGGCTTTCAAAGGAATTTACATTTTAAAACATTAATTTCCATAATAATAAATTCTTAAAACAATTTTGAAAAAAAGTTAATTAATGAGAAATATTTATAAGAATAAATATTTGAAACTTTTAAAATAATGATTTAGTTAAAGAGCCCCTTACCACTTGAGAAAATACATGAATAAAAATAATTGTAGAATAACATTAAACAAAGCATATAATATCATGATAATATGGAGATTGATGATATAATTTTTCACAGGGATGTATATTCACCATATGAATGTTAATTGGTATAAAACAAAAAATAACTCTCAATGGAATCTAAATTGAGGAAAAGTCCCTTACAAAGAATGTATCCTTAAATTAAGGGTAAATCAATGGCATAATTATGTGTGAAAAATATTAATACACCCAATATAAGTGGATATTAAGTGTAAAACAGTTAGATTTCATTCACACATATTCATATCATGACATAATCTAGAAGTAGATGTTTAAACTAAATAATTGAAATTGGGTTAAGATGTTCTCTTATAGAAATTCGACAGCCTAGCAATATCGGTTTACAATTTAGAAAATGAGTTTATGAGAGATAAAAGGGTCTCTCATCGCATGGACATAAAATTTATAGAAATATGGATAAAGAAGAACATATCCCAACATAAAAAATAGAAAATTAAGGAACATGACATAAAATAAGTCTCTGACTGAAAGAGTACGTTGAAATGACCCCATACCGATTTGGTATCTTATGAAACAAACATCCCATGATAGAAGTATCATACAATTAAGATGTAAATACCCATAAATTAAATTAAATTACATAAAGAATACAATAATGGGAGGTAAATACAACACATAAAATGAAATAGTGGAAAATATTTCATGAATCTCACAAGAATAAAAAGTTAGATGAAAACCCCTTACCACATTGTAATCAATCGAGTCGTATGACCAAAACTTAATAACAACCAAATAAATCACATAATACCATAAATATAAAGAGAAGAATTATAATATATATCAAATAAAATTACACAATACACCACATGTAATAAATATGTGGTGAACAATGGAAATATCATGGAATTAAAAGTGAGATAAGAAATCCCTTACCTCGTGTCCGACTTGGCTCGTATGTTTCTTGTTATTCCTAAATAATAAACATAATTTAATTTATAGTTTAATTAGAACCGTTTTAAATTTTATTATTCCTTTTATATCACTTATTACATTTGAATAACTATTAGTTAATAATTTTAGTTCATATTGGACATTTTGTCGTTGATGGGAATTTGAGTTAAAAATGTACTCATTAAAAATATAATTCATGTGGTCAAAAGAACATTATCTACTGAAGTATATTCATGATTTAAATATCTTATATATCTGAGATATATAGTATATTTTCATTTATCATAGTCCATAACATTTGTACATAAGAAATGAAATGAACCATTCATGGAGACAGTAAGTTGTGTGTATGCATGGACGATACTTTTATTTCTTTTTTTAATTTTTTAATGAAATGAAAACAAAAATCATATATAAGTATATGATAATTCCAGTATAATATAATATTTTATATATGTTACATAATTTCATTAACACCATCATTTATATGTTCTATAGATGGTTTGAACAAGTCATATCCCTTTGAGGGGGCGGTAGTCTGTACTTCCTCAAATGAAATTATCGTATTTACCCAAAATGGTATCCATAATGGTATGATATAAATGGAAATTAAAGATTAATGGAGAAAATATAAATATAAAATACATCACATATAAATCCAGATCCATATTAATGTCCCCCATAAGAATTGGTAGGAGAAGATTGAACCATCATCATTTTGTGTGGCCGTAGTTTTCCGTCCAAAAAAACAATATGTTATTTACCCAATAGATGGAGGTTTCTATAAGGGTAGTAAAATTAATTCTCATAAAAACATAATATTATATTAATGATATAGTTTATTTGTAAAATAATAGAATAAAAAATGTTTAGGGGGTCGGAGAAGTAAAATAAATGAAAAGAACTTAAGGGAAGACGTTGAATTTATATCAGGTAACTCCCTTTGGTTTGAACCAAAAGGATTTAATGAAGTGCCTTATGCCTATGAAAAGGATTCTTGGTGGAATAAAGGAATATTGAGAGATTATTTTAGCATATTTTGGATGATGAAATGGGATTTAAGGTGTGAGAAATGGGTTAGAGGTGAGGGATTTTTATAACGGGGAGGAGGGGATCATTAGGAAAGTTTAAAAATATTATATTATTGTATAATTATTTTCAGTTTTTAAAGGTCCAAAACTTATTAAAGTATATGATAAGATGAATCTTGTCAGAAATAAAATCAACTAGTAATAATTGGGCATATTTTGAATATTGTTTTAATTTTTGTCATCTTTTTTATTTAAATCATTCATTAATAAGGTAAATAGTACATCATTATTGTGTTAAAAATAATTTTATTTATGTGATGTCTAAAAATTATAAAAAAATACCATGATGTAGTAAATATTCTTATCTTTAAATTTAATATTTTTAGTCTAAGAGATAACTTAAATATCCCTATGTAAAAATGATTTACTAAAGGATATATGTTTAAGACATTTGTGTCATTACTTTAAATTAATTAATATAAAGTTTCATTATCACAATTAAGTAGCTCCATGGGGTCCCAAGATCGACACAAGGATTCCCATGTTTGGAAAGTTATCAACCAATAGGATTATAACATATGTTAGGGTAATTTTATATTATTACAATACTATTTAATCATGGAATTACACTATTTACCTTTAACCACGGTAAATAAATGTCAAAAGTTACTTTTAAAAAAAAAATCTTATTCTTAAACCACATTTTACTTAATAATAACAACCATGTATGTTTTATTTTTTAAATTTAATTCACAAAAGTGGAAAATTTTAATTTAAATTAAGAAGTTGGTTTTTAACTAATACTCAGTTTTTTCACTATTCATCAAAAATTTATGTTTTCAAAAAAATACCAAAACTTAAGCCCAAGATATATTTGATATTATGAATTCATAAATAATGTCTTTTTTACCAAATTCAGAACATACAAGTTTTATTAATTAATTTAAAATTATTTCTCGTTGTCAATTCAAAATGCATGTTTGTAAAAAATAATAACTATCAAAAGATTGAAACTTGTTTACATCAAATTTAAAAAGGAAATTACTTAAAATAACCAACATTGGATGAAATGGTACAAATATAATCTAATTACACATCAAAACTAATTAAAATGATAATATAAAAATATAAACAATTTATATTAAAAGGTAGTTTTGAATTAAAATACAGTTTTTAAACTATTCATTAAAAAATGAATTTTATCAGAAAAATACCAAAATATTAACCAAATTGAATTTCGATGTCCCGATTCTAAATAAAAATTTTATTTTGTCAAATAGAATATATAAAAGTTAGAATGACTGTATTTAATGAGGGTTCACCCTCAAAAGCCGATGAATCGACCTTTTAAAGAATATTAGACTACTTTTACTTAAAATTGGATTCTTTCTTATTTTAAGCATCTAAAATTAATTGAATATATGTAAGAACATTTAACAGACATGTATAATCATATTGTAGTTAGTTCTATTCATTCCTTCCATTAAAAAGGTTGGGCATCTAACTATCATTTTAAATGATAATATTACATTAATATTTTTCAATATAACCTAACGTTGTGTTTAGCATAAGTTTTCAAAGAAACCTATTGTTGCGTATCAGGTACGTCATCGAAAAAACAATCCCCATTAATGTAAAATGAATATTTAATTCCAAAATATTAATAAATATTAAAATTTTTATTCTCTATTTACTTGGGATGTTACATCCTTCCCCCCTTTTGCAAATTAGGTCCTCACAATTTTAAAATTGGTCTAAAAATATCATTAAAAGTCCCACATCGGAAAAAGAGTCAATATAACTATCACTTTAAAAGAAATAATGAAAATTAAAAGGCTCACTCAAGATAACACATACTAGGATTATATGAAAAAATGGATATTGAGGAGAAACTATGTGTCATGTTTTGATGGAGAGTGATAGAAAAGAAGATCAGGATAAATTCAACCACCAGAAAACCAAAAACATATTGTAGGTTAATCGGTCTTTGATTCGCTAGTAAGAAAGATTAAAAAACAACATTTTTGTTTTATGTTTCCTTTCATTAAATTGTGGAATTTATTTATGAGCCTAACTGAAAACGTAATGAAACATACTAACTTATCATGTAGACATTCATCCTTTACTAAATTCCTAAAACAAACTAATTTTTTTCCCCAAATGATAAGTATTAAAAATGTCATGGCCACACCTGAAGTGATAGAATCTACTTCTAGAGAATCACATAATCTACAAAGGAATAACTATATATTCCCCATGTCATTAGACATTAACCAAAACCAAAAAGGTATATACAAGATGAGATAATCCCCCAAAAGGATAGTCTTTTATAAAACAATCACTACACTTAATCTCAAAAATTCAACAACCAATACACAATGTTCAGCTATGACCATTCAGTAAACAATCATCCTTAATATTTTTAAATGTAACCCAAACTATGATTGAAACCCAATACTCACGAATGATTTAGTCACATATTCTTCCACAGTAAATCTTCACATTTTCTCTAAATTACATTGGCTACTCTTAATGTCTTGTACTGAAAAGTAATTAAACTAATCACATATTCTCTAATATAGGTTAATAATTTCCATAAATAATATGAATTTCTATATGTCCAAAATAAATACATAGATTCTTCCAAATTAAAATTAGATCTATTACTCCGAAAATGAGATCATATAATGTTTTATTTTTTTCAAAGCATATAGTGTTCCCAAAAGTGACAACATCTTCCAAAAAAACCTTTATCACTTAATCACCAAATCATTTTTATATACTTAGGATATCCATTTTATAAAACATAATTTCCCAAAATAAACATATTCTTGATCCATAAAATAATTTAACCAAAAATAATAAGTCATACTAACTAGGGATTTCACGTAGGAAAGTGGTAGGTGAAATACCCTTGTCTCCCTTCGGTTATGGGTTTGATTCCCATGGCCTTTTTAGACACGATTAGTTTCCATCCATCTTATGGGTTTTCATTTTTATAAAACTCAAAAATAAACCTAACTTGTTTTAACCTCAATGGTTTTCTTAGACCATTCAATTTCATGCCAACACATTACGAAATCAACATATTAATTTTCGAATCCCAATACATATTTACCTTTTTATTTAACCTATGTTGATGCTCCTTTTCATCACATTGACTAAAAGAATGGAAAGGTAAATAACATAGTCCAAATTGATTCATCCTTTGAAGAAACATAAAAAGTTGACAAAGGGATGAACAATGAGAACATTGCCCATAGGTCACGCAATCTCCCTCATGGTCGCACAAGTATACGTGTGCGCTGCTTAATGGTCGTGCAAGTGACTTGCACGACCTACATGATAACCAGCCGGGGTATTCTCCAACCTATAAATAGACCCTGTGGGCCCCCCATTTAGGGAGGAATTTTTCCAGAATTAATATTTAGAGCTCTGAACACCCAAGTCTCTTCTTCAGGTCTTCCGAACAGTTTTAAGGTAATTCTTTACCTAGAATGGAAGGTCTAAACATGATGAGTAAGGTCTAAGTGTTATAATTCACTAATACTTTCGTGCCTAAAGTATTTTACCATTAAGGGAAATGAACATACTTGACCGCTTCCCTAATTCCTCACCAAAACTTGTGCGCGTCTCTTCTGGAAGTACCTCAGGATAATTCTAAAGGCATTGGCCAAGAATCACCCAAGTATTACCATACTAGTTTACAAACCTGCAAGTACCCATGTGTCGCATAGGTATACCTGCGCATCCAGGACTTGCACGCCCACACAGTACTTGCGTGCCTGCCAGGACTTGCATGCCCCTGCCTTTTTGGGTGCCTTTCCTGCCCATTTCACCTCTCTTATGTCATTCCACCTCTCCTATTCAAGATTCAGTCTTCAAGACACTCTTCAAAGACATTTATGGAATGATTTCTTGATTTTTCTTTCTTATCTGAAAGGAACTATGTCAAACATCTCTCAAAATCTAGTGATTTACACATCTTTATGTCACTAAAGATTGAGATTTCATTCATTCAACCTCATCCATTAAAATGAGAGAACTCTTTAACCTGGGCCTCCTCTTTAGGAGTAAGCCCCATTCATAATTTACAAATATGGGAATCCTCCTTAGGAGTAAGCCCCAAGTCCCTTAATTTTGGCATCCTCCTCAGGAGTAAGCCCCAATCATAATTTCTCTTAATCTGGGCATCCTCCTCAGGAGTAATCCCCAATAATAATTTCCCATAACCTGGGCCTCCTTTTCATGAATAATCCCCAAGTCCCCTAATTTGGGCATCCTCCTCAGGAGTAAGCCCCAACCATAATTCACTTAACCTGGGCCTCATTATCAGGAGTAAGCCCCAGTCTCAAATATGGGCATCCTCTTCAGGAGTAAGCACCAAGTCCCTTAATTTTTCATGTCGCTTAACCTAGGCCTCCTTTTCAAGAGTAAGCCCCTGTCTTAATTTCTCTTAACCAGTTCTAATTTACCATTGATATGGGATTCCTTCTCAAGAGTAAAACCCAGTCATAAGTCCTCTTTTAATTTGGGCCTCCTTTTCAGGATTAAGCCCCAAGTTAGAGTATTCAAAATCTTCATGAAGCACATATACCTTTATGGACCATATTCCTGGATTTCTTCCCTGAATTAAATCCAAATCTTCATATATCTGGGCATTCATACATACATAATCCCCACATTATATCTTATTGTTGCATCTATCATGGAACAATTGTTTGGTTTTTACCAATACCTCTTGTTTCTCACACCGAGCATGACTCACATGAGCTTAGAGTGTAAAAGTAATTATGACATCTATCTTTGAGCCATCAATCAGAAACATCATACTCCCTTACTCAAAATAAGTGTGTTATGATTCATTTTCTAAACAAAGGATACATAGGTAGCCCATCTGCGGGTTCGATCACAACTCTAAAATAATCCATGTCCTTCTGAATGACAATAAACTTTAAGTGCCCCACTGAGTGGCTTTAAAACCAGCATGGTCATCATAATGACCAAGAGACTTCTATATAAATGTGTCGAAGGATACCATTGACCATGAATCTCTAACAAATACAGATGATCCTCTATCGACGAATAACCTCAAATACATATAAAAGATTCTTTAAATTTCCTAAATATTTAATCATTAATTATCAGATATAAAGGAAAGCTCATTTTATACTTGGAAATGTAATAAGGATTCACAAACATAACATAAATCTATAAAGAGAGTCCCGGAGTAGACAATAATTCCCCTCAAAATGGTGTGATGAGTCTGACCTCCCATCCTCTCGACCAATGAAAATTCCTAAGCCTCATCAGTCCACAAACTTATGAGTGCCTACCTTTGGAATGTATGTCCAAATGGATATGGAATCATTGGATGTTTCCGGTTCTATGAAAAAACCCGTTAGAAACTGATTGGAATGTTTGATCCTTCAATCAAGGAGGTCATCCCCAAATTCAAAGGGAAACAAAAAATGGTGAACCCGACGTGAATCATTAACCAAGATAAAATGATGTTTTACCTATTTGTTAGGACCCTATTTAAAACTCAATGAGAGGTCCAACAAAAACAATCATTGACATATGCGCTCATCCAAAATATGTAGTGGCTGAATTTATCTTGATTATGTATGTTATATCAAACAGGCACTCTTTTCCAAGATTTTTTGCATTTCCAGAATGGTTGCTCTCAAATTAACAGCTCTGAATACCAATGCTATGAATACCACTGCTATGAATACCGCTGCTGCGAATGCCACTGCTACTACTCCTACTGGATCATCGTCCGCTCTGATGATGAAATCACCTACTCAGTGTCTTCAATGGTGGGTATCAAATGTGCTGGTTAAGGAGTACCGTCAACACGGTACCATCCCAACTATGGAGGCTGCCCGACAAGCCCTCCAAGTGAACAACTCACACCGGTGAGCCGAACAACAACAACCAGTGATCAAGAAGCAGGCGTTGCTAACCACCGTCTCCAACTGTTTCGTGTCGTTATCCCCGGAACACAATCACCAATCGCTCCCTTATTCTGGGGAGGTGAATGAGCAGGTCCCTCGAGGACTTAATTCAAGCAGATCGGAGTCCTTCCCGGGGGCTCCCACCAATAATCGCCTCCAGACTTGTGCGGCAGTGCGCCCTTAACATGATGAGGGTATCGACTCCAGGTGTTCGACTCAGGTTCCTCGAACCCGAGCATCCAAGAAGAATCTCCAGAGGCAAAATCCAATAAACAGTGAGCAGTTTCTCATCTCTACCATCTATGGAAAAGTCCACCAACCTAACTTGTTGGCAAGCAATGAGCGGGCACGCACACCTGCCCGTTTTAATTCTGTTGTCCAGCATACTTGTCTAGCAGCAGCACGCCAATCCCACTAAGAAATTCTAGCGGATTACTATAGATAGGAAAATATACATGTTTATACATCATCAGCCATTCATCAGGCTCGTATGACTACATATGATAGATCCCAACAACCCAATGCATTGACCACTGGTAAACAGGCACATACACCTGCTTACACTCATCAATCCTGCGAGCAGCCTCGCCTATCAGTGTTGAAGGAAGTTTTTCAACCACGTTTGGTGGAGTGCAATCATCAGGCACATACACCTACTAGTACTGATCAAGACTACCAATAGTCTCATTTGGTATCATTCAGAGAAGTTAGTTGGAAAGCCCTGATGACAAACAAGAGGCATACTCAACTTTCTTCCCCCACACTTGATTACTGTTAGGATTCACTGACAGGAAAAGGAGGACAGGAGCAAGCACATACACCTACTCCAATCATGCAATGGATGTATATACCTCTTCCGTTAGCTGAAGTATCCTAGCATATTCTATCAATGGTGAAAGAGAAGAAGCAGATCCCTGCTCATATTATGGATGCCTGCCAGGATATTATAACAACTTCAGTGGCTTCTCAGGGAAAGACACATAAATCTATCCCTACCAGTGGAGTAACACATCAACAATTCACTCCAGAACAGACACACTCATCTGTTCCAGTCCAAGAGGGTTGTGGGGCATACTCCCCCATATCATACAGACAACCAAGTCGGGCACATACACCTGATTTGAGTGGAGATTGTCATCCTAACCTGGCCATCTCTCCTAATCAGGCACATACACCTACTCCGAGCAGCCACTTTCATCAACAAGCGGTTTCCAAGGTGAGTAAGAAGGCGTCTGAGAAGAAAACCTGCCCATCACAGTCAGAAGATCAAGAGCCAATCTATAACAAGGACTTTCTCGATGTTGGAGTTCTTATAGACCATAGACAATTATCTGTTGGAATCCTAGATTCTACTCCCTCATTTCCCAATAGTGGGAACATTAATTTGGAAGGTCTTCAATAGACACTTCCTCATGATGGCTTGCTTCATGATAATTCAGTCGATCTCGATGTTTAATCTTCAGATGTGAGGTACAATAACCCTCTGTGTGGCCAGAAGACCAAGGAGAAAGAGATGTCATATTTTCCTGTAACCCACCATGGTTGTCCTCCCCATGATGATGAATTTTGCTGCGAAAGTCCTCTCTACAGTAGTGATGCTCATTTCCCGGAAAATGATCCAGTGGAAAATGTAGTGCTGAGAAAGCCCTCTTATCTTGAGGCACTTGAAAATGTGAAACTAGTTATGTTTGATGCTTCATCGCTAGCAGGTGAAATAATTTCTCAATCAGAAGATAGCCCAGGGTGTAGATCAATCTACGAACCACCCCTAAGTCATGCATCTTCTAGTTTGATCAATGATTTTTCTACCAATCTTGTTGAATCCAATGAAGCAACAAGGAAACACCAACTCTGGTCAAATCAGGTAGAAGAATCTTCATTGAATGATAAAGAGGAAATGATGAACATGAGAAAATAGCTGGTGAAAGGTGAAGTGCCATTAATGTTATGGCCTCTGGCTGACTCTCCATACAACATTCCGGAGATGTTGACGGAAGATGGAATTCATGATATTCTTCTCAACATATGGAAAAATCTTTGACATATAAAAAAGAAAGTATTGTCTTATGATGAATATAAAAATAATCTAATGATAATAGAAGGGTTACAACATCAAATTGATTTGGAATCTCTAGCAGTCTCTCAATATCTGAAGGCTGAAAAGCAGTAGAGATCCCTTCAACATTCATGCCTTGGTGCACTAAGAAGATTGAGTTAGTTAATTTCCAATGCCCCATCTGGTATTCATGTCAGAGGATGGGTTGTTCATGGACCACTACATTTCACAGTGCTCTTTGGTCAGCAAAGCCCGCCGAAAATGGTCTCATGCAATGTTATTGCCCATGGTCGGCCACAGTCAATGGATTTTTCTGTAATCAAAATATTTCCCAAGAATAGGCCTCAACTAATTCTTCTCAAAATCAAGAATACATAGAACATGTTATTTAATTACTCCTGCATCAAGCAAACGAGAATATCGAATAGGCCTCTCATATAAAGCAAGAACTTCATCAAGTGACAGATATGTCAGAAATCATCCAATGGTCATTTGAACCTGGTGATAAAAGTGGATACCGGTTAATGCATCCATCTAATTTCAGGACTATGGTTCGAAAGATTATTAGAGCTTTTATGAAAGTCTCAGACATAGCATGGCAAGAGCCACCCCAGCTTGCTAGACTAGAGACTCTTTTAAACCAACCCTCGGAATCAACAAATAGGATTCGAGGAGTTGAGCGGGAACAACAGGAACAACCCCAGTCCACCGGACGGGGGACTTTTTCAAATCATCAATCCCCTCCTCAGAGAAAGTCGGTCTTTACTTGTTGGGGGGAAGTAGCCTCAAGAGGAACGAAGATCCAAATTATCAGGAGATTCTCCCTAAATTATGGTTCGTCAAAAAGTTCCTAAGGGATCGAATCAACAAATAGAAATGTCTAATCAAAGACATAGAAGAATACAATATCACATAAATGTTGATAGAAGGGATGCAATGTGTTATGCATCAATTAATGTCATCAATTTCGTTGTTTCTAATCCACCAGATGAGGCTAGTTCAGAGGGATCAGATGAAGAGATTCCTGCTCAAGAAGTTGTACGCACAGACACAAATGAAGAAGGTGTGCGTACATGAAATCAAAGGTTTACCCAAAATCTCTGTGTTCCTTCAAATAATCAACTTCCCCCTCTACAAAAGAGATCAAACAAGGGGAAGGGAAAGAATAATGTTACATATCCTTCCACTGGAGAAGGACAATCGCTCTCACTAGAGCAAAGAAATCTTATTGGTCAAGTGCAACAACAATCGCTCTCACTAAACATGCTGGAGTCAGTCAGCCAAGGGAGTTTGTTGCAGCTACTAAGATGGATCAAGAATATCCTCCTTTATCAGTACACCCTCACAGGTCTAATCTTATGGGTCAAGTGCAACAACAATTGGCAGTGCTGCTGTCGGTTGCAGTACCAGCCACCACATCTTTCCAAGCTCCAGTCCTTGCACCTGCCCAAGTCCAAGTTCAACCGGATGTTTCTCAAAAGTTAATAACTAACATTGAGTCATTAACAGCTTGGTTAGAAACTATGAAAGGAAAGCATGCCTAGGTTCCACCAGAAAAGAAATCTTACCATGAATGGGTAGATTCAATCTCTCATCCATCCAGTTTTGGAAACCCTGTATTCCCTATTTTCAATGGATTAGGCGATCCTGAACAGCATTTGACGCATTATGTGTCTTTTTACGATCCAATGATGGGAACTCCGAAACAGCATGAAGTAGTGAAACTTAGATGTTTCGTGCGGACCTTGCAAGGACCAGCCTTTTTCTGGTATACAACCTTGCAATCCCGGTCAATTACAGGAGGGGAGGATCTTTGCGAAAAATTTCTTCTTACGTTCTTCTCAACACGTCCAAAGACTACAGTTTTTGATCTTACAAACTGTAAGCAAAGGTATAATGAAGGGGTTTCAGATTTCATTGCTCGATGGAAGGGATTAACATATTCCCTAAGCTTAGAACTCCCTCTAGAGGAAGTGTTTCCAATCTGTGTGGAAAATCTGCGTGACGAATTATGCATTCCATTGATCCCTGTGAAATACAAAGGAGGGTTTTGAGACCTTACCTCAATCGCTCAACAGATTGAAGATTCCCTTAAATAGGCTAAGGTTAAATCTCATGTAATTCCATCAGATCCAGGAACGGGAATGGGTAAAGCAGAAACTGCTACAGTTATGCTTAAACAAGCACCTGTACCTGCTTCTACTTCTAAACCTTCATCTTCTCGAAGGGATCCACCTTCTGTGCACCAACAAAAAAGGCCATTTCATCAAGATGATCAATTAAATCAAAGTCGAAAACAATTTGAGGATCTGAAGATCAAAACATACTCTTCCCAAAAAGAACAAGTTCATGGTTACTTCATTTCGGATCTGGAAAATAATATGGTTCAATTGCCAAGGCCTAAGAGGCCAAACAAGGAAGGAGATGAAGATCGTCCCAATTATTTCCCGTTTCATCTAATGTTGGGGAATCCCATCCAAGAGTGTTTTGTCTTCAAAGACCTCATGGAAATGATGGTTGACTCAGGACAAGTCAAACTGAAAGGCTCTCTAGCCCAGGTAGCATGTGTTACTGCTACAGTTTCAGAGGAGGAAGGTGAGTGGCAAGAAGTCAAAAGAAAAAATACAAAAAAATATGATGATTTGATGGTTAGACAGACAATCAACCGAACTCATGGTATTTTCCAAATGCAATTAAAGAAAATAATTGTACCTTCTGCTATGAATGCCACAGCAAAACCCTCTTCATCCGAGGGAGAATCCTCAAAGAAATGACATGATTCAAAGAAAGAAAAAGAATCAGAAGAAGATGAGTATGTGTCAAATCCTAAGTTGTCTTTCACTCTGAAAGATTTCATTTCATATACTTCAAAGCCATTGGCACTGTCCCACCAAACGAAAAAGCCTAAATAGGCTAATCAGGAAGAATATTCAATGGATGAAGAGTTGATTTTTAGTTCAGCTAATATGATTAAATTAAAAGATCCATATGCTAGTCCCAGTTTTGATTTCGATGAGCCTGAATTCCCTGTATCAAACAGAGGAATCAAAGGAAGTTCCACAAGATCAGGATACAGGGGAAGATGTGGATCTTTCAGAATCCACTATTCCAATTCTACCCCTGCTAGAACTGTGTACGCAGTAGAAACTCATGGTAGAGCCCTTTAGTGAGCTCAGCAAGAACAAGAAAGTTCTTCTACCAATAGAAAATTCAGTCTACGAACAGTTATTTTGGAAGACCGGTTAAAGGTTCCATCTTCTTACTCTCAGCAAGTAAATGGATCTTATCGGTATAATATTCCAAACCTAGGAATATTGCCAACTCCTATCCCAATACAAGATGCATCAACTTCCAAAGAATCTGATTCCAAGGCACCTGCTAAACCACATATTCCTGTTGGGAAATGCAGACCTCTGGATCAAAAGTATGTTGTATTGAAACACATGGCCCATGTACTAGCCAAGTTATCAATTCTGGATGCTTTGAATCTGTCGAAAGATCATCAGGAAGCACTCATCGAGGCTTTTTCAAGTCCTCGGGAGTTTGAAACTGAAATTGTTGCAACTGATGTCTATCACATAGAGAATAATCTTACAGAATTCCATGAAATAATATCTTTTACTGATGAAGATTAAGATGATGTTGGAATGGGCATATTAGACCTTTGTACTTGTCTGGCATGGTCAATGGCATAAACGTCCGAAGAGCTTTCATTGATAATGGTTCAGGAGTCCCTCATGCCCATTCGTACACATCGTCGATTGGGCCTCAAGGAATTTGATTTATCTCTTTCTACCATGATGTTACAAAGATATGATAAAAATGAACAAGAACCACTGGGCAAAGTTACACTCAGAACTCAGTTTGGAGATCTTGTATCCAATTCAGATATCATGGTTGTTGATCAAGACTCAGCTTTCAACATCTTTCTTGGAAGACCCTAGCTACATCAACATGTTGATATCCCTTCATCATACCATCAATGTCTCAAATATTGATTTGATGGTCAAGTTGGGACATTGTATGGTGATAAGGCCCCATTCAATACATTTGAGTCTCAATACATTGAGGCGGAATTCTTTCACATGAAGGGAAGGGAGAAATCTACAACAAAGGAGATTCCCAAAGTTAATGTTCCATATGGTTTGGAGAAAATTCCAGTAAATCCATTTACACATGTGAGTACAGATTATGTGTTGCCTATCAGTCATATTGACAACATAGACCCAAATCAAAATACTCTTATGGAAAGATCCATAATGTCAATTACGGCAATCGAGCCAGACAACATGGGAGAAATTGGTAACCCACCAAGGAGTGATGAAAGAAAAAATAGTGACGTCTTCATTTCATCTGCTGAAATACAACAAGTCTATGCTTCACCAATTAGTCTAGAAGAAGTTGTAGCAACATCAAAGGTGAAAAATGATGTTGATTCTCAATACATCATCTACTCTTTATTACCCAAAGAAAACCCTTCGTCATCAATTGGGGCGAAAATGGATGCTTCTTCTTCAAGATGTGAACATTTTGACATCTCTTCTGATCATGAAAATTCTGCTTTATCATCTACTATGAAAGTAGAAACGGAAGAAATAACACATGATGAAGAAGAAGAGGAAGATCTCAGAGATGCTCCTCCAGCATTTGAAGGTGGTATATCTACCATTGTGGATGAACACAGAGAAATATATCTGGGTATAAAAGAAGATCCACACCCCACATTAATCAGTGCAGTCATGACTCTTGAAGAGTAAAAGATGAATATTTCCATTCTAAAGTGAAATAGAGATATATTTTCTTAGAAATATACAGAAATTCCCAGGCATGATCCTAATGTTTCTACTTATCATTTGGGTTTACCATAAGAACATCGAGGATTTAAGCAAGCCGTGAGAAGAACACACCCAACTTATGCTTCCAAAATTAAAGCTAGAGTAGATAAGCTTATAAAAGATAACTTCATCAGAGAAGTTCAATATCCCATGTGGTTGGATAATATTGTCCCTATAAAGAAAAAGAACGGAAAAATTAGAGTTTTTATTGATTTCAAATATTTTAATCGGCATTGTCCTAAGGATGATTTCCTAGTTCCGATTACAGAACTGTTAATTGATGAAACAACTGGCTATGAAGAACATTCCATGATGGATGGATATTCCAGATATAATCAGATCTGAATGGCCCTAGAATATGAGGAATACACAGCCTTCAGAGCCCCTCAAGGTGTTTTTTGCTACCGGGTAATGCAATTTGTCTTAAAGAATGCAGGTGAAACATATTAGTGTTCCATGCATCGTATCTTCAAACCCTTATTAGGGAATTTAGTTGAATGCTATATAGACAATTTGGTGGTTAAATCCAAACAACGTTCTAATCACTTGGATGAATTGGAAGTCATATTCCACATGCTTTGACAACATAATTTGAAGATAAACCCTTTAAAATGTGGTTCTGGGGTAACCTCAGGAAAATTTCTCGGCTTTTTTGTATGCCATCGTGGTATTGAAGTCGATCCTGAAAAGACCAAGCCAATCTTTGGTATGCCATATCCTCGAAATTTGAAAGAATTAAGAGTACTTCAAGGACACTTAGCCTATATTCGGCGTTTCATCGTTAATTTGGCAGGCAAAAGTTTACCCTTCACCAAATTGATGAAGAATGGAGTCACTTACTAGTGGAATGAAGAATGTCAAAAATCATTCGATATTATCAAGAAATACCTCTTGAGTCCACCGGTACTCATGCCACCTGTTGATGGAAGTCCACTTATCCTCTACGTGACAGCTCTAGAGCGATCATTGGGTGTCTTTCTTGCTTAGAAGAATGATGTTGGGAATGAAAACAACCTCTACTACTTCAGTCGGACTATGCTTGAAGTAGAAACCCAATATTCAAGTATTGAGAAGTGCTTCCTAGAATTAATCATTGTAGTTCAGAAGATGAGACACTACCTGCAACATCATGAGGTCCAATTGGTATCTCGCAATAACCTGCTCAAATTCATCGTTAGTCGTCCAATGCTTACAATACGTCTAGCAAGGTGGGAAGTTATTTTGTAGCAATTCGATATACAGTATGTGTCTCAAAAGGCGATAAAGGGCCATGCTCTGGCTGATTTCCTAGATGAACACCCTTCAGTGGAAGACACATCTTCAGACATTGAACTCCCTGATGAGGAAGTCTTTTCTATTCAAGAAAGTCCTCAGGCATGGGAAATGTATTTTGATGGTGCTTCCAGAAGTCCAACAGGGAGGAAAATAGAAAATCTTAAATTCAACAAAGTTAACTTAGGAATTGTGCTCATTTCTCCAGAAAAGGCAGTGTTACCTTATTCTTTCTTATTGTGGGAAGGTGGTACAAATAATGAAGTAGAATACCAAGCTCTCATCGCATTCTTGGAATTAGCGCATCAAGCACAAGTGAATAACTTAAAGGTGAAACTTAATTCAGACCAGGTAATCAAGCATCTCAATGGGTATTATGCCATCAGAAAAGAAGAACTAATCCCTTTGTATGATTACTTCAGAGAGTTGATGGCAGAATTCCCTTCGGAACCGACATTTTATTATGTCCCAAGATCATGAAATGCCCAAGCTGATGCACTGGCTAATATAGCCACAGCTCAGGCAGATCCAAATCGGGATGAGACAACCATCAGTATTGCCCACCGTCGTGCAATTTCACCTTATATTCGAATCAGAACAGAGGAAATTAATGAAATTAGTCCCATTCTAGAACTGTATGGTCATACTAAAGGATAAATGTCACCTATCTAGGAATACCTTCAAAATGGAAAACTTCCATCTGATATAGTTGAGAAAGAACAAATCTGGTGATGTGTGGTCAATTTTACTCTTTATGATAGCCCAGATCACCTAGAGGAAATTCTCTACAAACGTTGTTTTGATGGAGTTATCTTCAGATGCATTGATGGTAAAGAGGCAATGGCTATCATAGAAGAAGTTCATGTAGGAATCTGTGGTGCCCACCAGTCTAGACATAGTCTGTCTGATCAAATTCGAAGGCTTGGATACTTTTGGCCTTCAATGATACAAGATTGTGTTGATTTCACAAAGAAGTGTCATTCATGCCAAGTACATTCCAACTTCATTCATCAACCTCCAGAGTTGATTTATATAGCTAAATAGTCATGGCCATTTTCCACATGGGGAATGGATGTGGTGGGACCTTACCCTTCAGCTACGGCCAAGCAGTTTAAGTATATTCTTACAACTACTGATTTCTTTTCCAAATGAGCAGAGGAAATAAATCATAAGGAAGTCGATTCTAAATGCATTGTTAGCTTCATCAAGTCTAACATCATTACCGGATTTGGTGTCCCTCCTACCATATTGACGGACAATGGAACCAACTTATGTTCATCCGAGGTGAAGAAATTGTATCAAGAATACAACATCAAATCCAACCATTCATCTCGGTATCATGCAGCGGCCAATGGCCAGATAAAAGCCTTCAATAAGACTATCAAATATACAACAAAAGATGGTGGATAAAGATAATAAATCATGGCCTGATAAACTCTTCCATGCTTTATGGGCTTATCGAACTACCACCCGTACTGCAACGCGGTCAAGTCTATATTCATTGGTATATGGATTGGAAGCAGTCTTTCTAATTGAAGTTCAACTACCCTCACTCAGAGTTTCCATTTGTGATCAATCATCTACAGATGAACAATCTCAAAAGAGATTGAATGAATTGGAACAGTTAGATGAGAAAATATTGTGCACTTTGCACCACTTGGAAGTCTATCAGAATCGAATAACACAAGCTTTTAACAAAAAAGTTCATCTTCGTTCATTCACTCAGGGAGAATTGGTATTTCATCTCAGAACTCCAATGATAGCAGGAAAGAAACCTCCCAAGCTTGAGCTAAAATGGAATGGACCTTACTCAATACATAGGGTCTACTCCAATGGAGCTTATTCTTTAATCTAAATGGATGGAGAACTTATCACTACTCCAACAAATGCGAGATTTGTTAAGAGGTTTTTTGTATAAATAGAAAATGTATCATCAATGGTCTGGTATGACCTTATACTACACCACTGTCTAGTAAACCGTTAAACTGCATCATCCATGGTCCATGCATATTACCTCAAACTATTCGCACTTTCATCCAACATGACGTTAAACCGTGAAAAAGTCCCTAATACGTCCAACATGATGTTAAATGGTGTACTCTTTTGTCCTCACTGCATGCCATTAAACTGCATAGTCCCCCTTTCGTCCAACATGACATTAAACTATATTATCCCCATTGTCCTAACAACATGATGCTAAACTATATAGAAAGTCCTTGATACGTCCTACATGACATTAAAATGTACATTGTCCATACTACATGACATTAAACTATGCAACACCAATAGTCCTAACTGCAAGACTTTAAACTGCATAGTCCCTTTCTATGTCCTATATGACATTAAACTGTGCATCGTTAAGGTTCTTATTACCTCTTTTTTCTCACACCGAGTGAAACTCACGTGAGCTTAGACCAAACTTCAACCATGACACTCTCTCTGGGCTACTAACCATGTGTAAGTCCCAACAATATCATTTTTTAGGTCGTTGCCCCAAAGAACAACTTGATCATTAATTCATTCTTTAATTGAACTACGCGGACTTTTATCCTTTCCTTCCAGGCTGGGTGTGCAGGCAACCTCCTAAGGTTCAAGTACAAAACCAATCTCTTCACATCGTTTCACCTACATCTCGTACGATGTTGATTCATGAGACCACCCCCAGAATCAATATCATTACATTGGTTCACCTTCGTCCTTGTTATACGACGTTAAACTATACCACACTTTTGTCTAGTATGACAATAAACTACAATATTCTTTGATACCCTCACCTGATAGGAGACCATTATTTACAATGATTTTTCAATCATGTTTCATTTCAAAGTCTATGTGCATACATGGAAATTCCCAAACATTTTGTCTTGGGTTAAACCATCATTGCACTATAGTCCCCTTTCACCTTCACATGTTCGAACCAAATTTGTACAGAGGGTATTTCTAGAACTACATGGGATTGATTACCATCTTTATGGGATACGTAGGAACGTTCGAGTGTCCCTTGAATCTAGCCCCATGTCTTTGGGATAAACACCAAATTCCACTTTCAGTCCCTTAGATGAAAAGTCCCCATGAAAACACACACTATGTATTTCTTATAATGGGCTGAGCTCTATGAACTTAAAATATGATCTATAATCCTTTTGTCCCACATGAAATAAAACTGTAGTTCAAGAACTACGTATGGCTTGATTCCCATCCTTATGGGATACATAGTGAAGTCCAACATTTCCATTCAGGACCTAGCCACCACATGATTATGGTTAGCATTGATCTGTGTATCTTTGTATACATTGGAAAATACCCATATTTATGTGTCATAATCCTAACCTTAAATATTTTCAGATCTTCATAATCCTTTTCTTGACTTTTAGTCACAAAAATTTTAAATTTCTAAGAGTTCTTTTACCTAACTATGCAGTACGTGCCCTTAGGCGGCCTTGCATAAACAGTCTCCAAAACAGATTTGTCAGCCAAAAGATACTATTTTTTTACTATGCAGACAATTAACTTAGGTGGCCCTACATAATTCAACCCCCTAATGGGTTTGTTAAATAATGGTAACATCATTCTTGGGAAGAAATAATCTTTTGTCCTTATTGGTCTTAAATGACAGTATATAGGGATCTGCAAAAATAGCCATCCTTAACATTTTTTCCCATATCCTTTTTAATGATCTGAAAGTATTAAAGTATATAGTTTATATTCACCTTCCCTATGTTTGGATCAGAACTTCATAGGAGTGATATCCATCTAGTTCATTGATAATATTGTTTGGAAAATATCTTCTCCATATTCAAGTACCTCTTTCCATACAGGAAACTCTATACTTTGGAAAATTTGAATCTCCATAAACATTCACCATCTTTTTAGCACTAGGAAAGTAAATTTTTGAGAGTTCTTTTGCTTGGCTATGCAGCACGTGCCCTTAGGCGGCCTTGTATAAACAGTCTACATAACAGACATGTTAGCCAAAAGATACTATTTATTTGACTATGCAGTCGATACCCTTAGGTGGCCCTGCATAATTCAACCCCCTAACAGGTTTTTTAAATAATGGTAACTTCATTCTTGGTAACTAATTCATCTAATGCCTTTTAGATCTTTTTCATATCGTTCCTTAGATCTAAATATTCTTAAGTCATAAGTTACATATTTTCCCTCATACTTGATTATGGTAATATGTTTTCAGATAAATTGTCATGGAATTGAGTCAATTTTAATCCATTTCGGTCAAAGCTATTTCGAACTTAAACATTAGCCTTTTTATGTCTGATGGGCATGACTTTAAACTGCCCACAAAAGACAAAGGAACTCTGAATAAAAGTCAAGTTCCAGCCCACTAAACATACATTTTGTATGATTTAGGTAATATTGAGCAATTAAAAGGTTCAATGTTTGTAGGGTTATTTACATTAATCATAGTAAAAATCAAACTGTGCTTACTAGGCCCATTGTCTTAGGTAAAATTTAAAGAAGGTAGTAGGAAAATACGTGCACAAGTGATTGATGATGAAATTATTCTTTCCATTTGATGCACAAGAATTAGAGGGACATCCACAGATTGGAGCCTCTTCTCTTTTTTAGGATATTAGAAAAGACTGTCAACATAAGTCTTCACTTGATGTACAGCATCCCGAGCTTCATCAGCAGCTACTTGAAGCTCATGAACTTGACCAACTTCACTCTTCACAGCTTGATTGGGTGCCTTCTTGGAATTTTCAATGGATTTCATACCATTCGTTTGAGCTCCCTCTAATTAATTATTGAGCTGATCAAGTTCCCCATTAACATTATCTAACTATTGCTGGTGCTGCACCTGCTAGATGACTTTTTCATTGATTTTATGATTCAGCTCCTTCATCTTGGCAGCATAATCAGCCTCAGCTCGGGATACCATAGCCTCAAATTCGCCGATGTTAACTGACAGTTTCACCCTGGTCAGATATTCGCGACACTTTTTCTCCTGCTCCCTCCTGAAGATGACCTATTTCACCATGGCATGAATCTTTTAATATCCAAAACTGCTGAGTCCTAGCATGAATAACTGGGATGACAATCGAGGGATCTTTGATGATAGCTCTTCTAAAGGCACCTAAGATATGATTTTCCATGTGTTGTTCCATGCCTTGCGTCATGAAATGTTGAATGCTTTAAGCAGCTCTGGGTCTGATTCAACATCATCGTCACAGGGGGGCATGTAATCTGGGATTAATGCACTTACGAAAGTGCCCAGTTCTGCTCTTTCTTCCCTGACCTGTGCTTCTTCGCTTTCAATTCCCGTTGGGGAAAAGGCCGAGGCCTCACCTCCAGATCTAGACACTGTAGTTGATGACCCTGCATAATTAATTGAATGTTTTGTTTAGTTGCGAAGGATAACAAAAGAATCCATTGTCTTGCAAATTAAGTACAATCACAAATATTGTAATCCCTTACCCGATGGTAGATCAGAAACCTGAGAAGAATCGTCCCCATCTTTCCCAGTCTCAACAGGATCTTCAAGATGGGTCTCAGGAGGGTTTACTAGGTTTAGCTCTACTTGAGATAATGTTTCTGCAATGGTAGGGTTGAAATCAATGTCCACATCCTCTTCGGGCATTGGCAGTTCAGCAGCTTCTATGGATGGAACTGCATGTTATTTTTATTCATGATTAGAAGTGTAAATTATAAAAACAATTTACTGGGCGAAGGATAACACTCACGCCCAAGGTCTTCTAAATCAAATGAAAACTTAGCATGATCATGAAATTCTGCAAAAGACATGCCACGATTCATCATTTCATCCAATGATATTTTAAAATCCTGGTTAGTCTCACCAGTGAGAGCGTTTGATGAGTCTTCTGGACGACTTTCGTCCTGCGGCCCCTGACCCTGGACAACATCTTCGGATAAAATCATGACATCAGTTGAAACAGCCGCCAAAAGCTCTAATGCGGGAATTGAACCTGAAGCATCAAAGAATGGAAGTCAATCGGTGATTCGTCAACATTTTTATGAAGCATTGTTAACTTACTAGAAACAGGTTCTTCTCTTCTTGCAACAGCAGCAGGAGGGATACTGGGAACAGATGCTAGCTCTTCTCCAGGAGCAGCCAAGTCACCATGAATATGTGATTGGCCCACAGCACCCTCTGTGGTCCTTGAAGGAGGATCAATCCTTTCTCTCAGGGGGGAAATTGAAGAAACCCCTGCAATCCCCAGAAAGTGAGCAATCTTTTTCATGGGTATAGACTCATGATTACCCGAAGGACTTACCGCTGCAAATGAAAAGTTTATCTGTTGACTTCCTCCTTCGTTTCCTTTGCTTCTTTGGTTTTTTGGGAGTATCGGCAGTCTCCCTTATTGGAACCTGGATTGTATAATGAAAAGCTATTGCCATCTCCTCATTCATGGCCCTCTGGCCTAGAGGTATCTCGCCTAGTTCACAAGAGTATTCAGCAGTAACCCCGATGGCAGTACCACCAGGGCTATACTATGGCGAAGGAACCTCAGTTCCTTTCTTTGCAAGCTACAAGATAAATAAATAACTTCCTTAAGCAACAAATCTTTGACTCGTATCAAGTTTCAAATAAAATAATGAATGCAAACTTATATCTTCCGGAGCCATGTAATCGTGCCACTCATCATCAGTCCCCTCAGCGGCGCCACGATCAATCATTTCTTTCACCCTCCTGGTGATAGTAATGGACTCATCAGTGGCATATATGAGTATGTCCAGCTCTCTCATGTAAGCCCACACTTCATTGGGGTTATCCTCGTATTGGATATCTGTAGAAGCCAAACGATTCCCTATTCGAGGAAGTTTTAGGCCCTCACACAAATCGATCCAGGCGGCCTCAGTATGATAGTATAAACTCTTCCATAACTGGATTGCCTCTGGTCTTAGATATGAAGGTTGCGAGTAAGGCCCTACAATCATTGATTTCAGTATCTTCCCAGCTCCTGTAACTATAGATAAAGAATAAGAAAATAATACTTATTTCTTTATAAAGTAGTAGTGATTAAATTACCACAATGAAATAACTCACCAGGATTTGGTGGAGTAGTTCTCTTGATTCTAAGGGGAGGATTATATCGGGCACGAGTCCGCTTTGCCACATGGTGTGCCTCTTCATCCCCATCATGGGAATCTGGTGAATCAGTCCTAGAGGAGGAGTCTGGTGAATCAGCTTCAGGTGGGGAAGCATCACCTTCATGAGGGAGGGTTTCTTTATTTACAGTCCTCTTCCTTTTCCACACCTGATAAACTGGGTGATTCAGCACCCCTTTTGGGTATGATGCTATCTGGTGCTCGGCATAATATGTAGTCATGTTATGTGCCTCTTTTTCAACTGGTAGATCAAATACCGCCCCAGTATTCTCCCCTAACGTCCGTACCCATAGTTGCCGAGAATCCATCAGATGTTGCTCTAACCTGACATGTACTGGTAGAGATACAACAATATGTTCCAGGCATTTGATTTGACGTGAAAATCTATATGGAGCATAGGCCTCGCATATAATTTCTCTGTCAATCCTGTCAACTAGCACACCATCCCTACAAGCTAGCATGTATGCCGAAAAATCCAAGTGGGTTGTTCCATCATCAACAAACCGCCTGGTTAGAGGATTTCCATAGGGAAAGAAGTTGAATTCCTTAAACATGCTCAGCCTCACTTTCATGTCATAGGCATTAACATCTAATGGAGCAACTCCAGAGCATTCTTTCACTAACGGCCTAAAAGAACATCCATGAATTTGTAATCCATTTTGTACATTGTAAGTCCTGATGTGAGTGGAAATCCATCCCCATAAAACATGGAATTGTCCCATTATTCTTAAAAAAGATTTACCCATGAATACATGAAGTCAACTCCAATGAATCATTGCTAAAATGGGGGTAGAAAACCCAAACATTTTTCCCTTAGCCAACTTTGTCGCAATGACGATGGTCCCGGGCATGATGCCTCCCTTCGAATCCCTGACTGGAAAGAGATAAATGCTGAGCCACAAAGCCAAGAAGCCCACCAGACGAGTCTTCTTTGGGATCCTTTGATACACCTCATATCCCCATTTCTAAAACTCTCCTGCTTCTAGATTTGGCCAGAATGTGCCCGGAGAACCCCTCTTCTCAGGTTTTGGGTAGGTGGTAGGAATGTTGGGCCTCTTATAATTGTATTTCTTTTTCTTGGATCCTTTTTCTTTTAGATCATTCTCATTTGGCTCCCTCTCTCTCTTCTCAATAAGAAATATATTCATCCACTCCTCCGGATGAATATCCTTTCCAGAATGAGTTAATGAGGTCTCCAAACTCTTAAGCATGTGGAAGAATTTAAATAATTCCCGAGCTAAAGCAAGAGTCTTCTCTGAATCATTCCAAGTCACCTTGGGAGGAATGAATTCATCATACATATCGCCAAAAATTGGAGCCCCTGAGATCTTGTGGAGATCCCACAGACTGATACCTACTTCTCCATTAGTCAGATGGAAAGAATTAGTTGCTGGGCTCCAGTGGCTGAGTATCTCCGGCACGAAGTTATCATATCTGTAAACATATGTTTTCCAAACCCAAACAGCTTCTTATATCACCACTCCTTTCAAATCCTCAACAAACTCTACACAGGTTTGTCGTACCCAGTATGCCCACGTCAAAGTTGGCTTCACACCTCCCCCAGGATAAAAGTACCAACTATTCTTCCAGCCTTTGGAATGATCCATCTGAGCATTTCGAAAGATTAAAGGATGACAATGTGGTTTCATCTCATGCGTATGAGGTTTTAAATCTGGCGTACAAGGGATATGATGCATCATGTGGGCCTTCTCCACTGTTCCAACAATTATAAATCCTCTTCCACATGAGATATTTGCTGAAGAAAAGTTGGTTTAATTATGAAACCATGAAAATGGAAGATAGTTCTTTGCATCTGGAATAGTGACTTCTCGCAGATGACCATAGCCATACAAAGGCAGATAAGTGCTTTGGGGGAAGTTGCGATGATATTTTTTCAAATACATAGCCAAATCCGGAAGAGTGCAATCTTTGACGGTATAATAATTGTGGCCAATGATGTTTATCATATCAACAATCCGCTTGCTTGCTAGTTCATCAGCTATTCCGGTTATAAGAGCCATTGATTCTACCCAAAAGTTGAATAAATTAACTCTTAAGTAAGTTGATTTTTCATAAAATTTGTGAAGGAATTTCAGAAAAATGTCTAAGTCATTAAGGCGTGCAAGTATAAACTTGGCATGCAAGAATGGATGTGTCACGCAAGTGTTAATGTGCCGCTCAAGTTTTTGGCGCACAAGTATTACCGCGCATGTCCTATTACCTTGACAACAGTGCGAAAATGAAGAAACAACAGAAAATGAGCAACTTACGTGGCGAAGGGGTCATGCGCGGCGAGAGCTCAAAAATCCAGAATCAGATGCTATGCGCGGAAAATGACCATGTATTTATAGGCCAAGTGGCCCACCTGTGCGCCTACACGCAGCGCGCTCCATCCCTACGTGACTAGAACCTGTGCGCCAAGTGTTGCGCACTGAACACTTGCACGCCATCTTTCCCTTCGGGTTTTCTTCATTTCCTCAGAGTCACATCCTTATTCATCCAAATCCAACTCTGAGGGGGGACTTTTTTTGACGCTCCTTTTCGTCACATTGTCTAAAATAATGGAAAGGGAAATACATTAGTCCAAATTGATTCATCCTTTGAAGAAACATAAAAAATCGACAAAGGGATGAACAAGGAGAACATTGCCCATAGGTCGTGCAAGTTCGCTCATGGTCACACAAGTATACTTGCACGCCGCCTAATGGTCGCGCAAGTGACTTGCGTTACCTACATGATAATCATCCGGGGTATTCTCCAGCCTATAAATAGACCCTGTGGGCCCCCCATTTCAAGAGGAATTTTTCCAGAATTCATATTTAGAGCTCTGAACGCCCAAGTCTCTTCTTCAGATCATTCGAACACTTATAAGGTAATTCATTACCTATAATGGAAGGTCTAATCAAGAGGAGTAAGGTCTAGGTGTTATAATTCACTAACACTTGCGCGCCTAAAGTGTTTTACCCTTAAGGGAAATGAACATACTTGAGCGCCGCCCTACTTCCTCACCAAAACTTGTGCGCCTCTCTTCTGGAAGTACCTAAGGATAATTTTAAAGGCATTGGTCAATGATCGCCCAAGTATTACCATGCTGCTTTACAAACGCACAAGTACCCATGTGTAGCGCATGTATACCTGTGCGACCAGTACATGCGCACCCGCGCAGTACTTGCGCTACTACTAGGACTTGCGCACCCCTGCCTTTTTGGGTGCCTTTTCTACCCATTTCACCCCTCTTATGCCATTCCAACTCTCCTATTCAAGATTCAGTCTTCAATACACTCTTGAAATCCATTTATGGAATGATTTCATGATTTGGCTTCCCTATCCGAAAGGAACTTTGTGGAACATCTCTCAAAATCTAGTGATTTACACATCTTTATGTCACTAAAGATTGATATTTCATTCATTCAACATCATCCTTTAAAATGAGAGAACTCTTTAACCTAGGCATCATATTCAGGTATAAGCCCCAGTCATTATTTCCAAATATGGGCATTATCTTTAGAAGTATACCCCATGTCCCCGAATTTGGGCATCCTCCTCAGGGGTAAGCCAAAATCATAATTTCCCTTAATCTGGGCCTCCTTTTCGGGATCAAGCCCCAAGTCCCCTAATTTGGGCATCCTCCTCAGGAGTAATCCCCAACCATAATTCTCTTAACCTCAGCCTCTTTTTCAGGAGTAAGCCCCAGTCTCAAATATGGGAATCCTCTTCAGGAGTAAGCCTCAAGCCCCTTAATTTTTCAAGTCCCTTAACCTGATCCTCCTTTTTAGGAGTAATCCACAGTCTTAATTTCTCTTAAACAGTCCTAATTTACCTTTGATCTGGGATTCCTTCTCTAGAGTAAAACCCAATCATAAGTCCTCTCCTAATTTGGACCTCCTTTTCCAGAGTAAGCCCCAAGTTAGAATATTCAAATATCCATGAGGCACATATACCTTTATGGACCCTGTTCCTGGATTTCTTCCCTGAAGTAAATCATAATCTTCATATATCTGGGCAGTCACACATACATAAGCCCTGCATTATTTATTATGGTTGAATCTTTCATGGCCTAATTGTTTGGTTTTTACAAATACCTCTTGTTTCTCACATCGAGCATGACTCATGTGTGCTTAGAGTGTAATAGTAATTATGACATCCTTCTTTGAGCCATCAATCATAAACATCATACTCCCTTACTCGAACAACGTGGGTTCTGATTCCTTGTCTAAAAAAAGTATACGTAGGTATCCCATCTGCGGGTTCGATCCCAACTCTGAAATAATCCATGTCCTTCTGAATGACAATAAACTTCACGTGCCCCACTGAGTGGATTTAAAACTAGCATGGTTATAATAATGACCAAGAGACTTCTATTTAAATGTGCTGAAGGATACCATTGACCAAGAATCTATAAAAAATACAGATGATTCTCTATCGATGAAGAACCTAGAATACATATAAAAGATTCTCTAAATTTCCTACATATTTAATCATTGATTGTCAGATATGAAGGAAAGACCATTTTATACTTTGTAATGTAATAAGTATTCACGAACATAACTTAAATCTATAAAGAGAGTCCCGTAGTAGACAATAATTCCCCTAAAAAAGGTGTGATGAGTCCGACCTCCCATCCTCTCGACCAATGAAAATTCCAAAGCCTAATCAGTCCACAGACTAATGAGAGCCTACCTTTGGAACGTAGGTCCAAATGGATGTGGAATGATTGTATGTTTCCGGTTCTATTAACAAACCCATTAGAAACCGATTGGAATGTTTGAACATTCAATCAAGGAGGTCATCTCCAAATTCGGAGGGAAAAAACCTCCATATGATAAAATAAAACTATTCCTAATAGAAATAACACCATATATACATCATTGTGTCTATATGGTTTCATAATCATATTGATCACATTGGTAGAAGGTCCATGAATTGCAACAATGATTTAGAGATCATTTAAAATCATTTGCTTTCTTCATCCAAATACACCTTATTGAACTTGTGTAATGTGGGTGTTCGCAGATAAATAGTTTCATAAAATAATCACGTATGACATATAATTTCAAAACATCTGATAAAACATGATTTTTATAAAACATTCAGACCGAGTTTGAGTTAAAAATTTCAATCAATGGTCCTTTTAAAATACCATAAGTATGTTTTGAGAGACTATATTGTAAAAGAACATATATATAGATTTTCCCAAGGTTATCTTTCTTCCGCACCTTTTTCTGAATCATAGGATGCTTCAAAATATCGTGATAAGGTAAAATATATCAATATTCCTTGATAATATTTACCTTTCTTGAAAATATAAGAATATTGTGAAAATAGGATTTGATTAAATAAAACCCATTGTCCATGATGATATTGAGGTATAGAGGAGGTGTTTGATATCTTGAACAACTGCTTTCAAGTGAGTTGTATGTTATAAAATGTTTCACAATCATCTGAACATGACTTTATAATAATTACTGCAATGATATATTCAGGAAGAGACATGAATGTTGTTTGAGATCCTCCTCATTCCATTTGTAATCAATATTCCCTGATCAAAAAAAATTATAAAACAATGATGTAACTGATATAATAAACATATGGCCTAACCATGTGTTTAAAAAAACTCTTAACCCCTAATGTTGTCTAAACCGACATTTGATACCAACTATAAGGACCCATCCTTAAACATTACATAATCTTGAATTAATTTAATAATTCAAATTGAGGATATTTTCAGGTTTAGAGTTTTAGAAAATTAGGCCCTAAATATTACCTTACATTTAAAAAATTAAAAAGTAGACACTTGTACTCAGTTTCCATTTTTTTCATAAAATAAAAACTCCTGAAAAAAGTGTCATTTCTAGTTCTATGTTGTAGACGACATGAATTTTCCATGATCCCCTCCTTGACCCTATTCATTTTTATGTCACGTGATAAACATTTCAAAACATTGGATTAGCCTAAAAAAGCTCAGTAAGGGTTATAAAATAAATAAAGAAAACATTATTTTATCAATAAATACAAAATATAATCTTTTTAATATCCCTCATTAAATAATAATATTTATGAATAACACAATGAAATCATAAATCATTAAGGTTACATGTATCATACATAGCATAATTACATTGTAGAATTCATATCTACATAGGGAGTTACATTTGGAATACCCATCATAGTATATTACTTAAGTCTATTAGGAGAAACATTAATATTTACCTCTGTTACATTACCCAATGCATTGGGGAGCTATCTCGAGCTCACCTGCCCTAGGTTTATCGCGGAGCCACCCGTATACATAAAAAATTCCCAATAACCATAACATATTCAGAACACATAAAACAATCATAAAGGAAAGATAAAATTTCCACATTGAAATCTCAATATATCACTTCAGGATATTGACATAATCAATGCTTTATGTAAACCATTTGCAAAACCATTTATAACATTTAATAAAGATATTCTTGAATAAAACTGTCTCTTAACACTTTGAATCTTTTAAAATAATTAAAATTTGAAAACATTAATGTCTATAAAAATAAATACTTAAAACCATTTTTAAAACATGGAAATTAATGAGAAATATTTAGATAAATAAATCATTAAATCCTTTAAAAAAAATTTGGTTCAAGAGTCCCTTACCACATGAGAAAATTCATGAATAAAAATAATTATAGAATAACATTAAACAAAGCTTATAATATCATGAGAATATGTAGATTCATGATATAATATGTCATAGGGCAGTATATACACCATATGAAAGTGAATTTGTGTATAACAACAAATAAGCCTCAATGGAATGTAAATTGAGACAAAGTCCCTTACAAAGATTGGATCCTTCTATTAAGGATAAATCAATGACATAATTATGAGTGAAAAATAAGAATACACCCAATATAAGTGGATATTATGTGTCAAACAGTCATAGTTCATTTACACAAATTCATATCATGACATAATCTAGAAGTATATGTTTAACCTATAGAATTGTAATAGGGTTAAGATGTTCTCTTACATAAATTCTACAGCCTAACGACATCACATTAAAAATAAAAAAATGTGTTGATGATAGAGAAAATGGTCTCTCATCACATTGACATAAAATTTAAATAAATTAGGATATAGAATAACATATCCCAACATAAGAAAAAGGAAATTAAGAGACTTGACATAAAAGAAGTATTTGACTAAAAGAGTACGGTGAAAGGTTCCCTTATCGATTTGGTAACTTAAGAAACATACTCCCCATGAAGGAAGGATGATACAATAAATATGTAAATACCCATAAATTAAAGGATATTACACAATGAATAAAATTATTGGCAGTACATACACCACACCAAAGAAAATAGTGGCAAATATAGCATGAATCTCACACTTACCACCTTGAAATCAATCGAGTCATATGACCAAAAGTTAATAACCACCAAATTAATCATAGAATACAAATAATATAAAGTTAATCATGATAATATATGTCATATTTTAGTACCTAATATACCTCATGCTACAAATAAATAGCGAACAATGGAAAAATCACGGAATTAGAAGTGAGATAAGAAATCCCTTTCCTCGTGTCTGACTTGACTCGTTTGTTCCTTGTTCTTCATGAATAATAAACATAAGTTAATTTATACATTAATTAGAACCTTTTTAAATCTTATTATTCTATTTATGTCACTTATTTCTGTGCAATAAAAATTAGCTAATTATTTGAGTTCATATCAAAAATTTTGTCGAGGTTTCTGAATTTTAGTTAAAAATGAACTTATTATAATTACAATTTGTCCATGTGGTCCAAAGTACATTATATTTTGAATTATATTATAGATTTAGATTTCAAATATATCAATTATATATATCTAGGATAAATTTATTTATTATAGTCCATAACATTTGGACATAATAAATGAAATGCACCGTTTATGGAGAAGGTAAGTCGTACGGATGCATGAACGCTACTTTCATTTTTTTTAAATTTTTAATGAAATGAAATATTTAAGGTATATATGTATATTATAATTCTGGTATAATATCATATTTCATATATGTTACATAATTTAATTAAGACCATCATTTGTACATTCCATGTATAGTATGAATTAGTCATATCAATTTGAGGGGAGGTATTCCGCACCTCCTCAAATAAATTATCAAATTTACCCACTACGGAAACCATAAGGGTATTATATAAATGGAAAATACAGAAGTATAAAGAAAATATAAATATAATATAAATCACATATAAATACATTTACATCTTAATGTCCACCAAAAGAGGTGGTAAGAGAAGATTGAACAATCATCGTTTCGTGAGGCAGTAGTTTTCCATCATCATAAATAGTATTTTCTTTACCCATTAGACGGAGGAGTGTGTATGTTTAGTTCGAATACATATCATAAAAACAACCTATTATATTGAGGATACTGGTGTTGTTATAAAATAAAGTAATAAAAAGAGTTTAGGGTGTTGGAGAAGTAAAATAATAGAAAATAACTTAAGAGAAGATGTTACCTTTAAATTGGGTAACTCCCTTTGGTTTGAACCAAAAAGAATTTATTGAAGTGCCTTGTGCCTAAGGTAAGACTTATAGGTGGAATAGAGAGATATTGGGAGATTTTGGAAGAACCATGGTCCTTGATAGGTGTGACTAATGGGTTAGAGTTGAGGTCTTTTTATAAAGGGGTGGACTAGCACCTTAAGAAATTTTGAAAATATTATTTTATTATATAATGATTTTCGGTTTATAAAGGTCCAAAACATGTTAATGTCTAAGATAAGATGACTCTTGCTCGAAATAATTTCATAAAATAAGAATTTTAAAGGTTTTTAGATATTAGATTAATTTTTTTAATTTTATTTATTTAAATCATTCATCAATGAGGAGAACATTGCATCATTATTGTGTCATAAATAATTTTATTTATTTGATGTCAAAAAATTATAAAAAAACTAACATGATGTAGGAAATAGTTTTATATTTCAAATTAATATTTATAGTTCAATATATATCTTATATAACTCCATGTAAAAATTTATTTACTAAAATATATATGTTTATGTCATATTTGACATTACTTTAAATTAATTAATACAAAGTGTCATTATCACTCATAAATGGATCCATAGTGTCCCAAAATCTACCAAAGGATTCCCATGGTAAGAAATGTATCGACCAATAGGATTACCACACATTTTATGGTAATTTTATATTATTAAATTATTATTATTCCTTGAATTACCCTGTTTACCTTTAACCGCGGTAAATAAAAGTCAAAAGTTATTATTCACCAAAAAAATGTTTTCATCTTATTGAAAAACATTTTACCTAATAATAACAACCATGCATGTTTTATTTTTGAAATTAAATTCCTATAAGTAGTAAAATTTAATTTAAATGAAGAATTATGTTTTTTTACTACTAATTATTTTCATTATTCATCAAAAATTGATGTTTTTCAGAAAAATACCAATAATTAAGACTAAGCTATATTTGATATACCAAATTACAAAAGTATGTATTTTTTACCAAATTAAAAACATATAAGTTGTATTAATATATTTAAATTTAATTTTTGTTGTAAAAAAAATCATGTTTTTAAGAAATAATAACTATCAAAATATTGACACTTGTTTATGTCCAATATCAAAATGAAATTTCTTACAATGGCCAAAATTTGATAGAAGGGTAAGAATATAATATAATTACACTTTAAAATCAACTAAAAAGTTAATCTAGCAATATAAATAAATTATATTAAAAGGCATTTTTGAATTAAAATAAAGTATTTTTCACTATTCATGAAAAATTTATTTTATCAGAAAAATACCAAAACATTACCGAAATTAAATTTTGATGTTCCAATTCTAAATAATAATTTTATTTATTCAAATAGAACATATAAAAATGAACAAAAATAGATTTAAATAGGGTTCTCCATCAAAAGGCGATAGATCGGCCATTTAAAGAATATTAGACTATTTTTTGTAAAAAAATGGATTATTTCTTATTTTAGGAATCAAATTTTTTTGGATAAAAATAAAAACATTTAACATACATGTATAATAATATTTTTGTTATTTTTGTTCATTCCCTCCACTAAAATGGCTTAGAGTCTAAATAATATTTAAAATAATAATATTATATCAATATTTTTCTGTATAAATCAACGTTGTTTGCAACATAAGTTTTCAAAGAAACCTATTGTTGCATATGACGTACGCCATCTAAAATGGAATCCCCTTTAAAGTAAAATTAATATTTAATTCAGAAATATAAATAAATATGAATATTTTATATTCTTTATTTACCTGAGATGTTACATGTATTATATACACAATAAAAATATAAATATGGGTCTAATTAAAAACATGTACCAAATAAGGAAATTTGGGAAAACAAACTTTTACCTCAGACCTCCACTTATTCATACATGCTCTAACATTCCAATATAATAAATTTATTTTTTTATTTATATGAATAAGAACCATATTGATATTTATTTTACTATATAACATCCATTAGTAATTCTTTATTTATAATATATTAATTGTTTATTATTAAAAATATTATTTGAGTGTTAGTTATCCTGTTTCTCTTTCATGTTTTTGTTTGTCGATTTTTTTTATTAATTCTTATTCATGGCCTCATCAAATATATAATGTCCATTATAACATAATACAATATATGGATATATTTCTTCTAACTCATTTCCATTTCATTAAAAAATCCCGATGTATTGTGAAGAAATATTTAAAAGTAGCTATTAATAATTATTTATTTTAAAAAAATAAATGAATTTATTAATAAATTTACTTTCTAATAATACCAATATATAATTAAGAAATTATATTCAATTAAAAATTATTTTAAATTGTTAAAATTATTTAATGTTTTCATTTATTCCTGACCTAAATTGTATAAAATCATTTATAAAGGTGGTAAAATCCACCAAAACCAGAACTTGTTATAAAATTTAAATGAGTAAGACCATTTCATTATTTAGTGATAGTATAAATTTTATATAATATTAATATTTTAAAAAAAATAAAAATTGATAAGAAATTTAAAGAAGTGGTATATTAAGTATATATATTAGAACAATCAAGGATAAGATATCACTTATGTTGAATGCTTTAATTTCATCTCAAAATTCCTCTATGAAATCAGAGGTTAAACACTTTGGCTTGGGACTAGACGTTCCAAAATGTGATATTGGTTTCTTGGGGTGATATGTTTGTTAGATATGGAACAACATTTTAAATAAAAAGTTTGTGTCGATGTGGGAGGAGGAGAATTCCTTTTTTAAAAGTAAATGGATTTATTTTTGAAAAATTAATTTTCAAATATAAAGAGGGAAATTAATTCTCAATGAAAGTGGGCCAAAATTTACCAAATTCTGAGGGTAAGATATGGGATTTAAATAATCCACCCATTCAAAAAAATGGACTAGTGTCTCTGATATTTTCTGACCTTGACCCCTAATTTAACCCCTTTTTAATGATATTTTCCTTCTTTAAGGGGATTAGATTTTACGATTATAAATTTTTTATAAAAAAATTAAGTGGTCATAAAAAAATAATTCTAATATTATATTAAAAATATTAAAACCAATTTAAATGATTCAATTTCTATATTTGTAATAAATTAATTTTAATACAAGTATGTATAACACAATAACATAATTTCATGAAAATTGTGTTCTATGTACCAAAAAATAATTTAATCACTTTCATACCAAATAATAATAATTAAATGATTAAAAAAATTACAATTATATATAAGTGATTAATTTAATGTGAAACATATATAAAATAATAGGATTTTAATAATCAAATAAAAACATATAATATAAAATTAAATAATTATTTTAAACCAATCAACTTTTAGCCATAAATAATTAATAAATTTCTCCTTATAATATCTTATCTATTTATTGAATGTTTATAATTTTTTTCATTATTATTTTCATTAATTTAATTAGTTTAATTCAAGGGTAACATTCTTAAAATTAAATTAATTTTTCATAGATACATAACATATTAAAATAATTTTTCAAAATATAGTTGTATTTTACTCTGTGAATTAGAATCCATTTTTTCAAAAATTATTTTATTTATTAAATTTCATATAATTTATAGTTATTTTCGTATATATAATTTTATAATAGAGAAGTTTTCACTTTATTTAAATGATACATGTATCATAAGTTTCTAAACGCACTAAATTTATTTCAAGGGAATGTCAAATTAAAATCAGGGGGTGTTAAATTTTACCCCAATAAAATAATTTCATCTTCAAGATTCCAATTATTATATGAAAATAGTTGATGAAACTTTTTTCTCATTACACATATTGGTTACCATGGATATTCCAAAATTTTATGATTCGTCAATAGATTATTGATTCAATAAGAGGCCTTGTTCTATAGTACTTTGTCTCTATGATCCATGATCTCCACCAATCGTTCACCATAAGTGAGATCATATTTTAATGGAATATATTTTATGTTTAGTATGTGCGATGGATCTATTTGTACTTCCTCAAAATTGATACATGGAACACATCATTCACCTGATAGATATTTTATTGGATGTTATAAGAGATAAGATATATCTCTACCCAATCAAGAATCTCAAAGGGATCAATGTATCTAGTGATTATCTGTACTTATTTTGAAACAAAATAACCTTCTTTCAAGAGGATATATAAAGGAACACTTTTCCCTGACTTGAAAATCCAAATCTATTCAACAATTATACGCATTGCTCTTTTATCAAAAAATTTATACCTTCCTCCATCATTGAATGATTTGAACCTTCTCCATTATTTATTGAAATATATCACGACTAAATATCTTCCTCTATATTACATCATCCTAGTATGTTAGTGCTTTGAATCATTTATGATATAGAGACTCATATATTTCCATTTAAATTCTTGGGTAGAAACCTTTTCTATATGAGAGCTCAACCAGAGGAAGATATTACTCCAACAATCCTTCTAAATCCATAAAGAAGGATCTTATAATATATTAAAATGTTTTAATGGTCCTTATAGATTAAATATCAATTTTTGGATGAAATTATGTGGTCAATCATATATCTATATAAATTTTTTGTTGAATACATCTCTAAAATTTTGATGTGAACGTTGGATCTTGATCATATATAATTGAGAGTGTAAATTGATACAAAAATTTAACTTCCTTTTTGTATAACATATAATGTAATTTTATGGGAAATATTCTTTCATAACAATGAAGATTGATTAATTTTGAAGTATATCCAACACTGAATATATATAATTTTATTCATTTAGAATTATTATGAATATATATGATGAAGTCCGAAATGATGTTTTCCCATTTTTATAATAGTGAGATAATGTTGTCACATTCTCGTTAGATTTATGATTTTAAAACATTACATTTTGGTAGACCATGAATTAATAATTAGACAACAATATCATTTTTCTTATTCTCCCACTAGAATTGAAACTTATGATTTATATACATCTTTTTTAATTCTTGGGTAGATAGAGAAAGATGTGCTATGTGGATCATGTTGAAACAACTTTTACCATTCATGTTTTGAATTTAAAAAAGTTTATTTTATAAATCTTATTAATCCACCATACTGAAGTGGAATTTTAGAATATTTCCTATAATAATCTATAGCTCCATTTCATCTTTTTGGGCCCCTTGATCTTTACATTATTAGATGGTTGAGAAACCATTTGGAAAATTTTGTATTTCTCAAATTCCATTGGGATTTACATTTTACTGATTTGAATTCCCATGAGTATTGTGTCACATCCAGTCTTTGTTAAGGATAGGTAATAATGAAATATTATTCCAAGATCAGCTTCTAAATTGTTTACCTTACCTGGACAGTAGTGTATTGATCATTAATTTTTTTCGTTAAATCTAAACATATCCATTTTTTATATTGAAATTATTGTATTTGAGTATATAATTTATACTTTTTGATCTATATATACACAAAATAAAACATTCACCAATATGTACTGTTCTGAAATCACAAATGCAAAGATAACTGGTTTCTACTCTAGATGATGTGGTAGGTAATTTTCTTAATTATTCATCAATTTATGTGACCCATAATAAATTAGATTTTCATTTTTCATAACGATTTATCCCAGTTCCATATTTAAACCATAACCATATGTGAAAAACAGTTTTCCATTACATGGTAGTGTTTGTATAGGTGTCATGCCTGATCTCTTCTAAAGATCATAAAATCTTTCTTCAAATTATTCTTGAGAAATCCCAAAGACCATACATCTAGATCGGATGATAAAAACATTTTTTTATATATCATCCTTCATTAAAATGGAGGTTTCTCAATTTTAATCATCAATAATTATAACATCAATTGTAATGGGACTACATTTTTTTAGTGTGATTATTTTTATTTTTAGCATGTACGTATTTTTGATTTATTACATGTTTGGGTGATGTATTAGGTAACTTATATGTGGTTTAAAAGGTTATAATGAGCCTTTATGTGGGTTAAATTTTAATCATGGTTAGGGGAAAATGTGATTTCTCACCCATGAAATTGTGCAGCTTTTTGGTGAGGGGAAATAGTTGGTGCACAATTGGTGTATGGTTTGAGAAAATTGTTTGACTTTCTCCAAGACACCATGTAACTTATAATATAATAAAAAGAATATTTTGTGAAGAGTTTTCAAAACTATGCATGAAAATTTTGTGGTTTTCCTACAGATGCATTGATCATTGTGTGGTTGGTATATAATTTAATAAACTAAAAAATGGAACTAATTAATCGTAATTTTTTTTACATATAACCCCAACCCCTCATTGTTCATCCCACACCTAGTTATAATTTAACAAAGGACTCTAATAGATATTTATTGGGAATTAATTCCCTCCAAATATAAATTCCATTATATATAGGGACATCAGACCTGGGGATTTAATGGTAATTGATTATTTATCCTCTATACGTAATATTCTTTGTAGATATAATCTATTTTAATATATAAAGATGCTTGATCCATATATCATGGTTGGATCTATGAATTATTATTTGATCAAATGTGATTAAATCTATATTTATGGAAAAGGAATGTGGAAATAAAGTTCAGTCATAATCCTTCTCAAATAGTTCTACATCCACTAGTTATGTCGGATCTTGTTGGGTAAATATAAATTGATCCTAAATGTTGACATGTTCTTAATCATGGATATTTACTCTAGAATCCTAATGTGGTGAATTGGAGATGATTCTAGGGATATAGTTATGTTTATATGATCCTCATGGTGCTTTTTGATATTTGCTTTTTATAATCTCAAGGTAGGATATTGTTTATTATGCTATGAAAGGTTTATAAATAATGAGTTATGAAATTATTATGTTTGTGTGTATCAATTGATAATTTTCAGGATATAAATTTCTTCTCTGTGTGTGGACTTTGATAACTCTTATATTTTTGAAACATTTTTGGATGATCATAGCTCAATACATTACTTCCAATGGAATAATAATGTATATATACGTGTGTCTTGATAAAATACTATTTTATCTGGTGTCAAAGTGATCGGTGGATACATTATCAATAGGTAACCCATTTTAGGGGGAGCACATGTGTAATGGTTATTGATGAATGACTTGGGACTTGAATGATTTATGGTAGGGTTTGAAATTCTATAGGACTGACCCGATACTATCCATGGGGAGTGATGTCCATCTGTTATGACATGAGATTATTGGCGGGGGCATGCTGGCCTTTTGGCGTGACCTAAGGCATGATGACCTTGTTCCATGTTCCAAGACATACATTGGTATTTGGGGATATTTTGAGACTTATGTAAAATCAAAATTACTTATTTTCTAGAATCGTTCCAAAGTAGGTGGGTTTAGGGTTTATAGAATATAGTTTTGTTCATGATGACATTACACGCTACTATATTCTTATGAATTTACATTTTAATAAATGCACAAAATAATATATAAATATTGTACTTATTTTAAGCATGAATTGTTGGTGGCCTACTTGGTTTATACACACACCATAAATGGACATCTTAGAGTGCATGTAGTATTTATGGTCAATGATCAATTAATGGGAAAGGGAATTTTGTTACCTAGCTAATCTGAAGAAGTATGAAAAATGGGTTAAGTTATGTTAGTCTTTGAGTTTCTTGTCATTAAACATAATGAAAACTACTATATATTTTTTTTATTAATTAACATATAGTTTAATAGTTTTTGGTTTTATGATATAACATATTGATACCACATGGTTTATTTCATTTACCTATATTGTATGAATGTCTTATTTTATAAGTGTTTCATTATGTTATGTGTCAGTTATTTTTTTATCCCATGGGAATAGTCTCCCCAAATTTTGATTTTGGGCCCCATCATTATTACACAAAATATTGTATAGGGGTGGCACACATGAGGTCATGTGACACCATAGCCCAGACCTACTGATTCTATTTTGGCTGCACCATGAATAAGCTATGATAAGACACTTACATTCCCAATACCATTTAGTATTATATTTTTAGAGAATTAGAAAACAAATCTAATAAAACCAATAAATTTATCATCAAATGGTATTTTTCATATTATATTAGGATTTTCTTATTCTAAAATAAAACATCAACATCTCCCACAAAATTCCACACAAATAATATCACTCTTCATAACATGGGGAATTAAAAACATAATAAATGGTGAGATCAGATTCTCCGAAGGGGTATATGTGAGAGATATCAACCAATGATAATAAATAAGTATAATATAAGAATACGGGTTTTGTAACATTATCATAACTTAGGGAAGTCAAACCAAAACCATTAGATATCATTAATCATGAGTCATAGAAAATGTTATTTTCAATACAAGAAACATAATTCATAGGAGTGATGAATCATAAATTATCAATAATGAGTCATGAGAACATTTCAATAGAATAAGACATAAGGTTATGGGGTAAACTAAAACATTGAAAACCATTTATATATTAAAATCTAACTAAAAATAATACCATAGTTGATAGAATCCCATTTTAGATTTGTCTCACCCATGTCCTATCAATTTCATTGTCAAAGATCACTCCCCTAAAAATTATAGTGGATAAAGTCCATTATTAAACTGGGTTCACTCCCCATTATTATTCATATTATCTCATCATATATAAATTTGTAATAGGGGAATTTGGGGGATATATAATTCTATTTATAAAAATTACTTAATTAAAACCATACTCGAGTGTTCTATAAGATCATTAATATCATTCATCCTTTCATAATAGAATATCTCATGGGAATGATATTAGTTTTATACAGATTTTATTATTATATAATCATAATACTTCCATAAAAAATAAAGATGGTTTCATTAAAAATTGTATCCATAAGTTTACATTAAACAACAAAGGAAGATGGAAAAAATTAATAACTCCATTAAATAATAATTTTAACATTTCGTATAATATAGGTAAAATATACATTTAATAGGAATCTTTAAAAATAAAAAATATCCCAAAATTCTGAGAAAAATATTTTATTTAAAAATAACCATGAAGTGTTTTAAATTAAACTATAATTTAATAAAGGGGAATGAAAATGGAAGAATTCATTCATGTAAAATATGTTATAAGAGAACATTAATTTCATAGTTTCTTAAAAATTCAATAATGAATTTTCATTAGAAATTTAAAAAAATCACATCAATTTAATTTGTAAAAATTTTCAATGTTAATGAGAATAGAATTTTTAAAACATTTCATGTATTGGTTATAACATCAATGATACAATATAAATAACACAAACAAGGAAGGAAATATTTTCATACCCAAATAATATAAATACGGTTGGATTTTTTTAAAAACATCATTTTCATCCATTTTGAGTACCAATGAGAGGAAAATGGTAAAAATAATTGAAAAAACCCAAAAAACAAGGGGAAAATAAAATATATGGGTTTTATAAGGTAAAAATAAAATATTTTTTCTAAAATGGTAATTCAGTATTGAAAATCCAGAAAAATAATCATATTGTAACATAAAACCTTACCGCATTGGTAATATCTAAATAATAAGACCATTGTAAGAAATAAACATAAATAAAACTCTAAACACTATGAATATAATGATATTAATGATACAAAAAATAAAATAGGAATTATATACACCATCTAATTACAAATATCTTCATAACATGAAATATTAATCAATGAAATAGTACTCTAATAAATAAAACATATAGTTTCTATAATCACTGTATCAAAACCTCAATAAAGAGAGAAACATTGATGTATTTTTTAATCCACATAATTTTATTCAAATAGTCATAATATAAATTCATGGTTTGTATATACACCATAGAAACGAAACCAGTGGTTAATATGGTATATTTTAAAAAAAATAAAAAAGGGATGAGAAAACCTTAACTCGAGTCCCATATTGATTCCTAAGAATTCAAACCTCCAAAGTGATAAATTTAGTTTTTTTAAAAAAATATTATAGAATTATATATATATATACATATATATTATGGCATAACATTCCTTTATAATTTTAAATTAATCATTAATTAATACTTATTTGTTAAAATCATTGTATAGGTGAATACTAATCAGTTTTCAAATCATTTTTCGATTTGACAGTTAAATTATTTTTACATATATCATGGTATCATAACCTACTAAATCTCAATCATGTTATAGATATCATATTTAACTATTATATAATGTTATAAAACCCATTTTTATTAAGAGGTGATGAAAAATAAATCACATCACTTCATGGAGAGAGTAGTATGTATGTATGCCCAAGTGATGTTTTCATTTTCCAATGAATATAAAGAAAAGGAAAATAAATTATAATATATCCTTCCTAAAACATTAATATTTCATAAATCTCATGTATATATTCATTCAATCAATTATTTTTACCAACTATGTGAATGAAAAGTGGAAAATAAATCACAACACTTTATAGAGTTTGTAATCCATATGTATGCATGAGAAAAGTTATCTTTTAATGTATATGGGAAGGCAAGATGGTAGATAATATTTTATATTTATATAACCATAATTATTTTATAAAAATAATATGTATACCTTAAACTAATGATAATAAAAAATAATTTGTAGTTGTCTTGGAAAACTAAAAATTGTTGCTCAGGGAGACGGTAGTTTGTACATATGCAAGAAAACATTTCCATTTTAAATTGGGATAGATGATAAAAGGATAATTGATATTATTTTAAAAAATAATTATTTTAATACATTAATTTTTCATTTTTGTAAATGTATATTTCATTAAAAAAAATGGATTAGTTGTAAGATGAAATAATCATTAAAAGATTCAAGGAAGATGATTTCAACTTCTTTGAGAAATTTACTTTGGATATCTTTATAAGGACTCTCATATTTAAAATTTATGAAAACAATAATTTTTGGAACATTGAAAGATAATTTTAGAAGTTATATAGGAAGATTTTGGTTGAGTTATGTGGATAAATATTTTGTGAGGAATAGTTGATAGAATGTTTCCATTTATACTAATAAGAGTCACACACATTTATTTATTCTAAAAATTAAAATAATATGAATTAATTTTTATGGAAAAGTACAACCAAATTGGATCAATTGAGCAATTTTTGATACTATTAAAATAATTTTAGTTGAAAAACTACATGATTACCATATACTTTTAATTTTATAAAAAATCATAATATAAATTTAATTTTTTAAAAATAAAATCATGAAAGACATATGATTTTCCATATATATTATTTTTTATATTGTAAAAATATTTACTTGGATTTTTCTCCATCTTATAAAAGTGTCAAATCAATGATCCATAATCTCTTTAGGTAATTATAATCTTACAAAAAATGTAATTTAATAAAAATAATTAATTAATCAACATAAAACCCATATAGAATTTTTCAAAAAATATTCTTATTCTTATGAAAATAAATGTGTTTGATAGATTTTGAGACCTTCTCCCATAGTTTTAAACCCGAATGACCCATTATACCATTTACTAGGAAAATAATCTTTTATAATGATTATTATATGTTATGAAAAAAAATTAAATGGTACTAAATAAAGAATAAAAACTGATTTGTACAATTATTTACTCTATTCTATAAGATTAAATCCATATAGATATTAAAATTTTCATTTAATATTTGTTCATAAAATTCAAATAACACTCATTTGTTTAAAAATAATTTTTATAAGAATAATAAATGATTATATACCAGAATAAAGAAAAAAATTTTTATTCCAATTGATTTAATTAAGTGAATTTAAATAAAATAATACTTTATTAATTTAAAAAAACTAAAACCAAATGAAACCTTTTTGAAAATATGATTAAAATATTTCTACAAAAAGTTGTTTTAATTTGAATTAAACCATTAACTATATATCCAATATATAAGACATAGTTTTCTATATTCAAAATTATTTTTAAAATTGAATTATATTACTTATTAAATATATATATTTCTTCTAAAAATGTTTTCATAAACCATCAAGACAATCGTATCACAAGATAAAATATTAAATGTGAAATTATTTGTAAGCCTCATATTTTTCACAGTTCACCAAAAATAATCTTTTTTGAAAAAATACCAATGATTCTCTTTAGGAAAATTTTGATACAGTGAATCTAAAAATGAATTTAATTTCATTAAATTCAATATATATTTTAAAAAAATTATTATTTTAAAATATGAATAATAAAAATATAAAAAATTGTCCTTTAGAGAGAAAAAACCCTTTTAAAATACAATTTATCTATTCATATTTTATTTAAATATAATCATTCAAAATTGAGTACTTATTTCATAATAAAAAATAACGAAATTTTAGTAAATAAATAATATCAATAAATAATTCATAATGAATTTACTATTATTCATACCTGCCAATCCAACGGATTTGTTATAATAGTCAGGTTTATTATTAATATTTTTATAGTATAAAATATAATATTTATTCATGGAATTTCATGTGGTACACATTATCATAAAATGTCTTAAATTAAAATAAGATATATTCTAAAATCATGGCATGTTATATTCTACCCCATTAAATAAATTTCGACCTGAAAATTTTTTCCAATGTATGACAAAAGGTTTCTATAACATTTTTAAATCAATTATGAGGAGTTGAAGATAAATATAAAAATGGGGAAAGAAATTACTTTTAATAAACATTGATTTTATTTTCTTTTGAAATACTATTTATTGTCTATTTTATGATAAGGAAACTTTTCATTTCATAATTTTTTTATAAAACATGATCTGAAAACTGTGAGACACATAGTTGAGAATCAGTTTTATAAATTATACATTCATAGGTGTGTAATATTTTCCATATAGAGTTTTATATATTTATTATTATATTTATTGATTTTTCGGAATTAGTTTACCATCGATATAGAGAATTTGATAGAATATGCTTCCTTAATTTCATCCCACTATTTCATCCTTTTTTCTGTTTCAATAATTTCTAATCATTTAATCCATGTCATAAGATACATAACCATAATGATTTTTTTCCCAATATCATTGTAACTATCTTTTAATGGATCATGAGGTCCAAAAAAGGATAAAAAAATAGTTCCCACAATTTATAAAAATTAAAAAAATAAAAAATGGTTATCATTGGTTAATATAATAACTAATATGAATAAGTAATACCTTATTACAAAATGCATCAAATAATAACCCCTAATGTATATCTTAATTCATTCCATAAATAATTAACCTTAAATATTTTCAAAAATATGTATCACTAAATTTGAAAACAAAAATTAACATATATTTGATCCCATGTTTCTCTATCACAAACTAATCATTTATCACAAAATAACATTAATAACTGATAAATTTATATTCCCAAAAATTATAATTGAAATTCATATATTCTTTAAAATATATTAATAATTTTTTAATATCATTTTAATCACAACAATAGGAATACATATGCTTCTACAAATTAACTCAATCATTTTTCCTCAAATAAAGTTCCACCATAGAAAACATTATTTCATTTACATTAATCATATATTTTTACCAATATAGTTTAATTCCTAAAAAATGAGTATAATAGATTTTTCATAAAATCACTTTCCATTCTCATGGTTATATAAACCTGTATTTACTGAATATTATAACCACTTTATTCACATTAATCATAATTTACATATTTCAAAATAATTTATCGACCTTAATGTTTATGTCTTCCTTTAAAATTATATCCCTAATAAAATTGTTTAAAAATAACTTCACACTAAATCAAATGTTAAACATGTGGAATACATATACATCAATCATCTATTAATGTCCAAAAATGGCATTATTCTCATTTAAATACCTACACTAAAAACATCAAATGGTTTTTTAGGCCTTAAACATATGATGATACATAACCATATCAACACATAATTGTATCTTTTACTCTGAAATTATCCTCATCTAATAAAATCATAAACACTAATGTTATCTAAAAGTTTCTCTGATACCAACTAAGATATCACAAGACTCGTACAACAATATTTGATGCTAAAACTCTATTTTTTTCATATTCTATATGACACTAACATAATTGAACCAATTTTAACCATCCATGTTTCCAAAATTAATAGCCAATATTGGGTCACTTATATTTCTTTGACTATTTAGTCTTATATCTTTAGTGAATTAGGAAAAACCCTTTACATAACAAAACACATTACCTTCTCATGAAATGTGCATTTTCATATTACAACCATATTCTATTTTTACATATTATGAATTAATAATCTCCCAAATAATTATCCACACATTATATTATTTATATTATCCTCGGGAGAAAATAACCTAAGAGTTGGTAAGATCATATTCTCAAAAAGGGTAATATTGGAAGATAGTAATAAATTATCAAAACTGTGCATAATATAAGAATAAGTGTATTTGAAAATTGTAGTGACCCGAATCCTGACGTACATGGAAATTACATTACTTTTGCGGAATACTTAGTACATAACAAAAACACACACACAAGGATCGTAATAGTTTAGTGTCTTTGGAAACTCGGAATATAATCTTCTAATCGTGGTGAAAGATCTTCAACATCTCCCAAAAACATCTTCCTTTTTTTACCTAAAACCTTTTTTATATCCTGGGGAAAATAAAACATAAAAGGGTGATCTCAAATGCTCAGTAAGGGTAAAAAAATAAATATCAATCACATCATATTCATAAGAACATAACATTTTGGAAATCTTAACCTGCAAAAGAGAACATAATTTCATAACCTGGGATAAATCATAGTAGTGAAATAAAATCACAATAATTATAACTTAAAACATGAAACTTTGTGGCATACACACATAATCGTAGAGAATAATTTCTTGTTAGTCAGGACTCATTGCCAAGACTATCTTAGTGGACAAAGTCCCTTTCTGAACCGAGTCACCCTCGTTTCAGTCATGTTTCACTGAACCGGTATAACCTACCATTCCAGCCATGTCTATCTCATGAGATATAAAATCTTTACCCAATGCATTGGAGGGATATATAGGTCCCACCCATCTCATAATGATACCATTCTTATGTGTTCCACAAAATCATCAATCATACATCATCTCATAACCCATGTCATAAAAATTGGATTCTTAAACAACATGACATCATAAAACCATTCATATAAGATAAAGGAATTCATAAACATAATTCCATCACAACATAGTCAAATCAATGTAAACATATGGATAAAAACAGAACCCTTTATTATCTTAGATGGAAACTAATTTTGATAAAACACTTGAAATTAATTCTTGAGGAAAATATCCTTTCTTCTTCAAAATCAATTTCTTTTCACAAAATATCATGCAATTTTAAAAGAAAGAGATTTTATTGAAAATATTCATGAAATCTTTTGGAGGAAGCTTCATTAAAATAAGGCTGTATAAAACTGTAAAAATCTGTTCGTGCCATTTAAGTTAAAAAAACATTCTTCTCGTACTTTTGTCGGAAAAGTCAAAAAGTACCTCGTACGAAAAACGACAAAAGATTCCTTTCATATCTTTTACTAAAAACACACCAAAGGGTAAAATTGGATATAAACTATTGTATAAGGATGTAAATAATATTATATATTGAGGAAACATGGATGTGGATGATAAAATACACCCCAGTAAATTCCAAAGTATAAACAATCTCGGATAAGAATGAGATTGTGATATTTGCAATACCTTACGTCCGATTTGCTTCGTAAGTGTCCGAGCCTCCTGTATAATGATTTAAATAATGTCATTGACTTATTACAGAATCATACTCATTGTTATTATATCATATATGGTTCACTTATGACTTTATGTTACCCGTTATTTTGTAAATTCCATGTTAAAGAGTGTTTTGCGTAAAATCGATTCATTTGTCGTAGGTATTTGGACTTGTTGTTCATGACATTATTATTACTTATATCATGATTTACTTACTTCCAGAATATAAAAAATGATTTATATATCATATATATTCAGTATATATATATAAAATAGATAGATAAATGAAATGAAACACACCGTTCATGGAGACGGTAGTCCGTACGTACGCATGAACGCTGTTTTCCTTTCCTTATTGTCTTGAATGGAAGTAAGTAGATGACATACATATATATATATATATACATATTTAAATCCAGTAGATTTAGCATGTCATATATTTCATTATTATTCATTATATATACTTTATAATCATTCATGAATGGTTAATGTGGAGAATGAATCTCATCGCATCGTGGAGACGGTATTCTGTACGTACGCACGAGTGATGATATCATTCTCATGATCGTGAACTTGTGTTTAAGTGTATGTATACTATTCCAGTATCAATATCTCTTTATAATAATCATATATAGTTACTCATTACACCATTATACCCATCCAATTAAGGTGGTGGCGGAAAATAGATTACACCACGGCGTGGAGACGGTATTCCGTACGTACGCACGCGCGGTGATTTCATTTTCCGTAGGATGGATAGATGGTGAAATAGGATTGTTTCATACTTATAATAACATATCAGTATATTAGTGATACTTATGTTATTACTTCACAATGAAACAACCTAAGAAGAAGAAGTGGAAGAAGAAATAAAGGTGAAAGAATCGGTAACAGAAATTACCTCTTCTTTGAAGCGCCTCTTTAAGACCTCCTCTTAGGGCACTAAAATTGGTCTTTGAGGAAGAACAGAACCTCTATAATGTTTCTAGGGAAGTGGAGAAGAGAATTTGGTAGGTTTTGGACGAGCTAGAAGGCTCAAATTTGTGTGAGGAAGAGAGGGAGGAGGTGCCCTTTTATAAGGGAGGAGAGGGGCACCTTTGGAATAACTAAAAATATTATTTTATTATAAAGTCAATTTCGGTTTTAAATAGCTCCAAAATGATTTATTTCGAGGCTAAGGTTGGGATGGGTCTAAATCCTCTCATACAATAGAATTTAGACAAGTTTAGGTTCCTATATTAAACTTATCATTTAGATTTAACATTAAGTTAAATAATTTTACTTTTACCATGTCTTCTTGTGTTCTTATACTATAAGGTTAATAAACATACTATATAAAGCCAAACTAACCCCAAGTTGTTTATTATTAATATATATAACCTTATATAAGTCATTTGGCCGATCCTTAGATTTTTAGGAATAAAATAACAATTAATAATATAATATTTGTTTTAAAAACTATTTTATGTCAATTTTGACACTATTTAGTAATTGATTTTTGTGAAAATCCTAACAGAATGATAAGTTCGAACAAAGTTAATTAAATAAATACTAACATGTCATATTAACCTAAAAAATTAGTGGAATTCATAAAAAGCCTGAAATTATATTTATTTGGGTATTTATAACATCAATTCTGTCAATATTTCATTAATAAGATAATTACTGCATCATCATTGTGTCATAAATAAATTAAATTATTTAATGTCTAAAAATTACAAATAAAATACCCTTATGTAGGAAATCTTTTTATCTTTCTAATGAATATTTATAGTCGAATTTATCTTATGCATATCCCTATATTACAAATGTTTTATTAAATAAACTTTGATTTTAACTCTTTTAACTCTTCTTTGATTTAAATAATAATAAATGTCCTAATCTAATTCAAGTTGGCCTAAATGGTCATATTTTATTCCTAAGTTTGTTTTTGGTCGAATTACACTTATCCAATAGAATTAAGACATGTGTTAGGGTAATAATAATATCATTTTTACCCTTAATTACCCTATTTACTTTTAATCGTGGTAAATAAAAGTAAAAAGTTACTATTCACCAAACATTATTTTCAACTCATTGAACCACATTTTACTTACTGACACCAACCGTGTCTCTTGGATTTTTGAAATTCCACTCACAGAAGCGGTAAAATTACGTTTTATGAAAAATTCAGTTTTTTTAAACTACCACTTAGTGGTTTCACTATTCATCAAAAATTGAAAGTTTTCAGAAAAATACCAAAAATTAGGCCTAAGCTATATTTGATATTATGAACTCAAAAATGATTTCTATTTTACCAAATTCAAAACAAATAATTTGCATTAATTAATTTAAAAATTAATTCCCGTCGTCAAAACAAAAGGCGTGTTTTTAAGAGATAATAACTATCAAAATATTAACTCTTGTTTATAACTGGTTTAAATGTGAAATTACATCCAATGACCAACATTGTTTTAAATTGTAAAAATATATTCTAAATATACTTTAAACCACTAAAATTAATAATTTATCACTATTAATTATTTCGATTGAAAAAGTTGTTTTTAATTAAAATTTAGTAATTTTCACTATTCATCAAAATATGAAAGTTATCCAAAAATCACCAAAATTTCACCCTAAGCTAATTTCGATATTCCGAATCCAAAAATGAAGTCCATTTTGAAAAAGAAATTTTAAAAAATTTCAAAAAGTGGTTATTACTATTCATAATGGCTAGTTTTAATAATATTTTAATAGCATATCGTTGTTTAGTGAAACTCGGTATTCCGTACTACACACGCTATCGAGGAAGGTCGTGATTGCGTGTAATGCAAGGCAAGTCAAGGATGCATGTTGTGCAAGCTCCTTTTGGTGTATCATGCAACACAAGACATTAATGAAATTAAAAAGAATATTTTTCATAAAATCTCGAGGAGTTACATTCTACCCCCCTTAAAATGAATTTCACCCTAGAAATTCTTCGGGGTTATAAATGGTTTACTACTCGAAATTTTCTTTAATAGAAACCCACATCGTAAAAAGGAATACCAAAACCAATCTTTAAAAACAATAGTATGAAACGTAACGGTTACCCAAATAAACTAATCACTGGGTTTCCTTATAGGTGAAAATATGGATATGGAAGAAAAATCTAACCATCATGTTCTGATGGAGAGTGGTAGAGAACATGGCTATAGAAATGCCAACAATCACAAATCCATAAATTTTTGACGATCTAAGGTACCATCTGATTAATCAGATATAAGAGCATTAGGAAATCATTTTTGGTTTTCAAGATCGTTTCCCTAAAGTTGAAGAATTTGAATTAGAATAAATACTTACTTTATTTTGGTACAATCTCACTGTTGTTCGTGCCTTGAACAATTTCCACTTCATCTATTAAATAAATGAAGTTGAATTTGTTATTTTTGAAGTGTTAGCAGATCATGTGATAGAATGACGGGTCATTCCATCTGTCTCAAACAAAAGGTTAGCAAAAGTTATTAAATATAAGTCATTCTATAGTGAGATTAATCATATATGGTTCCTAAAATGGACTTATACTTCATATATCATACTGCTTAATATAATGAAACTAGTTTCTACTAAACAGGGACTTCCTGTAGGCCAGTGGTAGGCGATAAAGGCCAGTCGCACTTCGGTTGTGGGTTCGATTACCACAGCCTTGTCCGATGCGATGGGCTGTCGCACATCCTGCAGGTTGTACTTTTTCTAAAACTACATTATTATAACATCCCATCAACAATATCAAAAAAAAAAGTTTTATCCTTAAACAATACTAACTTATGTCCAACATAATCCATTCCAATCTTTAGGCTTATCTAAAATACTTCGGTCCAAGCTCATAGTATAAGGAAAACGATTACTTGAAATGTAATCAACCAAGCATGTGAATACCATTATTTGTCCCCCATATATCTTGTTGGTCACATTCCAATCATGTGAATACCATAATCATGTATTCTCTTGAAAAATGAATACTTTTTAAACCTTAGTGAAAACATGAATTCTTTCAAAAGTTAACTCTTACCACATACCAAAATCCAAAAATTCTATATACTCAAACCATGACATAACCTTCTCCATATATCAGTCATGAGCTCATGAATACTATCAAACATTTAATTTTATCCTTATCCATTCATTATGCGCATATCATCTTCATTCCAAAAATATCTGAATAACCTTTCATGGATACTGGTAGCATTAATCACACACTTTCAAAACTCAAGGAAAGACAACAATGTAACAATCCTTAGATGTGTCTTTATTCCATATTACCATGAGATTCTTTACACTTGATAAACATGTAATCATTCCACTACCTTCTTAAACCATTGACCGAGCTTCAACAATTCTTTCATCTCACATATCATTTGTAGTCTCTTCATCATCATCAACATAAATACTACCCATACGACCGTATTGATTCTCTTCATGAGACTTTCCCTTAGGGCATTGGTTTGCATAATGCCCATACATTCCACATTTAAAACATTTAACCATTGTTGATGTCGTAGCAATACCATTATCCTCATCCCTAGTGTTAACTAAACCTTTTCCTTTGAACTTACTGGCTTTGTGTCCTTTTTTTCCACACCCAAAGCATCTTCCAATTCCTTTGAAACATTCTCCTTGATGCCTCTTCCCACATGGTTTACATAGGGGAAATTGAACTTTCGTTCCTCTATGATCATCGTGAAACTCCATCTTTCCCTTATTAGTCGAGTCAGGAAACTTACAAAGTTTTACTTTATTGATCATATTATGAGATTACTGATTCGGCATAATAATGATGTTTGGACTTCCAAATCCCATATCATTTGGTTGATCATGAAGAATATCATTACATTGTTCATCATATCCTCCATTATCGTGAATCACCTTGTTTCCAGCCATTTTCTAAAACCCAAAAAGAATAGTGTTAGAGGAAAAAATCATAATAAAGGGGGAGTAACGTCAATATCTAACTTCTTAGGTTAAATTCTATGATCGTTACCGTAGTTCTAGGATTGTATCCTATACGTATACTTATCCTTAGGGACATCCCTAGACATACCTTATAAATATCTCTAGGGATCTCACTAACGTTTTCGTATCCTAGTTTCCAAAGGTTGACTAAACCTTTCCTCTGATACCAACTTTAGAGACCCGAATCCTGACGTACATGGACATTACATTACTTTTGCATAAAACTTAGTACATAACAAAAACACACACACAAGGATCGTAATAGTTTAGTGTATTTGGAAACTCGAAATATAATCTTCTAATCATGGTGAAAGATCTTCAACATCTCCCAAAAAAATCTTCCTTTTTTTAACCTAAAACCATTCTTTATATCCTGGGGAAAATAAAACATAAAAGGGTGAGCTCAAATTCTCAGTAAGGGTAAAAAAATATCAATCACATCATATTCATAAGAACATAACATTTTGGAAATCTTAACCTACAAAAGAGAGCATAATTTCATAACATGGGATAAATCATAGTAGTGAAATAAAATCCCAATAATCATAACATAAAACATGAAACTTTGTGGCATACACACATAATCATAGAGAATCATTTATTGTTAGTCAAGACTCATTGCCAAGATTATCTTAGTGGACAAAGTCCCTTTCTGAACCGAGTCACCCTCGTTTCAGTCCTGTTTCACTGAACCAGTATAACCAACAATTCCAGCCATGTCTATCTCATGAGATATAAAATCTTTACCCAATGAATTGGAGGGATATAAAGGTCCCACCCATCTCATAATGATACCATTCTTATGTGTGCCACAAAATCATAAATCATACATCATTTCATAACCCATGTAATAAAAATGGGATTCTTAAACAACATGACATCATAAAACCATTCATATAAGATAAATGAATTCATAAACCTAATTCCATCACAACATAGTCAAATAAATGTAAAAATATGGATAGAAACAGAACCCTTTATTATCTTAGATGGAAAATAATTTTGATAAAACACTTGAAATGAATTCTTGAGGAAAATATCCTTTCTTCTTCAAAATCAATTTCTTTTCACAAAACATCATGCAATTTTAAAAGAAAGAGATTTTATTGAAAATATTCATGAAATATTTTGGAGGATTCTTAATGAAAATAAGGCTTTATAAAACTGTAAAAATCCATTCGTGCCGTTTAAGTTAAAAAAACATTCTTCTCGTACTTTTGTCGGAAAAGTGAAAAAGTACCTCGTACGGAAAACGAAAAAAGATTCCATTCATATCTTTTACTAAAAACACACTGAAGGGTAAAATTGGATATAAACTATTGTATAAGGATGGAAATAATATTATATATTGAGAAAACATGGATGTGGATGATAAAATACACCCCAGTAAATTCCAAAGTATAAACAATCTCGGATAAGAATGAGATTGTGATATTTCCCTTACCTTAGGTCCGATTTGCTTCGTAAGTGACCGAGCCTCCTGTATAATTATTTAAATAATGTCATTGAATTATTTCAGAATCATACTCATTGTTATTATATAATATATGGTTCACTTATGACTTTATGTTACCCTTTTTTTGTAAATTCCATGTTAAAGAGTGTTTTCGTTAAAATCGATTCATTTGTCATAGGTGTTTGGACTTGTTGTTCATGACATCATTATTAATTATATCATGATTTACATACATAAAGAATATAAAAAATGATTTATATATCATATATATTCAATATATATATATATATATATGATAGATAGATAAATGAAATGAAACACACCGTTCATGGAGACGGTAGTCCGTACGTACGCATGAATGCTGTTTTCCATTCTTTATTGTCTTGAATGGAAGTAAGTAGATGACATACATATATATATATATAAATAAATAGAGTAGATTTATCATGTCATATATTTCATTATTATTCATTATATATACTTTATAATCATTAATGAATGGTTAATGTGGAGAATGAATCTCATTGCGTCGTGGAGACGGTATTCCGTACGTACCCACGAGCGATGATATCGTTCTCATGATCGTGAACTTGTGTTTAAGTGTATGTATACTATTCCAGTATCAATATCACTTTATAATAATCATATATAGTTACTCATTACACCATTATACCCATCCAATTAAGGTGGTGGCGGAAAATAGATTACACCACGGTGTGGAGACGGTATTCCGTACGTACGCACGCGCGGTGATTTCTTTTTCCGTAGGATGAATAGATGGTGAAATAGGATTGTTTAATACTTATAATAACATATCAGTATATTAGTGATACTGATTTTGTTACTTCATAATGAAACAACCTAAGAAGAATAAGTGGAAGAAGAAATAAAGGTGAAAGAATCGGTAACGGAAATTACCCCTTCTTTGAAGCGCCTCTTTGAGACCTCCTCTTAGGGAACTAAAATTGGTCTTTGAGGAAGACCAGAACCTCTAGAATGTTTCTAGGGAAGTGGAGAAGATAATTTTGTAGGGTTTGGCCGAGCTTGATGGCTCAAAGTTGTGTGAGGAAGAGAGGGAGGAGGTTCCCTTTTATAAGGGAGGAGAGGGGCACCTTTGGAATAACTAAATATATTATTTTATTATAAAGTCAAGTTCGGTTTCAAATAGCTCCAAATTGATTTATTTAGAGGCCATGGTGAGGATGGGTCTAAATGCTCTCATCCAATAGAATTTAGACATGTTTAGGTTCCTATTTTAACCTTATCATTTAGATTTAACGTTAAGTTAAATAATTTTACTTTTACCGTGTCTTCTTGTGTTCTTATACTATAAGGTTAATAAACTTACTATATCAAGCCAAACGAACCCCAAGTTGTTTATTATTAATATATATAACCTTACCTAAGACATTTGTCCGAACCGTAGATTTTTAGGAATAAAATAACAATTAATAATATAATATTTGTTTTAAAAACTATTTTATGTCAATTTTGACACTATTTAGTAATTGATTTTTGTGAAACTCTTAACAGAATGATAAGTTCGAAATAAGTTAATTAAATCAATACTAACATGTCATATTAACCTATAAAATTAGTGGAATTCATAAAAAGTCTGAAATTATATTTATTTGGGTATTTATAACATCAATTATGTCAATATTTCATTAATAAGATAATTAGTGCATCATCATTGTGTCATAAATCAATTAAATTATTTAATGTCTAAAAATTACAAATAAAATACCATTATGTAAGAGATCTTTTTATCTTTATAATGAATATTTATAGTCTAATTTATCTTATGCATAACCCTATATTAAAAATGTTTTATAAAATAAACTTTGATTTTAACTCTTTTAACTCTTCTTTGATTTAAATAATAATAAATGTCCTAATCTAATTCAAGTGGGCCTAAATGGTCAAATTGTATTCCTAAGTTTGTTTTTGGTAGAATTACACTTATCCAATCGAATTAGGACATGTGTTAGGATAATAATAATATCATTTTTACCCTTAATTACCCTATTTACTTTTAACCGTGGTAATAAAAGTAAAAAGTTATTATTCACCAAAAATTATTTTCATCTCATTGAACCACATTTTACTTGCTGAAAACAACCGTGTCTCTCAGATTTTTGAAATTCCACTCACTGAAGCGGTAAAATTATGTTTCATGAAAAATTTAGTTTTTTTTAACTACCACTTAGTGGTTTCACTATTCATCAAAAATTGAAAGTTTTCAGAAAAATACCAAAAATTAGGCCTAATATATATTTGATATTATGCACTCAAAAATGATTTCTATTTTACCAAATTAAAAACAAATCAGTTGCATTAACTAATTTAAAAATTAATTCCCATCGTCAAAACAAAAGGCTTGTTTTTAAGAGATAATAACTATCAAAATATTGACACATGTTTATAACTGGTTTAAATGTGAAATTACATCCAATGACCAACATTGTTTTAAATTGTAAAAATATATTCTAAATATACTTTAAAACCACTCAAATTAATAATTTATCACTATTAATTATTTCGATTGAAAAAGTTGTTTTTAATTAGTATTTAGTAATATTCACTATTCAAAAAAATATGAAAGTTTTCTGAAAATCACCAAAATTTCACCCTAAGCTAATTTCGATATTCCGAATCCAAAAATGGAGTCCATTTTGAAAACTAAAATTTACAAAATTTCAAAAAGTGGTTATTACTATTAATAATGGTTAGTTTTAATAATATTTTAATAGCATATCATTGTTTAGTAAAACTCGGTATTCCGTACTACACACGCTATCGAGGAAGGTCGCGATTGCGTGTAATGAAAGGCAAGTCAAGGATTCGTGTTGTGCAAGATCCTTTTGGTTTAGCGTGCAACACAAGACATTAATGAAATTAAAAAGAATATTTTTCATAAAATATCGGGGTGTTACAAAAATTATTATAATATATGAAATTGATAACCAATAAGTCAATGATGATTAATCATGACTCATGGAAATATTTTTTACCATAACCAAATATAGAAGTCCTAAGAGTGTGGGATCATCAATAGTCAATCCTGATCCGTACGATCATATCATAAGAATAAGACATTATTATTTGGATGTAAAAACAACAATAAAATTAATTTCAAGATTTTAGGATCACTTCCAGGACTTCTATAGTGGATAGAGTATAATTGTGGATTGGTTTCAATCCACATTATCATAAAGTCAACAATCAATGATCATTTCTAAGATTATCATAGTGGATAAAGTCCCGTACAGAACTGGGTTCATTCCCCATTCTAGTTCATATTTTATGATGAGATATCAATATTTTAATTATTAATTGTAGGATTATATAATTTACTTCCCACACTTCACAAACTAAAAAACCTACATATGTATACCATTAGATCATAAAATATTCATTTTTTCATTATAGAATAACCTAATAAATCTTAACAGGTTTCATAAATATTTTATCTGTATATAATCATAATTGATAAAGATAAATAACAGGAATGGTATCAATAGAATATATTCCCAATGTATCTGAATAAATATAAAATGAATTTTACATCGAGACAAATTAACTTTAAAATTTCATTTTATCATTTATTAAATAATTATTAAAATATACTTTTCTTTAAAATATATAAAAAATAAAATTTTCTAAATTATTGAAAAATGTTTTTCATTGAAATAAAAATGAAATATTTTTAATTTATATTCAATTTGAAGAATTTTTAGGAGGGTATTATCTGTCATTTATTTCATATATGGTAAAATAGAATATTATTTTCAATCATTGTAAACATGTAAAAATGAATTTTTAAGAAAATTTTAAAAAATATTCCTTCAACACCATTATATATAAATTCCAAGTCAGTTTAAATATCATTTTTGATACATTTAAGTTTTATTTAAAAACATCTATAAAAAAGTGATGAATATGGATATGGAAGACCATGATTCTTTAGAAAAATAAAAGAAATGAGGTTTAATTTTCATAAAAAAAACATTTGAATTTTCATAAAAAACATTCTTTTAGACCCTTTTGAGTACCAAAGAGAGAGAAGTTGTACCAATAAATGAAAATCAAAAAAATAAATATATTAGATGAAAATATATGGGGTTTAAAATATAATGTTAATATAATTCTATTCTTTTGATATTTAATATAGACAATCTTAGAAAAAATGATATTGTAACAAAAACACTTACCTATTTGGTAAAATTTGAATCATGACCCCCTTGAAATAAATAACATTGAATAAAATGTTAAATAAAATAAATATAGTTGATTCATGATATAATTCGTCTATTTTTTATATATACAATATATAAACAAAAATAGGTTCATAATGTGACACCCCAAGCTCTTACGGTACGCTTCTCTTTGAATAATGCAATAGCATGTGTTGTACGCAACATCGAGTTCTAACACACACCACAACCAATCAAACTAGCCATTATGAATAGTAATACCTAATTTTTAAAATTATATATATTTTATCTCTCAAAATGGACTTCATTTTTGGATTTATAGTATCGAATTTAGCCTAAGGTGAAACTTTGGTACTTTTCGGATAACTTTAATATTTTGATGAATAGTGAAAACTACTAAATTTTTAATTAAAAACAACTTTTTTAATCAAAATAATTAATAGTGATAACTTATGAATTTTAGTGGTCTTAAAGTATATTTAGAATATATTTTTACCATTTCATACAATTTTGGTCATTGGACATAATTTCACAATTTAACCGGACATAAACAAGTATTAATCTTATGATAGTTATTATATCTTAAAAACACGTTTTTGGTTTTGACACCGGGAATTAATTTTAAATTAATATCTGCGATTTATATGTTTTGAATTTGAAAAAATGGATTCCATATTTGGAATCAGGATGTGAAAAATGTGTAAATGGGTAACTTTTATTTTGAGACATTTTGAATAATTACTTCGGTAAATATTTTATTTTCCATGGTTAAAGGGTAAATCCGGTAAATAAGGGTTAAAAAATAATATTATAATAATACTAAATTACCCTAAAACGTGTCCTAAACTTATTGTTGGATACATTTCCGACCATGGGCAACTTTGGGTCTATTTTGGGACCCCATGGAGCCAATTGTAGTTGTTAGGGACACTTTATTTTAATTAAGTTAAAATAAATACAAAAATGACATAAGCATATATCTTTTACCAAAACAATTTTTACATAAAGTTATATATGTTGGATTTTCAATTATAAATATTAATTATAAAGATAAAATTATTTCCTACATAATGATATTATATTTATAATTTTTAGACATTAAATAATATAAATTATTTATGACTCATTGATGATGTAGTAATTACCATAATAGTGAAAAATTAAAATAATTGATATTATAAATACCCAAATAAATATAATCTGAGACTTTTTATGAATTAAAATAATTTTATAGGTTAATAAGATATATTAGGATTGATTTAATTAACTTTTTTCGATGTAATCATTTTGTTATGATTTTCACAAAAATCATTTTTTCCAAATAGTGTCAAAATTGACATAAAAGAGTATTTAAAATAAATATTATATTATTAATTGATATTAAATTCCAAAAAATCTAAGGTTCTGACAAGAGACTAATATAATGATAGGTGTATCATTAATTGACCACTTCGTGGTCCCTTGGATGTATATAATATGATTATTAACTATATAATATAAAAATACAAAGTGACATGGTAAGTGTCAAACTAATTAACTAAAGGTTAAAAAAAAGATTAGTTTAATATAATGACCCAAACCTGTATAAATTCTATCGGTTGAGTGGTTTTTGACACATACCTAGATTAACCTTTAAATAATCCACTTTGTAGCCATTAGAAACCGAATATGAATTTATTATAAAATAATAGTTCTAGCTTCTCCAAAGGATCCCCTCACCCCTCTTATAACAGGGCACTCCCCCTTCTCCTTAATTCACTCCTTCAAAGCCTTTTGGTTCGGCCAAACTCTTCCCAAATACTCTCTCAACTTCCCTCACATCATCCTATAGTCCTTACTTTATTCATAAAGCCAACCTATGGAGCCCGTTTGATCAAATCAAAAGAAAGAACCCGAAGAAGAGGTAATGATTTCACCACCCTTTTTCAAGTTCCTTTCTTATTCAACTTATTCTTTATTTTTTATTACCATTATAAAATAATAACTCCCTTATATTATATACAATTTGATGTTATTATAAACATGGTACATCCATATTTCATTATTCTATCCATCCTTTTAATGACATGTCACCATACGTGCGTACGTACGGCTTACTGTCTACATGTCGTGGTGTAATTGTTATTCAAAACATTATTATTTGGATGGGTATAATAATGATGTGTAATTCATGTAGATAATAAATATAACATGATAATGATTCTGTATATATGATATAACATCCATTTAAATATTATTTTAATATCAAAATAATGATATTGGCACTCGTGCATACGTACGGACTACCGTCTCCACGAACACGATGAGATTCATTCTCGGTCGTATCCATTCAAGTCTAATTCTCATTTGCATATTAATAATTATATTTAAGGACTTAATATCATTCTGGATATTACTAACATAAAACTGATCCATAATAAACATGTCTTACATAACAAAACATATAAAAGAAAATGAGTATGTTAACACCAGAAACGACAATAATATTATGATATTATTAACAAAGCAATGTTAAAAGATCATATATGATATCATATTAATTTAAATGATTCTTGTATAATTTCATTCAATTATTTCACCATTATACTGGAGGTAAACTTAACCCCAACCAAGGAAAAGTACAAGGTAAGGGTTTATTTCTCAATCTCCTCATTATCTGAGGTTTTTTATACGTAATAATCTACTGGGATCTCTTTATCATCCACATCCATGATTCTTAAAAATGTATCTCAAAACATTTTTTACTATTTACTAGAATATGGGTTAAAGTCGTTTATACCCTTGTTGAATTTTATAAGTGGTTTAGAAAGGAATCGTTCTGTCGTTTTCCAAATAAGGTCCTTTTTAACCTTTTCGACAGAATTAAGGTGACAATGTTTTTTTAACTTATATTCCGGGTGTGGCTATTTTAGTCCATTATAAAATCTTTGAAGCTTCCCTTACAAGCATATAAGAAAATTTGCAAGTAAATGTTTTATTTTATAATTATGTGACTTTTAAATGATTTAAAAAAAGGTATATTTCTCTCAAATAGTTTTGATTTCCTCTATTTCAACATCCATTGATGGATTTTAAGCTTATTTAATGTTGATTTATTATGATAAAAACTTCTATATTGTATTGAATATTTTGTGATTTGTTTGACTATGGATGTGTTATTTTTATACCATTTATGGTTTATGGAGAAAGTATTGACATTTCTTATTCTAGTTTTAATACGAATGTTTATGCTATGTTTAAACCTGTTCATATGAGGAATGCATTTGACTTAATATGTGATGGGTGGAGCCCGCTATTTCTCCTCGATGCATCGGTAGGTCGCATGAGAGAAACTAGTGTCTTGGAACAAGGACTTAAAAAAATCTTATTTGTAGTCTAGGCATGAGGCCTTGTCTATGTGGTTATGATAGTATGGCATTATGCATTCCATCATAATGAAAGTGGTTATTAATATTTCATGTGATTATTCTATTAGTAGAATATTCATGTGAATACGTAAATGGAATTATTTCATTTTACTTCTGCCATATTATGTTGAAGTTCAAGTTTAAAAGGAATTTGTTTTAGTTATACATTTCTTTAAATGTTTATTCCTATTTATGAAAGTTTCTGTTATATTGTTATCCTTACTGGGCATTTGAGCTCACCCATTTCTAGGCTTTATTTTTCCCAGGATGTGAAGAAGTATTTTATGAATGACCTATAGGGATAGCATGATGGGATAAGAGTGTGGACTATGGAGACTATATTGTTGTAGTATTCATTTTATGATGTAATGTAAACTTTATGAATGTATCTAGTTATTCCAAGGCTTCTAAACTAATCGGACTTTCTAGACTTGGTCTTTCATGTGATCATGCCAATGTTATGTGATAATGCACTGACTCTGGGTAACTAGGGTCGGGGCGTTACAGTTGGTATCAGAGAACGTTTATTTCAAACTTTGGAAGCTAGATTTAGATAATCTCTGATTAGTGCACATAGACCTAAGATGGACTTTGAGGATTAGTATAGAAGAACTTCCTAGAATTTTGGTATTATAAAGATTTTTTGAGTTTTCCAAGCAATACATCCCTGTCTTGATACGAACAGGTAGAGGTGGCTGTAGCACAGATGTACCTAGGGGTAATACCCAAAAACACCACTTTCAGCTTGACTCGAATGGGAACTGGTGCACGACAACGGGCCTTGCTGCACTCTTGGTTACGACACTCTCGAGGGATATGCTTAGGATAACTCTCATTTTCATTATAAATCATTATGAAGGGTTTATGAGTATATAATTTCTCAAAGAAAACATTTTTATGATTATGTATTATAACCATAAATAGATCAATTTATGTTAAGTGTTTTATAAGTATGGAATTATGTATTTTGATTCATAAACTGATCTAGTTTATGCCATTGTTTAGAAATGGAGCCTAGTGGAAGAAATGGAAGCTGTATCAATGCACACACTCCATGTAGGGATTTCCCACCTACTCATGATAATTATAGTGAAGCTGGTGATGCAACTACTGCTGATCAACTAATCACCATACTGGGACAACTCACTCAGGTTATGAATAATAACCTTACCTTTATGGAGAAACCTGATCCGCAGTGTGGAGGATCAATGTTAGTTCACTTCATGAGGCAACAACCACCAACGTTCAATGGGAGTACAAATCCCTTAGTAGCTGAGCAATGGATAAATTCCCTAGAGAAAATATTTTAGGCTTTGGGGAGTAGTGAAAGGGAAAAAGTTATCATTGTAGTTTACCGCCTCACTGGAGATGCTGATCAATGGTGGTCATTGATTCAAAACACGAAGGAAGATGATGGAGTATCAAATATGGAATAGAGGGAGTTCAAAGATCTGTTTTTAGAAAAAAATTTCCTCGTGACCATCGACCTGATATGGAAAGACAATTTCTGAGTCTGAGACAAAAGGAGGATGAGAATGTCGCAATGTATGCGGATAACTTTACAAGGTTATCATGGTATGCTGGTGATTATATATGTAACCCAAGAAGTAAGATTGATTGTTTCTTTGATGGGTTAAAACAATTTCTTCGTCGATCATTAGTCTCCCAATCCTTCTCTTCATACGAAGACATTGTATCATGTGTTATCAAGACAGAGAATGAATTTTCCAAGTCATATCACTTTAAAGAAAATCAAGAGAAGAAGATATCTGCTGATCAATCTAGGAATGGAAATAAAGGAAGGAAGGGAAAAGTTGGATATCCATCCTGTAGTAAATGTGGGAAGAAACACCCCGGTACTTGCTTAAAAGGAGCAGGAGTCTGTTACAAGTGTGGTGAAAAAGGCCACCAAGCTCCTGATTGTAAGGGGAAGAAGGAAGCTACTGATGTCCAAAGCTACAATTGTAGGGAGATGGGAAATTATGCAAATGAATGTTCTAAGCGTCAGGGGAACTTACCTCATAAAATGACAAGGGATCAAGGCCAAGATTATTCTATCACTACTACTGAGGTAGAAGCTCTGAATGACATGGGGGCAGGTAATTTAATGGTTTCCTCAAGTTTAGAAAATGCATTATTTGATTCTGGATCATTGCATTGTTTCATATCTTCCCAGTTTTCTAAGAAAATTGGATTTTTCCAATTTGATTTAACAAGGGATTTTTCAGTTAAAACTCCTAAGGTATGTATCATTGCAACAAAGTTTTGTGACTCAGTCCCCATTAGAGCACATAAATGTTCTTTATCTGCGGATCTCATCATCATACCTATGATTGAGTTTGATATAATCCTCGGTATGGACTGGATTTCAGACCGTGATGCGAACTTTTATTGTAAGAAGAAGGAGGTTATGATTTTTTGATAATGATGATAAGGGACACTTTATCATTAGAGTAGAATTTTCACCACCTAATTCTTATCTAGATCCACCCCCAGTAGCTCAACTAAATTCAATTATTGTGGAGGAAGAGAATGAAATGACTGTGGGTGAGGAATAGAATGTTCAAATAGAGGATGTACCTGTTGTGAAAGAATATATAGATGTGTTTCTGAAAGAGTTACCTAGATATCCTCCAGAATGAGAAGTTGAGTTTTCCATTGATTTAACTCTAGGATCAAGTCCTATATCGAATACCCCTTATAAAATAGACAAAGTGGAATTAGTAGAACTAAAGAAACAACTAGAGGAATTGAGTAATAAGGGATTTATTCGACTAAGTGTTTCTCCATGGGGAGCCCCTATCCTTTTTGTTAATAAGAAAGACGGATCTATGAGGTTATGTATCGACTATAGGGAAATCAATACTATAACAATAAATAACAAGTATCCCCTACCTCACATTGATGATTTATTTGAACAACTACATGGAGCTCAATACTTTTCAAAGATTGACCGTTGATTTTGATACCATCAGTAGTGTGTGAAGAAGGAAGACTTTATGAAGACCGCCTTTTGAACCAGGTACAAGCATTATGAGTTTACAGAAATGCCTTTTGGATTGACTAATGCACCCTATGTATTCATGGATCTAATGAATATAGTTTTCAAGGAATATCTCTATGAATTTGTGGTGGTATTTAATGATGATATCATGGTATACTTCAAAATCTACGAAGATCATGAAAATCACTTGTGCATTATCCTGAAGACTCTAAGAAGACATGAATTATATGGGAAGTTTAGTAAGTGTGAATTCTGGCTTCCAGAGATTTCTTTTCTTGGCCATATTGTCTCTAAAGATGGAATCTCTATTGATCCTTCTAAGAACAAGGCAATCCAAGAATGTCCAGCACCTACGATTATAACTGAGGTACATAGTTATATTGGTTTAGCAAGTTATTATCAATGTTTCGTCCAGAATATTTCCTGATTGGCTAACCCATTAACAAAGCTCACACGTAAAGGGGTTAAATTTGTTTTGACAAAAGTGTGTGAAGAGTGTTTCGAATAACTGAAGATAAGATTAGTCAATGCTCCTATATTGAATCTACCATTGGGGAATGATGGGTTCGTTATTTATAGTGATGCATCGAAGAAAGGACTTGGTTGTGTCCTTATGTAGAATGATAGGGTTGTTGCCTATGGATTACGACAGTTGAAAATTCCTGAACAAAACTATCCTACTCATGATCTCGAGTTAGCAGCTGTGATATTTGCTTTGAATATATGGAGGCACTACCTCTATGGTGAAAAATGTGAGATTTATACTGATCACAAGAGTTTGAGTATATTTTCTTACAAAAAGAATTCAACATGAGGAAAAGGAGATGGATTGAATTACTCAAGGTTTATGATTGTACGATACACTACCACCCAGGGAAGGCAAATAAGGTGGAAGATGCTTTGAGTAGAAACGATCATGGAGTTTTGAACAATATGAGAATTGAAAGGGATCCAATTTTCATGGATCTAGTGATGATGGACACGGGAATAACCATGGAAGGTGAAACATCAATGGTTTTTCAAATGGTTTCCAAACAATCAGTACTAGAAAGGATTAAGAGTTCTCAGACCGATGATAAAGAATTTCAATAGAAGATTAAAGTTGTTAATGATGGAAGATTAAAAGACATTGTGTATGAAGATGGAATTTTGAAATTTGGTATGAGACTCTGTGTTCCCGATATACCTAATCTAAAAAGGGAATTGCTGGATGATGCTCATAGTTCCAATTTCCCTATAAACACGGGGAGCACCAAAATGTATAGAGACTTGAAGGAACATTTTTGGTGGGACAACATGAAGAGGGAGATTTCTGATTTTTTGTCAAGATGTATGGTTTGTCGACAAGTTAAAGCTAATAGGAAATAGCCTGGTGGAGTATTGCAACCTCTTCCCATACCTGAGTGGAAATGGGATAATATCACGGTGTACATTGTCATGGGACTACCAAAGACTCCTATAAGGAATGATGTAATATGGGTTATTGTTGATCGTCTTACCAAGTCAGCACATTTTATTGCTATACGATAAGATCTACCACTGAAACATCTAGAAAGACTATATATTGATGAAGATGTGAGACTTCATGGAGTACCCCAATTGATTGTTTCAGATCGTGATCCCTGTTTTACTTCCAGATTCTGGAAAAGTCTTCAGAAAGCCTTGGATACTGAACTTCATTTGAGCACTGCCTACAACCCTCAAACAAGTGGACAATTAGAATGAACTATTCAAACCTTGGAAGACATGTTGAGATCTTTCTCACTTGACTTTCAGGGTATGTGGGATCAATATTTACCTCTGCTAGAATTTTCCTATAACAATATCTTCCATTCGGGTATTCGTATGTCACCATATGAAGCGTTATACGGAAAGAGATGTCGCATACCAACCAGTTGGAATGACATTGGTGAAAGAAAACTTTTAGGCCCAGAACTAGTTGAGGAAACAATGTAAAAGGTGAAGGTAATCCAAAACCATATCAATGCAGCTCAAAGTAGGCAGAAGAACTATGCCGATAATCGAAGGAAGGATTTGGAATTTCAAGTCAGGGATCATGTTTTCCTGAAGTTATCTCCATGGAAGGGAGTCATACATTTTGGTAAGAAAGGTAAATTGATTACTAGGTACATCGGACCTTTCAAAATTCTAGAACGAATTGGGGTTGTAGCTTACCGATTGGCAATGTCGTCAAGTCTCTCCAAAGTTCACAATGTGTTCCATGTATCTCTGTTGAGGAAATACATGCCTGACCCAACACATGTACTCACTTATGAGGAATTAGAACTGGAACCTAATCTTTCTTATTGCGAAGAGCTCGTTAAGATTCTTGATACGAGAGAACAAGTACTGAGAAACTGGACGATTCATCTAGTAAATGTCTTGTGGAGAAACTATAAGATGGAAGAGGCAACGTGGGAACCCGAGGAACTTATGCTGAAGAACCACCTGAGTCTTTTCATGTGGAAGTATTCTACAAATTTCGAGGACGAAATTATTTGAAGGAGGGGAGAATGTAACATCCCAAGCTTCTACGGTACGCTACTCTTTGAATAATGCAATAGCATGTGTTGTACGCAACATCGAGTTCTAACACACCCCACAACCAATCAAACTAGCTGTTATGAATAGTAATACCTACTTTTTAAAATTTTAGAAATTTTATCTCTCAAAATGGACTTCATTTCTGGATTAGGAGTATCGAATTTAACCTGAGATGAAATTTTGGTACTCTTCGGATAACATTAATATTTTGATGAATAGTGAAATCACTAAATTTTTAATTAAAATTTTTTTAATCAAAATAATTAATAGTCATAAATTATTAATTTGAGTTGTTTTAAAGTATATTTATAATATATTTTCACTATTTAATACAATGTTTTTCATTGGACATAATTTCACAATTAAACCGGACATAAACAAGTATCAATTGTTTGATAGTTATTATATCTTAAAAACACGTTTTTTGTTTTGGCAGCAGGAATTAATTTTAAATTAATTTCTGACATTTCTATGTTTTGAATTTGGAAAAATGGATTCCATATTTGGAATCAGGATGTACAAATTTTGTAAATAGGTAACTTTTATTATAAGACATTTTGAATAATTAATTCAGTAAATATTTTATTTACTATGGTTAAAGGGTAAATCCGGTAAATAAGGGTTAAAAAATAATATTATAATAATACTAAATTACCCTAAAACGTGTCCTAACCTTATTGGTGGATACATGTCCGACCATGGTCATCTTTGGGTCGATTTTGGGACCTCATAGAGCCACTTCTAGGTGATAGGGACACTTTATTTTAATTAAGTTAAAATAAATACAAAAATGACATAAGCATATATCTTTTAGAAAAACAATTTTTACATAGGGTTATATATGTTTGCTTTTAGATTATAAATATTAATTATAAAAATAAAACTATTTCCTACATAATTATATTTTATTTATAATTTTTAGACATTATATATTTTAATTTATTTATGACACAATGATGATGTAGTAATTACCACAATAGTGATAAATTAAAATAATTGATATTATAAAATCCCAAATAAATATACTCTAAGACTTTTTATGAATTAAACTTATTTTCTAGGTTAATATTACATATTATGATTGATTTAATTAACACTGTTTGAAGTAATCATTCTGTTATGATTTTTACAAAAATCAATTTTCCAAATAGTGTCAAAATTGACATAAAAGAGTTTTTAAAACAAATATTATATTATTAATTGATATTCAGTTCTTAAAAATCTATGGCTCGGCCAAGAGACTATTATCATAATATTTGTATCATTAATGGACCACTTGGGGGTCACTTGGAGTTATATAGTAAGTTTATTAACTATAGAATATAAAAATACAATGTGACATGGTAAGTGTCAAACTAATTAACTAAGAGTTAAAACTAAAAGATAAGGTTAATATAATGAAACAAAACTGTCTAAATTCTATGGGTTGAGTGGTTTTCGACCCATCCCCACCTTAACCATTAAATAATCAAATTTTGGGCCATTAGAAACCAAATATGAATTTATTATAATATAATATTTCTATCTTTTCCAAAGGTGCCCCTCACCCCTCTTATAAAAGGGCACTGCCCCTTCTCATTAATTCACACCTTAAAACCTTTTTGTTCGGCCAAAACCTACCCAAATACTCTCTCAACTTCCCTAAATTCATTATAGAGGCCTTCCTTTAGTCATAAATCCATCCTAAGGGGCCCTTTTGATCAAATCAAAAGGAAGAACCCGAAGAAGAGGTAATGATTTCACCACCCTTTTTCAAGTTCCTTTCTTCTTCCACTTCTTATTTCATTGTTATTACCATTATAAAATAATGAATCCAGTATATTATATATAATTTGATGTTATTATAAACATTGTAAAACCATATTTCAGTATTCTATCCATCCTTTGAATGACATGTCACCATACATGCGTACGTACGGCTTACCGTCTCCACGTCGTGGTGTAATTGTTACTCAAAACCTTATTATTTGGATGGGTATAATAATGATGTGTAATTCATGCAGATAATATATATAACATGATAATTATTACGTATATAAGATGTAACATCCAATTAAATATTATTTTAATATCAAAAGAATTATATTGTCGCTCGTGCGCACGTACGGACTACCGTCTCCATGAACACGATGAGATTCATTTTCCATCGTATCCATTCAAGTATAATTCTCATTTGAAGATTATTAATAATGTTAAAGGAACTAATATCAATATGGATATGAATAATATACATCCTATACATAACAGACATTTCTCACATAACAAAACATATAAAATAAAATGGGTAAGTTAATACCTGAAACGACAATAATATTAAGATATTATTAACAAAGCAATATTAAAAGATAATATATGATATCATATTAATGTATATGATTCTTTTATAATTTAATAAAATTTATTTCACCATTATATAGGATGTTAACCTACCCCCAACCAAGGAAAAATACAAGGTAAGGGTTTATTTCACAATCTCTTCATTATCTGAGGTTGTTTATACGTAATAATCTACTAGGATATCTTTATCATCCACATCCATGTTTCTTAAAAAAGTATTTCAAATCATTTTTTACTATTTACTAGAATATGGGTTAAAGTAATTTATACCCTTTTTGACTTCAATAAGTGGTTTATAAAAGAATCTTTCTGTCATTTTCCAAACAAGGTTCTTTCTAACCTTTTCGACGGAATTATAGTAAGAATGTTTTTTTAACTTATACGTCGGGTGCAGCTATTTTCCACCGTTATAAAATCTTCAAAGCTTACCTTACAAGATTATAAGAAAAATTTCAAAGTAAATGTTTTATTTTATAATAATGTGACTTTTAAATGATTTCAAAAAAAGGGATATTTCTCTCAAATAGTTTTCATTTCATCTTTGTCAACATCCTTTGATGGATTTTATGCTTATTTGAAGTTGATTTATTATGAGACAAACTTCCATATTGTATTGAAGATTTTGTGATTTGTTTGACTATGGATGTGTTATTTTTATACCATTCATGGTTTATGGAGATATTATTGACGTTTTGTATGACAGTTTTAATACGAATGTTTATGTTATGTTTCAACATGTTCATATGAGGAATGCATTGGACTTAATATGTGACGGGTGGAGCCTGTTATAGCTTTCTAATGCATCGGTAGGTCTCATGAGACAAACTAGTGTCTTGGCACAAGGCCTTGACAAAATCTTATTTGTTGTCTTGGCACAAGGCCTTGGCTATGTGGTTATGATAGTCTGGCATTATGCATTCCATCATTTTGAAAGTGGTTATTGATATTCCAAGCGATTATTTGATTAGTGGAATATCCTTGTGAATAAGTAAATGGAATTATTTCATTTTATTTCTTCCATATTATGTTGAATTTAATGTTTAAAAGGCTTTTATTTTATTTATACATTGCCTTAAATGTTTATTTCTATTTATGAAATTTTCCGCTATATTGTTATCCTTACTGGGCATTTGACCTCACCGCTTTCTATGTTTTATTTTTTCAAGGATGTGAAGAAATATTTTATGAATGACATGCAGGGATAGTATGAGGGGATAAGAGTGTAGACTATTGAGACTATATTCTTGTAGTTTTTATTTTATGATGTAATATAAACTTTATGAATGTATCCAGTTATTTCAAGGATACTAAACTAATTGGTCTTTCGATACTTGATCTTTCTTATGATCATGCCAATGTTATGTAGTAATTCCCCAACTCTTGGTAACTGGGGTCGGGGCATTACACATAACATGAAACTTTTCTCAATGACATACTTTTGAGACAAATAACCCTAAAAGATTCAAAAATCACTAAATTAATACCTATTGAAAGGGAGAACTATATATGGATTTTTTGAATACACATAATTTTCATTAATATAACAATAAAATATATTTATTGTTGTTTTGTAAACCATAAAAAATAAATAATAGATGAATATCACATATATGTCCTAAATGATATGTAAGATGAGAAACCCTTACCTTATGTATTCTATCTATTAGTTTTCATTAGAACCTCATATATAATTAATATATATTTATTATTAATCTATTATAGATATATTTTCATGTATATATTACTATTTATTATTTCCTTATAATTTCAAATTACTACCATTTTAAAAAATCATCATTAAAATCACCATTCACCTGAAAACTAGTTTATTTTCCATGCATGTTTTAGAATAATGTTGTCCTTCCACACACATTATTCATGGTTTCATCATAAAAAATATAAATTATAATATAAATATCATATTTATTCATTATGTAATTATTATTTTATAATGTGGTGATAAATAATGAATCACATGACTTCATATAAATGGTAATATGTACGAACGGAAGAGAGATGTATTCATTTTCCAATAAATTGAAACAAAGAAAGATAAAGATTCATAAATATTTAAATAATGATAATAATATCATAAAAATTTATATATTCATTTGTTATATCCTTATAACCACCCTGGGAATCATAAATGAAATATTATTTGCATCGCTTCATATTGGTGGTAATCCACAATTACACATGAGTGAAGTTATCATTTTCAAATGGATGGGGTGTAAATAAGGTATATAATATATTTTTTACAGAATAATAATTTTGTTTTAAAAATAATATTTATACCAAAAATACATCATAATAAAAAAATGTTTATTATGTTCGAAAATTAAAATACATCGGTCATGTATATGGTATTTTGTACGTACACATGAAGACATTTTAATCATCCATTAGAATAGATGATAATAATATAATGGGTACTATATAAACAAAATTACTTTTAATTAATAAAATTATTATAATTTCACTTTGTCAATATGGTTAAATAATATTTATATGAGGTATAATAATAAATAATATTAAAATGATTCGGTGAAGACAATTTACTCTTCTTTGATATACCACCTTTAGATCTCTTCTTAAGAACCCTTAGTTTGTTATTTTAAGAAGACTAGGAACTATAGAACACACCTATTGAATTTGGTAAAGATTTAGGTATATTGTTTCTCTGATATATTGATCAATAATATTTAATTGAGATATTGGAATAGATTTCCTTCTATTAGAGAGGGTAGTGGAACTATTGTAATTAATCAATGTTTTGAAATAATGTAAGGTCTCATTCAGAGAAAAGTAGCATTAAATTAGATTAATTTATAATTGGGGATAAGATAAGGACAATATTAATTCACCCAATAGGATTTAGACATGTTTTCTAGTTATTTTAACCATTATATTTTTTTATTTTAAGGCCTCATTAAATTTTTTTAACCCTTACCATGGTTTCAATATACGTAGTCATTGAGGATAAATAATTTCATTATAAAAGGGAAATTGTATTTGTTGATAATTTTATTCTAAAATTTAATGTTTATAAAAATTGTAAAATGATTGATATTCATGACCATTTATCATTAATTTAACAATTGATATTATTATTATTTTGATTTTTGAACCAATGAAGTAAATGCAATTTAACATTAATTTTTGTTAAAGTCATTTTCAAGACTATTCATGATATTTGAATTTAAAAACAATAATATCACAATGGATTTAAAATTATAATATATAAAACAATACATAACTATTATTCGTATCTATAAAATTCATGGAATAATTAAATTATACAAAACGCATAACTTTTAATATTTCAAAACTATTTACTTTTTTTCCCTCACACTTGAAAAAGCATTAAAATAATGATGCATATGCATTTTGGGTATATAATAATTTCAAATGTGTAGTAAATTTTTTATTATTATGAAAATATATTAGAGATATGGAAAAAAGAGAGAGACTTTGTACTTATTTTTTACATAAAATAATATAATTGTAATTATATAAGGAAAATGGAACAAATTTTTAATATATTTTAATATAGGATGATATTGGATAAAATTATTCTCTCCAACGAAATAATGTATTTTTATTATATATTTTGATACCCTACCCCAAATATTTACCCTAGACTATCGTATTTTACCATTTTCTAATGTGATAAACATTTTCCTTGGTTACTATTCATTATAATAAAATAAAATGTACCTCATTATCAATTTAGGACATGATTATTCCAAATAGGGAATATAATTTTTATCATTAATTTTTTTGAATTTGTAATAATAAAATTTAATATATGTTTATAGTGTAAAATGAAAATTCATTTTTTGGAAATTTTAATATTTTTAAAATATATAATTATTTTATACTAAAATGAAGTAAAATATTGATTGTGCAGAGACCCAAACCAATCATACAAATATATTACATATTAATTGAAGTTTATTCATTATATATTAATAATACATGCTCAGTGATCATAATGATTTCTTAACTTCGGAGACTAGGTGAACAATATTCATAAATAGTGAATAATATTTAACATCTCACATAAAGATCTTCACCTTTCCCACTTTTCAAAATCACACCCTATATAAAACCATTCTTTATAACTTTTGAAAAGAAACATAAGAAATAATGAGCTCAAGATCTTAGTAAGGATAAATATGAGAAATACATAAATATAATGTGAGCATAAGGGTATGAGAACATGAGAATGACATATAAAAACTATACCCTACATATAAAAGATCAAACTATATGTTAGGGAATAAATATTACTATTTCCTATCACATGAATCATAATAGAAAAAATAAATTAATCCATGATAACAAAACATTTTCATAAGACATTGATTTTTGGCATACATATATTCATATAACATTGTGAATATGTATTAATAGAAACAGGTTCACTCGTTACATTATGAACATGAAATCATGATTTCAGATAAAGTTAGGTATAAGGAACAATGTCCATAAATAATCTTATGGACATAAAATCCATGTCCACTCGTAAAACTGGGAAAATTAATTTTTTTCATTCAAAACCTTATGAACATGTAATCTAGTTCGCACAAAACAATGAGAACCAGTAATAATATTTACACAATTCATATAAAATCATTAGTTATCCATATTTACACAATAAATTTGAGTGATGCATAGGTCCCACCCATCACAAAATCCATACATCAATGCACTACAAGATCATAATACATTTATTATATTATAACCCAAAAAATGTGATTGTCTTCCTAAACATTCCATTATTATATAACCCATGTAATGAGATATGGTTCGTAAACATCTTTAAATCATAATTATAAAACATATAGAGAATTAATATATATTCTACCTATGTATCGTATACCCATTATATATTAATTAGAATCAATATATTCCATATTTTATATACAAGGATTCATAATGAAAAATCACCTAGAACATTTCATTAATAAAATAAAATTTCATTTTAAATACCCTTTTTAAAACTATAAATTTAATTAAATAATTTATAGATACTTTTCATTGAAAATAACACTAAAAACTATTAAAGAAATCAATAAAAATAAATAAAAACAATTCTTGAGGAAAATATCCATTCCATGTTGAATGTTATTTTTTAAAACATTAATCATTTATCAAAATACATTTTTTTTAAAATAACATATGAAAATTATGAACAAATCATTAAAACATTGGGTTGTCATGATAGTAGGAAATCTAGTACATCTGAATATAATTATTCCATTATCCTTTTTAGTAAAATAAAAAAAAGAATTGTTTTCAAAGTGATATGAAGATTCCATTTAAATAATTATATTATAAAATTCTAAACAATGTAAACATGACTTTCAATAATCCCAAAATAATATTAAATAATTACTAAAAAAAATTTAAGAAAATAATGATATAGTAAAAAAGGGTTTATGATCAAAGAGGGAAATAAAGGAAGTTGTATTTTAATATATTTATCGAAATCATTGGTACCTAAAGAGAGGAAAATTAATTGAAAAAATTTATTCTAAATAAATATTCCTATAAGAAGAAATGGCATGAGTTTCTTGATATGTAGTTTAAAATATTTCATAATCAGAAGCAGAAACATAAAAAATCGGAATAAACAATGAGATTGTTTGATAAAACCCTTTACACTTTGATAAAATTGAATTGTATTTAATTAAACTAAAATTTCATAAGAATAAATAAATTCATGATATTATATGTCAAAAGGGCTACATGCACACCTCAATAAATAATATAGGTTCGTAATATAACATATGTCCCAATTAAGAGAAATAGAGACAAAAATATATTACCACATTGGTATTAATTTAAATGCTAATCCCTAATAAATAATAAAATAATATTTAAATATAAATATTATCTAAATAAATATATTCATGATTAAAAAAGTTAATGGGTTTTATTACACACCACACAAATGAAATAGGCGTTGAATATGGGATACATCTCCAATAAGTAAAAGAGAGACTAGGAATACATTACCTTAAGTCTCAATATCCACAGAACATACTAAAACCCCATTTATAATCAATATATTTTTATTATAAATATATTAAATATCCATAATTATATATATCATACAATATATGATATACAAATTACATGTTATTACCCATTTGTTATCAAATTCTCGTTAAATTCAGGTTACGGGTAACAACTACTACATTTTTCATGAAATTTTTTATTTTTTATCTTCGTTCATATTAATTTTCTAATTTTAAAATAAATATTTAAATTTATAAATTAAATAAATATCATATATATTCATTTTATATTTAGTTATAGTGTAGCATAAAATTTAGTGAATAAAAATTAAATACTTTATTCATAGAGATAAAAGGTCATATGTATATCTTAATATTGTTTCCATTTTCATGATGGATTGAAATAAATATGTTTAAATTATATATTAAATTTAAAGATTAATTTTATATAATATTTTACATATGTTTATTTAATCATTTTCATTCAACATTCCAAGTAAACTGTACTTGAATAATGAATCACATCACTTCATGAGGCGGTAGTCAGCCGTACAAAAGGGTAAAATTATCGTATTCCCGCGAAATGGAAAGTAAGATTGTATATGTGATATAAAAATTAAATTACTATAATTATTTTAATAATATCATGTATATACATTAAATATATCCTTATAACAACCATGTAATGCATAAATAAAAATAGATCACATCCATTCGTGAGGCAGTGGAATGTCGTACACATAAGCATCATTATTTTCTCTAAGGGTGTGTTAGGTAAGAAGTTATATGTGCTATTATAACTAAATAGGTACAATAATATCATAATTATCTTATATAAACATTAAATCAATCAATATATCTTCTTTTAGAGGATGTGATGGAAGTCGAATTACATCAGTTTATGAGGTCGTAGTCTGCAGTACACTTGATAAACAATTTTATTTCAAATTTTATAGATGGGTATATGTATATAGGTTATGAAATCAAATTAAAAATATATAATTATATGGAATATTAGGTTCTTATTATAGAATCATAATTGAATAATATTTATTTGATTTAGAATAAGATGTAAAACAAAAAATGTATGTTTAAAAACATTACATCTTATTCGAACAACCTCTTTAGGTTTAATCTGAAGATATAACAGATTGTCTTTATGATATAAGAAATGTATATATGATATGGTTAGTTATTTAAGAAATATAGTTATCTTGTGAATTTATTAAATAAATTATTTTTTGATGTGTCATGTGGAGAGAAAAGTGTGTGAACATTATATGTGAGGTGAGAGTGGTACTTGTAATTTTTGAAATGTAAATGTTGTACCAACATTTTTCACATTAAAAAAGGAAAAAAATGGGATTTTAGCATTAAATATTGGTGATTAGGTAAAAATATATCCATTAATTCAGGGTTTTACATTTTTTGAGAAATTTTTAAGCCTTATCATTTTATTTTGACCATTAGTAAAGTCATATTTCCAATAACTGTAATAAATAATTTGTATTCATATTACTATTAATTATGAGTCAAAATTAATATTACCTTATTATATAATATAAAATATTTTAATTTCAAATATGGAATCTATTTTTAAATATTCAGATCACATTAGTGGGAAATTTTCATTTAAAATTAAACACCCATATTCGATGACAATGTGGATTTCCAAATACAAAATGATCAAATGTTTAAAATCTTTGTATACCAAAATTGAATATAAAATTGATTCCAATGTGATAAATGGGATTAATAGATATATAATTGAACTAATTCATGTGTTGAAATGAATTTAAAACAACTTTTATATTTTTATATTCTTTAAAAGAAATTTTAATTCTTTATAAAACATGTATTTTTAACTATTCATAAAAAATTATCTTTTCAAAAAATTTAAAAAAAATAACTCAAAGATATTTTTTAAATGTATATTCAAAAAATTTTGTTAATTATTTAAAAAAAATAGATATTATTAGATTTTATTTTATTATTTCTTTAAAAAATGAAATGAAAACATTTATTTGAGAAAATAGTAATTTCGAATCTTATAACAATTTTAATAAATTTTAATTGATATTTATTAATATATTTTCATTATATAAAATCATAATTATTATTATTCAATAATTGGTTATTGAAATTTATTCCTCTATGTTTACCAGTTTGGTTTTACTTCTCATATTTAAATAAGAATGTTTATAACATATCTCATTTTGTTAAAGCATATTGTCCCATATAACACTAGATAAATTCATTGTTGTTTGTAATACAAGATATACAAAAACATTAATGTACCAAAAATAATAATAATTCCTAAAAAAATTGGTTATTACATTATACAAAACATTAAAATAAATTTCCCCCGCCAAATTATCCATTATTATATAATGAAAATTGGATACTTTGACCTCATTATTCCCTCATGTTCCCTCATAGCTTCTTCAAATTGGGGTTTTTTATAAAACTATTGACTAAGGGAGTGTTATTATTTCACATAACATTATTTACATGATAAAAAATCTCAACTTGTTGTTCCCCATAATAAAGAACCACCTCCATAAATATGAAATCTAATTTCAATACATTTCAATGATCATGTATATAATTCATTTGGAGAGATCCATTGAACAAATACTGATCTCTAGATATATTTATTAGTGGCTCGAAATGATAATTTATTATCCAGATACTATCTCTACTCTCAAAAGGAATGATGTATCTAGGTCTTGACGTTCCTTTCTACGGAAACATCATAATATTTTTCAATGAATACATTTTTAAGAATACTTTTTCACTAACATAAAATTAAAGATCACATCGATGATTATTGGCGTAACATTTTTATCAAATTTCTTACATCCCTTACTTATTTTTGAATGGATATTACCTTCTCAACCATTTCATATGATATCTCAAGTCCCAATAGCTTTAATTATTACTAATTCATTCCAAAATGGTATATTTATATTATTTTATTCATATAGGTCTTCATAATTTGCTATATGAATGCTAGAGTGAGATCTGTTGTTGAATAAAAACTCATCTAGGTGATGTTTTTTATTTCAAAAAACTTTTATATACATTTAAAAATTTTCTTATCATTGCCTATAGGGTTTGAACTATTGTCTCAGACTGACTATCAATATAAGGGTGACAAATAGTGTTGAAACTCAAATATATATGAAGATATTTTTCGAGACTTTACAAGAACATCAAGGTAAACCGTGGATCCTGATCAAACACAATGGAATGTGGTATTCTATGCAACCTTATTGGTTCTCTAGAGACCCTAACCCCATGAGGTTGGACCTAATGCCAAATATAATTACATTGGAATATGACATAATTAATAGAATCCTAAATAACCAATCATTTTAGTGGTCTTGGTAAACTATATAGAATAATTATTCCCATATTGCATTTTAACACACATAAATAAAAAATTGTTTTGGAAAAGAATTTATTCCTTTTAATTTATCCTAGCATATATTTCATATTTAACTAAATAGAATCCTTGATAATGGAGATAAATAAGGGTGATCTTAAATACACTGTACATGTTAAGTAAAATATATGAAATAATGAATCAATAATCATAATCAACATGCAAAGGAAAATAACAGAGAAAACATTCCATTAGAATACATAGAAAAGTAATAATAAATTTTGAAAGATAAATAATAGAAAACTATTAAATTTAATCATTAAACTAATAATAGAAATCATCTAAATATTTTTTTGTAGTAAAAATATGATGGGTAATAATAACTAAATCATAATGAATGAAATTTTTAATTATCAAACATTGTTATTCCCTGCCAAATGATACCTTTAACAATAAGATATATCATCATAATAGTTTAAACAATACTGGGTGAAAACCAATTAGTTGAGTCTAGAATACTGATTCATCCCATTGGGCTTCGATTTCATCGAGGAGATTTCACTAACTGGCCCCCAACCCTTATCTTCCATGTCCAAATCATTCTACATATATCAAATAATCTATTTAATCCATAGATAATTATTCCTAATAGAATATCTGTATTGAGTAAAAGATACAAATTTATCAATATTTCCTTATTAAATAAACTAACAGGAAAAGTAAAAACAGTATGTAAAAATGGTATACATTTTAGGAATTAATTATATCCATGATAAATAATGTGTATATTTAGGGAAATTTATTGTTATTTGATAATAATAATGTGAATAAAACAAGGTGATGTTAATGATGAAATAAATGACTCAAGGATGTTGATTTTAATACTATCCTTGGTCCAAATAAACTTAATCCATCCAAATAAATAATAAGGATTCTATCAATAAGACATTTACCCATTGGAGTAAGAATACAGATTTTAATCAGTGATGAATATAAAATACCATAAAAACATCTTTAAAACATTTTTGAGGATAATATATTTTTCATCTTCAAAAACATCGTGAAAATAGTTTTCATTTAAAATCAATATTTAAACAATTTTCATAAAAAAAATTATTATAAAATTTGAATGTAATATTCAATGAAAAGATGGTAGGTAATTTTGTAAAAGGTAAAAAGAACATTCCAATGGCACTCTAAAATGATAAAAAAGTACAATATTTGAAAAGATATAAGATTATTCTTCTCAATAGTTTTTGTAAAAAGGAATAATGGGGTAAAATATTAATTTAATAAATCATTTCTAATGGTTAAAATATTTTTTTCAAAAAATGAAATTAAATATTTGTAAGAAATTTTTTTTACCAAAGAGAGAAATGAAGACAAATTTTATTAAAATGTTTTTTCAATATATTAAGTAAAAATGATTGGGAAAATGGTACTATCACATGAAATACATCATAAATAATTATAGAATAATAAAATTAAATCTTTTATTAAAAAATTATAAAATAGTTTCCTTCAATGGAAATTCATTTGTAAATAATCATGAATAACATGAGATCTGGAAGTAAACCTAAAAGAGATTATAACATTAAAGTGAGAATCGAACAATTAATATTTTATGTGTATAAACTATAAATCCACATAAAACATGTGTATATAGAAAAATATATATTCATAATTTATTTCACTCATAATCATATAATCTTAGTGGAAATGATGATGTAGTATAATACAATAAAAGGAATTGAGTTATTAAATTCGTTTCCATGTAGGAACTCTTAATTAAAATCCATTTAGATGGAATAATTAAAATTAACACATAAAATTCCATAAATATATAAATTTTCAAAAAATTACATGTCATAAGGGAAAATATAAACCATATAAAATAATATGGGTCCATAACTTTAAACTAAGCCTCAATGAAATGAAATTGAGATGGAATCCCTTACCGCGCACCTTCCAATTTTTTTAACTTGAATTAACATAATATATAATGGTTTTAAAAATAAATTTTACATATTATAGAACCAGATTAAGATTTATTATATCATATAGTATCCTTTGGTAATATCTTAACACTCATTTATTAATAATCATTCATTATTTTCAATATTTCGAGTGTTTATATCGTTGTTTTTTATGTATTTTTTGACCTATTATTTTTTGTTACTATTAAGTATATCATTATTTTATCATATCCAGAATTTAAATCATGATGTATATATCTTATATATTCATTATATATGTATACATATATTAATCCAATTTGATTATTTACGGGAAATTGAATGCAATGTTCATAGAGACGCTAGGTCATACGTACGCATGCATGCTGCTCACATTTTTTTATTATATTAGAAGAAAATAAGTAAATTAAATATATGTATATTATTATTAAAATATCATTTTTAGGTCATATATATCATTTATATTTATTAAATTCATTTATAAAACAATATATGTAATGATTTAATGAATCAAGTCGCTTTGAGGAGGCGGTTGTTCACATGCACAAACGATATAACCGTATACCCACAAAATGGAAAAAATAAATTCATGTATTATATAATAATTCATGATTCATAATGAAATTATTAGTATCATATATATATATATATATTTAATATATAAACATTATTTACATCAAAATTCCCAACCCTGAACGACAATATTGGAAGAATGAGTGACATGGGTTCGTGAGGTGGTTGTCCTATGTGCACATGAACGACAGTTGTGTATCCCATTTGATGTAAATGTGTAATTTTTTTAGTATTATACTTAGAATAAAAACATATAGGTACATTTAAGTTACTATGTTTATTATATAAGCCTCAGTTTTAAATTATACGAGGTTTGGAGAAGGTAGTAAAACCAACTTTCTTGTTCTAGAACAATACCTATAATTTAGGTACTTCCTTTTGGTTTATAAAACTTTCTTTATTGAGATTTATTTATATAAAAATTATATTCTAAGATGATTTTAGGGATGGCTTTATTTTATGTTTGAATAGTTTTTATGATAAAATGGATTTATAGGTGCGAATAAGTGAGGCGGTGAGTGCCCTTTTATAGTGGAGTTGCATTCTTATAAATACAAAAATTTAAACACTATTGCGAGGTATCATGTACATAATGTATCTAAAATATGGAATATATATTTATCCAAGAAGTTATATGGTTTTAATATATCAATAAAATGGATTCTTAAAAATTTTCTAGGTTATTTATCACCTTATGAATAACGTTTAACCACTAAGGAAACTCATTTTTACATTAATCAACATGGTTAACATTAATAGTTTTCACTAATAATTTTGGTAAACAATTAAGATGAATATATAAGAAATTATTAATTATTCTTATTCAAAATATGGAATATATTTTTCTAAATTTAAATCATATTATTTTAATCTATTCATTAAAAATTAATCCCACAAAGGAGATGAGAAAACTGGTTTTTTGTGTGAAAATATTTAATGGTTTAATAAGTATTTATATCTTAATTCGATATAAAAAATTACTACAATAACCAAAATTGAATTAATAGTCATAAAATTTATCTAATATTCTTTTTAAAAATAATAAAAAATATATTATATCCTTATAAATTATTTAAATTAAATATTTATTTTCAATTAAAATTCAGTACTTTTTACTATTCATCAAAAAATAAAACATCCCAGAAAAATCCTAATAAATCTCTATAAAAATATTTTGACATTAATATTTCAATAATAATGTTTATTATGTGAAATAAAATTTTTGAAAGTTCAAAATTTAGTTTTAAAATAAGTGTTTTATTAAATGGAGAAAAGGCATCCTTTAGAAAAATATAGTTTGTTATGCATAAAATTGGATTTGTTCTAATATTATTCAAAAAACCTATTTAATTACATTCCCACCACTTTATTAATTTTATAATATATATTTTACATTAATATAATTATATAATTTTTATTAATATTATTTATTAAGAAAAATTTCATTTGGTTACATAAAAACTGTTCTTTATAAAAACATTTCTTTTATATTCAGTTGGTTTTTATGTTGATTTATAATTAATTGGATACAAATAAATTTAGCCATATATATTTATATGTTATTTAATTATATTATCAGCCTAAAATTTAATGAATATTTTATACCTTATAATATTAAATAATAATAATATGAAAATTTATTTTTGTTTGGTAAAAATGGATCTTGCTTGTAATGAAGAATTAAAAAAAGAAGTTGTTGTTGTGTGTAATGCAAGCTCAGTACAGATTATTTTCATTGAAATCTATAGAATATATTTACTTCTTTTAAAATAGTAAATATATTTTTAATTCTATGTATTTTATATTACTGTATAAGCTTTTTTATGTCATACGCACTATAGAATATGATATTCCTTTTTTAAAATTTCAGGGTGTTACATTCTCCCCACCTTAAATAAATTTTAATTTCAAAATTTAAACATTTTCTAAGTAATCTAGGGATTGATATATTAAAATTCACATGTGTAAAAACCCACCTATTTAAATAGAAAATAAAATATCCTCGTAATAAGATATAATGGGAAGAATAATCGCCTAACAGAATAACATATAAATATATCTCTTCATAAGTGAACATTAGTGGGGTGTAAACATTAGTACATTAAGTAAAAACATAAAAAATTTATAAAGAGTTATTGATGTCATTGATCAAAAACAAGTGAATGATAAATGGATTTTTGAGGGCCTCTAAATTAATAAATATGATATTTCCGAAAAGGTTATTTATCTCATTACAAATGATGGTAATAGGATAGAATATTATTTCACAGTCCTTTTTCTAAAGTTGAGGAGCTCCATTAACACCTAATATTATAATGAAATATAAATAATATATATATTTATATTTCAATAACACAAATAACTCCTATAGTCATGGTTCAATAAATTTTATATTTATTCCCTTTATTCAATTAAATGAATATCAATAAATGAATTTAATTATTCTAAATTATATAAGTACTAAAATATACTTTTAACATATCCTCAAATCCTTGAAATAGTGACAAGTAATTTATTTTTCTCACTAAATATTTGTAATATGGTTAATACATTCATCAGTAACATGGAAAATTAATACTAACGGTTCATCATTTATTTTTGTTCATCAAATATATTAACTAAAAACAATGACTCATAAAACATGACATCATGTATTCCAGGGGTAGGCATGAAACCCTTTTTATTCTATGGTCATAGGTTCAATCCACACAACCTCACCTAATGGAACTGGTTTCCACGAAGCATGTGGGTTGTACTAATTATATACTACACTAATATAATACTTAAAATGTTTCCCAAAATTATGTGGAAATAATAGAAATGAAATTAATCATTAAATAACAACTATCTATTCTTTTAAATAAATTTTTTTTAAGGTCTAATGATATTATTTATATATCAACCCTAAATAATTTTAGTACCTTTAAAAAAATCTATAAGATGTAAATTAATTATTACTGAAATTTGTCTTACACTAAATCATGTAGTAAACTTGTAGTTATATTTCCCTTGATTTAATCTAAAATATCATTATTCTAGATAGTCTCCGACAACATAAAATCTAAAAATTGGTGTTTAATACATTTCACATATGAAAAATCATAAACTCATATACACATGATGTTATTCAGAATTCATAAAATAATGAAGTCATATATGATTATAAAATTTAATAGAATCCTTTTCTATTTAATTATTCTTGTAACCGTTAAACTATTGATAAAACACATCAATAATTCATTTCATGAATCACAATACATAAGTACATTATCCATTTTATTCCACTTAGTTCCTTCATCGGTATACTTTTTAACCTTGGTCATTCATTATAACTATCTATTCTAATCCTATATAATGGTTAGTAATTAAAATGTAAATCATCCTAAGAATATCCCCAAGAGTGTCAAAAAGTGCATTGTAAGGCTCATTATCATGTACCATGTAACACTCAATTCATTCATAGTGATCCATTGTCAGAGTTAGTACCACTGTGTACAGATTTTCAAGAACCAAATCCATATGAATCATTTAGAGGAGGAGGTATTTCTAGGATAAACCACATAAAATATAACTTAACAAAACATTAGGATGTTCTTTTATACTTATAATCAAGGATTATCAGAGGGTTATGTTTCCTAATCCATTTTTTTTAAATTGAGTTCCTAAGGATTCTTCTAAACATATTTTGATACCAATAGTAGTTACCTAACTCTAGTAAGCACAAAGTCAGTTCTTACTACAACTAAATTTCCATATGATACACAAAAATTAATCTAGAATGATGGATTTGAATATTAGTCTTGTAAATCATGATAAATATATGATTTACATATTATATATTTGTAAAAAAAATTAAATCATATTTTCTTTGAAATAAATGTTTTCAATTTAATATATCATTTCTTATAGTTCTTGGTACAATTCATGGAATCCTAGAAAATGTAAAAAATTATGCTGATCTCAAACTCCCAGTAGAATTTAACTACAATTAATGAAATAAGGAATCAATCATCAAAATAAATATCACATGGTAAATAATGAAGCACACATTCAATTTAAATAACTGGATATTGGAAAATCAATATAGAAAGATAGATAATGGAAATATATACCATTTATTTAATGAATTCAAAATGAAATGCATCCATATATTTATACATAGTTAAAATATCATGGATAATAGTTTCTAAATCTAAATGAAAGTAATTCGTAATTATCGACCACCATGTTTCCCAGGAACATGATACATTTACCTTAAATATCTATCCTCCAGAGTGTTTAAAACAAATTGGGTGTAAAATTATTTGCAGATACTAGAAAACATATTCAACCCATGAGATATTTGATGCATGGAGGAGATTCAATTAACAGGCCCCCAACCCATGTCATTCAAGGAAAAATTATTCCTCATATATCGAATAATCGATTTAGTCCATCAAAAATGTGCCTTATCAAATATCTGTATTGAGTAAAAGATAAATATTTATCCATATTTCCCCAATTAATCAAATAATTTTAAAATTATATAAATTATGTAAAAATTGTATATGTGTTAGGTAATAATTATATCCATGATAAATAATGTATATATTTTGGGGAAATTTAAGGTTCAATGATCACCAAAAAGATAATAATAAATGGGGAAGTTAATAATGACATAAATGATTCATCGATGTGAATTTAAATACTATACGTGGTAAAAATAATCATTATCCATATAGTTTAAGAATAAATATGTTTTCAATATGACATATACACATTTAAGGAATAATAATGGTTGTTGTCAATGATGAAATAAAAATAACATAAAAAGGTCGTCTGAAAATGTTTTTGAGAAAAATATAATTTTAATCTTGAAAAAAAATCAAAAAAAAAATTATTTAAAAATAAATTAAAAAAATCATTAAAAATTTTATTTTTTAAATTTTAAAGTAATATTTAATGAATTGACTACGAGAAATTATTTTGAAGGTAAAAATTATATTCCTTTTGCATTAGAAAAGGTAAAAAAATTGACTTATTTGGATTTTAAAAATATGTTTCATTAGATGTTTTTCTAAAATTAAGAAAAGTGGTAAAAAAATATTTTAATAAATACATTTTTTATTAAAAATAATATATATTTAGAAATTAATTGTTGGAAGGAAATCATATTTTTGGTCGAACAGATAAATGATGTTGGATTTGAGTAAAACATTCCATGATAATATTAAGTTCCAAAGAGTGTAAAAATGGTACTATCACATTAAAAGTATCATGAATAATTATATTAGAAGAAAATTAATGGGTTTATTAATCAATTATCAAATATTTTCCTTTTGTGGAAATACATGTTTATTCATTCCAAAATGAAATGAGATTGTGAAGTTATCCATAGAAAAGATTATAACATTAAAGTTAGAATCTACCAACGAATAGATTATTTGTTTTAAATTTAAACCCACACAAAATAGGTGAAAATACAAATATATATTCCAAAATAATTTCACACATAATCATATAATATTTACAATAATAAAGAAATAGTATAACTCAATGAAAGGATGTAGTTATTGATTCTTGTACCATTATATAACTCTTAAATCAACTACCCTTTGAGGAACATATTAAAATTAAAAAATAAAATACCATTAAATATTGATTATTCATGATATTATATGTCAAAGGGTAGTATATAAACAATATAAAAGAAACTATTTGTATAACATTATAATATAGCTCAATGAAATTAAATTGAGATGAAACCCCAAACATCATGCTTTTCTTTTGGTTGTACTAGATTTATACTATTGTATAATGGTTTTAAAAATGTTAAAAACTTATTAAATAACCATAATAAAATTTTATATATCATATATTATCCTTTTATAAAATATTATCACCCATTTGTTAAAAATATTTCAATATTTTCACTCTTTCCTGTGTTAATCTCTTTTTTTCTAGTAATTTTTGACTTACTATATTTAATTCCTCTTACATAAATCATGATTATATCATCTACATAATTAAAATAATTATTTATATATATTACATATTTAATATATATATATTTATAGTCATTCATAAAATTTTGTGATAGAAATTGGAATGCACCTTTTAGAAGATGGAAGGACATACATACCCATGAACGCTGCTCGAATATTCTTGTCGTATTAGAAGAAGGAAAATTAAATGACCTATTTTAAAATTATTATACTAGTATATTTTTAGCTCATATTTAACACATGTTTTTATTTAAATCATCTCTAATACATTCCATGTAAATCATCAACAAATAATATCAATTTGAGAAGGAGGTAGTCCACACATTTACTAATGATGTTATCATATTCCCACAAAAAGAAAATCATTATGATATGTATTATATAATAATTATTGAAGAATAATAAAGTCATAAATTACACATATATTATATATAAACTACAAATCCCTCATTATACCCATCCTTTTAAGGTGGTAATATAAGAATGAACAATATATGTAAGTGAGGTGGTAGTATGCCATAAAAACGAACGATGATTTAATATCCCATTTGATAAAAGTGTGTGAATTTTTATATTATCACCATAAAATTACAATATCTAATTAAAATTAAGAGACAATTTTTATTATACAATAACAATATACTATAATTGAAGTTGTGGATAAGGAAATAAAACAAAAGTTCTCATTGAAGAATGTTACCTCTTCTTCGGGTAACTTATTTTTGTTTATACCAAAATCCTTCAATTGTTTATATTCTATCCACCAAAATATTATATTATTAGTTGAGTTATTTTGGAAGTTTTCTGTGGTAGGTTTTGTATAATAAAAATTTATTTAGTGGTGTGTTGAAGGGAGGGGGTGAGTTCTCTTTTATAGTATACGATTAGTGGAATTATTGTAATTACCAAAAGATAACCTATATTGGGAGGTCTACATTACATCATGTGCCTACAGTAATGAACCATTTTACATATATGATTTAATATATTCTAAATATGTCAATACAATGAGTGTTTTTCAAATTTTTAGGTTATTTTTCACCTTAATAATAATGGTTTACCACAAAGTAAACACATTTTAAACTTAATCTATGTGGTTAGATTTTAACGTTTTCACAAAAAAAATTAGTAAAAAAATAATTTGACGTTATTAGAACATATAAATAATTTTTTTATATGGATTCCATTTTACAAAATTAATGGATAATTAGTTGTACAAATTAATTAAAAATCAATCACACAAATGGTACGAGAAAGCTGGTTTAAAAGAGAAAATGTCGAAATTTTACTTGGTTTATATATCTAAAATAAATAAAAAATGCATAAATTGACATATATTGGATTAATAGATAAAAAATTGATATAACATGACTTTAAACCCAGTTTAAAATATAATTTATCTTTATAAATTATTTAGATGAACATTTAGTTTTCAATTAAAATTTTGTTTTTCACTATTCATTAAAAGTTGAAACTTCTCAAAAAAACCAAAAATATCACCCTATGATAATTTTTTTAAATTACCCTTTCAATGATTTAGTTTATTATTTCAAATAAAATTTATAAATGGGTATAAATTTATTTTTTAAGCAAGTGTGTCATTAAAAGGTGAAAAAATAACCTTTAGAAAAAATACATCATTTATGAGTAAAATTGGCTTTTTTATTTTTATCATATTTGAATCAAATATTTTTTATTAATGTAAAAAACCTGATTTAATATATAATATATAAGTTTTATTAATATCAATCAAAAATTTTGATTATTTTAATTTATTCATATAATTTTTCTTTGGGCACATAAAAAAATTTCTTTATAAAAATATTTACCTTATATTCAATTGGTTATTATATTCATTTCAAATTAATCATTTAATAATTAACACAACCAAAAAATATTAAAATTTAGTTAGTTATATTAATAACTTCTAATTTAATATCCTGGAAAAATATTAGTTAATTGAAGAATACATTTTTAATGATATATTTTTGTATGGTAAAAATCAGTCTTTCATGTAACACAAGATTTCAAAGGACTTTATTATTCCATGTAAAGCAATATAAATTGGTATTGTGTGAATATTAAGCTATAGAATATGTTCAATTTATTGAAAATATTAAATATATTTGAAATTATTGAGATGTTATATTACCTTCTAAACATGTTTTTCTTTGTCATACTCCCTATCAAATATGATTTTAATGTTTTGAAATTTCAGGGTGTTACAACTTTATTAATGCATATCCTAGTAAGATGATATAGGGATGAATCTTCTCTAATAGTGATTATGTTTGATGAATTTTTAACGAGATATAATACAAACGATATAGGATTATTCCATTTATATTTTGATTGAAGTCCGAATAAAAAAAATCTGTAGTGATGTGTTCCATTTACATTCTGGTATGAAACATGATCAGAGCATCCCTTAAATTTTTACTTTTCAACCTAAAATTTTTGAGATTCAAACCATTGAGATTTATTCTCATAAATATTTATCTTCATATTTTCTATCAGTACCCGTCCCCCGGGGCCCATGGCGTGACTACCCCCAAGCCTGCCTTCCATAGGCAATGGGATGGAGACAAGCACCGAAGGCGTATTCCCTAAAACTGGGAAGGCATTGCCTTTATAACCTGTAAACACATGCAACCAAACACACAGAAAGATACAAACTCAAGAAAACTGTATAGTAAATACTGCGAGTACAATATGAAAAAGGGGCCAGAATACAAGCCCAACAGGGAAGTACAAGAAACTAAAATTATAAGTATACAGGATCAAGAAGGAAGACATCTGATGTGTCATCCTACGAGGATCCTACCTGAAGGGTAGGTAATGTTCACCTCCTCCGCATTCCACGTCTGTCCGCCTCCTCCATGGACCAAATCTTCATATGGTCTACCTTTGGGCACAGTCCAGTCCTAGTACCCTCAGTCTCGATCAACGATGTCTGTCGTCTGCACCGAACACAAGAAGGTGCGGGCATAGACTGTGCAAGGGTGAGTATAACGATACTCAGTAGGGACCTCGAGACCCTCAATGTCTTACAAAATCTAAATAGGATAAATCACAAAGCATGACCTCAACTGTCAACCCTACTTAGGTATATTCCCATATATACAACTATGTTATCAAGTATTCCCATATCAATCATGATGAAACACAAGGTCTATCCCAAAATCCCAAAGCTCAACTTTTCCCCAAAGGAAAGAAAATCAAAAATTCAAGTACCAAACATGTACGCCACACAAGATAATACCACCAAGGTATCACCACGAAGGAATGTACCACATAGGTACGAACTCATCTCACACCAGGTATAACTTAGGTATGGTAGTAGAAATGATTAGTTACAGCTACTAAATCATATTTCTCTTTTAAGAGGCTCTACTGCTAACCTAAAAAGAATCTGTAGGAGGTGACCCACATAGGATTGATAGGAGATAACCCACATAGGATCGTTAGGAGCTGACCCACACAAGATTTCTAGGAGGTGACCCACACAGGATCACTAGGAGATGACCCACACATGGATTGCTAGGTGTTGACCCACACAGGATTGCTAGGAGTTAACCCACACAGGATCCCTAGGACCTCACCCACACAGGATCGTCATGAGATGACCCACACATGATTTCTAGAAGCTGACCCACACGGGATTTCTAGGAGCTGACCCACACAAACTCACTTGGTGCTGACCCACATAGGATCAATAGGAGCTGACCCACACAGGATATCAAGGAGCTGACCCACACAGGATCACTAGGAGCTGACCCACATAGGATCTCTAGTAGCTGACCCACACAGGATTGCTAGGGGATTGGCTACACAAGATTGGTAGGAGCTGACTCAATGAAACCAAAAGAAAACATTTCAAAACACACAAGCTATTAGTGTTTTTGTGCACTGAGTCAAAAATCAGAAGTTAGGGTCCTGGTGTATGGATACGTCGGCCACCTCACCAACACTGGATTCCCCAAACTGACAACCATACTCACCACACTTAATAATATATCCGTTAAAAAGATCATAGTCTAATTTTCTATGGTAGAACTGATTCCTCTTATACAAATATGTCACGACCCATGCTCTAGGGCCTATCCCGTGACTACCCCAAGCCCTCCTTCAATAGGATTTGTGATGGAAACTAGCACCGAAGGTGTATTCCCTAAAATTGTGAAGGAATTGACTTTATAACCTATAAACACATGGAACCAAGATCACAGCAAGATACGAACTCATGAAAACTGTATAGTAAATTGTGCGGGTATAATAAGAAAAAGGGTCCATAATACAAGCCCAACTGGAGAGTACATGAATCTGAAAGTATATGTAAACTAGAGAAAAAAGGAAGATAGTTGTTGGGTCCTCCTTCGAGGTTCCTACTTGAAGGGTTGGTACATATTTCCTCCTCATCACTCCACGTCCATTTGCCTCCTCCATGTACCGACTCATCGTATGGTCCACTTCCGGGCACTTTCTAGTCCTAGTACACTCAGTCTCAATCAACGATGTATGTCATCTACACAAAACACAATAAGTAGCAGTCATATCTTGTGAAGGTGTGAGTATAATGATTCTCAGTAGGGACCTCGAGACCTCAAGGTCTCACGAAATCCACAAAGGATAAGCCTCAAATCATGAAGTCAACAGTCATCACTACTTATGTATATGCCCATACATATTTCTAAGTTATCAAGTATACCCATCTCAACAATGAAGAAACATAGGGTCCAACTCAAAATCCCAAAGATCAACTATTCCAAAAAGGAAGGAAAACCACAAAGGCAAGTAACACATAGGTACGTTACATAAAAGAATAGCACAAAGTTATTACCAGTATAGAAACTACCACACAAGTATGAACTCAGCTCATACCAGGTATAAATAAGGTATGGTAGTAGAGATGATTAGTTATAGCTATTAAATCATCTCATTTCATTAAGTGGATCTACTACTAAACTACACAGAATCTCTAGGAGATGACCCACATAGGATCGCTAGGAGCTGATCCACACACGATCGCTAGGAGATAACCCACACATGATCGCTAAGACCAGACCCACAGAGGATCACTAGGAGATAACCCACACAAGATTTCTAGGAGTTGACCCACACAAGATCGCTAGGAGATGACCCACACCAGATCTCTAGGAGCAGACCCACACAGGATCTATAGGAGCTGATCCACACAGGATAGCTAGGAGCTTACCCACACAAGGTCACTAGGAGCTTACCCACATAGGATCGCTAGGATCAGACCCACAAAGGATCGCTAGGATCTGACCCACACATGATCCATAGGAGATGAGCCACACAGAATCACTAGGATCTAACCCACACAAGATTTATAGGAGCTATCCCACACAGGATCACTAAAAGCTGACCCACATAGTATCGCTAGTCAGTCTTCTCGTCACAGCCAGCTATTGTGTTCCCGCACCAGGCTTCCTTGTCTCTGTGAGAGTCTTCTCCCCAAGCCACTGGTCTATTCTCCAAATTCCATGATGTCCCATGAAGATGTATCCCAAATGTCCGCCATGTCATAGGGGTCTCAATGCAACAGACGGTGCGCCAATCAGACGCCCTGTCTGTGAGTTATTAACTATTTAGTCCTGAGGGCCCAGTTGGATTTGTGCTCGATCTAGCTAGAATTTACCCCATCCATATCAAAAACTTTATTGGGGTATACCAAAAGTACCCTCATGATCCAAGGTTTCTGGTGCAGCAGATGGGTTGTCATTTCGACACCGTATGAGGGAGATATGTGGAATAAAAAATCTTGTTATAATAATAATATTATTATTGCAGTTTTCGTGGACCTGAGCCACAAACCATAATTTATTATTCAACATTAGAATTAAATCGGCCTTCTAAATTTCAGGATAACATCGCCACTTACAGTACGTCATTTGGACATCGAATGCATGAGTTATGGATGGTTGAGGATTTAATAATAATATATTATTATTATTATTTGAGCATTTCGGGTACCTAATCCAAAAACCTAAAAAAGAAATCTAATATTGGACTCATAATTTACGTCTCGATGACAGGGTCGTTCAGCCATTGATGGCTCGTGAAACTGAGGTCGCACGAAGAATTTATGGTCAAAACACGATTTACCCATCAAAAATTAAAAAAATAATATTTTAATATTATTATTAATATTTTGTTTTAAACCTTCCATGTATTACATTGCATCTCCCTTGTTTTTCAATTTGAGCACATATCCCTCTTAATTGGAACCTTATATTCATTTTTAATATATATATATCAAAATATTTATGTTTCTCTCTACAATCTAATTCTATCTTCATTCAGGGTTTTTCCATCTTTCGCATGGCCAGACTGCCGCCATAACCTCCAGCTACCCATGACATGGAACCTCCAGACTACCGCACCGCATGGACGCTGCGTCCCAGTTGTCTACCACCGCTGCACATCACACTGTCTACTTCAACCGAAGCTGCGCCATAAACACACACTAGAAATCACACCAACACATCACACCTTCTGTGGGCCTCCATATCTTCATTCTAAACCAAAAAAATATACAGATCACATATTCATGATCCTTTGGTCGACAACTTCACGTCCATATGTCACGCTAAATAGAATATTTTTTTTCCAGCAAAAATAAATATTTGGCTGCCTCCTTCCATAACCCATTGTATCTTCGGTCCAATCCAAAAAAAAAAAAAAAATGATCGCATATTTGTGATCCCTGCGTCGAGGGCTTCGCATCCATATATTGCGCTCAACAAAACTCTATGTTTCCAATGCCAATAAATATTAGGTATTGTAGAACGTATGAAGAATGTGCGAAGAACAAAAAGAAATAAACTCATGATTTATGTGCGGGACAATGGACATGTTCGTTTGGCCATCATCGTCGTGAATTTAGAATATTATGAATCAATAAAAAAATTTAAACATATATAAAATTCCCTACCTTCATTTTCAATTGGATGTGGTGCGAGGAAGAAGACAAAGTTGATGAGATGGGGACATTGGCATTCATTGCCACTGCAAGATTTTTTTGATCCAGGATCAAGCACCATCCTCATTCTCCGATTCTGGATGATTCTCTTCATTTTAGTGGATGTTCCAGGCAACAGAGCAGCTAGCCGATTTTTTGAAATCCTTGGTGGATTGAGAAGGAGTAGCTTTTCTTCAGTCTCTTATAGTCACCCCATCACTTTTTCCTCGAGTTAGGGAGGCGTAGCATGGGAACGTTGACTACAAGGCTCGACATGCTTAGATATCCTCAGGACAGACACCTGATAGATTTTCTAAAGGTGGTGAGCACGCCGTCCTCTTCAGAGGGCATACCATGGTACTGGTGACACTTTCGAAGAAGGTGTTGAGGGAGTTCTACACGTCCCCTCGGGCGCTATAGCCCGTGTGGTGGAGATGTACAAGGACCTTAATCATCAGTACTGGTGGTTAGGGATGAAGAAAACAGTGGAAAATTTTGTATCATGATGCCTCACTTGTTAGCAAGTGAAGACTACACAGAGTTGGTATAAGTCTTATGCTGACAAGATGCAGAAACCCTTGGAGTTCTAGGAGAGGAACCACATATTCTTGCGAGTCTCTTCCCCAAAGGGACTATGAAGATTTGACCAAGGCGAAAAGTTATCACCGAGGTTTATCAGTCCTTTTCTAATACTTTAAGGGAAAGGCGAGGTAGCATACCACATGTCTTTTCCACTGAACATGGAGAGGGTGCATGACGTCTTCCACGTATCTCAACCGAGGAGATACTTGCAAGACCCATCTCACATCATCGACCACGTCGAGCTAGACTTCGACGATGGGGTGACGTTTATAGAGGTTCCAATGGAAATTGAGGATTGATAGGAGCATATCCTTCATAGGAGGTTGACACCTCTAATGCACGTATGTTGGTAGCATGGGATCCTATAAGAGAGCACATGCGAGTGGAAGGCTCAGATTCATGCCCAATACCCTCTTCTGGTTGTTTTTCATTTGTTTTGGCTTTCGATGATGTAAAGCCCTAATGTGGGTAGAATGTAATGTCCTTGAAATTATGTATAATTTTTTTTAATTATATAGAATTATTTAGAGACCTGAAAATATGAGGGCGCGTGATTCTGAGGCCAGGAGCGCCTGGAATGATTCATCGAAGTTTGGTTTAGTTTTAATTAGCGTGTGTAAGCAGTTTTTCTGAAAAAGTAAAATATCTCTTAAACAGTAACTCAGATCAGAAATCCGATGGGACTGTTGGGTTCTGTATGATGATTTTTTCCTAGGTGCGACTTATGTTTAGTCAGTGTGGTCCTCCTGTGAGAAATCCCAAAAATGGAATAAATGTAAATAAAATATTTAAATAAATTATTTTATTTTTTCAACAGCTTATAACTCACAAATGGTAGCACGGATTGAAAATCAAAAACCACCACTATACTCATGAGTCCATTTTTTATTTATGTAGATACTAACTTTGGCTGACGCATGCCACAAGTTAATGTTAGTTTTTGGCCGTAAAGAAAATAATAAATTGAAAAATATTTAATTGTAAAATTCATAACATTTAAATGGTAGCTCGGATATAAAATATGAGAGTATAGTTGGGTTTGTTGGAGTGTATTTCACTTAGGAAAATCCTAACCTTGACTGGTGCGGGTCAACGGTGACTGTTATAATTTTTCTAAACTTTTTTTCGGGTACGTTCAGTAAACGCGCGAGCGGTGTTTTATAACATTTGAACCGATTCTTGGAATTTAAATCTGAGGGCACCGTTGAACTCACACTGCTGATATTCGCTTATGGAGCCCTTTAACTTGACCGCAGTAGGTCAAGGGTCAATGTTGGTTTTAATGAATTTCAAGGGAGAGATAAAAGAATAATAAAAAAATAATGAACAACTTTTATTTTATTTTTAAAACCTCCCATGTGATCTTTAGTGGTGGGGACCACCTGAACTAAAAAACCCCAATTTAAATTCAAAGAATGGGGACCGCTCGACCCTTAAACTCCCCCTTTAATGAGAGAAAACTTCAGGTTTTCCTCCCATTGATGTTCCAACTCAATTAGATTATTTAAAAAACCTATTTGGAACTTCACCATTTTGTTAGAGGATTTTTGGAAAAAGGGAGAGCTCTGGAGAAATTGGAATGATATTCTTCAATAAATAAAATCCACTACAACGAAGAGAATCCTCCGGAATCAGAGAACGAGGAGGACGCTTGAGCCCGGATCAGAATCATCTTGCGGGAGCAATGAACACCAACATCACCATATCATCTACTTCGTCTTCTTCTTCATGACACCTCCAATGGAAAATTGAGGTAGGTGTTTTTATATATATTATAATTTATTTTATAGATTCTTCATATCCTAAATTCACAACAATTATGGCCAAACAAACATGTTCATCATCATGAATATAATCGACGCTCCACTTTCATTGTATTCTTCGCACATTCTTCGTGTGTTCTTTACTACCTAATAGTTATTGGTGCTAGAAACACAATGTTTTGTTGAGCGTGACATATGGACGTGAAGACCTCAATGTAAGGATTGTAAACATGTGATCATTTAATTTTTTGGTCTTGTAACGAAGCCTCTATGGCTCGTGAAAGGAGGTGGCCAAATATTTTTTGGCACTGGAAACACAATATTCTATTGAGCGCGACATTTGGACATAGATCCCTCGACCATAGGATCACGAATATGTAATAATTATATTTTTTGTGTTTAGAACTAAGATGTGGTGACCCACAGAAGGGGCGATGTGGCGGTGTGATTTCTAGTTTGTGTTCAAGGAGCAACTCCGGGTGAGGTAGACTGTGCGATGTGCGGCGACGGAGGACAGCCGAGAGGCAGTGTCTAGGCAGTGTGGCAGTCTAGAGGCACCATGGCTCGGGTAGCCGGAGGTGGTGGCAGCGGTCTGACCATGTAGAAGAAGGAAAAATCGTGAATGAAGATGGAATTAGATTGAAAAGAGAAACATAAATATTTTGATAGATATATTAAAAATGTACATAAGGTTCCAATTAAGAGGAATTCTCTCTCAACATGAAAAACAAGGGAGATGCAATCTAATACATGGAAGGATTAAAATAAAATATTAATAATATTAATAAAATATTATTATTTAAATTTTTGTTGGGAAAACAATGTTTTGACCGTAACTTCTTCGTGCGACGTCGGTTTCATGAGCCATCAGCGGTAGTACAAAACAGACATCGATACATAAATTATGAGTCCAATATTGGATGTCTTTTCTAGGTTTTGGGATTGGGTTCCTGAAATGCTCAAATAATAATAATATATTATTATTGTAAAATATTCGACCATCCATAACTCCTGCGTGCGACGTCCGAATGACTTACCAAAAGTGGTGACGTGATCCTGACATTAAGATGGTCGATTTAAGTCTAATGTGGTATATAAAATTCTGTTTTGTGGCTCAGGTCCACGAAACACCCAATATTATTATTATTATTATTATTATTATTGCAAGATCTCGTATTCAACATATCTCCCTCACACGGTGTCAAAATGAAGAACCATCTGCAGAACTATTAACCTTGGATCGAGACAGTCCTTTTGCTTTACCCCGCTAATGTTTTGGATAAGGATGAGGTATAGTCGGGTTGGATCGAGCACAAATCCAACCGGGCCCATGAGACTAAATGTCTAATAACTCATAGATCATGCGTCTAATTGATGCACCGTCTATTGTATTGAAACCCCTATGACGTGGAGTCCCTTTGAGATACATATTTGTGGGACATTGAGGCAGTTGTGGTATTGACCAGTGTCATGGGGAGTGGACTCTCCCGAAGACGATCAAGCCTAGTGAAGGAACACAGTAGCTGGCTGGGATGAGAATACTGACTAGTGATCCTGTGTAGGTCAGTTACTAGAGATCCAGTATGGGTCATCCCCTAGAGATCATGTGTGGGTCAACACCAAGTGATCCTCTGTGAGTCAGCCTCTAGCGATCATGTGTGGGTAAGCTCCAAGTTATCCTGTCTGGGTCAGCTCCTAGCGATCCTGTGTGGGTCAGCTCCTAATAATCATGTGTGGGTCAGGTCCTAGCGATCCTGTGTGGGTCGGATCATAGGGATCATATGTGGGTAAGCTCCTAGAGATCATGTGTGGGTCATCTCCAAGCCATCCTGTGTTGGTCAGCTCCTAGCGATCTTGTATGGGTTAGCTCCCAGTGATCCTGTGTGGGTCGGCTCCAAGTGATCCTATGTGGGTCAGCTCCTAGCGATCTTCTGTGGGCCCGCTCCTAGCGATCCTGTGTGGGTCTGCTTAATGCGATCATGTGTGGGTAAGTTCTTAGAGATTTTGTGTGGGATATCTCTTAGTGATACTGTGTGGGATAGCTCGTAGAGATTCTTGTGTAGATCAGCAGTAAAGCCTCTTAATGGAGTAAGATGATTTAGTATCTATAACTAATCAACTCTACTACCATACCTAAGTTATACTTGGTGTGATTTGAGTTCATACATGTGTGGTACTTTCCTTCATGGTAATACCTTGGTGGTATTCTTATGTGTGGCGTACCTGTGTGGTACTTGCCTTTGTGGTTTTTCTTCCTTTGTGGAACTGTTGAGCTTTGGGATTTCGGGCTGGACCCTGTGTTTCCCAATGAATGAGATGGGTATACTGGATAACATATGTATATGTGTTGGCATATACCTAAGTAGGGTTAACAATTGAATTCATGCTTTGAGGTTTATCCTTTTTGGATTTTGTGAGACCTTGAGGTTCTTGGGGTCCCTACTAAGTATCGTTTTACACACCTCTACACAGGCTAGGCCAGCAGCTTGTTGGGTTTGGTGTAGATGACAGATAGCATTGATCGATACTGAGGGTACTAGGACTAGATGGTTCCCTGTGGTGGACCATACTATGAGTTAGTACATGGAAGAGGCGAACAAACATGGAGTGTTGAGGATACGATCTTTACCTACCCTTCAGGTAGGAACCTCATAGGACAACCAAGCATTTTTCTTCCATTTTTCTGTTGTTTACTTATTCTTTCAGTTTCTTGTACCTTCTAGTTGGGCTTGTATTCTGGCCCCCTTGTCTTAATGTACTCTCACTAGTTACTATATAGTTTTCTTGAGTTCATATATTGTTGTGTGCTTTGTTGTGAGTGTTTACAGGTTATAAAGACAATCCCTTCCCAGTTTTAGTGAATACGCCTTCGGTGCTAGTCTCCATCCCCTAGTCTATGGAAGGTGGGCATGGGGTAGTCACGACACAGGCCTCGGGGCACGGGTCATGAAACTTTTCCACCATAAATAAAATATCATTTTGTCCAGTCGTTTGTGTTGTACACTTGTCACCATTCAGTTGTGGGTTCAAGCCCCAAAACATTATTGGATGGTATAGTTTGTCATCTGCTATACAGGTTATCAAATTTTTTTTATAAAATTATACTAATATAATTAATATAACTCTTCAAAATTTAAATAACCTATAATTACTTCATAATCAAAAATAAGATATACCCTATTGGTTTCCAAGACCATTAATATTATTCCATAAAATTTAAAGGCATTCCTCCTCAAATAACATTTTCATGAAAACATAGCCATTGCATTGTATTATCATAAATGTTTCCCAAAATATCCTTAATATTGACAATGTCTCATGACATAAAACCTATAAATTGATGTTTAATACTTAGAACATATAATGAACATTAAACTAATAATCCCATTATGGTATCTATATCTCTTCAGTTAATCTTATATGAAGTCATTTGACCATCCAAAATATAATTAACCCTTTATTCCTTAAATAAGGTTCTATATTTGAGAAAAACACATCCATTATAATCATGGGTTCATCCATGCACTTATAGAATATAAAATTCTATTAAATTTCTCCAAAATACATGTAGATAATGATAATCAATTCTCAGATTCAAATCATGTTTCAAAAAGGGATGAAAAAAATATTTTCATAGGGCTCATTAATAAAAAATAAAAAAATGAATTCCCAAATAAGGATTATATAATACGTGTTCTAAAATTATGATGATTATTTTCATCCATTTTTATAGTATAAGATTTCCCTTTAGAGGTTATTGTGTATTATCATCCTCATTACTCATTAGATTTGGGTATTTACTTGCATAATTCCCAAACTCATTACACGTTAAACAATTTTTTTTGGGTGGTGCATTCTAATGAGTTTTTATCTGTTTATTACATTGACAAGCTTCTTAAAACAACTTTTACAATCTTTTTCTCAATGGAATGGCATCCCACACTTGAAATACATTCTTCTTCATTTTAGGAACTCACTTATGTTCCCCTCCCTATAGTTTTCGAAGGTATGATTTTGAAACGTTTGTATCCTTCCATGTGAGATATCATTAGAACTAACATAGAACCCCATGTATCTTTTCATATCACTAGCACCAATAGGGATTTTAGATTCCATTTCCACTTTTATAGCACATTGAAAAATTCATTCATACCTTCCAAAGTCCCTTATGAATAACTCTATTTAATGATTTGGTTTTAATCCATTTATGAATTAGTAAGACCTATTTTTAGATAGAATGATAATACTAGAAGATTACATTGCAAGTATTTTAAAATTTTCTTCATAGGTGTAAAAAGATTAATCATCCATCTACTTATGCTTTAAGAATTTACTCTCCAACTTTTATATGAAAAAATAAAATAACATTACTTATTAAAAAATTATCTCTTAAACTCATCCCACTTCATCGAGTAATTTTTGATTCATGGACACATATTCATAATATGTGTCCACTATTTATACACCTCACTTCCATATGTTAGACATCCAAAATGACATTTTCATGATTCAAACACTAGATTATGGAAAATATATTTTCAATGGTACATATGAATTTCTAATTAACTAGGGGATCATCAAAACCACTAAAATATGTGGGGGTAACTGCCTCATAGTGGATTCAATGGGATATTATTATCTCCCTTAATCATTAGTATTTTCATCAAGATTCATATCTGGAAAAAGTTGTTTGGTCATTATAATGATATTTTTCATTCCATCTCACATGTAGTATGGTTTTCAGGGGGACTATCATTCCTTTTTCCATCACATTAATCATTAACAAATATGTTTCGGGTTTCTTCCATTAACTAATACCCAAAAAAAATATAAGAAATAATGATGATAATGGGGACTATATAATGATGAAAAAATAACTGATAGGATATTTAAATCATGACACATTATTTTTTAATATATGAAACCTTATGTTTATCCTAGTTTATTCATTATCACAATCTATTTAAATCCTTCATGATTGTTGATAAAGAGTTTGTGAATTTCCCATGAATATCCCCCAATAGTGTCGAATGAGGAATGTAGGAAGGCTCATTTTCGTTCCCCTAATGACATTCAAGTCCAAGCCAATATTCCGAGTTTAGAGTAATTTCCCCTAAGTACCTTTATTCTAGAGCTTCATCCACTTGTACAAACAAGAAATATATATAATCACATAAAAACCACTCACTCTATCCGTTAGGAAATTTCCAGGACACTTTCCAAAATTTGAATAATCTATAATCGTATCAGAAGACATATCCCAAGACATGTCCATATAAATATCCCTAGGTATCCAAATAAATATTTCTAATAATTGTTTCCAAAGGATAAATAAACCAATCCTGTAATACCAAATATAGTGATCCAATCTTCTCATATATAGATATCAAATATTAATTGAATAATGGCCTTTAAATTTTAAAAATACACCCTTGAAAATGATAATAGTTTAGTAAATCTGGATAGTGGTTGCACTATCATTTAATTTAATGAATGATATTTATCATATTCCATAAATTACTACCAAATTTGTACTCTTTAAAAATGTACCCTACCTAGAACGTTTCTTCAAAACCAATGAAGGGGAAAAAAGAAGAGGTGAGCTTAGATGCTCGATATGGGAACAAATTTAAATATGTAAACATAACTTGAGAATAAGGGTATGAGAACATTATCATGGAATATATAAACCATACCATGCATATAAAAGATCAAAATTTTTGTTTTATTGAATAAATATTAGCAATTCATAACAAATGTGTCGTAATTAAAAAAAATAATCCATTAGAACATAACATTATAGAAAGAAATAAATTTACAACATATAGATGAGTATATAACATTGTGAACATGTATAAATAGAAACATATTCACACATTTGGTTAACGACCGGAAATCATTCCCCTCCATAATCTTAGGGAAATTAAACCAAGTACACACACAAACATATATACATAAAATCTAGGTCAAAACAAATTACTTTGAACATCTAATCAGTATCACACAAAAACTATTTTATCATGTCATCAGGTACATGCATATCATTATGAACTTGTAATAATGATTACTAATATCATATTTACTCATAACTTATCCATATTTACCCTATATATTGGAGAAAGATATTTGTATCACTAATCACACAATTGATAAATATGTGGGGAATAAGATCATAAAACATCCATTCTATCAGAATCTATGAAAAAGGGGACTAATTTCCTAAACATTTAATTATATTATAAACCATGGAAATAAATAGTTTTCCCAAAAAAAATTTCACCATATTCATTAACCATCAAAAGAATGAATAAATATAGTATCACTAGATATTATCCCAATTATAGATTCTGTAAGAACAAAGTATTTCATCTTAGGTATATAATTATATCTAAATTAAAATCACATTTCAAAGTTATAAATTAATTAAATACTGAGTAAATATGTTTTTTACATATATCCTTGAGAAATAATATTGGATTCTTTAAATATCATTTAAAAAATTATTTAAGGAATCATATTTTCATCTTAATATTTTTTTTTAAAATAAAACATTTTTAAAATACATTTATTTCAAATATATCCATTGAAATATATAAAGTGATATAGAAAATATTTATTGGTGATGATATTAACAAATTTCAACATGTTAAAACAGATATTTCTTTCAAATATTTATTAAAAGTCAAATGTTCCTTATTTTGAAAGAGATATAAATATTCATTTTTAAGAACATTGAAAAATAATAAAATAAGGGTAAAAATTACATTAATAAATACTCTATGAATATTAAAAAAATTGAAATCATTTTCAGAGAACACGGATATGGAAAAATGATTTTGATTGAAGAGATAAATAATGTTGGTTTTCTAGAAAAATAATATTTTGGATTCATGAGTACATAAGAAATGTAAAATAAAGTTAGATATGTTATTCTCAATAAATAACAATATCTGTTGAAAATTCATTTTATTATTGACTAATGGTTCATAATTTTTCATAATTGGAAGAATAAAAATATAAAATCTCAATAAATTATTTTACTACATAATAAAACTGTTACCACTTTAGTAAAACTGAATTTTATAAAATGAATCTTAAAATAACATTATAAAAAATATATTTATGAAATTACATGTGAAATTTTTGTTTATATACACCCACTATAAGAATATATTTTCCCAACATAGCATATCTCTCAATGAACTCAAATTAAGAAAAAAAATCCCTTACGGATTTTGTAATATTTGGAATCATAAGATAAAACAAATAATAACATCAAATGAAACATTAAATAACTTAAAAATAATGATATTGATGATATTACATGTCAATGGTGATGTATATACAATAAAAAAACAATAAGTATTGAAAATGAAATATGTCTCTTGAAAATAATAGAGGGACATGATATCCCATACCTCTTGTCTCAACTTCCTTCATATGCATTAAAACACCCTATATAATAAAAATATGATTATTATGAATATATTATAGAACAATTATTAAATACATCATACAATATAAGATTTAGATATTACAAATTATTACCCGTTTATTAATAATTCCTTGTTAAAATCGCATTAAGGTTAATAACTACTATGTTATTGAAATGTGATTTTTTTTTCTATCAACCTCTATTGATCCTGGTTTCTTAATATCTGTAATTTTAATGATTATATAAATATAATATATATTCAAGATTTATGTTTTTAGGGTAATCCATATAAGCAAGAGATAGAAAATTAAATACAATATTTATGGAAAGGCTATGTCGTACGTGATCATTGTCATTGTAATTTTTTTTGGATGGATTGAATGAAATAAGGGTAATTAATATATTAACAATAACAAAATAATTTTTATTTAATATATATTACAAATTTTTATTTAAACCTTTTTATATGACTGTTAATGTAAAGTGTATGTGAATAACAAATCACATCACTCTATGAGGCGGTAGCCCACTATATACCTGAGGTAAATTATCATATTAAAACAGAATTTAAAGTAAGAGGATATATGTGATATAATAAATCTATAAGAATAATTGTGTTAGATTAAGAATTTATATATAATTAATCTATCCATTTTTCATCCAAGTAAAACAGAAATTAAAAACAAATCACATCATTTCGTGGGGTGGTAGTTCTTTATTCCCACAAGTAACGTTATTGGTGTCCAATGGGTTTGGAGGTAAGAATGTATATTTGGTATTATCATTCCATGGATATAATAAAATCATAAATATCATATATAAAAATTTAATCCATTCCTAATATCCATCTATGAGGGGTGGTGATGGAAATCAAATATTATCGGCCTTTGTGGTGGTAGTCTGTCATACATATGATCAATGATTTCATTTCAAATTTCACAGTATAGTATATGGATATTGGTTATGAAGATAAAGAAACAAAATATCATTAAATGTAAGAAAAAAGTGTTATTATATCATCATAATTGACTAATAGTTTTTGGATTTATAATAATAAGTAAAACAGAAATGCGTAGTTAATATCATTACCACTTCTTCAAAAAACATCTTTAGGTTTAATCTAGTTCCTCACTTTATTTTATTTATGATATGATAATGCTTGAAATATTTAGTGAGGGATTTGAAAAATATATTTTTTATTTTCTGGCTGAACTAAATGGTTTTGGAATTGTGTAGTGGAGAGAAACGGTGGCCTTTTATAAGTGACGTTAGTGTAAAACATGTAATTGTTTAAAAGATAATGGCGTACCAACATCATTAACATACCAAAAGTTCAAAACAATAATATATTATAGAAATTTAGATATTATTAGTGCCATATATGACCAAAAAAATTGGACATTTTTTGGGTCATTTTTAACCTTTACCTTTTTAGTTTAATTCCCAAGTTAACAGATTTTTAACATAAACATCGAAAATAATTTTTTCTGTTTTCACTATTCATTATGGTCAAAAAGTTAATTTTAACTAATTGGATAATATGAATGATTATTATTCTTATTACCCAATCTATTTATCAAAAATATATTCATATAATTAGAATATTTTAATTTAAAATTATACTCGTAGATGTAATGATAAAGCTATTTTCTAAAGAGAGAATGTTCACAAGTATAAAAAGTTTTTATAACAAAATTCAACATAAAATTGATAATAATAAACTAAATTTCATTAATAGATATATAATTGAACTAATAATTCATTTTAAAAAATATTAATAAAATTTATATGATTTTAAATTCCTTAAAATAATAATCAATTCTTAATAAAAACTTATAATTTTTCCACTATTCATCATGAAATGTATCTTTACAAAAAATTAAACAGAAAATTACTCCATGATAATGTTTCCATATTGATTTAAAATATATAATTTATTATTAAAAATAAAATTTTCAAAAAAAATTCAAAATATATTTTATTATTATTTCACAAAACTAAATGAATTTTTTTTTGAGAAAATAGTATTTTCATATAATATAAGGTCTTTTCTAAAAATTAAGATTTATATCAATATATTTTTAATATAATTACATTATACTTAATATTTAAAAAATAAATATAGAAATTCATATGTTTTTGTTTAATGTCTATGTTATTTTTCTCATGTTTAAATAATAATGAAAATAATATATTGTTGTCTGTTAATACACAGTGGTGTGTGTAACACAAGTTAAAACTTAGTGGTTCATGTAACGTAAGTTATCAAATAAATTTAATTTATTTAAAACAGTAAATACATAAAAATTCAATGATTTACAGATTCAGTATGAATTAATTAAATTATGTTAAATAAATTTAGGCCTAATTGACTTCAAAACAAATCAATTATAGTAATGAACCTTGTGAAAGCATTAAAAAATGAGAAATAATAAAAATAGTTTTTTTAAAAATTAAAACATCACTTAGATTTACAAAATGACAAGCATAGATTTAAAGGTTCATATTAATCATTTAAATGAAATATATTACCTCCTAAATATATATTTTTCAAATAAAATGTTTCATAAACATTCATATAATTTTTATATCATTCTATGGTGATAAAAGTTACAATATATGTTAAATCAAGATTTTCACTATTTAGTAAATATTCAATTATTTTTAAACCATACCAAAAAATAACATTAAGATATTTTTTATATTATTATTTTAAAAATTATTATATTTTCAGTAAATTTAAATTCAGAACGTTATAAATATATTTTAGAAAATAAAAAAATATGGAAAACCTTCTTTTATAGAAAAATGTACTTAATAAACTTTAATTGATTTTCACCTTGTCTTATTTAATTCTTATCATTAAAACTATATTTATTTTTACTTAGTAACTGATAATTAAATGTAAATAAGTCACACATTTTAGAATGCGACTCATAATGATGTTACTCCTTTTCATACCCACTAATCCAATTATTATGTTAAAACAATCACATTTAAAAATAATATTTATATATTATAACATTATTATTTTATGTTATGTGTTTTCTATGGAAATAACTATATAACTTATAATTTAATTATAATATAATAAATTGTAAATTCTAAGATTATTACACATCTTTATAGAGGAACATCACTCTTTTCCTCATTAACATGGCTAGAGAACATGAAAACGATAGAAATTTCTCCAAAAGAACCGATAATATCCAAATAAACCAAGAAAACTATGGATTTATACCACAATGTTTGGTTTGTGCCATTATTCAATCATCTCAACCTTTAATAGATCCATATATATAGTAACCCAAGCATTTTCATACATAGATATTACATTATATTATATGAATATTCATTATATAACATTATGTTATATGGAAGAACCATAACTATATAGTGTATATAGAAACATGGATACCTAAAAAATAAGTGCATAAAAGAATGAAATCACGTCCTACATGGTTCTTGACATTTATGACCCTTCATATAGATGTTATACTTAAAACCATCATTTATAACCTATAGAAAAGGAAACATAAAAAGGGATGGGACCAGTTTCTCATTAAGGGATATAAAAATTGCCCCTCTATAATAATATGGGGATAAGTGTTTGATTATATTATATTAAAACATTAAACCCATACATAGTATATAATATATCAGAATCATGAGTCAAGGTACAATCATTGATGTTAAAAATACTTTAATCATAAATGAATAAAATAACTTCATTTATGAGAGATTAACTTTAGAATAAGACATAATATTGTTGCATACACATAAAAATAGAAAATTATTAATTTATTCAAGAATCAATTCAAATAATATCCAAATAAATAGGTCTCTTATCCTATTTCATCATATCCTTTGTCATGGTTCACCCTTAAGGTTTTTATAGTGGACGGAGTTCCTTGAAGAACTATGTTTATACCCAATCCCATTTCTTATTATCTCATGATATCTATCATTAAACAATCCATTTTAGGGCTATATAATTGATTTTAATCCCATCATAGAATCATAATATATTTATTTTTGTGCCATAATATCATAAAACATTTATCATATCAACATATCATAACACATTGAAACAAAATATGTTTCTTAAATATTTGAATATTTAATCATAACATAATCTATTTTAAATAAATGGGTTTAATAAAAGTTTCATTATCACAATCATAAAAAATAAACATAAAGATTAAGTTTTCTATCACTGTACCATTTCCCCATTAAATCTTAATTTGTATAAAATGATGTTATCAAATATAAAAAATTTCATGAAAATAAATTTGAAATATCTCTTAATGAATACACCCTTTTTCATTTTTGAAAACATGTATTTATAATTAAAATATTTAGAAAATATTAAGGAAAATGTTTTTTAAAAAATAAAAATATTAAAGGAATTTTGAAATCATTTGTTTTTTATGCCCATGGTAACTTTTGTCTTTTCCATGTGGGTTGAAAAAAGATTATTTTCACTTTTCTAGTATAATGTACAATGTTCCTCATTATGTAAATGATAAGAATATTACTTCAATAAAATTATCTTATGTAAAACATGGGTACTATATTATGTAAAAATACTAGGATAATATTAAAAACATTGATGAAAACATTTTATATAATACATATACATTAATAAAAAATATTCCTAAACCCTGTGGAAATAATGTCAATTATTCATGAAAAGAATTTGCCAATATTTTTTAGTTTGAAGGATTGAAAATATACTACTAAATGAAAGATACATAATTAATAATATTAAAATAAAATTAATTGGTCTTATTAGATAAATATAATATAATTCTTCCTAATATAAATTCAAGAATAAACAATTCTAATTAAAATGAGATTGAAAGAAAAATATATTACCTCATGTTAGAATTTCATTGAATATTATCTATCCTCATTTATGATAAATTTAAATTTATTATAATTTTATACCAAAAATCTTGTTCATTATTATATTTTCAAATATGATCCACTTATAACATTTCAATAAATATTTATTAATAATTCATTATTAAAATCACCATTTACATGTGTTATAGGTTTCATTTTCCCTAGATGTTTTTGGTTTTTTAGTTTCAATACTTATATATTGATCCTTTTTAGATCATACATATAATTTAATTCTGGGAAAAAATATAATATGTATTCATTAAATCCATATTTATAATCATTCATAAGAGTATATATAGAAAAATGATATACACCATTCTTGGAGATGGTAGGATGTACGAATGCATATAATTTTTTTCATTTAATAATGAAAGAAAGTATAAAAAGATAAATATTAATTTATCATTCTAGAAAAATTATTATATAGTAAATAATATCTATGTATATGCAATAAATCAATCCATATTTCCATTCTTGTAAATTGATAATAAAAATTGAATTGAATTTCTTGGATGTGGCGGTAGTCCACATATAGGCGTCAGGGATGTTATCATCATCCAACAAATTTGAAGGTAGGAGTTAAGATATAATATTAAAAATAATCAATTTTAATTATGTCATAAATATTATATATAAACATTTAACAAATCATAATAACTACTCATTAAATATGGTGATCGAAATTAAACTATATCGCTACATGGAGGCGGTATTCCACACATATGAAAGAGAGATACATTCACTTCATATTTGATTGAATATAGGGTGGATAATGGGGGTTAGATAATAATAATAATTATTTAATTAATTTATGATATTTAATTTATTATTTTATTATCAATACCAAAGATTTTTAGGATGTAGTAGAAATAATAAATTGAATGAAGCCACGTAAGATGATTACCTCTTCTTCTGTAGTCCTCCACAAAATCCCTTCTTACAGACCCATTTAATGGTAATTTAATACAACCATATCCTCTAATTAATTTCCAGAAATCATTAAAATATAAATGGGTTGGTTTTATTAAATTTTGCCGAATCAATGTCGTTTAATTAAGAGAGATTAAGTGTGTCCTTTTATAATGTAGGGAAAGGACACATAATAAGTTAATAAATATACATAAATATAATATTTTCATTTTTATGTTAATGTAGAATAATGTGGCCAAATTTTATAATCTAAGATATCATATATTTTAAATACTATAAGGAAAAAATATTTTTATAATTTTAAGAGATATTTAAATCCCTTTTTTTGGTTGAACACCTTTGTTAACTAAATTTTACCTTACCCATTGTCACTACTATTTCAAAAATAAAAATTTATAATTTTACTTTTTAAGTAACAATTGGATCATAAATGGACAATGGAATAAATGTTTTAGTATTTATAATCATAAATTTTCCCTTCCATGATTTTAATGATATTTAAATAATTTAATAAAATATTTTTTATATAAAATAATATTAATGTCATTTTAGAAACTATTAACATACTTTGTCACTAAATACATTATGATAAAAGGTAATTAAAATATAAATTCATCAACCATCAAATATATATTATTATTAAAAATAGCATTCATGTTACAACATAATTCATTAAAAACAATATTACTTTTGATTTTTTTTAAATCAATTTCTTTCATTTTTTAACCACATGCACAAGCATTGTGGCAGCACTGTGTAAGAATTTAAGATAATTATATCATAATAAAAAGTAAAAATAAATTATCATCACAAACAAATTTCTATAATATTGATAATAAACATTTAGATTCATTAATTAAATTTTTTTATAACTATATGATCGTATAATATAAATTAAAAAAATATTTAGGAATTAGGGACTTTACAATATTTTCATATCTAAAAATATTTAATTTTTTTCCTTTCATTCTTTTTATGCAACACGATGTTAAGCTTACACTACCCACAATAATAATTTTTCTTGCATTACACGCAAGACCCAGTTTTAACAAACAAAAATATATTAATAAAACGGTATTAATGGTTATGAATAGTATTAACCCAATTTTGAATATTATATATTTCATATAACTCTAGAATTGTTCTTTTTTCTTTTCAATACATGATATATGAACAAATTCATTTTTATGGTAAAAAATAAGTGTTTTTCAAAAAAAAAATATTTTTCCCACCTTTTGATGGTGCCCCCATTTTAAATCAATTTTTTAACACCTAAATATATTATATTTAATAAAATAAAATTATTTTTTTATGTGTGATCTAAAAGTTTACTTTGGAAGAATTTTTGATATTTTCTGATAAATTTAAAATTTTGATTAATTGTAAAATACCACTAAATTTTAATAAAAAACAACTTTTTTCATCAATATATATTATGTGGATATATTATATTATATAATGGATTAAAATTATAAATAGAATATTTTTATCATATAATATACCTTTTGTCATTAACATTAAATTTACCTTGAATTCTGATGTAAAAATATCTCAATATTTTACAATGTTTTCAATTTTAAAAACCCATTTTTCATTTTGATAATGGGATTAATTATCAAATTAATTACAAAAAAATGATTTTTGGAAAATTGATTCCATATTGGCAATAAGTGGGTCAAAATTATCTAAATAAGTTCATTTTTTTTTTGGAATTTTCAATAGTAACATTAGAAATTATTTTTATTACCATGGTTAAATGTAAATCGTGTACTTAAAGGAAAAAAAATTTATAAAATTTATTTAACACCTATAAAAATCCAATTGTATGATTAAAATTGACCCTCATAATCTATGGTTTTAAATTTTATCACTTAATGGGAACATTCCAATGAATATGACATGGATATAATAAAAATCCATAAATGTGGAAAAATGTCACACTCTCCTTTTATATAAGCATATTAATTTTAATATATGAATAAATAGAATTTAACATATATTATATATATTATATGGAAACATAAAATAATTTCATACATCATATATATTTATATATAATTTTTGGAGACTGAATAATTACCATTAATGATAACACAATAGTGATACAAAAATTACTTTATTAATAAAATATCAAATAAATGATTTTAAAATATTAAAATAAATTTAACTCCACATATTTGAGTTGATACACGAATTTTTATGTTTATTATGACATTTTATTGGTATGTTTAATTAACTGGTTCTATGTTATCTTATTGTATGTATTTTATTAGAGTCACAGTTATGAATAATGTCAAAATGGACACTTATGATATTTTATGAAAATAATATTTCATTAAATAATTTAAAAAACAAACAAAAAAACACAATTAGTGAAACATATAAACTCTTAAATATCCAAAATGTATCATTTATGGTCAAATTTAAACTTGATAAGTAAAAAATTATCCTCTTAGTAAAGAAGAATCGCTTACCATAGTTAAAATTAAAATGTGTTAATTAATGGTTAACCAAATGACAAAAATTAAAATAACACTATTATTTGTCTAAAATCTATTGGTTGGTAATATAAAACCCTTATCAAAATTTATATTCTAAAAAAATTTCTTTTTATTTATTTTAATATGTATTGAATTTATTATAAATTAGCCATTTGAGAAATCCCAAAATTTCCCCTCGCCTTCATTATAAAAGGACATATCCTCCCTCATTTCCTCACACCATATTGAGACTTCTATATTGACCAAAACATACATATATAATCACCCAAATTCCTTCCCCTCAACCTAAAATCCTCACAAAGGGGAAAAATCCTTTGAAAGAATCCTTTTGTTTTGAACTAAAAGAAGTTACCCGATTAAGAGGTAACAGCTTATCTAGTTATATTTAGTTTCATTTCCATTCTCCACTACCTATAATTTTATTATAATATGATTGCATAAAAACACCAGTATTATAAATATACTATTATATTTTTATGATATCTTTTATAAATACACTTAAATACACCCCCATTTAATGGGTAATGAACATAATGTTTCAATGTACGAAAAACTACTGCCTCCTAAAATGATGATTGGTCAATTTTCCCTTACCACCCATCATGGTGGTAATTATGAAGGAATCTAAGTTTATATATCATATATATGTTATTTATAATGTCTTTATTCTTCTTAAATTTTTATTTAATTCATACATTTATGATTTTCTAGTTATGTGATTAAGATTGTTTCATTTGAGGAAATGTGGACTACTACCCCCTCAAAGTGGTATGACTCATTCACGCTATACATAGAACGTATAAAGGATAGTTTTATTAAACCTATGAAAATTATATTACATTAATATAACATTATTATTTTAATATAAAGTTTTATAATATAATTCTATCATTGTAAAAAATTTAAATTATTTTTTAGGCGTATGTACGACCTACCCTCTCCATGAACGGTGCATTTCATTTCTTATCTCCAAGAATTGTGGATTATTTTAAATACATATACACTGAATATATATATATATGTAATATTTAAATAATTTTTTTTTTGTTTTTTATATGATAAAACCACAATATAATTAATTTAAACAATAAATAATAAGTCAAAACATACTCAAGAAATTAACCGATTAACCCCTGAAATACTGAAAATAATTAAATATTTTTTAAAAATAAGTAATAAGATATTATAAGAGGACCATATATGATATCATAATTTTGGATATGGTTATGGAATGTTTTAATAACATGTTTTAAACGTTATACAAGAGGTTAACACACCCTCAACTAAAGGGAAATACAAGGTAAGTGTTTATTTTCATAATCTCATTTTTATCCGAGATAGTTTATAAATAAGTATCTACTATAGCATATTTATCATCAATGAACATGTTTTTTAAAATAAAATTTTATAATATTTTTTTCTCTAAAATTGTTTAAAGTCATTTATACCCATGATTTACTTTTTTATAACATCTTTTTAATGAAGTATTTCTATCATTTTCTATACAAAGTACTTTAGGTCGTTTTGAAAAATTAAGGAAACTATGTTTTTAACTTATACGGTGTGAGCGAATTTTTTTGATATTATGTTGCTTTTATATTTTGAAGCTTCCCTTACATTAATAAAAGTTTATTTTCAAATTAAATGTTTTTATTAAAATTTTACACCATTAAATGATTTTAAAGTAAAAAAACGAAACATCTTTCATAGAGTTTTAATAAATATATTGATGTCTTTTTATCTATGCCAGCATCCTTTATTAGATTCTATTCTTGATTTAGGTTGATTTATTATTATAGAATCTTCCACATTTTATTGATGGTTTTATGATAATTTTTCCTATGCATGTGATATTTTTATACCATTCATGTTTTATGGTTAAAGTATTAACATTTCACGAGCTATTTTTAATATGAATATTTATGTTATGCTTCACCATTTTCATATGATGAATGCATTGGACATAGTAAGTGACGAGCGAGGCCCACAATATCCCCTCAATGAATCAGTAGAATGCCTGAGACAAACTAGATATAGACTTGGTTGAGGCCTTTACCAATTACTTTTAGATATGCATTTGGATGTGGCATTAACCATTTATTTTTTGATGTCATGGCTGAGGACATGATGGAATGATTCTAATTTCTAGAAATATAAATTCCACCATTATGAGATTATTTATTGATATTTCATGTGATCATTCAAATAGTATAATATCCATGTGAATTTTTAAATGTAATTAGTATGTTAATTCCTGCAATATTATGTTCAAGTTTATGTTTAAAAGGATTGTGTTTCATTTTTATACTTGCCTTAATGTTTATCATTATTTATGATAGCTTACAATATATTGTTTAAACATAATGAGCATTTGAGATCTCCCATTTTATATTTTTTTATTTTCCTAGGATTAAAAGAATTGTTTTTTGATTGATATACATGGTTAAGCTAGAATAATAATGGTATTCTCAAATAATGGAATATGTTTCATATTATGGTTTGAATTGTAATGAATGGATCATGAATAGAATCTATTTTCCATGACTTCTAAATTGATCGGTCCATCAGTACATGATTCCTTGCATCCTGAAAATGTATAAAAACAATGCACCAGATCTGGGAATCTGGGGTCATGCAGTATAGTTGTTAAGAGGTGATGATAGCAACCAACATGAAAAATAGATTTAGAAAACATTGATTATAAATCAAAACCCTATAAATAACTTTGAGGATAATTCTACGTATTGGATATAATACATTATATTTGGTAATGGATAACCTAGGATAATATTATGGACTACATTATTGAGAAAAATATGGAATCATTTAGAGGACCTATAAGTGATTCTTCATGACTATATCACTATGATTAGTGTTTCTCACTTTGTGCTTTTATTTTTGATCAATGGTTGAAATAATCAAGGTTATACTTGAAATGGATATAATATTGGCGATGAAGAGATTAAAAAAGAAAAATGAGATGAATGAGGTGTTAATGAATCATATGTTGAAGTGTAGTTTATGTTTTAAGAGTGAAGTGGAATGATTAAACGTATTTCATACCTGGATTCAATAATTATTAAATCAATGGATCTATGATTATAAGATTCATGAGATATATTATGATCATAATGTAGTACTTCTTTTTTATGTATTTGGAAGTATAAGAGTTTTCATTAAGGATTTAAAGCTGATCATATATTTTTTGAGTGACAATAAAAGATGCATTACATTGTTTGGGGAATCTATTATTAGGGTTTATTTTTGAAATTTATAGACTTTTTGGATAGTGAATTTGGATGTAAGTATTTTTTTCAAGTCTTATGGTTGGAATATAGTAAGTTGAACAATAAGTATTATTGTTTGTGGTTAAATAATGTTTTTCTAGATATTGTTTTCTAAACATTTTGGTTTTATTAAATATTTATAGGATTAATAAAATACCTTATGGACTTCTGATTTATCAAAAGTGCTTTAGGAATGAAAAATATTTTTTGAACATTGATTTCTAGGTGTAAGGGATGAAGTGAAAATAGACCGAAGCACCACTAAAGAAATATATTATGATTATGACATAAAATGAATTCAATTAGGTTCTATTCTGAATACTAAACCAATTCTTGAACTACAGGGAAAGGATATTGAAAATAGAAATGGTATCCTAGTCCTTTTTTCAAATGAATCAAATGGTCCCTTAGATCATCACAAATTTATAACTTTGTGGTTATTAAATTTTCTCATATCATGTTCTCTATCACTCTCCAACATAACTTGATGGTTACATTTTATTTCATATCCATATTTTCCGACATGTAACCCTAGTATGTGTTATCTCTGGTGACCTTCAAACTTCTGATTCATTATTTTAAAATAGAGCTCTCATTAATCCATTTCCCGATGTGGGATTTGCATAAGGGCATTTTTATATGACAAACCCCATAGTTTTCAATCCGAGGTTTAAATTGTGAGGAACAAATTTAATGAATGAGGGGGATAGTGTAACATCCTGAGACTTTATAATATTTTCATATCTAAATAAATTAAATTTTGTTTCATTTTTTTAGTCAATACCATGTTAAGCATACACTACACACAACAATGAGTTGGATTACATTACATGCATGACCCAGTTTTACTAAACAAAAAAATATTAATAAAATATTATTAGTGGTTATGAATAGTATTAATAAAATGATGAATATTATATATTCAATATAACACTAAAATCATCTTATATATTTTATAGATTATATAGGAACTAATTCAAATATTTTGGATAAAAGTTGTTTTATTTTTTAAAATGTAGTTTCTCTGCCTTTTGACGTCGCACCCATTTTAAATCAAGTTTTTGGAGCCATAATATATTATTTTAAAAATCATATATTTCTTATTCTAATGAAGGATATAAAAATTTACTTTTGATAATTTCTTTACATTTTTTTTTGATGAGTTTTACAATTTGATGAATAAGAAATAACTACCAAATTTTAATTACAAAAATCATCCAAATTATTTATGCGATTAAATTATATTATTGAATTGTTTTAATGTATTAATATAATTTATTTTTATCAATTAATATAATTATTTTCATTTGAATTAATTTTCCCATGAATTTCCTTATAAAAACATTTCATTCTAATACATTATTATATCTTTTAAAAAAAATTCATTCCGAGAAAGAGATTAACTTTTAAATTAATCACATCAACTTTTTTAGTTTGAATTTTTAAAAATGGATTATATATTTACAATAAGAGGTTTCAAATAATGTAAATTTGCTCATTTTATTTCTAGGAATTATGAATAGAGAGTTTAGTAATTATTTTTATTACCATGATTAATGGTAAATCGAGTAATTAAAGATAATAATAATATTTTATAATTACCTTATTAACAAGAAAAATATTATTGGATGACAAAATTTAATTTTTATCATCTATGTTTTTATATGTAATCACATAATGGCCACTTTACCATGAATATTACATGAATATAGTAAAAATCAATGAATGTGACAAAATGTCACTCTTATTTTATATAAGTATATATTTTTAATATATGAATAACCCGAAGAAAAAATTGACAACAATTCATCTATGAAATGATAAAAAAATTCCTACGTCAGTGAAATTTATCTATAATTTTTAGATATTAAATAATTACCATTAATTATGACACAATAGTGACGCGTAAATTATTTTATTAACAAAATATTAAATAAATGATTTTAAAATATTAAAATAAATTTAATCTGACATAACTGATGTAATCCAAGAATTTTATAGTTTTATAACACATTTTAGGTGTATTATTAAAGAATTTTTTCGATGTTATATTGATGTATGTATTTTATTAAAGCTAATGTTATCAATAGTGTCAAAATTGACACTTATGATATTTTAGAAAAAATAAATTATATTAAATTATTTAAAAGTCTTGGAAATATAAAATAACGAAAAGCGTAGTAGATATGGTATAAAAAATAATAATTCATCCTTTTTTATGGTATAATTGAAACTTGATAATTAAAAATTATATTCTCATAGTAATGAAAAATTGCATACCATAGTTAAAATTAAAATTGGATAATGAAGGGTTCATAAAAAACAATAAGGATTAAAATAATGAAAACACCTATATAAAATCTATATAATAGTAATATTACAAACATAACTCATATTATATTTGAGTACATGTATTTATGAAGTTATTTCAATTTATATTTAATTTATTAGAAATTAATATTATTTGAAATCCCAAAAGGTCCTCTTGCCTTCATTATAAAAGTACACCACCTCCCTCATTTCCTCACACAACATTGATAATTCTATATCGAACAAACCATGACCAAATATTCTCAAAAAATCCCTCCCCTAATCCTAGAATCCTCTATTTGGTCTGAAAGCCTACCATGTAAGCCTTTTGTTGTAAACCAAAAGAAGTTACCCGATTAAGAAGTAACACATTCTCTAATGTTTTGTAGTTTCATTTCTATTCTACACTTTATATAATATTATTATTCTATGATTACATAAAAAAACCAATATCTTAAATATACTAGGCTATTTTTATGATATAGTTTTTAACTACACTTACACAGACCTCCATTTAATAGGTTACGAACATACTATTTTGCTGTACAATGAACTACTGCATCAAATAACCAGGATTTGTTCAATTTTCATCTACCACCTTTAATGGTGGTAATTATTAGGGAAATTATATTTATATATCATATATATGTTATCAATAATGTCTTTATGTTTCTGAATGTTTTATTTAAACCATACCTTTGTGCTTTCCAATTTGTGTAAATACGATAATTTTGTTTAAGGAAGTGTGGACTACCATCCCCCTCAAAATTATATGACTCGTTCGAGGTATACATGGAACGTATAATGGTTGATTTCATTAAACCTATGAGACATATATGATGTTAATATAATAATTTAAATATAAAATACATGTATACCATTTAATTATTATATGAAAAAACAAATGAATATTGACCTGCCGTCTATTTGAACGGTGCATTTCATTTATTATGTCCAAGTATTGTGGATAATTATAAATACATTTATAGTGGATATATATATTATTTACATAATGTTTTACATTATGTATATGATTCAACCATGATCTAATTAATGGGAGAAACAAATAATATGTCCAAACCTACTAATGAAGCTCAGCGATTAACACATGAAATAGTGAAAATAATGAAAGATTACTATCAAATGAGTATTAAGATATTCTAATAGGATAATATATTATATAATAAATATGATTATGGATCTATAATAATTTCATAAAAAACTTTAACCATTACACAAGTGTTTAATGAACCCCTCACTAATGCAAAATATAAGGCAATGATTAATTTCACTATCTCATCATTATCCGAGATTGTTTATACATAAGTATTTACTTGGGAATATTTATCATCCATGTCCATTTTTCGTAAGAAAATTAAAATATAATTTCTCTAAAATGGTTTAAATTCAGTTATACTAATTTTATAATTTATATAAAATTTTTTAAAAGGAATCATTCTATCGTTTTCCAAACAAGGAACTTTGTGACTGTTTCGACAAATTATGAAAATACAGTTTTTTAACTAATATGGCACAAGTAGGTTTTTTTCTATTATATCACCTTAATATTATGAATCATCCTTTATAATCAAAAAATAATATTTTCAAAATAATTGTTTTATTTTATAATTGTGAATCATGATATGATTTCAATGTTAAAAAAAGATATATCTCTCAAATGGGTTTAACAAATTTATTAATTTATTTTCATCTATGTTAACATCCATTGGTTGAATTTATTCTTAATTAAGGGTTATTTATTATGAAAAAATATCCCATATTTTATTTATGGTTTTATTATATATTTTATTATCGATCTCCTATTTTTATATCATTCATATTTATGGTTAAAGTATTACCATTACCTATGCAATTTATAATACAAATGTTTATTTTATTCTTCACACTTTTCATATGAGGAATTCATTGGACATAGAAATTGATAGGCATGGCCTAATGTAGCCCCTCAATGAATCTTCATGTCTCATGGGATAAAATAGACATTTACATGGATGTGTCCTTACCCATTTATTTTTAGATGTCAATTTGGCTAAGGCCTTAACAATTTATTTATAAATGGCTTGGCTGAGGCCTCAGTGGTATGTTTCAAATGTACGGCATTAGGAATTCCTCCATTGTGAGATTAGTTATTGATATTAAATGTGATTATTTGACTATTATAATATCCATATTAATTTTTAAACGGCATTATTTTATTTATTCTTTTTGTGTTATGTTCATTTTTGGGCTTCAAAAGCTTGGGTTTCAGTTTTATACTTTCCTTAAAGATTATGGTTATTTATGATAGCTTCCTCTATATTGTTTAACATTGTTGAGATTTTGAGAATCATCCCTTTAATATGTTTTATTTTTCATGGATTCCAAAAAAATATGCTTTATGTGAAGGGTTAATCTTGATGAATAATGGTGTTCTCAAAGAATGGACTATTTTCCATATTATGTTTTGAATTGTAATGAATAGTTCATGAATGAAATATATTTCCCATGATTCCTAAATTGATCAGTCGTTCCAGACTTTTGTCCTTGTATCATACCATTGAATTCAAATAATGCACCGACTATAGGCTTTTGGGGTCAGGGCCTTATAAAGGGGGGAAATATTTTTATAATTTTCATTACATTAAATTATATAAATGTTAATGTCAATGTAAAATGGAACTAAAATTCCATAAATTAAAGTATAATATGGACATGGAATAATTTATCACATAAAATATATTGAATTCAAGTGTTAGGGTTATTTTATAGTCTTATCACATAGTTATAGCCTTGTTTTATGCATTTAACCTTTACCAAGGTAACCAATATTTACCATGGTTTTATTTCATATTGAAGGAACACTATTAGTCAATATTTACCAAATATAAATCTCATGATTCCAAATACTGTATCTATTTTTTATTATTAAATTTATAAATTATTATGAAATAAATTTTAAATATAAATTCATAAAACGCAATGAAAAATAATTTCTGGACAAATGTGTTTTTATTCATAAAAGTTACCTACCATGAAAATCATGAATATTTATAATTATAATGAAATTAAATATATTATTAAAATTAAAAAGGATAATTAGTTAATTTTTTAAAATATCAAAATATAATTGTACCTTTAAATTACTTTATTTGATGAATACAATGTTAATATTGGAATATTTTTTGTTTTCTCTTTTACCTAAAAAATCATTCATTTCCCAATATCCCATAATATAACTCTTTGATAAATTTGGTATAAAGATTAAAAAAATTATTATCCTATTATAAAATAATTTTTTTAAAAGTTATGGAAATTAATTATATTTTCTACACCCAAAATAAATTACATTAATTTTTTAAGAAAATTGAGTTTTTTTCAAAAATAACATCTATACCATTGAGTTTTAATTTTCTTAATCATTAATCAATAAATTTTTATTGAGTTAGAAAATTATAAATATATTTTATAATTTGGTTACTCAAATTCATACCTTTCATTTCAAGGTCTAGGTTATAATGATCACATTTTAATAATTACATTTTTATTATATATCTTAATTCGATTAAAGTTCGGTGTTGCGTGTTAGAAATGATATTGTGAATATTATTATTTAAAGAAAATTATTTTGTGTTACATTCATCCCCATTAATTAAATTTCACCCTCAAAATTTTATCTCACTAGTCAATGATTGAATATTTTAAAATATATATCGTTGAAAACCGACATCATACAGAGTGATAACAAAACATCCATTATGTATGGTAAATGGGATACACAAAGCTTGAAAATAATAACACATAATTAGGTTCCTGAATGGAGATAAAATTGGTGGAATGTTAGCATATATTCATTGAGGTAAAAACTAAAGTCTAAGCAATTATAGATATTGATACAGAACATGGTATTTCCAATGTTAATAACCATAAACACATAAATCAATTATGGATAAAAGACCATAAATTTATTAGAAATGAATGTAAAAGAAAAATATTTTTATTTCAATGTCATTTTCCTTATGTTGACCGATTCTCGTTTTAATTATATGGTTGAATAGATAAAATATAATTAGTTTAATTCAATTTCACAACCATAATTTCATCCTTTGGTTGGTGCTTTGGTCAATATAAATTTCATATATTACTATAGTAAATTAATATTGGAGATAAAATTTTCATTGTTAATGTAAAAAATGTAACATTTAATGGATCATAATATCTATAAATGAAAAAAAATTATTTCATATATCTAAATATAAAAAAACTACAATAGTTATAAAAAATTATCCAACATGGATAAATATATTATTTTAATCTCAAAAACCTCAATAATAACACTTAATGTTCAACATAATCGTTTAATTAATAGTTAACCTTAATATTTATCTAAAATATATATGTCAAAATACAAAAAAAAATACTAAATATTAGATCAATTGTTTTCCTATATATACTTTGACATTTATTTCTTGACAAAAATGATGTACCTCATAATTTTAGATTCCAAACATGTGAATAACATGATCATATATTCTTTTAAAACATGTTAATAAACTTAATCACCATAAAAAAATAAATGAATACATATATTATAAATAAATTTAATTCTGTATTAATTCAAAAAAATTGTTTAACTTACTAATAAAATATTACCAATATAGCATAATTCTTCAAAAATATCATCTATCACATCGTCACCATGTCAATTTTCAATCACATGGTTATCTTTCTAATAAAAAATATATTCCAAAAATGTATGAACTCTTTTATCCCAATAAACCATAATTTCCTCAACATCAAGGATGAAATTAACTAAAAATATTATCAATAACTTTAAAATTATGTTCACAAATCCTTATTCTACAATTACATTTTCAATAAAACATGACTAAACCAACTGATTTTATTCTAACAAATGTCTCTATAAAATATATTTCATCGTATTAAACACCCACAACATGAAACCTCATAAGGGTTATATTTTCTTTTGAAATTATTATCAACTGTAAGATTACCGACCAAGGACAAATTTGGATTACCCCATATCACTGTATAAAATCATAAGTTTTCATAGAATATATTCTATCATTCATAATGAATGATCATTAAAATGAGAATTTCCCCAACCATATCGCATGAGATTCTCTAGTAAGTTGTATATTTATAGGCCCTCTCATTGTGCATTAGCGAATATCAAGTTACCATTTAATCCAATCTATTAAGAGTTTTTAACCCAAGTTGAATCTATTCCATGGTAGTATCCACATGCTAGTATGTATAAATGAATAAGTTTTCTTGGAAAATCACACTCCATTGATTACCTTAACTTAGGATGTTTTACTACACTTTTGTGTATCCAATGGTTTCTTAATAATATTTATCATCCTAAGTTATAATGATTAAATTAAAAATATTCATATACCATATATAAGAACCAAAACTTTTCACAAATAGATATTAGATCATATTATATTTATATTCATTTCATAACATTATGATCCAAGTCAAAAGAGTAATGGTTTAGTGTATTGGGAAACATTGATACATAAAATATGAGTGTATAAAATATCGACATCATCTCAAAATTATTTCCTTACAACTATCACCCTTCTTATATATATCATACATAAGACCTTTATTCAAATCCTAGGGAAAGTTAAACATAATAAAGGGTGAGTTAATATTCTCAGTAAGGGATAACAAGGTAGATATCAATGATAAATTAAGAGTAACATTATCATAAGGGTATTCAAACCTGTGATTAAAATTTTAAATCCATTCCCATATTATCACAGATCATAATCATGATTTATTTCATAATAATGGTAGTTTATATTAAATAATTCATAGATATATCAAATATCATGACCCATGAGAGCACAAGATTGGCATAAAACTTAAGTTTGTGACATACAAAAAATGATAAATAAATATTTTATTAGTCATGGATCACATCAAATACTATCATAGTGGATTGGGATTACTATTATATCCATCATATCATTAGTAAATGTTCACTCCCATGACAATCATAGTGGAATAAATCCCTTACTGAACTTGGTTCACTCTCTATACCAATTCATATTATTTTATGAGATATCCATCATTACCTATTGAATTTTATTTTCATATAATTAAAATACCACCTATAACATAAATATAACCCAATCATATGTGTTCCATAAGATCATAAAATATTAATCATATCAACGTATCATAACCCATGTAGAGGAAAAAGGTTTCATAAATATTGTAGCATTTCATCATGGCATAAATCATATAAAAAAACTAGTTTCATAATAATCTAGTTATCATAATAAATCATAGAAATATATAAAATATATGGTATAATTTAATCATATCCTAATTAAATCATAATTAACATGAAATATTTTATCATATATGTAAATTTTAAATAAAATATATATCAAATATTTCTTGGGGAATATAACATTTTCATTTTGAAAACAGTTATTTAAAAATAAATATTTCAAGGAATTTTGAAGGAATTTTTTTATTTTATAATAATACTAGAAACACGTGAAGTAATATTCAATTATATTAAATGTCATTATGGTAGTAAATTTTATTCATATGGAGGGTAAAAAAATAAATATTACATTAAATATTATTACAAAAAGATAAAAGTACCTTGTTTTGAAAATTTTAAGAAACTTCATTTGAAAAATTCAATATAAATTCAAACATTAGTAAAATTGAATTTAAAAAAATCATATGATATTAGTAATAAAATTATTATAAATATTTTAATGAAAACATGGACAATGAAAAAAATGATTTTTGACCAAAGTGGATATAATGTCAGTATTTCATAAAAATAATTTATGGTCATTTTAAGTATAAAATAGATTAAAATGATATTAGTACATGAAAATTCCATAAATTACCAAAGGATAATAAAATTAAACGTTTTTATAAAATAAGGATTATATAATTTTTCTAAATGGAAATTCAAGAATAAATAATCCTGATTAATAAGAGATTGAAACATAATTCCATTACCTCAAGTTCATCTTTCATCAAAAGTGATCTAAACCCCAATATAATGAATTAAAATTTATTATTATTATATAAAAGAGTAATTTAAATAAATATATTATCATATATTATCCATGTATAAAATTTAAACAGTCATTTATTAATATTTCTTTATTAAAATCATCATTTTTGGGTGTTAATAGTATCATTTTTCATGGATATTTTTGTTCAGTAATTCTGATCCTTATAATTTGATCATGGTTGAACCATACATAAAATTTATTTCATGATATATATATATATATATATATTAATTATATACATATTTAAAATCATTTATAAATTTTAAATACAAAAAACTGATTTACACCATTCTTTCAGATGAAAGTTCGTACATACTCTAGAATTTTATATTCATTTTATAATGAAAAGAAATAAATAAATATATTAATTATTATATCAATGAAAAAAATATCAATATATATCTATATATAATATCCATATTATCATCCTTGTAACGTGGAATTGGAAAATGAATCACATCACTTCATGGAGATAGTAGTCTGCATCTACGTACAAGCAACGTTATTGTTTTCCAAATGATGGGTGGGGAAAAGGGTATTTATTTTATTATAATTATATAAGAATAATTATTTCATAAATGTCATATATAAATAATAACATTATCATAAAAACTATTTATGAAATACGGTGATGGAAAATGAATTGTATCACTATGCGGAGGCAGTAATCCGCACATACGCACGAGCGATACTTTAACTTCTGATTTGATAGAATATTTGGTAGATAATTGTCTTCAAATTATCATTATAAATTTTAAGTATATTTAGGATAATTAATTTATTTTTTGATGATGAATACCATATATTTAGTAGAGGTATAAGAAGCAATATATTGAAATAGTTTAAGATAGATGATTACCACATTTTAAGTTATTGTCCTGTAGATACCTTATTAAAGACCATTTAATTGTTATTTTAAGATAAATGTCACCAATAATTCATTTCTAGGTAATTTTAGATGAAAATATTTTTTTGGTCAATCCAGGTGCCTCAAAGTGATCATAGGAAGAGAGAGGAGGGGTGTTCTTTTATAAGGCTGGGAAACGACACACATGAAATATATAAAAATATTTATATATAATAAAATCATTTTCAAAAAAAGTGAAAACATTTGGATAAATTTCCAAATATGTGTTATTATATGGTTAAATTAAATATAACCAAAAAAATTGGATATGTTTATAGGGTATTTTAAATCATAACTTTTGGGTGAAAACCTTTGTTAAAAAATATTAGCCTTCACCACAGTAAATGATTATATATTTAGTATTAAATTAAAAAACTGTTAATAAATGGAAAAATATTACAATGATATACTTTTTATTATCTTACATGTCCTAATTAATGATTTTTATTTTTTAAAAAATTATTTAACATAAAATATTATTAAATCAATTTTAATAACTACACAAATATTTTGACATAAATTCATTAGAAAAACAATATAATTAAAATATAAATGTTTTTATCATTAATTATACATTATTATTAACTTAATAATTCATGGGAATCCATATTTAATTCAAAATAACATTACATTTGATTTTTTTTACTTTCATTACTTTGATTTTTCTAGTTCTTGCACAAAAAAATGTCAATGTGTGTAAGTGTTAAACATAATTATATAATTAGTAAATATTTAAAATAATTTACCCAAAAAAATTAATTAATAATGTTACATATAAACTTTTATAATCATTAATTAAATTTTTAATTTACCAATATGAACATATAAGAGATATTTAATGTAAAAGAGTGAAATTTTTGGAATTTTCCTTACATAATATAATTTTATGTGCCATTATTGATGGAAAATGGATCCAAAATTCCACATATTATATGTTAGGATTGATATGATCTAATCGGTATTATAGTATATACTAAATTGTTGTTTTAGGATTAATTTAATGTCATATCACATAATTTTAACCTTGCTTTACCTGTTTTACCCCTACGAAGGTGAATATATCCAATTCAAATGTAATAAATAATACAATTATAAATTAAACAATTTAAATTTAAATTTAAGAAAACATGAAAAATAGAATGGTACTTTTATATAACCTTATTTTATGAAAGATATAGCAGTATTTGAAAAATCAGTATTTATCACAATACATAAAAAAATAATCATTTCAAAAAAACCCAAAATATGACCATAATATAATATTTATACTAATATTTACAAATTTATATCTATTTTATTAAATAAAATATCAAAAAGTGAATGAAATTAATTATAATTTCCACACACAACATGCCATCAAATTGTTTTTTGAAGGAAAATCTTTTTTAAAGGATAAAATGAATCAAGTTAAAATGATTGCATATTTCAAAAAAATTAATCCATATAATTTAATTTGGTATGAAAGTTATTTATATTTCATATTGTGTTTAATCATATTCATACCTCAAAATACAATGGAAATGTTACAACAATCAAATTTAAATGATAATATTTTTATAATATATCTTAATTTTCAAAAAATTGATGTTGTATGCCAATAAATAAATAAAATTATAAATTTTAACTATATTTTCTTGGGATATAATATATAAACCCTATATTTTGAATACAAAACCCAAAATGATTCTTTTTTATCTCAAATTCACAATTTTTATATAAGTAATATAATTTATCAATTTATAAGTTCTTTTGCATTATCCTTAAATGATATTCATGTTATTATAATATCCTAGGATATGTAATATTCTTCTCAACAAATACTATAATTAATTTTTAATTTTATTATCTATATAATATATTCACCAGATTAAGGAATATTTCAAGGGAATTTTATGACTAAATGTGATCACTATGAATTTATAATATCGATATCTTGTATAGAATGATTTACTGGTTATATCATATATATTTACCCTTAATTAATGTTATCCCTATTGATTTTATAACTTTAATAAATATTTATTCTCTCTAATATGTTCAAAAATATCATCAATATGGGATATAGGATACCTGTTGTTGATGGTGATCTTCTTGACCTCACATTATTTATGTCAAAGGCATATCAACCTATTATTTTCATAACAATGATGACTATGGTATTTCTCATCCCATTATCCTTAATTCATGATATCCAATTATAATTTCCACCTCTGATAAGTGTTTCTTATTTCTAATTTGATCAATAAATTCATCAATACATGGTAGAGGACACTTGTTCTTATCGTGATCTTTGTTGTTTCATGATAATCAATGAAAATGCCTCAAAATCCATTATTTTAATTTACAATGATTTCTAGTAGACCCCATAGTGATGAAATTGGTCATATAAATCCATTATCTATATTATCTTAAAGTTTCCTCATCAATTCCTATAACTCAATCAGAGATATTCTATACTGATTTCATAAGAAAATCATAAAACTAGTTCTGATTTTTATATAACAACAAACCTAATTTTCTAAGGGAAGACCAAAAAAATCTTCTAGAAATGTGTCAACATATTTATAAAAATTATTTGTATCATAAATTTTGATTTTTACAATGTCTATTTGAGATAATTTCCAATCATGATTATGTATTACAACCCATATAATGGGTGTAGTTTTCATTGGGAGTTCACTATCAACATTTCATCTATAAACAATCATATATTTATTAATGATATGAAATGTGACTTCCCTACATTGAGTATTAATATAATATCTATATTGAGATATCCATTCCATGCCCCAAATCACATCAAATTCAACTATAGTGAGAATAATAATATTTAAAACAAACACAATCCCAAAAAATTATATTAGAGATGATTTAGAGACATGAGATGAGATCGTCAATCCATTATAATTTTTTTACTAATAATTCAATATGTAATAGTTTTGTTTTTGATTTTATTCATTTAGAGGATTATACAGATATAGGAGCATTGGTAGAACTAGAATCAAATATAACTATCAATATTTCTAAGTGAATGATAATTGTACCTTTCACCAATTCATTTTAATGAATTTGTTAAGCTGTTTTGATTGTATAAGAGTCAAATTCTCCTTTAGCTTAGGATTTTTTTTTGAAATTTCATGTCACCATTAACCCTTGGATTGAAATAGTAATTGGAATAATTATCATACTACTTGAAATTGAAGAATTGGCTTGTTTCTAGTGCAAAAGGATAAGATTTATTATGAACCGTTATGTTGATCATCTTTTTCATACCTTTTAATATCCATGTGCTCGATGGCATTATTTTCTACACGTGAAACATTTACCTATCAACTAAGGATATTCCCCTCATGATTATTTCCATGTTTTTATGAAGTATGATTTATTGTATTTCCTCCTTTGGTTTTATTAATTGTGCTTCTACAAAAATATATATTTATATTATTATACATAAAACCATTAGAATGAATAGTGTTATAAGTCTCCATTTATACCTTTTAGACCACCTCAATGTATTTCTCCATAGCTACTAAAATCGCCAATATATAATTCTTTTCAAAGACTTTATTTTAAGACAATAAATATATTATCCTCCCATGGAAGTCTAGTAATTATTTATTCATAGATACCAAATGGATTTATCTTTATTTTTTTAGCTCAAACAATTTTCTATTTATCCTAGTGTGAAGACACCATAAAATGTATTTCCACAAAAATATCTTTTTAGACTAAAATATAATTGAGAAAATTTCCTCCTCTTTATTTTTTTACATTGAAAGTGTACACCACATTTCTATTTCACCTACTAAATGATACGTAATTAATAAAACATTCTCATGCTCCAAGAATTGGATAATCATAATTATCATTTCCATATTATTGTCCCACTACTCATAAATTCGTTTTTTATAAGGCCCAATAAATGAGGGTATATGTTTCTTTTTATTTACTAAAAGTTGGGATGTTCCTTCATTTTATTTTTTGAGAGTTTGATATGGTTGACACTATTTTTCATTTTTCGATATAGTTAGATGATCATAGTATCATGGGCTTTCTCTCAATATCCAATTTTATTTGGTTCTTCAAGAGGGTGATCATTTTATTTCCCATATAATTCATTGTTTAACAGATTATTCTTATTTCTAACCATTGGAAAAATAAATAAAGGTTAGTGATAAATACGAAGTAATTAGAAAAATAAATACTTTTATATATTAGATTATGAGACATTCATTTCAAAATATGATATTTTCATTTCATCCTACATCACATAGTTTTCTTTTGGTTCAACCCTATTTTCCTTTATAACAAATTCACTAAAGATAACCCAACCCCTCACTTATACCAATTGAGATACCCCTGACCCAAGCACCCAGATCTGGTCTAAAAAAATTTCTTTAGATACATTATTTTGTAGCAAATATGATATACCTAGGTAACTTCTATATATTATACATAAATTTTATAATTTAAATGTTACATATTCTCACATTAAAATGATATATATGGTTTCTGTATTTGATAATTAGCCATGTGACAAATTTATTTTCCACCATTATCAACATTTCTTGTAAGTAATATTTAAAAGGGACCCCCTTTTTGACATATTATACATAACATACATCTTTATAAATTGGGGAATGAAATTATAAGAAAGAGGAGAGATTATATTCCTTATAAGGTTAACTAAAGGGTACATCAATTGAAGAACATATGTGAGAATAATATGACAATGTATTTTTGAGAACATAATCATAGTGTAATAACAAAAACATATGATAATCATACCCGACAATACATGAGTTATAAATCATCAAATCATATAATAATTATTTTGTCATAAACATGAGTCATTAGTTAATAATATCACACCATGAAAACATTACAAAGGAATAGGTTTGTTCGAGAAGAGTATGACATAAACATAAGAATAGAAAAACATTTGTTGGTTGAGGATCACTTCCAAGACCGTCATCACATAGAGGATAGTATAAGGAACCGGCCTTAAACATTACATAATATTGAATTAAATGAATTATTCACATTGAGGATCTTTTCAGGTGTAGAGTTTTAGAGAATTAGGACCTAACTATTACATTTAAAAAGATTACTAGGTAGACATAACTACACATTTTCCATTTTTTTCATAAGATAAAAACTCATGAAAAAAAGAGTCATGTCTAGTTCCATATTTTAGACAGCATGACTTTTTTTTGATCCCATCATTGACCCTATTCATCTTTATGTCCTATGAAAACATTTCATAACATGGGATGAGCATAAAAAGCATAGGAAGGGTTATAAAACAATTAATGAAAAAATTTGTTCATAAATATATACAAAACATGAAATCATTTACTTACCTCATGAAATCATAAGATTTATGAAAGTCACATAGAAATAATAAAAAATAAATGTAACTTGTGGCATCCATATCATACTTACATTGTAGCTATCACAGCTACATAGGGAGTTAATTTGAAATACCCATCACAGTATATTCCCTAAATATCATAGGAGAAACATTCATTTTTACCTCCATCATGTTACCCAATGCATTGGAGATCTATCTCGAGCTCACCTTCCCTAGGTTTATCACGGAACCACCCGTATACATAAATAATGCCCAAGAACCATAACATGATCATAACACATAACATAAGCATAAAAGAAAGATAACATTTCCAAATTACAATAAAAAATATCTTTTCAAGATATTGAAAAAATAAATCCATTCTCAAAATAATTAGCATTACCAAAATATGTAAAAAGAGTATATCGTATTAATTTTTGTTCCTTTTAAAAACATTACGGCTTGTTAAGGAAGCCAAAGATCAAATAATACTCACGGTGGAGGAAAGGTCATTTTCAATGCTTACATTAAAAAAGAACATTCCTTTTTGTCGTTTAGTAAAATGCTACGTATAAAATAATTCCCTTTGAATGAAATGAAAAGTCCAATGGGTTTGTACACCGAATAAAATAAAGTCGTGTATAAAACTAAATATGCCTCAATTAAATGAGATTGAGACGAAGTCCCTTACCTCATGTCCGACTTGACTCGATCGTTCTTTAATCTCATAAATAATAAACTAAAGTTAATTTATACTTTCATAAGAACCTTTTTCAAGTTTATTATTCCTCTTATATCACTTATTACCAGGTGATAAATATTAAGCAATCATTTAAGTTAATAATGTTCATTTTGTCGATATTTGGTACTTGAGTAAAAAATGAATACCTTATATTTACAAGTTTTCAATGTGGTAAAAGGATCATGATATTCATGATTTGGATATCATATATATCATATAAATCCAGTATATACATGTTTTTATAATAGTACATAATATTTAGAGGTAAGAAATGAAATGCACCGTTCCTGGAGACGGTAAGCCATACATATGTAAGAACGCTACTTTCATTTCTATTTATTATTTTAATTGAAATAAAACATAATTATACATAGTTATATTATAATTCCAATATAATATCATATATAATATTGTTAACTCCTTCTTTTATACATCCCACATATGGAATTAACGAATCAAATCACTTTGAGGGGGTGGTAGTCCGCACTTCCTCAAATGAGATTATCGTATATACCCATTATGAAAACCATAAAGGCATGCTATAAATGGGAATTACAGAAGCATAAGGAAATGATAAACATAATATATATCATATATAAATATAGTACCATAATAATGGCAACCATGAGAGGCGGTAAGATGTAATTGAACAATCATCGTTTCTTGAGGCCTTAGTTTGTCATCCACAGAAACATTATGTTCTTCATCCATTAGATGGAGGTGTTTGTAAGTGTAGTTAGAATACTTTTCATAACAACATCCTAGTATATTTAGGATACTGGTGTTGTTATAAAAGAAAATATTAAAAAGTGTTTAGGGGTTTTAGAAGTAAAATAAAATAAAACAATTTAAGAGAAACTGTTTACTTTAATTTTAGTAACTCCCTTTGGTTTGAACCAAAGGACTTCTTGAACTGCCTTATGCCTAAGGTAAGGCCTCTAGGAGGAGGAGAGTTATATAGGGAAATTAATTCGGCAGATTTTGGATGAGCCAAATGGCTTGAGTGGTGTGTGTAATTGGTTATAAATGGTCTCCTTTTATAAGGTGGAAGGGGGCTCTTTAGGAAAGTGACAAAATATTAACTTATAATATAATTATATTCAGTTTCTAAAGGTCAAAAAATAATTATTTTCGAAGCTAATATGACTCATGGTCGAAAGAAAATTATCCAATCATGATTGGACATGTTTTGGATAATATTGTAATCATTATAATCTTATTTATTTAAATTATTTATTAATGAGGTAAATACTGCATCATTATTATGTCATGAATAATATAACTCATTCGATGTCTAAAAAGTATCAGAAAATACTACCATGTAGGAAAAAAATTTACCTTTCCAATGAATATTTATAGACAAAAATATAATTTATATAACCCCTTCTAAAAATTAATTTACTAAATAATATTTTCCTTTATCATATTTTCCGTTACTTTAAGTTAATTAATCTAAATTGTCATTATCACTCCCAAGTGGCTCAATGGGGTCCCAAAATCGACTAAAATATGTCCATGGTTGTAAATGACTCAACAAATAAGGTTTAGACATGTGTTAAGTTAATTTTGAATCATTATAATATTCTTTTAAACTTGAATTTCCCTACTTACCGTTAACTGCGGTAATTAAAAGTCAAAAGTTACTATTCACCAAAAATTATTTTCATCTTAATAAACCACATTTTACTTCTTTCTAACAACCATGTTTATCAGATTTTTGAAATTCGATTTACAGAACTGGTAAAATTTCATTTAAATGAAAAAGTCTGTTTTTTTAACTACCACTGAGTGGTTTCAGTATTCATCAAAAATTGATGTTTTTCAGAATAATACCAAAAAATTAGCCTAATCTATATTTGATATTCCGAATTAAAAAAAAATTCTATTTTTTCAAATTCAAAACATATAAGTGGAATTAATTAATTTTAATATTAGTTCCGGTTATCAAAACAAATAGAGTGTTTTTAAGAAACAATAACTATCAAAAGATTAATACTTGTTTATCTCCAATTTCAATGTGAAATTACTTCCAATGACAAACATTGGATTAAATGGTAAATATATATTTTAATTTCACTTTAAAACCAATTAAAAATATAATCTAACCATATAAATAAATTAGATTAAGAGGCACTTTTGAATTAAAATATAATATTTTTCACTATTCATTAAAAAATGATCATTATCAGTGAAATACCCAAAAATTACCGAAGGTAAAATTTGATGTCCCCATTCTAAAAAAGTATTTTATTTGGTCAATTAGAATGTATTAAAGTGACCAAAACTATATATAAATAGGGTTCTATATTAAAATTCATTAAATTGGCCTATTAATGTAAACTATGCTTAAAATTAGATTTGTTCACATTTTAAGCCTCTAAATTTTATTGGATAAATGTAAATACATTTGAAAATAATGTATAATTATATTGTAGTAAGTTTTGTTCATTACTGCCAATACAACAGTTAGGAGTTAACTACCATTTAAAATATTAATATTATATTATTAGTGTGCAACGTAAGATATCAAAGAAACTCATTGTTGCGTATCAGGTACGCTATCGAACACAACAAACCCTTTAAAGTAAAATTAATATTTAATTCAAAAATATTAATAAATGTGAAAATCTATTATTCTTCATTTACCTGGGATGTTACATCCTTCCCCCCTTTTAGAAATTGTGTCCTCGCAATTTTTATTTACTTATCAAAATAAGTGGGGGTATTTAACCCTCATAGCATTTTCAGATTTCCACGTTGCCTCTTCAACCATATGGTGTTTCCACAAAACCATTACCTGGTGAATCACCTTATTCCACAAAACATGCTCTCTACGGTCAAGAATATGGATTGGTTGTTCTTAATAAGAGAGATTCTCTTCTAACTGAACTACCTCAGGGCTCAAAACATGAGATGGATCTGGCATATACATTATCAACATCGAAACATGGATTACATTTTGTACCTGGGATACACTTGGAGGTAAAGAGACTTTGTACACAACAGATCCAACTTTATCTAGAATTTCATAAGTTCCAATGAACCTCAGACTCAACTTTCCATTCTTACCAAAACGCATCACACTTTTCCATGGAAAACTTCACAAAATACATGATCACCTACCTCAAAAGAAAGATCCTTCCTCCGGTTATCGGCATAACTTTCTTGTCTACTCTGAGCTGTTCTCATTTTCTTCTGAATCAACTGAACTTTCTCTGCCATCTCTTCTACCAATTCTGGTCCCACCAACATCCTTTCACTTACTTCATCCCAAAAAACTGGAGTTCGACAATGCTTTCCACATAATACCTCAAATGGAGCCATCTGTATACTAGAATGAAAACTGTTATTATATGAGAATTCAACCAAAGAAAGATGTTGGTCCCAACTTCACTGATAATCTAGTGAACAATAACAAATAATATCCTTCAAGTTCTGAATTGTTCGTTCTAACTACCCATCTGATTAAGGATGAAAAGTTGCACTAAAATTTAATTCAGTACCCAATGACTTCTGAAGGCCTTTCCAAAAGTAAGAAGTGAATCTGGGATCATGATCAGATACAATGGAGAGGGTAACTCCATGAAACTTGAAAATCACTTTAACATACAACCGAGAAAGATTATCTATAGACAAATTATCTCTAATAAGATGTAAATGAGCAGATTTAGTCAATCGGTCAACTATAACACAGATTTCATTTTTACCTCGACATGTATTTGGTAATCCCCCATAAAGTCCATGAATATATTTTCCCATTTCCACTCTGGCACTGGTAAAGGCTGAAGCATTCCTTTCGGTAACAGTCGCTCTGCTTTAGCCTTCTGACAAGTGAAACACTTCACTGTAAAATCATCAATATCTCTTTTCATTCCATCCCACCAGTAATACTCACGAAGATCTATTTACATCTTAGTACTGTTAGGATGAACTGAAAACAGGGAACTATGAGCTTCACATAAGAACTTATTCATCAACTGTGAATCATAAGGCACACCTAATCTCTACCCAAACCTCAAAACACAATCATTATCAACATTAAAATCAGGAAACTTACCCTTCTGAACAAACACAACCTTTTTCTGCAACTCACTGTCTTCCTTCAGTGCCTGCTTAATTCTGTCTGGAAGAGATGATTTCACTGACTCCTGAAACAAAACAGAAGAATTTCCTACACCAACAACTTCTATGCCAAAGTTCATGAAATCAAAAACTAAAGGATCTCGTTCCAAACATATCATGGTTAATGAAGTATTACTTTTTCGACTCAAAGCATGAGCCATATTATTGGATTTTCACAGATGATAATGGATCGTGCAATCATAATCATTTTTTAATTCTAACCTTATCCTATGTCTCATGTTCAATTCTTTATGAGTGAATATATATATCAAAATTTTGTGATCAGTATATATTTCACACTTCACTCCATACAAATTATGCATCCAAATTTTTAAAGCAAAAACAAGAGCAGCTAATTCAAAATCATGTGTAGGGTAATTTAACTCATGTCATTTCAAATGACGTGAATCATAAGCAATTACCTGATCATTCTGCATTAGGAAACAACCCAGTCCTTTCAACGAAGCATCACTGTAGAAAACAAACTCACCATTTCTGGAGGGTAGTGCCAAAACTGGAGCATTCAATAATCTTCTTTTTAATTCCTAAAAACAATCATCACATTATTTTGTCCAGATGAAATTGACACCATTTTGAGTTAACTTAGTCATTGGACTAGATAACCATGAAAAATTATCAAAAAACCTCCTATAATCACCTGCCAAACCAAGAAAACTACGGATCTCAGTAATATTTGTGGGTCTTGGCCATTCTTCAACAACTTTAGTTTTAGCAGGATCAATAGTTATGAAATATTTTGAAATAATGTGACCAAGGAAAAAAAATTGTAACCAATACTCACACTTGCTGAATTTCCCAAACAATTTCTTTTCTTTTAAGGTCTGAAAGACAACCCTTAAATGAATTGCATGTTCCTCTCTACTTTTGGAATAAACCAAAATATCATCAAAAAACACAACCACAAACTTATCCAAGAACTTACGGAAAATTCTATTCATAAGATCCGGGAATATAGTCGGTGCATTGGTTAACCCAAATGGCATAACTAAAAATTCATAATGGCCATATCTAGTATGAAACACTCTCTTCGGAATGTATTCTTCCTTTACTTTCAATTGATGGTACCCCGACCTCATTTCAATCTTCGAAAAATACTGAGCTCCTAGAGCTGATCAAACAAATCATCGATATGAGGTAATGGATACTTATTCTTAACAGTGATGTTATTAAATTCTCTACAATCAATGAAAAGTCTCATTGAACCATATTTCTTTTTTAAAAAAAGACAGGATCACCCGATGGTGATGTGCTAGGTCGAATGAAACCTTTATCTAATAACTCTTGCAATAGATTCATTAACTCTAAAAGGTCAATTTGATCCATTCGATTAGGGGGTTTTGAAATTGGCTTAGCATTAGGAACTAAGTCACCAGTAAATTCAACTTCCCGATCAGGTATAATACCAGGCAACTCATCCGGAAAAACATCAAGGTACTCATTTACCACTAGCACATCATTAATCTGAACAGTTCCTTTGTTTTCAACAATATGTGCAAGGTAACATTCATTTCCATCTTTTACTACATTCTCATCTTCCTGATAAGTTATCAACAGAAAGGGTTCATTTTTGTATACAAACTGAAAATCATTCTGAAATGAATCCTCTTTAGATCTACAATCAATCATAGCATGATAAACAGCAAGCCAATCCATGCCAAATATAACATAAAACTCTACTAGAGGAAAAATAATAAGTTTTGTAGGTAGATTCTTTGCACACACAAGGACATGAATGTTCTTATGTTTTGTTTTTGCCTCAAAATATCCTCCAGGTGTTTTTACCATAAGTTTAGTATTCATATCATGAGATGGAATTCCAAATTTACTAGAAAAATTCTCAGAAATGATAGTGTGTAGACCTTGAATCAAACAAACCATTGGAAAAATCTGAAAAAAACAAACAGTGTACCTAACATAACTTCATTGGATGGTCCAACATCTAGTGAAGTAGTTGCATTGAATTTTTCCACCCCTTTCTGCTTGTAGTCTAACTGCTTTCCTTCGGTTTATTTCTTTGTTGGACACTCATTTTCATAACAAACCATTTTATTTCACTTAAAACATTTAACTGACTGTAAATTAGATTTTTTCTTACCATTACCCTGATATTTTTTAGTGAAATTACGAGGCTTATGCACCATTTTAACACATCAGTAGCACTTACCAGAATTCAAAATACATTCCCCAACATGCTTTTTACCAAAATTTTCACAAACTGTAAACTTATGTTTCTTACCATAAATCTTTTTGAAGAGTTATTCCCTTTCTCCTGCCACCTCGACATCTTATTCTATTTTTTGTCAAAGAATACATGATCATCAGTAAACTCCATTTCCACCTTATTCGTACAAAAAACAAGTTTTTCATAAATTTTGAACTAACAAGAAGCTAAAGACCTTCGATAATTTAGCTTTAATCCTGTGTAAAAACTGATGACTTTACTATCAAGATTTGTATGAAATTTAGAGCATACCTTGCCAGTTGAGTGAATTTTTCTTCATAAGCATCCACGGAGTCATCCTCCTACCTCAATTCTAGGAATTGTATTTCCATCCTAAGATGAACCACCTTAGGAAAATATTTCTCAAGAATCATACCTTTGAATTCATCGCAATCAAGAGACTCAACCTCCTCACTATCCTGGATATTTTTCACCATCGACAACCACTGATCAGCTTCACCTTCAAAATGGTAAATAGAAAGACTAAACTTTTGATGTTCTAAACAACCCATGACATCAAAAATCTTATCCAGTGCTTTAATCCACCCTTCAGCTAGCAAAGGGTCAGATGATACTCTGAATGATGGGGGATGTTTCCTCATAAAATGCTCCACTACTGATATGTTCCTCGGCGGTCGATCTGGCTGATCTCGTACATGGATACCACCACCATTTTTAGCTTGAGTCAATTGTGCCATCACTGCAACAAACTATTCAGTTCTGATTCCGACCATCTCAGGATTCTGATTTGGAAGGTTTTCTTCCTCCTGATGTCAGCCCAACATAGTTGCCCAATTTCCTCTACGGAAAACCATTCTGAACACAGAAATATCTTAGGTGAAGCAACATGGTACTCTATAAATTCTATATGATTTAAATATTAACATAAATTACTTTTTGGATATTAATTTAACATTACCCAAAATCCTAACGTAATCTAAATCAACCTCTGATACCAACTATAAGTACTCGTCCTTAAAGATTACATAATATTGAATTAAATGAATAATTCATATTGAGGATCTTTTCATGTTTAGAGTTTCAGAGAATTATGACATAACTATTACATCTCAAAATATTGCAAGGTAGACATATCTACACACTTTCCATTTTTTCATAAAATAAAAACTCTTGAAAAAAATGTCATTTCTAGTTCCATGTTTTAGACAGCAGGACTTTTCCTTGATCTCATCCTTGACCCTATTCATCTTTAAGTCCTGTGAAAACATTTCAAAACTTGGGATGAGCATAAAAAGCTCAGAAAAATTGTGTCATCCATATCATACATACATTGTAACTATCACAACTACATAGTGAGTTACTTTGGAATACCCATCATAGTATATTCCGTAAATCTCTTAGGAGAAACACTCACGTTTACCTCTATCACATTACCCAATGCATTGGAGAGCTATCTCAGGCTCACCCACCCTAGGTTTATCATGGAACCACCCAGATACATAAATAATGGCCAAGAACCATATCATGATCATAACACATAAAATAAGAATAAAAGAAAGATAACATTTCCACATTCCAATAAACAAATATAATTTCAAGATATTGAAATAATAAATCCATTCAAAAAGTCATTTTCAATACCAAAATATGTAAAAAAAGTATATGGTATTTTTTTTAAACATTACGGCTTGTTAAGGAAGCCAAAGATCAAATAATACTCATCGAGACGGAAAGGTCCTTGTCACCTCTTATGTTAAAAAAGAACATTCCTTTTTTTTGTTTAGTAAAACACTTCATATAAATATATTCCCTTTGAATGAAATGAAATGTCACAGGGGTTTATAGACCGTATAAAATAAAGTCATGTGTAAAACTAAATATGCCTCAAGGAATTGAGATTGAGATGAAGTCCCTTACCTCATGTCCAACTTTCCACAGTCATTCTTTAATCTCTTGAATAATAAACTAAATTTAATTTCTACATGCTTAAGAACCTTTTTCAAGTTTATTATTCCGTTTATAACACTCATTACCATGTTATAAACATTATGCAATCATTTATGTTAATAACATTCATTTTGTCGATATTTGGTACTTGAGTAAAAAATGAAAACCTTATATTTACATGTTGTCCATGTGGTCAAAGTTTCATGATATTAATGATTTGGATATCATATATATCATATATATCCAGTATATACATGTTTTTATAATAGTACATAACATTTAGAGATAAGAAATGAAATGCACCGTTCATGGAGACGGTAAGCCGTACGTACGCATGAATGATAATTTCATATATATTTCTTATTTAAATGGAAATAAAACATAATGATACATAAGTATATTATAATTCAATTATAATATCATATATAATATCATTAACTCTATCCTTTATGCATCCCACATAAGGCATTAACAAATCAAATCACTTTGAGGGGGCGGTAGTCCGCACTTCCTCAAATGAGATTATCATATTTACCCACTATGGAAACCATAAAGGCATGCTATAAATGGGAAGTATATAATCATAAGGAAATAATAAACATAATATATATCATATATAAATACATTTCTATCATAATGGCTACCATGAGAGGCAGTGAGATGTAATTGAACAATCATCGCTTCGTGAGACCTTAGTTTGCCATCCACAGAAAAATTATGTTCTTCATCCATTAGATGGAGGTGTGTGTAAGTGCAGTTCGAATACATCTCATAAAAACAACCTAATATATTGAGTATACTGATGTAGTTACAAAATAAAGGAATAAAAAGAGCTTAGGGTTTGGAGAAGTAAAATAAAAGAAAACAATTTAAGAGAAACTCTTACCTTTAATTTGGGTAACTCCCTTTGGTTTGAACCAAAGGACTTATTGAAGTGTCTTATACCTAAGGTAAGGCTTCTAGGAGGAGAAGAGGGATGTAGGGAGATTAATTATGTAGAGTTTGGATGACCCAAATGTCTTGAGAGGTGTGTGTAATTGGATAGAAATGGTCTCCTTTTATAAGGGGGAGGAGGGGCTCTTTAAGAAAGTGTGAAAATATTATTTTATAACATAATTATATTCGGTTTCTAAATGTCCAAAAAACATTATTGTCGGAGATACGATGACTCATGGTCGAAAAAAATCATCCAATCATAATTGGACATGTTTTGGATAATATTTAAATCATTATAATCTTATTTATTTAAATTATTTATTAATGAGGTAAATACTGCATCACTATTGTGTAATGAATAATTTAATTTATTCGATGTCTAAAAATTATAAAAAAATAATATCATGTAGGAAATATTTTTATCTTTACAAGGAATAATTATAGTCAAAATGTTAATTTATATAACCCCTTCTAAAAATTAATTTACTAAAAGATATTTTCTTTTATCTTATCTTCCTTTACTTCAAGTTAATTCATCTAAATTGTCATTATCACTCCCATGTGGCTCAATGGGGTCACAAAATCGACCCAAAGATGCCCATGGTCGAAAATGACTCAACCAATAAGGATTGGGCAAGTGTTAAGGTAATTTTTATTCATTATAATATTCTTGTAAACTTGAATTTCCATATTTACATTTAATCACCGTAAATAAAAGTCAAAAGTTATTATTTACCAAAAATTATTTTCATCTTAATGAACCACATTTTACTTCTTGATAACAAACATGTATGTCAGATTTTTGAAATTAAATTCACAGAAGTGGTAAAATTTTATTTAAAGGAAAACGTCAGTTTTTTTAACTACCACTAAGTGGTTTCACTATTCATCAAAAATTGATGTTTTTCAGAAAAACACCAAAAAATCAGCCTAAGATATATTTGATATTCCGAATTAAAAAATGATGTCTATTTTTCCAAATTCAAAACATAGAAGTGGCATTAATTAATTTTCAAATTAATTCTCGTTATCAAAACAAATAGCGTGTTTTTAAGAAACAATAACTATCAAAAGATTGATACTTGTTTATGACCAATTTCAAAGTGAAATTACTTCCAATGACCAACATTGGATTAAATGGTAAAAATAAATTTTAATTTCACTTTAAAATAAGTTAGAAATATAATCTAACCATATAATTAAATTAGATTAAAAGGCACTTTTGAATTAAAATACAATATTCTTCACTATTCATCAAAAAATAAACTTTATCAGAAAAATACCAATAAAAATACCAAAAGTAAAATTTGATGTCCCCATTCTAAAAAAGGATTTTATTTGGTCAATTAGAATGTATAGAAGTGACCAAAACTATATTTATAGATGGTTCACCATTAAAAGGAGGTAAATCGGCCTTTTAATGTAAATTATGCTTAAAATTAGATTCATTCACATTTTATGCCTCTAAATTTTATAGGATAAATGTAAATACATTTAACAATCATGTATAATCATATTGTAGTCAATTTTTTCCATTGACAGCAATACAATGGCTAGGAGTTAACTAAAATTTAAAATAATAATATTATATTATTAGTGTATAATGTAAGATTTCAAAGAAACTCATTGTTGCATATCAGGTATGCTATCGAACATAGAAACCCCTTTAAAGTAAAATTAATATTTAATTCACAAATATTAATAAATATGAAAATATCTTATTCTTCATTTAGCCGGGATGTTACAAATAGAGTCCCTTAGTGGATTGGGTTCACTAATAATTCCCTTTAATCCTTGGAGGATAGTCCCATAGTAGATTGGGTTCACTCCCCATTCCATTACCTATTATCTTCTTAGAGATAACGATTTTCTAAATGAATTGGAGGGCCATAATTGAAAAATCAATAATATAATGATAAACCAAACATATAAATTCAACAAGAACATTAGTTCAATCATCATTTCTTCGTATTTTAATTATCCAATTGAAATGAAATGGTTTTCACTGTAATTTCAATAAAATACCATTCTTATTAATATAGAGAAAGAATGTGGATATAATAATTAGATAATAACCCCAACAAAGCATAATAATCATTAAATTATTTTTAGATAAATTTAAAATATTTTTATAAAATATTTTTAAATTTTCATTTAAAATAAGAAAAAGTATCCTTTTATTTTAGTATATTTTTAAAACCCCCAAAAATCAAAATAAAAGGTAATGTAATTTTCATTAAAAACCTATGGAAACATTAAAATTAATCTTTATAATGAAAAATAAATATGAATAATTTAAAAGTTGATCAAGTGATAAAATTTTTAAAAAAAATTCTTTTCAAACCATTACACAGAAGGTCAAACACAACTCACATGGAATGTAACAAGCAAATGTTTTAAAAATGAAACGCCCTTTTGATGGAAAAACCCTTTATCAGGTAATATATTTATAGGAAAAAAATGAAATTTCATTTGTTTTTTAGGAAAAATAAATTTTATATCCTATAATATTTAAAATGTTGTTAGGCATCATTAGACTTTATAATATAGTCATTTTACAATGACTATTAAGAATAGTATATTAAGTGTTATGATAAAGTCTATTTTACATAATCAAAGAATGTGATGGTCCCAACTAATAGTATAATACACTATAAATCTCATTAATCATAGATTCTAAGAGAGAATGAATCTGTATAAATTTCACTTAATGTTGTTGAATCCAAGATTCAACAACTGAAGCCCCATCCATACTATTTATGGGATAATTTCAAACTCATCGAGATCATGACAAATAAAATGTTCTCTGAAGCACCACATGAAAATCTCACCATCAAAAACCTTATCCTTTGAGAATTATCTAGTGTAATAAAGTTTAATATATCTATACCCTAAAAATATGAATTTTTATATATTATTTTTAATAAAAATTAATTATTTTATCCATTTTTAATATCAGTTTTTAAATGATTGGATAATGAGTTTGGTAAAAATGATATTTTGATATGATGACACACAAATTGTATGTTTTGGGAACTATATAGTTTAAATAAAGAAAATATATTAATATTATTTCAATAATTTTTTAAATAAAAAATATTTCAATAAAATTTTATTAGGAAAGATTATTTAGTAAATATAAAATATAATATAAATTTATGGTGTTATAAATAAATTTTTAGGGGTCAAAAAAAATAATATTGTAAAAAACCAGTATTCTTTCAATAAATGTGTCTTTCTAAATTAAAAGTGATAATTCTAATACATAGGGAACTATTTGGAAAAATTATTAATACATTTGAAATTATAAGGTCCAAATTATCCAAATTTGATGTTTTAATATTTTTTAGAAAGTGTTTCATTTTTTGGTCAAAATTAAATGTGGTATAAATATACAATGAATATTATATCATCATAAAATCCACAATGTATTGTAATAAATAGTATTAATAGTATCCACAACCAAAATTTTATTTCCATTTACAATTTTAGGTTTTATATGTTATTTTATTAGTTTTATAAACCCTTAATGAATCCACCAGAACCTATATTATTATTTTTTGGTTTTATTATAAATTATTTATAAACATGACTCACAGTAACATTACCAAGGGGTTTATTTTAATTTTTTTTATTCCTAGACATATAAAATAATTAAAACCACTCTTATTTGGAAGAACCCAAGGGAAACCCCCTTTAATGTTTAGCGGTCTGGACTATTTTATCTTATAGTGTTGAAAACCTGTGTTTTGAAATTAATAAATATTTATCCTCTCTTTTTCCCTATAAACACACCCATCCTACTATCCTTCTTCACAAGATAATATTTTAGATTAAATTTGTTATTACATTCCATTTAAATAAACCTACAAATATTCACCCAAAATCATTAATATATCCTATAATCGTTTTGGAATACCCTCTCAAGGTAAGGGATCCTTTCCTTCTCCACTTTATTCAATAACCTTCTTTATATTAAGCCATTAATTTATATATGTTTTATCCAAAATAATTTTTTAAACACCCCCTTATAATAATAATTATTCTTGTTGTATTATAGATACCCTTCACTATCATTTAACAACTCAATTAAATCCCATGTACCCAAGATATGTTTCTGAAATATATCATGTGATTTTACCATCCAAGGCATTATATAGTGAATACATATCATCATTTAAAATCAAGGATATTCACTTCATTTAACCTAAATATAAATTACTATATATTATCTTCTATGCAACCAACATTTCTTAATAATGGGGTCATAATTGATGAAACAATCCCATATGTTTTATGCTCTATGTGGTGAATTTACTCATGTACATGATATGAATGTGAAATGTGGGCCTATAGTTATATATCCCACCAATTAATTGGTTAATGTTTTTATCTCATGATATTCCATGTATAGTGCATTACAGGTTATCATAATCTCACTATGTTTTCTTTTCCTATAATTTCTCCCGGATATATGTTTATAATGTCAGGTTTTATGTTATTTTCATTGTCCATTGTTTCCTTTTATTCTATCAAGTTATATCATGCCTCATTTTTAAAGATTATTATTCAAATCAACTTTATTTTAGCTTTATATGAATATTTTCATACATGTACTTCTTAAATCTATTCTATTCATTTTTATTCCCTTAATTGGTTTTATACCTTACCACTTTCTTATGTATGTCCCTAGGTTATCCAGTGTAGTTTTAAAAGAACAACATATTTTTAGGACCATGATAAGGAATTTTTCATTAATGTATTTTTTATTTATATAACTATATGTTATGATATGTACCTAATTTTCCAAAGACACTAGGAATCACAAACTTCAAGGATTGTGTAATTTTTATGAAGATATAATGGATCATGTTATTTTTGATATTGTGATTATAAAACTCAGGTAAAATCCTTAGAGATAATGATAAATATCGGAAAACATCCCTAATTATTTTAAATTTGTTGATTAAGTGGATTCCAAGAAAATATATTATTGTCTTGATACTACAAGTAGATGTGTCTCTAGCATAGTGGTACATAGGGGTAATGACACTGAAATATGGGTATTGATCTGGACTCGATCAATAACTCATTCATGACTATGGGATTTTATTTACACATAGTTTGACACTCCTAAGATATTTTTATTTTTTTAATTCATAATATCAATATGAAAATCATTTAGGTAACAATAATTTCCATCAGATTTAATGTCATGAAATTGATGACAGATAACTTAGACTGAAACCAAGAAATTCATAGATTCAAGAATTAATGTGATTTATGGGTTATACCTTTAATGTTAACAGTTTCCTATTTATATATTTTATATTAAAATAAACATCACCCTGAATTTTCCATTTATTTCTAGTTAATTGTCGTGTATAGGATAATCCTATTCAATAAACAATGTGAGAAAAAATGAGTTGACTGTTGAAATGATATTCCCAACCTGAAGGGAGATTAAATAAAATAATTCATTAATATAAATTCTCAATTAACTTAGTTTCTAAATTGAAACTATCATTTAGAGTAATTCTCAAATCCCCTTAAGAAATAATTTTTTTCAATAGACACCGTTATGTGAAAAAAGGCCTCTAAATTTCAGCATATCTTCTAGTCCCTTAGTCATTGGTAAATGGATCAAATCAATTGAGAACAAATTATACATCGTTCAGTGATCTGAAAAATTTTAGGTCATGATATCTATTTATCATAAGGAGGTAAATTCTGATCAATGGTGTATATTGATCAAAATTTCAATTTTCATAGAGGATATCGATCAAATAGAGTGGAAGGAAATCAATAAATTGTTTTTTGAAAAATATCTTCCTCTCACACTGGTGTAAAATGGTTATAAAAGGAAAAGTTCCTAGGACATGAACAACACAACTCTATATTTTTAAACTCCCCTAAAAGTAAACATGGCCACTTCATTGGAGGGATAAACCAAAAATTATGAAATCTATTGGCAATGTGAGACTTTGACAACAGTGAAAAAAATTATGATGTTCCCGCAATATCAAAATTTCTATCGGAGAATCCTAAGGGTCTCTTGGGATTGGGGAGAAAATGTATATAATGGATTTAAACTCTTGAAATGTGATGGAAAAATCACATGGTAGTAATAAAGTACATCATCCCACATGTCAAATGTTAGGGAAGATGCACGCTAAAAATTATCGGAAGAGGACATGGAACTTCATATCGTTAGGGAAGGAACATCACCTAGCTAAATTATTAGGAAGGGAGAAACCTTACAATTTAAGGGAATATAATAATATTCTATTCAAACCTAAACATGTCCTCCAATGTTTAAAATAAAAGGAATACAGATACTATGACAATTAATTCCTTAATCCAAGGGTTTTCAATCGTAATAGATGATAACAACCTCTATGGAATATAGATAAGGGGTAAGTATATTCCATCACAACTTATGAGGTGGATACTAATAGAATATTGGTGATAGGATTGCTAGTAATTAATTAAATACTATAGAATTTCCTTTTTTATTATTGATATATTCATTATTTCATATTACACTAGTTTAGTAGAACAATTCAGTACCAACTTCAAAACACTGTAGTTGAGCTAACCGTCATGATGTAGAATGTTTCAATTTATTCATCCCAAAATTATAAATCATACCCAATAAATGTTTAAGGGAATAATTTCCATAAAACAATGTAAAACATGCTTTAGGGGACTTCTATTTTATTGAGGGTATGAATTTTATTTCCTTGTATATATCCAAAATAATTTTAGAAAATCAAATCACCCCCCTTATCGCTAATCACCCTCTGATTCTTTAAAATCTCATGTTGAAGGATAAATCTCCTTTGGTACCAATATCACTAACATAGATATTATTTATATGTGAGCTAGCTTATCCAGTGAAAATGATTAAGACTAAATAAGAGATCATCCTTGATGACATCCCCATTGTATTAGAATTCACATATGTGTTTCTTGAAGAATTTTATATTCTTATTTCTTGTCATGATATTTAATTCATAATCAATCTCATACCCAACAATTTTCTAATATCCTAGACTCAATATAGAATGTATTGTTTTTAAACATTAGGATACGAATAAATGATTATAGAAGAATATAGATAAATGGTTTTGAACCCATGTGCTTCTCTATGGTGTTCACCGATCCTCTTTGTCAAAAAGAATGATCATTCAATGTAGCATTACATTGATTATCGTGAGCTCAGTAGGATCAGGATAATGATCAAGTGCCCTCTACCATAGATTAATGACTTTTTTATCAACTATGTAGAGCCTAGTATTTCTCTTTAGTGGATCCTTGGTTATGAAATTTCTACTCCGTTCAGATAATGTGAAGGAAATTTTCATAGAAAATGAAGATATTATATTGTTCCTAAAGAATAAACTCACCCAAAAAGACATTCAGATCATTTTTTTGACATTTTACAATTCTCATTATAAAATCCCATTGATGTTTTCAGAAGAATGTGTGCATTAAATTCTCCCGTATCATCGGAAAACCCTTCGTAACATGAAATATTTATTTTCTCCTTATAATGAATATAAAAATCATGTCATGGTAATATATCATCATTGGAAAATTGGATTGGACACCCAAATAGCTACATGATTATCTAAATCAAGAACAAAATTAGAGGTTTTCCAATACACATTTCTTTAAAATTGTTGATATTTATGTTAGATGATTACTGACACCCCATCTGGTGTCCATATTAGGGGAAGGAGTGAACATTGTGTTTTGAATTTTCATCAACTCCCCAACCAACAAACCCCATCATAAGTGATCTCATGTAATGTCATCATTTCTATAAAAATTTCATAAGTAATATTTTATAACAATAAATGGTATGCTCAGTAGTAATTTTCATTGAAAAAGTCACAAAAAATGTTAGGACTGATGATAGATTCTTTCAAACACTATTTTATCAAGCATCAAAAAACACTAAGAACTCTTTTCACTTGTGAGAAATTAATAATTTGATACCACTAATTCCGTTAGAAGAAAATATATCATGTGAATATATATTTCACACAACTCATGATTGGAAAAAAGATACACAAGATTCAGAGGCAAACTAAACTAGTATTATCCATAATGATATTGGAGTATCCCCAACCCATTTTGTTGGGGAAATTTTTACCAAAATAGATTCCTTCAATATTGGTAAATCTAGTTTGAAGTGATCCATAAATGGATTTAGAGAAACCCTATCCCACAAGGATTGATTCATTTTTATCAAAATCACCCACTAATGAAAATATTCCTTTTCTCATTTAAAAGGATACCTATAAAGAGAATCGTATTCATTTTCCACATATTGTGACTGATCTCCATTATTTGGAATACATACAATAGAATTTTTTGGTTATTCTGTTTTGATTACCCTTTACTAGAGGGCCCTAAGAGAATAATTGAAGGGAAGAATGAGACCCAAGAGTGGTTTCAAACAAATTTGATATATAAAGGGTACAAATACTTCTGAAAATCACATCTCTTTTGTTAGTTATCATCATGGAGACCAGACCTCCTATCATTCTGGTACTAGTGAGACACATTTGATGCATTATGTGTCAGTGAATGTCATTACACCAACTCCTTTATAAACTTTTAAACATGAATTTGATTCAAAGGAACAAGAAGCGGATGTTTTTTTAAACATGTTCCACACTAAAGTTGTAACACCCCTAAATATTATGACAAATATTCTTTTTAATTTCTTTGTAAGCTACACCATGATTAGCCTGCGCTATATGCAGAAATGTATTAGCTTGCAGTATACGCAACACTATTATTGGCTTGTTTTATGCACAATTTCAAGTTCTTTTGATATAATTCAACACTTAATATAGGATTTGTTCAATTAAATAATACTATATAATGTTATATGAAAAACAAAAGGAATATTTCACGCAACACTGACTTGTCTTGCGTTACACGCAAAAGCGACATTCCTCGATGGCTTGCGTTGTACGAAATACCGAGTTTCACTAAAAAACAATATATTATTATTATGAACTAGATGTTATGAATATTATTAACCATATTTTGAATTTTAAAACATTATCATTAAACTTAAATATTTTCTATAACTTTTCATGAGAAAAAAATTAATTTTTCTGATAAAAGATGTATTTTTAAAAAAATGCAGTTTTGTTGCCTTTTGATGGCACACCCATTCAAAATATAGTCTTTGACATGTTTATAATATAAATTTGAAAAAATAAACTAATTATTTTAAATCGGGATATAAAAATTACTTTGGATAAATTTTTCATATTTTTATGATAACTTTCATATTTTGATGAATAGTAAAAATACGCTACATTTTACTTAAAAGAATCTTTTTTCATCAAGATAATTTATATGGTTAAATTATAAAATTTAATGGTTTTAAATTATAAATATAATTTATTTCTACAATTTTATATAATCTATTTAATTTTTTTAAAATTTACATACCATTTAAGATAAAAACATTTCAATCTTTTGCAATGTTTTAAATAAAAACACATTTTTTTCGACCACAAGATTAATTTTAAATTAATTAAAGCATCTTATGTGTTTTGAATTTGGAAAAATGGATTCCATATTTGGAATCAGTTGGTCCAAATTATGTTAATAGGTTACTTTTATTTTTTTCCATCGTGAATAGTAACTACGGTAAATTTTATTTACCATAGTTGAAGGTAAATCGTGTGATTAAGGGTAAAAATAATATTATAAAATTACCCTAACACTAATGTTAATAAAATTGGATGATAAAATTTCACAAAAAATTATACTTGGGTAGAAGTGTTATCTATTGGAACCCACTTGGATGAGATTAAGACCTTTAATTTATTTTATTTAAAGGAATGTGAAATATGTCTCACTCAATGTTTATTAATTAAATTATTTTTAATATAAGGGTAAATGAAATATATATTTGATTATAAATACACATTTGAATTATAATATTTTTATATTTATCATGGTAATTGATTTATAATTTTTTAGAAATATATAATTACTTTAATAGCTTATACATTAATGATGCATAAATTATTTATTTATTAAAAAATCAATAACATAGTTTTTATTTAAATAATAACACCCATAAAAGACCCAAGATCGTTCCCGAAACTTATTGGTCGAGTATAGCTACACAATAATCATCCATGTGTCGACTTGTGGACTATTTGGAGCCTTTTAAAACAGATTATTACATTTATATTATTTTATTTTAAATGATGTCAAAGTTGCCACCTTCACAATTTAATAAACATAACATTATAAAAGATAGGTATTTTAGAAACTAAATTAGAATAAATTTTTTCTAATGAAATATATTATATTTTAACTAATCATAGAATTTTATTTCTAATTTTTATACAATAAATAATTATATTAAATAATTATTCAAAAATGTTGTAGTAATTATTTTATTAAAAGAAATATCAAATAAATGGTTTTAAAAATATTAAAATAAATATTATATGAACTAATTAATGTGCTTAAAGAATTTCATAGACTAATTAGACATGTTATAAATCAATTAAATATTTTGGTTCGGATATATCTTCTTTTTGGGTTTTATTTAAATTCAAATAAATGAATAGTGTTAAAATTGATAATATTGATGTTTTATCAATATAACATATTATTAAATTGTTTAAAAAACAATAATATTTAAAAATTACAAATTTAAAATTTAATGGTCTGAAATGTAATACTGTATCTATTTATGGGATATTAATAGCACGTAAGTATGTATTTATAACAATTTAAAAATTAGAATATTATTACCACAAATAAATATAAATATATTAAAAAAGAATAAATCAAAATGAAAAGGTTTAAAATTAAATCAAAACATGTATAAATTCTATTTTTGGTGGTATTACTACCCTATATCATCTCATATTCTATGTTGAGTCATTTTAATGTTTTTATGTGGGGTTTGAGTTGATTATATATTTATATTTTGGAGGTTTCCAAAAGTGCCCCTCTACTCTCTTATAAAAGGAAACCTCCTCCCTCTTCTCTTCACTCCATTTTGAGCCTTAATGCTCATCCAAACCCTAAAAATTTCTCTTCTCAACCTCTTTAATTACGTTTTATAGGTCCTGGTCTTCTTTAAAGACCAACTCTAGTGCTCTAAGAGGAAGTTTAAAGAAGGCACTTTGAGGAAGAGGTAGTATCTTCTAGTGGTTCTTTCAAATTTATTCTTATACTTCCTCTTATTTAGTTGTTTCATTATAATGTAATAACATCAGTATCACTAAAATAATGCTATGTTATTATAAATATGAAACAATCCTATTTCATCTTCTACCCATCCTAAGAAAAATGAAGTCACCGCTCGTGCGTACGTACAGAATACCGTCTAAACACCATGGTGTAAACATTTTCATCACCAACATACTTGGATGGATATAATGATAGAATAAATTACTATATTTTATTATTATAAAAGTGATAATTATTCTGAAATATTATACACCATACACTTCAATACAATTCCACAATCATGGGAACGATATCATTGCTCATGCGTACATATGGTCTACCATCTCCACGATGTGATGTGATTCATTATACATGATATTCATTGAATAATGATTATATAATTGAATTTATTAAATTAAAATGATATATATTATACTAATAAAATTCATTAAATGATATAAATATAACCTAAAAATATGAATAAAAATTTATTCAACAAAACATGCATACTAACATAAAGTAGTTAACACCTAAATACTGAGTAACAATGAAATGTTACACAAAAAAATATAATAATATGAACATATATGATATCATAAAAATAAATATTATTTTGGAATAAGTCAATGACATTATTGAAATCATTATACAAGAGGTTCATATATATACAAAGCAATCAGACCTACGATAAAGGATTATTTCATCTCACTTTTATTTCTGTGAGACATATGCCTTAATCACCATTTATTTATTTTGTATGGTGTTTATGATTCCCATGATTGTTTTATGTTTTCTATTATGAAGTATATGATATTTACATATGCATGTAATTTTATTTTTTTATGACACGTATGATTCTGCCGATCATAAATCGTAGGGGATAATTATTCCAATCCTATTCTTATCCGAGATTATTTATCCGTAATTATTTACTAGGGATATATTTATCATCCATGTCCATGTTTTATAAAAAAAAATTATTAAAGTTATTACTATTTTTCCATGTATGTTAAATTTCATTTTTATCTCTTTTTGACTTTTACTATGTCATAAGGAAGTAATATTATTTTTGTTTACCATACGATGTACTTTTTTAGTTTTCTAGAAAAAGTACGAGAAGAATGTTTTTTAACCTGTACGACGTGATTGGATTTTTATGATTTCATAACACCTTATTTACATAAAGCTTCTTCTATAAGATTTCATGATTATTTTCAAAGAAATTATTTTCTTTTAAATTTCACATCATTTTCTAAAATGAAAATGATTTGAAAAAAGAAAAGATATTTTCCTCAAAAATTCATTTCAAGTGTTTTATCAAAACTATTTTCCATCTATGATGACATTTTTAATATGGTTATATTTCAAGAATAATGTCTCTATTATTTATATGGTTTGATTTTGTTTATGATAAAATTATATCAATTGTTTTATATGGATATTGTTATGATGGGATGATGTTTATGAAACCCATTTTAATCGTTGGGTTATGATGAATAATTTATGTTTATTTTGTGGCACAAGATGAATGATTTCATTATGAGATGGGTGGGACCTATATCTCCCTTAAATGCATGGGTTAAAGATTTATATCTTATGAGATAAACATGGCTGGAATTAAAAGTAAATCTGGTTCAGTAATATAGGTCTAGAATGACATTTAAACCTAAATCAGTAATGGAATTTGTCCACTATGATGGTCTTGGCAGTAATGTCTTGGCTACTATAGAAATCATATAATGTGTATAATGGTTTGACACAATTATATGTTTTATTCGCATGAAATTTTATCATGATTTATGTTCCTCTATGATCTAGGCTTTACGTACTACCATGATTTATTTCACAACTCCCGATTTTGTTGTTTATACTATATGTTCAAATTGTTATTTTCAAGTGTATATGGATTGTTTTACTTTCTCCACGCCTACCCTTATTGAGCATTTGATCTCACCCTTTATATGTTTTCTTTTCCCTAGGATATAAAGAACGGTTTTAGGTAAGAAAGGAATAGGGGAATATCTTTATGGGATATGATGAAGATCTTTTACCATGACTAGAAGATTATGTTTCGAGTTTCCAAAGACACTAAACTATTAAAGTCCTTAGGTGTCTACTTTTGTTATGTATTAAGTATTCCTCAAAAGTAATATAATTTCCATGTACGTCAATCTTGGGTCTCTGCAGATGGTATCAGAGGAAGGGTTTAGTTAATCTTTGGAAACTAAGATGTGAAAACATTAGTAAGATCCTTAGAGATATTTCTACGGTATGTCTAGGGGTGTCCCTAAGGTTATGTTTAAGTATAAGATACATTCCTAGAATTATGATAATGATCCTAAATAATCTAGTATTAAACCTAAGATGTTAGATATTGAAAGTAATCCCCTTGATTATGTTGCATTACTAATATGATTTTTTCCTCTCACACTATTCTTTTTGGGTTTTAGATATTGCCTGGAACCCGAACGAACCCTGTTAATGATCAATGCAATAGGAAATGCAATGATCGTCTTCCTGAACAACCAAATGTTATGTTAAATGTAGTGAAAAAATTTATTTCTATACTTACACAAGTTATGAATCATTCTGGACTTCCAAATGAGCAGTTAAGGGAAGAATATTATGTTGATTCCTTCATGAGGCAATGTCCACCTTCTTTCAGTGGGTGTTTTGATCCACTTGTTACTGAACAATGGAGCAGTACCATTGAAAATTTATTTTCCATACATTTCTGTTCGGAACATGTAAAAGTCATTCTGGTTGTTTACCATTTAGAAGGTGAAGTAGACTAGTGGTGGACAATAATTAAGAATACAAGGCCACAAGATGAATTTGAATCCCTAGAATGGGATGAGTTCAAGAACTATTTTTCAATAAGTACTTTCCTCGAATTCTACAAATGAATAAGGAAAAAGAGTTCCTTGATCTTAAGAAAGAGGATGATGAATCTGTTGGTATATACAAAGAGATTTTTACAAGGTTTGAAAGGTATGCATCTGGATTTATCATCCAACCTGAAAGTAAAGTTGATAGATTCTTCAGTGCCTTCAAACCAAGTAATCAAAAGGCATTAGCTATAAGAGACTTTAGTAGCTATGGAGAGATTGTGTGTTGTTCTATCGTGGTAGAATTGGAATTTGGTGTTACATATCTATCTCATGGTTTTGACAAGAAACGAAAGATTGAGTTCAAGGAAAAATATAAAAACTATGGTGAAAAGAAGACGAATGTTTCGTTATGCTCAATGTGTGGAAATAAGCATAGTCCAAATTGTATTAATGAGACTATAAAATCATTTAAGTGTTGAAAATATTGTCATAGAGTAGCTGAGTGATGATGTAATGGAAAAAAGGTAGCTAATGATGTGAATAGAGAAAAGAATCACTAGTGCAGAAAACGTTTTTTATAGTGGTATTTTTTTTTATTTTCAACATCATCTTTTGGCTAACGTTATTACAAAAGATGTTATAAACAGAGCTTTTTTTACGTCGGTTATTTTACAACCCATGTAAAAAACACAAATCCGAAACATTTTTCATGTCGATTGATAAAAACCCGACTTGGAAAACGCTTTGGAGGAGTGCTTTATTACATCAGTTATTTCATAACCGATGTGATATATACCCATTCATGTAAGTTATTATATAACCGATGTCATAAATCACTCTTCTGAGGCATTTATGATGTTGGTTATTTTTAAAACTGATGTGACAAACCTGTCTGCCAAGCATTTTTCAAGGTTATTTATATAAAAACCGACGTAAGAACATATCTACAATGTCGGTTATTTTATAACTAACGTGAATAACTATCCATTTCAATTTATTGCATCGGTTATGAAATAACCGATGTAAAAACCATTTCCCATGATTTTATTATGTCGGTTTCTAATTAAGTAACATTATAACAAATAATGATGCATTTTTTACGTGGGTAATGAAATAACCGATGTAAAAAAAATTAAATAAACCCAAACTACTACTATGCCTAGCCAAGTCACATGAAACAGAGCAAAAGATTTCCCAAAACAGACCAACCCCCCCCCCCACCACCACCACACCGACCACACCCCTGGACACCCCCACCCCCACACACCCCAGGACAACCCCCACCCCCTGGACAACCCCCCACACCCCTGGACATCCCCACCACCACCTGGGCAGCCCCCCACACCCCTGGACACCCCCCAACTACTGTATAACCCCACCCCTATACAGCTCTCCCACACCCCTGGGAAAACCTCCCTCACCCCAGAAACAGAAGAGAAAGTTACCAAAAACATACTAGAAACCCCTCACCCCACTGGACATCCCCCACCACACCCCTAAACATCCCCCACACCCATGGAGAGGCCCCTGGACAACCCCCAACACCCCTATAACCCCCCCACCCTCCTAGACACCCCCACACCCCTGGACTGCCCCACCTCACCCTGGATAGCCCGCCACACCCCTAGACAACCCCCACCCTCTTGGACAGCCCCCCCCCCCCACACCCCTGGACTGCCGCCCACCCCCGGGACTGCCCCCACCCTCCTAGACAACCCCCCCCCCCTAGACTTCCCCTACCCCCTGAACAGCCCCCAAACCCCTAGACAACCCCCACCCTCCTGTACACCCCCACACCCCTGGACAGCCCCCCCTGGACAGCCCCCCACCCTCATGGACACCCCCACACCCTTGGACTGCCCCCACATCTGGGACTACCCCCACCCTCCTGGACACCCCCCCACCATTGGACAACCCCCTCCCCCTAGACAGCCCCCACACCCTTAGACAACCCCTCCCCCCCCCCACCAACCCTCCTGGACACCCCCCCCCCCCACCCGGGACTACCCCCACCCTTTTGGACCCCCCCCCCCAACACACACACACACACAGACCCCTGGACTGCCCACACCCCCGAGACTACCCCCCACCCTTCTGGACACCCCCCTCCCCCCACAAACACCCTTGGAAAGCCCCCACCCCTAGGACAGCCCCCCTGGACACCCCCCCCCCCCACACACCCCGGGATGCCCCCACACCCCTGGACTTCCCCCCACCCCCGAGACTGAACCAACCCTCTTGGACACCCCCCACACTCCTGGACTCCCCCCCCACCCCGGGGACAGCCCCCACCCTCCTGGACCCCCCCCCCCCCCCCCACTGGACAACCCCCCCCCCCCCCCCCCACCACCATCCTCGACACCACCACACCCCTGGACCACCCCCTCCCCCCCTCGAGACTGCCCCCACCCTCTTGGACACCCCCACACCCCTGTACTGCCCCCCCCCCCCCACACCTTGTACAGCCCCCACATCCCTAGAACCCCCCCCCCCCCCCCACTTCTGAACACCCCCACACACCTAGGGACTACCCCCCACCCCCTGGATAGCCCCCCACACCCTTGGACAACCCCCCTCCCCCCACCCTCCTGGACACCCCCCCCCACACACCCCGGGACTTCCCCCACCCTCATGGACATCCCCACACCCCTAGACTTCCCCCAACCCCTGGATATCCCCCCACACACATGGACTACCCCCAACCCCCTCTTGGACACCCCACTCCCCTGGACATCCCCCCCCCCCCCCCCACCGTCGAGACCACCCCCACACCCCTAGACACCCCCTGTACATCCCCCCCACTCATGTAGACAACCCTCCCACCCTTCTGGACACCCTCCCCCCTCACTGGACAGCCCCCACCACACCCCTGGACACCCCCACCTCACGGGACACCCCCAGACCAAAACCCAACCAAAACTAGACCAGAACCCCCACCCCCCCACTAGAAAGACACCACCACACCCCTGTACACCCCCTGGACAGCCCCCCACCCCATGGACATCCCCTGGACAGCTGGTGATGGGAGAGGAGGCACCTCCATCCCTCGGGGGGAATGTTGTTGGAAGGTACTCATCACTCCCACCTGCGAAGCTTGAGCTCTCAAGATGTTTCGCATGTGAGAGATATGAGTACAATCCAGTGGTGTAATGCCCCTTGAGGGAAGGAAGCGCCTCCTCTCCCACACCCTTGACTCTCCCCCACCCACTAGACAACTATTCCACTCCCCTGGAAACCTCCCTCAATACACAGGACACCCCACACCCCTGGACACCCCCTGGATAGCTCCCCACTCCCCTGGACAGCCATTCCACCCTCTTGGAAACACTCCCACACCCTGGACCCCCCCCCCCACTCCCGTGGACACTGAGGAAACCCCCTACCCCACCGTACAACCCTCCAACATTCCTAGATACACCCCAAATCCATTGAACACCCCCACACCCTTGGAACCCCTCCCCCTAGACTAGAATCCATACAACAAAAACCATCATAATTAGACCAAAACAAGAAGTAGAGCATAATTTAACATTCACATATACAACATTCAAAACATACAATGTCATCTTAAAAAAAACTAAATCCAACCTAAATGACTACCAAATACACAATTACAATGACAATATTCAAAATTATATTTTTCACTACAAACAAATAAAATTCAATCAAACCTGTAAAATAATTTGACCAATCCACTTGTAAGTGTTTGACGTCTTGAGCACTATAGGGTTGAGTCTCATCAAATATCTACAAATTAGAAGGATAGTATTTAATCTTTATAATTAATAAATCACATGAAATATAATGGCAACGTTTAAAAGGAAATCTTACCAGGTCAAAGTTTACAACTGTCCCAGTTTTTATTATTTCATACATAAATCTTAATATATAATATCAGCATTTGATGACGCCTTGTAGTTCATGAAAATTTGGTTTGAATGAGTGTAGATTCAAGATATTATTTTTCTGTAATAAATCAAAAAGTTCAAATTATAAATTTATATTTACCTTTACAATTACATATTTGATCTTCACACTCCTTTTCTTTGTGTTTTTTCGAAGGTATACCCATCCCCTATTAGAAAATAATTTGAATGGGGTAAATTTAAAATTCATTATAATATATAAAACTATTGAAAAATTGAAATTTACTTTTCCATTATTTTCTTAAAACTTTCCCGCACATCACCATGGACAGAGCATATCCAATAAAGTGTCTTCTCCCTTGGGAAAAAACCCCTAACATCTAATGATAACTGATAAAATAAAATTTAAGATTAGTGGGTTTTTATGTTAAAAGATAATGAACTCTTTGAGATAGATGTGTTTCATACCTCTCACAAAAATTATTTATCCAACATTGTGTGACTATATTTTGTTCAAGTATTTTAGAAATATAAATCATTCTTTGTTCCTCATTCAATGCACATGCTTCAGGGGAAATAAAATGCAGGTCTATGAACCCATATACATCTATCCGCTCATTCATATCACAAATGTTATAAAGATACCTAATACAAAACAGACATAATTATACATTTTTAATAAATATAACTTAGGGAAAAGGTGTTAATACTTACATGGAAAAAAATTTCACCATGTTGATGCCCAGCTTATCTCCAGTAACAAGCTCCATGATATCATTTTTCACAATCCCCATAGTTATTTCACATCCAAAAACATGAGCTTCCATTGGAAACTCATAATGATCCACCAAAAAATTTGAATATCGTGACAATCTCTCAAAACTACATGAATCTATATCTGATGTCATAGCAATTTGACTTTGTTATTGTCTATACATTATTTCTTTACCTTTGAAATATTCTTGTAAAAATAAATATAAAAATATATTAGTTTTAAAATGATAAAAACAACTTTAATAAAAATATAAAATAAAAGATATAAAATACATACCTATATTGTAATGAGACGATGAAGTATGGATGGCCAAATTAAAAAATGGTCGATACTTTGTCCAACTATCGTCACCTCATCTGTAGGTAATGGTACTCAAGATGATCGATCTATAATATCATGTACAGTGAACCTTTGATTCCCTACCTCTAATTGTTGATGATGAACTGTATCTCCTATAAAATATACCAACCCATATGCAACTATATGATGTTGAGGATCATAGACATATAACTCGCAATAAGTAGGAAGTTGCAGCAGAAGAGTGGGATAAAAATGGGGTCCACAGGATGAGGTGGGGGAGTGATAGCTACTGGAGGAGGTGGAGGATAAATAATGGGGTCTACAGGGGGAGGTGGAAAAGTGGGAGATGCAGTCTGAAATTTTGTTTACATGTCTGCAAACATAAACTGTATCGATACTCTAATATTTTCCTCCATCTTCGCATTAATATTATGAACTTCAGCCTCCATGGATTCTATTTTTTTTAATAAACACCTTCATTGTATGTATTTAAAGAACGTGGAAACACTTTTCTTACCGATACACCTGGCAAATATCATTATAAACGACCAGGATGTTTGGGCTTTCCCAATACTGTAGATAAAATATCATTCCTCCCAGCAGCTGTAAATACCCCCTGTGAGCTCTGATCCTCAAGAAAATCTTGTATTAAATAATTGAAAATTTCATTAATGATTGACATTATATGAAGAATATAGTGAACTTAAATAAATAAAATAGATATCTTACAATCCTCTCAGCTACGATTCTCTAATCTTCCAAAAGATATTTCACTTTTTTCCCATCCGAGCTCTCTTCCATTTTTCATTTCTAGATGGAGGGGATGGAGGAGCCACCTCCCTAGATCTTGAAGACTTAGCTATTAGTTATTGTAATTTTTCCTTCATCATTTGTTCTTCCAATAATGTATACCCTCCCCGAGATAAACTATTATACATTTTTATATTGGATCTCATGATGATATTTCCTTGTTTGCTGTAAATTAAGAATAAGAATGCATTAACAAAACATTAACAAGATCATTTATATAATAAACCATATAAATGTTTACATTTCCCTTACCAAAAATGAATCGTTTCTCCTACTTTAAAGAAATTGTCTCCATGTGTCTTCATCTATGAAAGGATATATACGTCATGGATTTTCCCGACTCCTATGACCAAAAATGAAATCAGATGTGAGGGTTCATTTGAAATCCCTCCATCTCATGGCATCTATCGATAATCATTTCTCCCTGACACCTCTAGGGTCAGGAATATCAAATTTCATCTGATAAAGAAGAGTTTAAACATATTATATATACTAGAAACATTTAATGAAAAGGAAAACAATAGGAAAAGATATTACCAAAATCATCTCCTGCAACTGAGAGATTATCGGTTTGTCCATACTTCTCCAATCATCATACAAATTGTTTACTTTTCTCTTACCCTGAGTTGATATAAAACACTTGAAATCTTTTGCATTTGGACCTCTAGGAATATCATCCTCATCAAACTCAATGACTATCCTCTGATCCTGCATACGGGAAAGTGATAATTTTGGTAAATGTGTGCACCCACATTTACCAACTCATGAACTCTTTGTCGTAATAGGAGGACATGAGAATGAATGGGTAACATCAAGAGGAGTATGTGAATGTTTCTCCCCAGAGGTATGACTAATATCCTCATCTCTAGAAACATGTGGTTGATCAAATGATTGATCTGTAGTTATCCTTCAAATCCAAAAAACAAACATTAGTTCACAAATATATAAATTTAAATATTTTAATACTACTGTAATCAAAAAATAGAAAATTGTACTATGTTACATAATAGTAAACATGGTTAATTTAGTAAGCATGTTAAACAATGGTAATGATGTTGAAGATGGTCATGATGCAAAACATGGTAAACCAGGTAAACCTGGTAGACATGGTAAAGTATTTGTCACTGAAAAAAATAATAGATATATAATTTATATAATGGTAAACATGATAATGTAAACTAAAAAAATTTAAAACATGGTAAACCTAGTAAACCTGGTAAACCTGGTAAACAAGGTAATGTAATTGTCACTAAACAAAAATAATAGATATATAATTTATGTTATGGTAAACATGATAATGTAAAATAAAAAAATTTAAAACAAAGAAAAATTTATACTTATTTCGTTTTAATAAATGTTTTAATAATGAAAAAACTTACATTATCTAACATTATATGAAAATAATAAATGTAAATAAGAAATAAAAAAAATGTTACCTGTAATTTTAGGAATGTACAAATGGATTTTTTTTCCCAAATTACTTCGTCGTCATCGTTCCTTGTGGCACAAACAATGTCTTCAACATGCTCATCATTATGTTCTGTTAATCTTTCCATGGAAGTAGGGGTCTCACATAAATCAGCATCTTCATCAAGTTCATCCACACCAACATATTTTTTCCCATGTAAAAAAACAGCCCACTACATACTTGATTGATCTACTACATAGAGAATTTGTTTTTCATGTGTTTCCATTATAAAAGAATCAGTTGTGTCTTCAAATCTATTCAGATTAACAACTTTCATTCCAAATTCATCATGTATGACACTATTGTTACTGATAACCCATTTAAAATTAAAAATAGGAACATTAATTTTAAAGTAATCAACCTCCCATGTGTCTTAAATCACTCCATAATATACACCTGATGTAGAAATTGGGTTTTTGTCCTTAGCACTCGAAAAATTCATTTCATATACAAACACCAATACACCACTATTATGAACTGCACTTCTATTGTCTTGAGCTTTCGTATGAAATGTATAGCCATTATTGTCATAACTATACAATGTTATCACTTTTTAACATGGAACACCCATTATCCATTTTAATGTCTCTGATACATCTGATCTACCAAACAATGTCTTTTTAAACCATGACAAAAAAAATATGTGCTCATTCAAAATCTACATTTCTTTCTTCTTTGGATGACATTGTTTCAACTCATTAATATGCGATATGATATACGGTTGAGCATCAGTTTTTTTATTCAAGATATATGATTCTAAATTCTTCATTTGTTTAGCTGACAATGATTTGAATTTCAAGCCACGAATCCCCTTTCCCTCATTAATAACTCATTCATGGCGAGATGGAGGCAAACCTATGTGCTGCGCCACAGCCAAGTAGCTCGTACAAAATTTTGCAACCTCCTCAGAAGTATACTATTCAATAATGGAGGATTCAGGTCGATATGGATTATTAACATACCCCTTAAATATTTTTATATAACTTTCAAAAGGATACATCCAACGAAGATATACATCTCCACAAATAATTATTTATCGAACCATATGAATCATTAAATGCACCATTGTATCAAAAAAATTAGGAGGAAAATACAGTTTAAATTGACAAAGTATACAAATTGTATCCTTTTCAGAAATTTTCAAACCTTTCACATCAATCACCTTATTACAAATTTAACTGAAAAAATAACACAACTTCATTATAGTCTTTCTGACACAGATGGGAAATATTCCATGCAATGCAACTGGTAGAAGTTGTTGCATCATGACATGACAATCATGAGATTTCATACCTATCAACTTCAAGTCCTTCAATGAGACAAATGTTTTTACATTTGAAGAATAACCTTGGGGCACTTTGATATCATGAAGACACTGACAAAATCTAATTTTCTTCCTCTTCGATAATGTATGACAAGTCGGGGGAAGAAATGTTTTTCTTCCATTAAGAGTGGGAGCTAACTCCAAACGTATTCCCATTGATAGTATGTCTAATCTTGCATTCAATGCATCTTTTATCTTTCCTTTAATATCTAACAATGTTCCAATAAAACTATCACAGATATTCTTCTCTATGTGTATGAAATCAATTTTATGTTTATCTTCATGATGTCTCCAATATGGTAGCTCAAAAAATATTGACCTTTTCTTCCAAATATGTCTATCATTACCATATTTCAGTGTCTTTCCCAATGTAACAGCAAAGTTTTTAAGCATATCCAATTATAGATCAGGGGATAAAGGTTTTGAAGCAATATCCAATTATTGTGAGCCATTGAATGCCTTTTTTAGTCTTCTATATGAGTGATCCATAGGCAAAAACTTCTGATGACCCATGTACACTATTTTCCTCCCATGATGAAATTGAAAATATGGCTTCTGTTGTTCGCAAATTGGAGATGCTTTATGCCCTTTAACATTGTATCCATACAAATTTCCATATGCTTGGAAGTCATTTATATTGAACAAAATCACTTCATGTAGTTGAAAATATTCCATTTTATAAGAATCATACACTATAATACCATCCTCCTATAAAAGTTTCAATCCATCAATCAACAGTGACAAGAAAACATCAATATCATTGTCAGGATACTTCGGACCAGAGATCATTATACTCAACATGACATATTAGTGCTTCATAAAAACATTAGGAGAGAGTTTGTAAATTACCAATAAAACAGGCCATGAACAATGTGTGCTACTGAGGGTTAGGTATGGATTAATTACATCTGTTCACAAACCTAGTCTAAGATTTCTAATTTCATTTCCAAATATAGGATATTGCTTATCAATTTTCTTTCATTGTGGAAAATCAGTTGGATGACGTATTTTCTATCACGTAACCTCTCATCAGTATTCCATCTTAAACTTTTTGAATTATGCGAATTAGAAAATAAACATTTGAAACGATGAATTATAGGAAGATACCAAAATACCTTTTAAGGGATTATTGTAATATCTACATTATCATATGATTTTTCTTTCACCTTATACCGTGATGTCCCATATTTAGGACACTCTAACAGAAATTCATATTACTTCCTATATATCATACAGTCATTTTGAAAAACATGTATTTTCTTGTATCCCAATCCCATCGGGAACAATAATTTCTTGGCCTTATAATGTGAATCTGGAAGATCGTTATCTTTTGGAAGAATGTCTTTCCGCAATTATAGTATCTCTGTAATACTTCTCTCACTCTATCCTTGTTTCACCTTAAGGTTAATCAATCATAACACCACCAACAAAAATGTAAAATCTGTAAAACCAGGATATAATGGTTCTTCTGCATCACCATATAGATGCGCAACTGTCGGTTCTATGTCAATTTGTATTTCTGCAATATTGTGAATCATTTGTTCAATTCCATTGGAGTCACCATCTTGCGAATCGTCATCATTAGTGACATTCCGTCGAGTTTCACAATGCCAAATCCAATGGATGTAACTCTTATTAAAACCATGAAATATTATATGATCTTTTTCTCTCTACTTTTCAGATTCTTCATATTTGAACATTTTAGGCATGGACATAAAAAAAATATCACTCCTTGAAACATTTCTTTTAGAAAATTCCAAAAAGGCATCAACACCTTCCTCATATTCATTGCTCATTCTATGTGCCGTAATCGAACATCGACTCATTATTAGCTATAAAAAATATCAAAATTATACATCTTTTTAGGATAAGACAAATATATTATAATAAGAAAATAATAATAATTTGAATGTAAAACAATTTTGAAATATAAAACAAATCTATCCGTATTTAAATAAATATGCATGAATATGATTTTAAATAGAAAATATTGTTAGATATAACTGTTTTAAATTCATCTTTGATCCTTTCTTCTTATAGTTCACAATGAATACATCCTAGTGAAACTAGATAACAAATTCACCCTTCTATAAAAAAGAAATATGAAGTATATATATTAAAATATCTATTCATTCACTACAGAAAATTACACTGATCCTAACAATTTGAAATCTATGGACAGCCCCCCACCCCTCTGGACAGCCCCCCACCCCCTGGACACCACCCCTACCCCTTGGACATCACCCCCACCCCCTTGGACACTAGCCCCCACCCTCTGGACACCCCTACCCCTAGGACAACAACCCCCACCCCCTTGCACACCAACCCGCACCCCCTTGGACACTACCCCCACCCCCATCCCCTTGGACACCTCCTCGACACCACCACCCACTAGGAACCCCCCCCCCCCCACTGCCTTGGACACCCCCTAGACACCACCACCCCCTTGGACATCCCCCCACCCCTCTAGAGAGCCCCATCATCCCCTGGACAACCCCCACCCCTCTAGACAGCCCCCACCCCCTTGGACACCCCCACCCCTCCTGGACACCACCCCCACCCCCTTGGACACCCCCCTGGACACCCCCCCCCCCCCACCCCCGAGATACCACCACCCCCTGGCCACCACCCCCACCCCCTTGGACACCCCCTAGACATGACCACCCCCTTGGACAACCCCCCACCCCTCTGGATAGGCCCCACCCCCTCGACAGCCTCCCACCACTCAAGATAGCCCCCACCCCCTTGGATACCCCCACCCCTCCTAATAACCCTGAAACACATCAATTACTATTAAACCATCAATCAAAAAATGACCAAACATCCCTAATAATAGAAGGAATGAAGGAGAATAAGATGTAGACGATGAAGAACTAAAGAAACCAAAAATAAAGGAAGAAGAACATGGAATAAGTAAATTATTTAAGGAAATTACATGGAATCCATGAAAACCATGGGGCCTCCAATGGTTGATAGAAAATTAGAGAAAATAGAGTAAACCTGAGAATCAAATTAAATTTAATATAAAAACATTGTTGGATAAAATCATAGTGTAAAGCCTATCATCAAGGCACAATGGGGACATGATAACTACGCATCTTTGAAAACCACGACATGGTCTCTCCCATAACCCATAAGTTTCTCATAGTCAATGACTAGGAAAATTATATATAACCAAATAGAATCATATTGTAACACCCCTCATGTTTTCATAATTCTTGAATCCCTAAATATTATAGTGGAAACCTCAATCATAGACTATACGAAACCTCTTGGACACCCCCCCCCCCATCACCAAAGACACCACCCCATCCCCTTATACAACACTAATAAAATATAGCCTAATATGGATGAAACAATACAATCACCATTTTGTAATCTCACAAACCAAAATGCAATAGTCAATCCTAACTGACACTTATCCCCCACCCCCTTGGACTCCACCCCCAACCCTTTGGACACCCCTGCACCCCACTGCGCACTTGGACAGCCCCCCACACCCTGGACACCACCCCCACCCCCATGGACACCACCTATACACCACCACCCCCTTGGAAAGCCCCCCACCCCTCTGGACACCCCCACCCCTAGACAGCCCCCCACACCTCGAGACACCCCCACCCCGTTGGACACCCCCACCCCTCCAAGACACCACCCCCACCTCTTACCCCCTTGCACACCCCCCTGGACTCCCCCTTGACACCCCCAACCATCTAGACCCCCCCCCCCCCACTCGGACAACCCCCCAAACACTCTGGACAGGCCCCCACCCCTTGGACAGCCCCCCCCCCCCCTGGACATCCCCCACCCCCTTGAACCCCCCCCCCCCCACCCCCACCACCACCATGTACACCCTGGACACCCCCAACCCTCTGAACAACCCCCCTACCCCGAACCCTCTACACACCACCCCACCCCCTTGGACCCCCCCCCCCCCACCCACCCCTCCTGGACACCACCCCCACCCCCTACACCCTTGGACACCCCCTGGACACCACCCAACCCCCTCGATAGCCCCCCCCCCCCCCCCCCGGACACCCCCCAAACCCTCTAGATTGGCCCCCCACTCCTTTGGATAGCCCCCCCCCCCCCCCACAAACACACCCCTGGACTGCCCCCCCCCCCAAACCCTCTGTACATCCCTCCAAACCCTCTGGGCAGCCCTCCACCCCCTTGATAAAACCCCCACCCCCTTTGACATCCCCCTCACCCCCTTTGGACACCCCAACCCCCTTTGGCAGCCCCTGCACCCCCCTGTACACCTCCCCCACCCCCATTAACACCCCCTGGACACTCCAACCCAACTGGACAGCCCACCCAACCCCTCTGGACTCCCCCACCCACTTGCACAAGCCCCACCCCCTTGGAAACCCCCTATAAGCGCACACACACATGATAGAACACACAAAAATCGTAAACGTGCATGATATCACATCCATAGGTATATTTTACTAGAAAATAAATTAGCATTGTATAGATGAACACTATGAAACCAACCATGATTGCAAGAACAATGAAAAATAACATCTCAAAAAATTCTTTTAGGGCATCGCAAAAAAAAACTTAAACGGAGTCCTGTGAGGCTTACTTGAGTGTTGTGAGTCGACCTGATATATCTGATAATAATAAATATGAAGATTGATGTTGGGAAAACAAGGATGGAGGGAATGACTTTGAAGAATAGATTCTAGGTTTTCTGCATGATAGAGATGAGTCACAGGTCGCCTGATCGTAGAAAATAGAATAACTGAATACGGGGTGTGATAAATCATTTAAAAGATTTATCACGTCGGTTATTTAATAACCGATGTGATAAACTATTTTATTTAATTTTTATGATGTCGGTTATTTAATAACCAACGTAGAAAAAAATTTATCACGTCGTTTATTGGATGATCACCTTGATATATGTCGCTTCATACCGACATGATAAATTGCTGATATTGGCTTTATCACATTGGTTTTTTTTATAACTGATGTGGTAAAGTGACAAGCTTTCCTTTATCATGTCGGTTATTTAATAACCTTTGTGATAAAGCACTGATATTTCCATTATCACATCAGTTATTTTATAACCAACCTGGTAAATCATGCCAGATTCGGTTTTCACATCGGTTATACAATAACATACATAAAAACAATAATATCCGTATATTTGATGTTGGTTATAAAATAACTGACATAAAATATGGATCATGATCGATATAACACATCGCTAATAAAATAACCGATGTTCTATATCGATAATTATAGCTTTGCACATCGGCTATGTAGAACCGCCATGAAAAATGTTGACATGTTAAACATTTTTTACACTATTGACTACAGAGTGCGCACCACCAACACATCAATTCTACAAGTGCAGGGAAATGGGGCATTATTATAACAAATTCCCTAATCCAATGGTTAATGATGATCGACATCAACGACCTCTTAAGACAATGGACAAAGGCAAGTCACATGTGATCACTATTAGAGATGCTAAATATGACAATGAAGTGGTTGAATGATTAAGTGTTTATGTAATGAGATTCCAAAATAGTGTTGTGGAATCTCATTTATAGTATCGTCAAATTTTGGAATATCTATGTATTGGTTTATTGTGGTTTTTAATAATTATATGGTTCTGGTAACAATGAAAAGTCATTGAAATATTTTTGGAATATAGATGATATTTTCATAATGAAGGGATAAGGAAAAAATATTATTTTGGATAATATTAATGAGCTCATGACTGATATAAGGAAAATGTGATATCATGATTTTAGCATATAGAATTTTTGGTATTTTGGTATTTGGAAAAGAGTTAACTTTTGATATAATTCATGTTTTCACTAAGGTTTTATGGTAATTCTTGTTTCATGAATACATGATTAGGGTATTCATATGTTTCGAATGTGACCAACAACGATATATCTTATGATTTATGGGGGGAAAATGATGGTATTCACATGCTAGTTATATGACATTTCTAGAAATTATTTTCTTTATAATGTGAGTTTGGATAAAAGTAAATTGGATTAGCCTAAAAGATTGGAATGGATTATGTTGGAGCTTAGATAGTATTGTTTAATGCTAAAACTTTTCGATATTATTTCTGGAATGTAATAATTGTATAGTTTTATAAAAAGGACAACCTGTAAGACATGTGATAACCCGTCGCATCAGACAAAGCTGCTGGAATCAAACCCACAACCAAAGTTTGATAGGACTTTCTCAACTACCACGAGCCTATATAAAGTCCATAGTTAGAGGAAATTAGTTTTATTTTATTAGGCGGTATAATATATGAAGTATAAGTCCATTTTTGGAATCATATACGGTTAATCTCACCATAGATAGAATTATTAATATTTAATAATTTGTGTTATCCTTTTTGTGATAAAGACATATGGAATGACCTATCATTCTATTGCATGATCTGCTAACACATCATGAATGAAAAATTCAACTTCATTTCATTAAATAAGAGATAAATTGGATATTATTCATGGAATGACCAATGATGATATTACACTGAAATCAAGTAAGTATTTCCCCTTAAGATAAAATTCATCAAATTTAGAAAAATGATCTTGAAAATCAAAAACATTTTCCTAGTACCCTCATATCCGATGAATCAAATGGTACCATAGATCATTAAAAATTTATGGCTTTGTGATTGTTAGATTTTTCATATCCATGATCTCTACCACTCTCCATAAGAACATGATGGTTAGATTTCTTTTCCAAATATATATTTTCACCTATGCTCTCTTATGCAGAAACCCATTGATTTTGTTAATTTGGGTGACCATTACGTTTCATAATTTATTTTTTAAAATTAAGTTTTAGTATTCCTTTTTACGATGTGGGTTTCTATGAAAGAAACATTCAAGTAGTAAACCATTTAGAACCTCAACGAATTTCAAGGGTGAAATTCCTTTTAAGGGGGTAGTATGTAACACCCTGAAATTTTATTAGAATTATTATTTTTAATTTCTTTGTATGCTACACCAAGATTATCCTACGCTATATGAAACACTGTATTAGCTTGCAGTATACGCAACGCTATTATGGGCTTTTTTTCCCACAATTTCAAGTTATTTTGATAGAATTCAGCAATAAATATAGATTTTTTTAAATGAAAGAAGATTAGATTATTTTATACACAAAACCAAAAGAATATTTCACACAACACTAACTTGGCTTATGTTACATTCAAAAGCGACCTTCCTCGATGGCTTGTGTTGTACGCAATACCGAGTTTCACTAAACAAAAATATATTATTATTATGAACTAGCCATTATGAATAGTATTAACTGCATTTTAAATTTTATATCATTATAATTTATCTTAAAAATTTTCTATAACATGGCATTAGAACAAAATTAAATTTTCTTATGAAAGAAGTATTTTTCAAAAAATGATGTTTTGTCACCTTTTGATGGCACACACATTTTAAATCTAATTTTTGACCAGTTTAATAGTTCAATTTTAAAAAAATAAACAAATTATTTGGAATCAAGATATAAAAATTTACTTTGGATAAATCTTTCATATTTTTATGATAAATTTAGTATTTTGAGGAATAGTAAAAATACGCTAAATTTTACTTAAATGAAACATTTTTCATCGAGATAATTTATATAGTTAAATTATAATATTGAATTGTTTTAAAGTAAAAATATAATATATATTTTCCATTTAATATAATTAATTAATTAACATTAATTTTACATTGAATTCAAAGCAAAAACCATTTCAATCTTTTGCAATGTTTTAAATAAAAACCCATTTTTCTGACAACCAAATTCATTTTAAATTAATTACTACATCTTCTATGTTTCGAAATTGGAAATATGTATTCCATATTTGGAATTAGTAGGTTAATTGTTTTTAATATGCTACTTTTATTTTTGGCCATTATGAATAGTAACTACAGTAAATTTTATATACCATAATTAATGGTAAATCGGGTAATTAAGGGTAAATATAATATTATAAAATTACCCTAAATATTTTATTAATATAATTGGATGATTATATTTCATCATAAAATATAATTGGGATTAAATGTTATCTATTGGAACCCACATGGATGAGATTAAGACCTTAAATTTAATTTATTTAAAGGAAAGTGAAATATGTCTCACTCAAACTGTTATAATTAAATTATTTTTGATATAATGTTAAACTGAATATAAATTAGATTATAAAAACTCATTAGAAATATAAAATAATTTTCATTATCATGGTAATTTATTATTAATTTTTAAGAAATATATAACGTCCTTAATATCATATACATTAATGATGCAGCAATTATTTTTTTATTGAAAAATCAATAATATAGATTTTATGAAAATAATAAAACCCATAAAAAGACCCAAAAACTTTTAAAAAACTTATTGGTAGAGTATATATACACTATAATCATCCAAGTGTCGACCTATGGACCATTTGGAGCCTTATAAAATAGATTTTTGCATTTATATTATTGTATTTTAAATGATGTCAAAGTTGTCACATTCATAATTTAATAAACATAACATTTTAAAAGTTGGGTGTTTCAGAAGATAAATTCGACTACTGGTATTATTATGAAATATATTATATTTATATTCATAATAGTATTTTATTTTTAATTTTTATGCAAAAAAAAAGTATATTATGTAATTATACAAAAATGATGTAGTAATTATTTTATTAAGAAAAATATCAAATCAACGGTTTTAAAAATAGTAAAATAAATATTATATGAACTAATTAATGTGATACATGAATTTCATAGATTAATAAGACATGTTAGGAATATATTAACTATTTTTTTATATATCTTCTGTTTTTATTTTATTTAAATTCAAAATAATGAATAGTGTCAAAATTGACACTTTTGATGTTTTATAAAAATAACATATTACTAAATTTTTTAAAAATCACAAAATATTTAAAAATTACAAGTTGAAATTATTTTTTTCTATAATGTAATTATTTATCAAATTATAGAAAATGAAAATCATTTATGTTTGTATTTATAACAATTTAAAAATTAGAATATTATTACCACAAATAAATTAAATAGATTAAAAAAGTATAAATCAAAATGATAAGGTTTAAAATAAAATCAAAACATGTTTGAATTTTATTGGTTCATGATATTAAAACCCTAACTCATCTAATTTTATAATTTGAGTCATTTTGGAAGTTTTTATGGGGGGTTTGAGTTTATTATAAATTAATATTTTGGAGGTTTCCAAAACTGCCCCTCTACTCTCTTATAAAAGGGCATCTCCTCCCTCATCTCTTCACACAATTTTGAGCCTTAAAGCTCGTCCAAACCATGCCAATTCCTCTTCTAAATTTATATAGTTACAATTTATAGTTCATGGTCTTCTTCAAAGACCAAATCTTGTGCCCTAGGAGGATGTATAAAGATGTCCCTTCGAGGAACTGGTAATATCCTCTATCGGTTCATAGAAATTTATTCTTCTACTTCCTCTTCATTAGTTGTTTCATTATAAAGTAATATCTTCAGTATCTCTAATATAAAGATATTCTATTATTAATATGAAAAAAACCTATTTCACCTTCTACCCATGCTATGAAGAATAAAATCATCACGCGTGCGTACGTATAGAATACCGTCTCCACGCCGTGGTGTAATCTTTTTCATCACCAACATACTTGGATGGGTATAATGAGGGAAGAAATTAATATATGTGATTATTTTAATGTTATATTGATTCTGAAATGTTATAAACCATACACTTCAATACAATTCCAAAATCATGGGAATGATATCATCGCTCATTCGTATGTACGGTCTACCATCTCCATGTTTTGATGCGATTCGTTCTATAGGATATTCATGGAATAATTAATAAATAAATGAATTGAATGAATTAATATGATATATATTGTACTAATACAATTCTCTAAATCATATAACTATAACCTACAAAGAGTAATATGAATCTATTCGACAAAACATGCATAATAACATATAGTAGTTAACACCTGAATAACGAGTAACAATGAAATGTTACTAACAAATAGATTAGAATATGACCATATATGACATCATAATAAATAAATATGATTGTGGAATAATTCAATTACATTATTTAGTTCATTATTAATGAGGTTTAGATACGTACAAAGCCATCGGACCTAAGGTAAGGGATAATTTCATCTCAATTTATTTTTGTGAGACATATACCTTAATCACCATATATTTGTTTTGTACGGTGTTTATGATTCCCAATAATGTTTTATGATTTTTAGTAGGAATTATATGATATTTACATATTCATGTAATTTTATTTATTTTATGAAACGTATGATTCCACTAATCATAAATGGAAATGGAAAATTATTCTAATCATGTTCTTTTCCGAGATTGTTTATTCATAAGTATTTACTGGGGATATATTTATCATCCATGTCATTGTTTTATAAAAAAATGTTTTCATGATGTTTTTACTATACTTCCATTTGTGTTTAATGTCATGTTTACCTCTTTTTTACTTTTACTATGTGGTATGGATGGAATCATTTTTTTGTTTACCATACGATGTACTTTTTGAGTTTTCAAGAAAAAGTACAAGAACAACGTTTTTTAACTTATACGGCATGAAAGGATTTTTACAATTTCATAATGCCTTATTTATATAATTCTTATTATACAATATTTCATCATAATTCTCACCAAAATTATTTTCATTTAAAATGCACGTCATTTTGAGAAAAAAATTATTTGAAAAAAGAAAGGATATTTTCCTCAAGAATTAATTTCATGTGTTTTATCAAAACTATTTTTCATCTATGATGACATTATTTAATATAGTTCTATTTCAAGCATAATTTCTCTATTATTTATAGGGTTTGATTTTTTTTATGATGAAATTATATCCATTATTTTATATGGATTATGTTATGATGGGATAATGGTTATGAAACCCATTTTATTCATTGGGTTATGATGAATGATATATGTTTATTTTGGGGGACACAAAAGAATGATTTCATTATGAGATTGGTGAGGTATATATCTTCTTTTAATGAATTTGGTAAATATTTATATCTCATGAGATAAACATGGATGAAATGATAATTAAATCGGGTTCAGTAATATAGGGCTGGAACGACAAGTAAAACTGGTTCAGTAATGACATTTGTCCACTATGGTGGTCTTAGTTGCAATGACTTGGCTACTATGGAAATCATATCATGTGCTTAATGGTTTGACACAATTACATGTTTTATTCCAATGCTAATTTATGATGATTGATGTTCTATTTGTATCTATGTCTTACGTACTGCTAAGATTTATTTCACAACTCAATATTTTGATGTTTAAACATTATGTTCATGTTTTTAAGTTCAAATGTATATGGTTAGTTTTATATTCACCATGAATACACTTACTGAGCATTTGAGCTGACCCGTTATATGTTTTCTTTTTCCCATGATATAAAGAAAGGTTTTAGGTATGAAAACAAATGGGGAATATGTTTATGGGAGATGTTGAAGATCTTTTCCCTTGATTAGAAGATTGTGTTCTGAGTTTCCAAAGACAATAAACAATTATGTTCATGGGGTGTCTGTTTTTGTTATGTATTAGGTATTTTGAAAAAGTAATGTAATTTTCATGTACGTCAAGCTTGGGTCTCTATAGTTGGTATCAGAGGAAAGGTTTTGTTAGGCTTTGGAAACTCGGATGCAAAAACTTTAGAGAGATTCCTAGAGATATTTCTATGGTATGTCTCAGGATGTCCCTAAGGTTATGTATAAGTATAGGTTACAGTCCTATAATTATGATAATGATCATGAATAACCTAGTATTAAACCTAATATGTTAGATATTGAATGTAATCCCCTTGGTTATGTTGTTTTTATAGTATGTTTATTTCCTCTCACACTATCTTTTTGGGTTTTACATAATGGATGGAACCCAAAGGAATTGTGTTAATGATCAATGCACTATGAAATGCAATGAATGTCCTTCAGTAAAACCAAATGTTATGGGAAATAGAGTAAAAAATCTTATTTCTATACATAAAAAAGTTATGAATCATTTTGGACTTCCAAATGAGCAGAGAAGGGAACCATATTCTGTTGAGTCTTTCATGAGGCAACATCGACCCTCTTTTAGTGGGTCTTCTGATGTACTTGTTGCAGAACAATGGATCAGTACCAGTGAAAAGTTATTTTCCATACTTCATTTTTCAGAACATGAAAAATTCATTCTGGTTGTTTACCGTTTAGAAGGTGAAGAATAATAGTGGTGGAATCTAATTAAGAATACAAGGCCCCAAGATGAAATTGAATCCACAGAATGGGATGAGTTCAAGATCATATTTTTCAATAAGTACTTTCCTCGTATTATTTGAACAAAGATGTAAAAGGACTTGCTTGAGTTTAAGAAAAAGGATGATGAATCTGTGGGTATATACGAAGTGAATTTTATAATGATTGCAAGGTATTCATCTGGATTTATCGTCCAACCTGAAAGTAAAGTTGATTGATTCTTCAGTGGAATAAAACCGATACTTCGAAATGCATTAGATATAAGAGACATCAGTAGTTATGAAGATATTTTGCGTTGTGATATCAAGGTAGAACTGGAATTTAGTGTTACATATCCATCTCATGGTTTTGAAAAAAAACTAAAGATGGAGTTCAAGGAAAAATCTCAAAACTATGGTGAAAAAAAGACGATTGTTTCGTTATGCTAAAAGTGTGGAAATAAGCATGGTGGATATTGTCTTAAAGTGACTAGAAAGTGTTTTAAGTGTGGAAAATATGGTCATCAAGAAGATGAGTGCCAACATAATAAGAAAAAGGTTGCTAATCATGTGAATAGATAAAAGAAAACAAAGAACGCACCACCAACACTTCAATGCTATAAGTGTATGGCAATGGTGCATTATCTTAAACAATTCCCTAATCCAAGGGTTAATGACGATCGACATCAACAACCTCTTAAGACAAAGAACAAAGGGAAGTCACATGCGATCTCTATTAGTGATGTTGAATATGGAAACAAAGTGGTGGAATGATTAAGTGTTTATGTAACTAGATTCTAAACAGTGTTGTGGAATCTCATTTATAGTATCGTGGAATTTTTTAATATCTATGTATTGGTTTATTGAGGTTTTAAATAATTATATGGTACCGTTAACCATGAAAAGTGATTGAAATATTTTTGGAAAGCAGATGATATGCGCATAATGGAGGGATAAGGATAAAATAATATGTTGGATACTATTAAGGAGCCCATGATTGATATAAGGACAAAGTGATATCATTATTTGAGTATAGAGAATTTTTTGGATTTTGGTATGTGGAAAGAGTCAAAATTTGACTGCATTGATGTTTTCAATATGGTTATATGTTAATTCATGTTTCATGAATACATGATTAAGGTATTCAAATGTTTTGAATGTGACCAAATATGATATATATTATGATATATGGGGGATAAATGATTGTATTCAAATGCTTGTTATATGAACGTTCTAGAAATTTTTTTCTTTATACTGTGAGTTTAGACAGAAGTAATTTAGTTAAGCCTAAAATATTGGAATCGATTAAGTTGGAGAACAACTAGTATTGTTTAAGGCTAGAAATTTATGATATTATTTCTGGAATGTTACAAATGTATAGTTATAGAAAAAGGTCAACCTGCAGGATGGGCAATAACTCGTCGCTTCAGACAAAGATACGGGAATCGAACGCATAACCAATGTGTGATAGGACTTTCTCACCTACCTCTAGCCTACTAAAAGTCCTTGGTTAGTAGAAATTAGTTTTATTTTATTAAGAGGTATGATTTATGAAGTATAATTCTATTTTTGGAATCATATATGGTTAATCTCACAATAGATGGACTTATGTATATTTAATTACTTGTGCTAACCTTTTTATGATAAAGACAGATGGAATGACCTATCATTTTATCACATGATCTTCTAACACTTCATGAATGACAAATTCATCTTCATTTCTTTAAATAAGTGATGAAGTGGAAATTTTTCATGGAATGACCAACGATGATATTACACTGAAATCAAGTACTTATTTCTCCTCAGGTAAAAAATCATAAGCATTAGAGAAATGATCTTGAAAACCAAAAACGTTGTCCTAGTACCCTTATATCCTATGAATCAGATGGTACCTTTGATTATCACGAATTTATGGCTTTGTGATTGTTGGATTTTTCATAGCTAGGTTCTCTACCACTCTCCATCAGAACTTGGTGGTTAGATTTCTCTTTAATATCCGTATTTTCACCTATGTTCACCTATTTGGAAACCCAGTGATTTGTTAATTTGGGTAACCATTATTTTTCATACTTTAGTATTTAAAATTATGTTATAGTATTCCTTTTTACGATGTGGGTTTCTATTAAATAAGCTTTCAAGTAGTAAACCATTTATATCCCTGATGAATTTTGAGGGTGAATATCATTTTAAGGGGGGTAGAATGTAACTCCTTGAAATTTTATGAGAAATTTGATTTTTAATTTCATTATAAGCTACACCAATATTAGCTTGTGCTATACGAAACATTGTATTAACATGCTGTATATGCAACACTATTATTGGCTTGTTTTATGCACAATTTCAAGTTCTTTTAATAAAATATTGCACTAAACATATATTTTGTTCAATGAAATAAGATTATATTATGTTATACGCATCATCTAAGGAATATTTCACACAATAATGACTTGTCTTGCATTACACGAAAAAGAGACCTTCCTTGATGGTTTGCGTTTTATGTAATACTGAGTTTCACTACACAAAAATATACTATTATTATGAACTAGCTGTTATAAATATTATTAACCAAATTTTTAATTTTATAACATTATCATTCATATTACATATTTTCTAGAACATGGAATGAGAACGAAATTAATTTTTTAGATAAAATAAGTATTCTTCCAAAAATGCAATTTTGTCGCCTTTTGATGGCGCGCCCATTTTAAATCAAATTTTTGACATTTTTATAAGTTAAATTTGACAAAATAAACTAATTATTTTGAGTCATGATATAATAATTTACTTTGTAAAAATGTTTCATATTTTTATGATAACTTTTATATTTTGATGAATAGTAAAAATATGATAAATTTTACATAAAAGAATGTTTTTTCATCGAGATAAATTATATGTATAAATTATAATATTGAATGGTTTTAAAGTATAAATTGAATATATTTTTACCATTTAATATATTTTATGTCATTATTATTCATTTTATAATAAATTCAAAGCTAAAAACATTTCCATATTTTTCAATGTTTTAAATAAAAACCCGTTTTTTTGACAATGCGATTAATTTGAAATTTATTACTGCACCTTCTATGTTTTGAATTTGGAAAATAGATTCCATATTTTTAATCAGTAGGTTCAAATTTTGTAAATAGGATACTTTTATTTTTGGCCACTATGAATAGTTACTACGGTAAATTATATTTACCCTAGTTAAAGGTAAATTGGGTAATTAAGGGTAAAACTAATATTATAAAATTACACTAAAACTTGTATTAATATAATTGGATTATTATATTTTGTCATAAAATATAATTGGGTTGAAATTTTATCTATTGGAACCTACTTGGATGAGATTAAGACCTTTAATTTATTTTATTTAAAAGAAAGTGAAATATGTATCACTCAAACTTTAATAATTAAATTATTTTTAATATAAGTTTAAATGGAATATAAATTCTATTATAAATACTAACTTTAAAGATAAATGTTTTTCTTTTTAACGGTAATTTATTTGTAATTTTTAACAAATATATAATTACTTTAATAGCTTATACATTAATGATGCAGAAATTATTTATTTATTGTAAAATCAATAATATAGTTTTTATTAAAATAATAACACCCATCAAAGGACCCAAACACTTAACCAACGCATATTGGTAGAGTATTTATACACCATAAGCATCCATGTGTTGACTTTCAGACCATTTGGAGCCTTATAAAATAGATTATGGTATTTATATTATTTTATTTTAATTGATGTCAAGGTTATCACCTTCTTAATATAATAAATAAAACATTTTAAAATATTGGTGTTTTAGAAATAAATTATACTAAAAGATGTAATATGAAATATATTATATTTATATTCATCATATTATTTTATTTTTAATTTTTATTCAACAAATAAGTATATTAAATAATTATTGAAAAATGTTGTAGTATTTACTTTATTAAGATAAATATCAAATAAATGGTTTTGAAAATATTAAAATAAATATTATATGAACTAATTAATGTTCTCCACTAATTTCCTAGATTAATAATACATATTAGGAATCTATTAAATATTTTCGTTTGAATATAAATTCTGCGTGGATTTTATTTAAATTCAAATAAGTGAAAAGTTTCAAAATTGAAACTATTGATGTTTTACATAAATAACAAATTAATAAATTGTTTACAAATCACAAAAAAATTTAAAGATTGAAAATTGAAAATTTTATGGTCGAAAATTTAATAATGTATCTAATTATGTAAAATTAACAACTCTTAAGTATGTATTTATAACAATTTATAAATTAGAATATTATTACCATAAATAAAATTAAATAGATTAAGAAAGAATAAATAAAAATGTTAAGGTTTAAAATAAAATAAAACATGTCTAAATTTTATTATTTTATGAGATTTCAACTCCATCTCATCTCATCTTTGATGTTTACTCATTTTGAATGTTTTAATGTGGGGTTTTAGTTTATTATAAATTAATATTTTGGAGGTTTCTAAAAGTGCCCCTATACTCTTATAAAAGGTCATCTCATCACTCTTCTCTTCAATCAATATTGAGCCTTAAATCTCATGAAAAACCTGAAAATTCCACTTTTCAACCTATATAGTTACATTATATAGGTCCTGGTCTTCGTCAAAGACCAACTCTAGGGCCCTAAGAGGACGTTTAAAGAAGGCACTTCGAGGAATAGGTTATATCGTCTACCTATTCTTTCAAATTTATTCATATACTTCCTCTTATTTAGTTGATTCGTTATAAAGTAACAACATCAGTATCAATCATATACTTATATGTTATTATAAATATGAAACAACCCTATTTCACCTTCTATCCATCCTATTTAAAATGAAATCACCGCGCGTCCGTACGTACGGAATACTGTCTCCACGCCGTGGCAAAATCTTTTTCATCACCAACATACATGGATGGGTATAATGATGGAATAAATTACTATATGTGATTATTTTAATGTGATATTGATTATGAAATATTATATACCATTCAATTCAATAAAATTTCACCGTCATGGGAATGATATCATCGCTCATGTGTACGTACGGTCTACCGTTTCCACGATGTGATGTGATTTGTTCTACATGATATTCATTAAATAATGATTATATAAAAGAATTTAATGAATTAATATGATATAAATTATACTAATAATATTCTTTAAATGATATAACTATATCCTAGAAAGAGGAATAAGAATTTATTCGACAAAACATGCATAATAACATAAAGTACTTAACACCCGAATAACGAGTAACAATGAAATGTTACTAATAAAAAGATAAAAATATGACCATATATGATACCATAAAAATAAATATGATTCTGCAATAATTCAATGAAATTATTTAAATTATTATACTGGTGGTTCGGATATATACAAAAAAAATCAGGCATATGGAAAGGGATTATTTTGTCTCACTTTTATTTCTATGAGACATGTTCCTTAATCACCATCTATTTATTTTTTATGGTGTTTATGATTCCCATGAATTTTTTATGATTTTTATTTTGAAAAATATGATATTTACATATTCAAGTAATTTTTATTATTTTATGACACGTATGATTCCACTGATCATAAATGGTATGTGATAATTATTCCAATCTCATTCTTTTCCAAGATTTTTTATTCGTAAGTATTTACTGGGGTTATATTTATCATCCATGCCCATGTTTTATAAAAAATGTTTTCATAATGTTTTTACTATTCATCCATATATGTCTAAATTCATGTTTACATATTTTTGACTTTTACTATGTGGTATGGAAGGAATCTTTCTTTTGTTTACCAAATGAGGTACATTTTGACTTTTCCAGCAAAAGTACGAGAAGAATGTTTTTTTAAATTATATGGCTTGAATGGATTTTTACAATTTCATAACGCCTTATTTACATAGATCTTCCTCTACATGATTTCATGATTATATTCAAGAAAATTATTATTTTTTAAATTGAATGTCATCTTGAGAAAAGAATATGATTTTAAAGAAGAAATGATATTTTCCTCAAGAATTCATTTCAAGTGTTTTGTCAAAACTATTTTCAATATCTAATGACATTCATTAATATGGTTATGTTTCAAGAATATTGTCTCTATTATTTTCATGGTTTGAATTTGTTTATGATGAAATTATATCCATTGTATTATATGGATTATGTTATGATGGGATGATGTTTCTGAAGCCCATTTTATTCATTGGGTTATGATGAATGATTTATGTTTATTTTGTGCCACACTAAAGAATGATTTCATTATGATATAGGTGGGACCTATATCTGCTTCAAATGCATTGGGTATAGATTTATATCTCATGAGAAAAACATGGCTGGAACGAAAAGTAAATCGGGTTCAGTAATACAGGGCTGGAATGACAGGTAAACCCGGTTCAGTGAGTGATTTTGTCCACTATGATGGTCTTGGCAGCAACGCCTTGGATACTATGGAGATCATATAATGTGCTTAATGGTTTGAAAAAATCACATGTTTTATTCCCCTACTATTTTATCATGATTTATATTCCTTTATGATCTATACCTTGCGTAATGCCAAGATTTATTTCACAACTCATGATTTTGATGTTTAAACTTTATGTTCATATTTTTAAGTTCAAATGTATAGGGTTTGTTTTATTTTCTCCATTCTTACCCTTACTATGCATTTGAGATTACCCTTTATATGTTTTATTTTCCCCATGATACAAATAATGGTTTTAGGTAATAAATAAAAAGAATAATATCTTTATGGGAGATGTTGAAGATAATTCACCATGACTAGAAGATTATGTTCTGAGGTTTCAAAGACACTAAACTATTATGGTCCATGGGTGTCTATTTTTGTTATATTTTGAGTATTACAGAAAATTAATGTAATGTGCATGTATGTCAATCTTGGGTCTCTACAAAAGTAACTAGAGAATGTGTCTGAACCATAAATTAGAAGCTCTCAAAAAAGATGGGGGTTCTTATGAATGTTCATCTACTACTCCCTTAGAAATATTTTAAAAAATAAAAGGGTATGTTTGTAGATATATCTAATCCTTTACCTAAAAGAGTTGAACAGATTATATTAGAGGATATATTCCCTCAATATGGGATATTAATGTAAGAGTTGAAGAAAATAAATTTCGAACTTCCCAAAGGTAATATACCTATTGGGTAAGTTCTTCAATAAAAACCCCATCTCACTTTCCTTGCTAGGATACCCCAATAATATGGGATTTTAATGATAATGGATATAGAACCAGAACATCCTATAAACATTGGATTCAAAAAACTAATATATTTAGATCCAATGGTGGGGGATATCAAGAAATACATCCATTAGGTAAACAACTATAACCATGTAGGACAAATACTCAGAGGCTAGACCATGTTTATTACATTCCAGAATGGCCCAGTGGCCTTATTTTTTATTGATTTTTTACAAACCCCCTTTCAAGGGATGAGGGGTGAGCCTTACAAGGCCTGTAGGATTAATAGATTACATGGTATATACGCTTAAGATACATTACATGACCCGAAGGTGTTAAATAATTCAACCAGACTATAACTACCATGAATTTCCCCTTCATAGCATTTGCATCATGAAGGATACCCTCCATCTTCTCATGCCCATCTGACTAAGATTCCCATGGAAGAACATGTTGGTACCAAGGTATTTTTCATTCCCTCTGACTAAAAATTACATTTTTTATTATTCAGTCACTGTTGGGGAAAAGGTGAAAAACCATACAAGACTTCAATGACTTAAGACACTCAATGCACTATGATTCAAAATTTAAGTGAAAAAACGCATTCATTTCCACAGAATATCTCCTAACTAGCATCATAAACATAAATATGTTTCCTCCAACTCATCTATTCATAGAATGTACTCCCATGCATGACTTCACAGGCACAAAACTGATGGAAAATCCATACCCTCTCAGACATCCAAATCTGAATGCAAAAAACGAAGAGAAAATCGCTTCTCTGAACCCCATCTAGAGTAATTATTTGAAAGAGAAAAGTTGAAATGAATCTTCAAACCTCATAATGCAAGCCACCAAATATCCACCCTGTAACCAGATATCATCCCAACACCATTGATTCCTTTTTGAAATCACACATCAAGCATAAACAAATCCAGATCCAAGATGACCCAGGGAGTGACAAAATCAAACCAGCCGTCACACACCATTTCAATAGATCCACTATTCCAATAGATCCACTAAACCCATGCTATCAGGATAGGCCATGAAAATCACCAAAATCAATCCTACAGAAGACCCTCATGAATTCCAGAAGTATAAACAAGAAATCATCCCCCCTTTGGGCCAATCTGAGGCCATCACCAATCCATAAACTCGTGCCAAGACCTCACATGAGACTTTGCTGAGCCGGCATGCCCGGGTTGACGAATCATAAACCACGCAAGAGCCTACTCCGAGCCGAGATGAATCCGAGATCACTCAAGAACCTTCACCAAGCTGAGTTGATGCCTGAACCTCGCATGTGAAGTCGAAGCTGGAAGTCTCCACCCCATACCACGTTGATGTTGAGCTGAATCATGCGGTCTTTGAGCCACACGAGCGACATTGGAGGTGGGATGGGGAAGAAAACTGAGTCAAAACCCTAAAACTACATACTATTTAAAGCACAACTACTCAGAGGTTGTTGTTGTCATACCCTCTCATTCTTTCAAATCTGTTGGTTCTGCCCTGGTGATTTCACCTACTCTGAATCAACCTATGGGGATGCTCCTTTTCTGTATAGTCTGCCTGGGGAAATAGCATTAGATCATTTGTCTTAAAGGCCTTGAGGTGTCCTGAAGGGCTTAAATGTCGCCTGAAGGCCTTACTAACTAGAGTTTCTAGAAGGCCAGAAGTACATAAAGAATCCAAGCCCAAACTGGTTGCCCAAGGTGAATAGTTCTGTTTGCTACAGTTCCTAATAGTGTCTACTACTATACCTGCTATAATCCCCGCCCAACACTACAACTGTACCAACTACAGTACTATTACATTACAATCTACAGTACCCCGGAATTATTCCTACACATAATTTTAAACCTAGGTCTCTTGTATGTGCATAAAGAGACCTCACCACCTGGCCCAAGCCCATGTTGATTACCTAATAGATGAATAGAAATATACATCATAGCTAACTCAACTCGTTTTCCTCACAATTAAAGCACCTACTCGCCGATCATTCCCCCTGTGCACATCAACACCATAGAGTTATTTTTGCCTAGATTGATAATAATGGAGGAATAGAGTTCATAAGTACCACTTGGGATGAGGTGTTACACTGAATCGGTAGACACAAACCTTTTCCCCATCAGTATTTGGGAATATTATTCTCTTAACAATAAATGGATCCAAGGACCCGAAACAACATGTAACATAATCTATATCCTGATGTAGCCTCATTATTGTAACTCTTGAAAAAAAAATTTACATTCTAAGATCTTATTATTTATAAAATGTTGGAATTAATTCCCTTTACCTGGTATACCGGTCTAAAATCTAGTGTGATCACATGATTGGAAGACCTCTTCTTATATTTTCTTTATCAGTTAGGATCTATTGTATGGAAAATGAACATCCTTGACCATTTTAATTGAAATTTGTGTTATAATTATGGAATCACGACTTTAATCATTCAGTTGAAGGGATTGTATTGATATTTAAACATGTACCTTCCCTGGGATTATTTACTCTACCTTTGTATAGAGAACCTATTTAGTGAGTTGTAGACACTACTTATTCCTGTTAAATATATAGTTGGATTTCGGGACCTGACCATAGTTTTTCCATGAATGGAAGATTTAATCCTATAAACTGGATCCAATATCAACTAATCCCAGAAACTCAAAAAAAGATAATGGGTAAGGTGTATGCTACCACACTCATGCTAAATCAAACTCCAACACTAACTCCAACTCCAAATCATACATCATATCATGTGGAACTATATCCTTAATGGAAATGTTAATAACACTACCACCTTTACTAAGATAAAATGTAGGATACATGAAATCAATTTAATGAATGTAAGAATAATGTGTATCCCTTTTGAGATGAAAAACCCAAATTGAATTATTTTGCAGCTATGTATAAAAACTTGTTAAAATTGTTTAATCCTAAAAGGAATTATCTTGTTATGCTTAATGAACACCTAAATTATTTCCCCTTTTACCGAATGCTGGGAAAAAATATCCATGTTTTTTAGGTACATCCTGTGAAAGATGGTTGATTCCGTGAATGAAAAGTTAGGTAAACCACCACCAAAAGTGGCATGTGTTTTTGCTTCCACACAAGAGGAAGTGTGTTAAAGGAATTAAATTACTATAAAGGGTACATAAATATTCATTGATTGGATGATTGGGAAAACCAATCAAACTCATGTTATCCATAAGGTGTAGTTGAATCAACCAGTTGTCCCCCCCAGTATCTTCTACAATAGTGCAACTAAATTTTCAGGAACCATAACTCTCAATGATTTGATCATCCAAGAAACAACATAATGAAAGAATAAAAAATCAACTGCATGAGGACAAACGTTTAAAGTCACCAATAATAGTTTGGACACTCTCAAATATCAATCCTCTAGACCGGTGTGGATGGGAATTGTCCCACCATATGGTACCATGAGAATTTCCCTATTAGGTGGAATCATCATCAAATGAATAATTAATCTTAATTTTTATTAATTTCATTCACTTAAGGGATACCATTTCTAATGATGATTGTACTTATAAACCCAGTTTCCCTATGAAAGTCCAATAAATCTCAAGTGGACGCTACAAGAGGTGAGAAAGTAAAGGAAAATATAGTTTTGGGTGAAATCAACACATCAGTTACATCTCCTCCACAACATTTTATGCCATTGAATCATATAGAAAACACCATCAATGAGTCTTGTAGGAGTGTAAAAATTCCCTTTTTTTACTAAAATTCATCCTAATACAATTTTATTGGAAGAACATTTGATGAATCTATAGTAGTCAAATTAGCTTCGGTGAGTGGGTAAACTGAGTCAAGCTAATCTATCTACAGGGGGCCTCTAATGTCTTTTCAAATATTTTCCTATCTACTTAAATTTCATAATCTCTTAATGAGTCATAAAAATTAAATCCTCTTATTGTAAAATGTAGACCTTTGGCTAAATATTCTAACATCTTGAAGAAATTGACCTTGGATTTGGCAAAGATATCAATTCCAGATCCACTTTAATTATCAATGGAACCCTAAGAAGCCCTCAGAGAGGCCTTTCTATGACCTTGGGAGTTCATAGTTGAGTTCATCACTATTGAATTGTATTTTGTAGGGACTAATCACATGTAATTCTACATGCTCATCTCTTTCAAAGGGTATCAACAAGATACAATTATACAAGGGCACATAAGACCCTAGTACATGTTTTAAAAAATATATGACATTTAAGTAAAACAAATCCTTCATTAATAATGGTTCTATAGTATATCTTATTACAATATGAATGCTTCATTGATTTGGATATATTGGATAATACTTTTCCTCATCCCCTATGAATCTTCAAGGTTATAAAAAGAGTGAAAAAAACATATTGGCGAGTTCCAGATTAGAATGAAATATAGGGACAAGGTAAACTATCATGAATTCCTGGTTTTTCTTTATGATACAGCTTTAATTTCTTTCAAGTAAAGCTTTTGTTGCACCAATATACGACAATCACTTCATCGTTCATGAATGCCTTAAATATTTCATCAATGGGAAAACTGATGCATTACGCAGTGATAATTATCCTCTCAAGGATCGCAAGTCTAAATACATTGATGCAGAATTTTCTTGGAGATAAAAAAACCCATTACTTCTGAAGAAAATCAGATTACCACACAAAACGGTTTGGAAATGACCTCATCTATCCCATTCCATGTATTCAATGACAAATATTTAATGCACATCCACCATATTGAAGATGTATGTTCAAAATCGCTCATATACTCATCATCCATCATGATATTAGTCATGTCATCTAAACATGAAAGTACTAAAAAGGTCTACGATCCTCCCATAAAGGGTGAAATTTTATTGAAAATTACCTTACTACATCCTCATAACATGACCTAACCCCATAATTGACAGGTGGATTTAAAATAATTTTTCATCTTCAATGGATAATGAGATTACATATGCCATAAAATCATGGAATATTGATTTTCCATTACCTCTATAGATTCCCCTTCAACTCCAATCCATCATTTCTTAGGCATTAAGGAATATAATGTTAAAGAGTAATAATAGTATGAACAGTAAGTGGAAGAGGAAGAGGAAGAGCAAGAATAAAATTAATACCTCAAAATACTCCTACATCATTTGATGAGGGAATCCTTGACACTATCGTTGACCTCTATAAGATAAATCATGGTACAGAAGATAATATTTAACCCAAATTTATCAGTGCAACTATATTTTTTGATGAACAATAAATTTATACTTCTTTTATAGAACTGTATTGAGATTTTATTTCCTAAAATTACATTGAAATGTTAGGACTTTATTTCAACGTGTCCACCCTCTCCCTAGGTCTATCGAAAATAATCATGGTTAAAATTATGTGGTTAGCTGGATGCATATAACTCATTCTTGAAAAGTAAAATTCTAATTTGATGAACTCGTTTCTACCAAAAAAATTATGGAGGTCCAATACCCATATTGATTCTTCAATATTGTCCCAATCAATAAGAAAAATGAGAGGACTATACATTGAAATTACTTCATATATAATAATTGAAATTTTTAACAAGTTGATTTCCCATTTTCAATTAAAAAACATATAATAAATGAAACATCTAGTTAACAAGACCTCTCATTTATGGACAACTATTCAAGATATAATGATTTTTGAATATCCCCTAAAGTCGAATAATCCACTATATTTCATGATACCCAAATGGAATACTTAAACCGGTTCATTTTATTTTGGTTGATGAACATCTGCACCCCATATCAAAATTTTATTCAATGAATCTTCAATCCATTTTTTTGGAAAGTCAGTCAAGTAATATTTTTGAAAATATGGTAGTGAAATTATGGAAACATTGTGATAACATTACTAGTATAGACACTGTTTTTGACATGTTGTGACAACATATCCTAAAAACGAACCGTGTGAAGTGTTCTTTTTGTGTTACCTTAGAAAATTTAATTTCTCTAGGGTTCACCATAGATTCATCAAAGTCGTTCCTAAGAAGAAAAATGTTATCCTTAACATTTCCCCTCAAAAAAACCTCAAATAGTGGAGAGAAAAATAAGGGTGCCTCCCCTAAATTCATCACTTTATAGAGAAAATTTCGGGAAAGGGTTTTACATTCACCAAGTAAAATAAAAATGGGTACACTTATTCATGGGTTGATGAATGCTGAAAATCCTTTGATTTCATCGAGAAATATGTTTTGATTCTAACTGTGTTGATTTCACCTGTTAATAAAAGGCCACTCATCTTATATGTGACAGATTTTGAGAACTTTATGGAAGATTTCTACATGAAAAAGAATTAATCCATTAATTTAAATAACCTCTATTATATCAGTTAGATTATAGTTGTTATTGAGACTTTTTATTCAGATATCAAGAAGAAATATTTGGTGTTAATATTTTCTATTCATAAATTAAGGAACTACCAATAGAACCATTAAGTATATTTAGTCTGTCCTAATGGCCCACTAAATACATCCTCTATTTTTTCATTTTAAAAGGTTGTTTGGAATGATGGGTAGTCATATTGTTGTAGTTTGAAATTTAAATGATTCATTGAAAATGATAAAAGGCCATGCGCTATTGGATTTCCTCGTAGAACTCCCCTCTATAGATATAATTTCATTACATAATAAATTACCTAAAAAATATATTTTCTTTATAAAAAGTGCCCCTATAAGTTAGAGATGTATTTTTATAGTGCATATAGAATCTTGATAAGAAATATATTAGAGGACACCAAGACAAATATAGTGAAGTTGGGAGTAATTTTTATCTATCCATAAAAGACTATGATACCTTATTACTTCATGCTTTTATATGGATAAACCAATAACATGGTAGAATATAATTCCCATATTTTAGGATTAGATCTCATGATTCAAATACAAGTGGACCCCCTTGGAAATGTAGAGTTCATGATTTAAAATATTAATTATGATTATGCAATTAGAAAATATATGATTGACATGATTGACTATGTGCATGATTTGAAGGAAAAATTCCCCTCGAATCCATCATTAACTTATTTCCCATGTTGACATAATTCATGGAAAATTCCATAAAAAACATGTTTACATCTTTATTAGACCTAGAGAGGGAATAAATAATCATCAGTATCGTACACTATAGAATGGTATCACTGTTTGTTCATGAAAACATGGAAGGTATCAACTAGGTTTATTCCATCATTAAACAATTTGTTCCTGAAAATGGTTGGATAATTTCTATTCCAGAATATCTCAAAATATAGTTCTCACAATGTAAATATCTAGTAATGAGAAAAAAAATTATGGGTTGTAAAATTTACCTTTTGTGACATCCCTACATTCCAATTTTTCTTCTATAAACATCTTTTTATGGGGTCATACTAAAATTTATAAAATTAAAAAGAAACTATTGATTTCATAGAATAAATACATGCTATAAATTGTAATTACAAGTAGTTAAGAACTAATATTTCTCATGAAATAAAGAATCATGGGTTTTTTAATCCATCCACAATGCAGGATTGTATAACAATTACCAAAAAAATTCATTCATGTCAAGTGCATACTTACATCATCTATCATCCCCTAGAATTTTTCCATACATCCACATACTCGTGGAAATTTTCTAAAAGGGGGATAGATGTTTTAGGGCCATGACATCTAAGTACAGCCAAGTATTTTATGTATATTCTAACTCATACTAAATTCTTTTCCAAAAGGATTTAGGCAATACCACCTCAAGAAAGTGAAGAACAAGAACATCATTAATTTTTTTGAAGTCCAACAATTTCACAAGAATTAGTTTTCCTCAAAAAATATTGATTGCCAATAAAACCATTTTAAATTATTCTATATTGAATATGTTGTGATTGTAGTATTATATTAAGTCCAATCATTTACCTTACTAGCATGTAGTAGTTAATGGAAAGATAGAGGTTTTCAATAAATCTTTATCAGATATACTACAGAAAATGGTGGAAAAAAATACAAAATCATAGTCTAATAAACATCTACATTCATTTTTTTCTTACCATTATACAACATGTATTTCCACATGAGAACCCCCATATTCACTAGAAAATGGGACATAAGACGTCCTTTGTATTAGTCCATGTTACCATCAATTCAAATTTCAATTTACGTTCAATTAATCATAGACATGTTATATCAAAAGAAGTTGGATAAATTGGAATGACTATATGCGATATGACTTCATTCCCTATATTATTTAGAGTTCCATTGAAATTTCACATTGTTAGGTTTTAATAGGATTGTTTTCTTCATCTTGTTCCACCAATGGGAATTGGTACTAGTCCTCAGTCACCAATGATACCCAAAAATAATCCTCTCAATCTAGAACCAAAATTAGAGGGGGATTTTCCATCCATAAGGTCGACTCTACTGGTCCATATTTGTTGATTACCATCGACTGTGAATTTATCACCCCCAATAAATAAATGGTTTCTCAGTAAGTATTCCATGTGATCAATGAATATTAGTCCTTACAACATGAACATGATCCTCAAATGGATCATTTTCATAAAACCATAAAAGGAACGCCCAATGTTCTTAAATGTGATCTCTTTGAAGGAACAACAAACTCCCTTTTCACATAATGTTAAATTATATGGAAATGTCTCTTCCACATGACATTAAAATTCATGATTGACATCCCTTTAATACGATGTTAAAAAAATTGTTTCCCTCACATAATAGGTCCACCATTCATGTTGTCAGTCACCTATCAATCATCCACATTAAAAATATATAGATATTGATTCTCACTTTGGATAGATGATTACTAATTCCTATATTCATTAACCATGGAGAAGCCACAAAGAAAAGAATAAAATTTCCCACTCCCTTATATATGAGCCAGATCATCATGAGAGAGTCCATCATTTTTTTCCATTTATTCAAAAACATTTACTAAAAAAATTATCCTCACTACATATAGTTCATACCAATGTGGGGAACATTCTCAAGAACAATATGTGTCTTGAATCTTATTAATATAGGATATGTAGTGATGTACAAATCATAGATCGTGGGCCTAAATGAAACATTATAAAAATTTTCTCCCTTCTTCTATATATATCCTTGATCCATGTAAAAGATCCCAACACAATTTACCTTAATTAACAACTAATGGTTAAGAAAAATGATCTCTCCCTTACATGATAATACAATCTATATAAGGAACATTCCACAGATTCCCAATCAATTCCAATATATATGATCCTTTCATATTTAGGAAACATTCATTAAAAAATAAAAAATTTTGTATTAGGAAATTAGGATCCTCATAATAAATACATAGCTATAGGTAATAAATGTTACTAGATTTTAAGTTCACCCATATTTTTATTATGCAGACTATGTATAATACAACTCTGCATAATGTGTTCCCCCAATGTAGCTTTTTAAACAGAGAAAATATCATCCTCAAGAGAAAATAATTTTTTTCTCTATTAATACTAACAAAATTGTATAAGAATCAACTTTTATAACATGGTACACGATTATTCCTTACATAATTTTCATTTAACATTTTCTCAGATATGAGAAACTCTGTATCAACGATTATAATAATCCCCCTTAAAACCAAGACAATGTGAGAGAATTCTTAATCAAATCATCGTGAAATGGAAAATCAAGTGGTACCCACAAGTAAAAAACATGATTAGAATTTGTTGTTCAATTTGAATTAATCCATTAATTTCCTTGATCCTAAAATTTAGAAATACTCACATGGTCTTAGAGATTTTGGGAGATTACAAAAAACTATATGGTTATGCCATTTTACAACCATAATAAAGTATCGGTTCTTATTAATTGACCTTAAAGGGTATGGTTGGTTGTAGATGTTGGACCGTAAATGGAATACCATTCATCAAAGTTGTGTGACCTTAAACTCTAACCATCCATATGTCTAAGAAATATGAATTTAAACTATATTTTCATATTTGTGGGATATTCTATACTGTAGTTTCATCTCTTTATTCGCATCGAGTCATTTATTCTCCCTTACTTTATAAACTGCCTCTCCAACTAGATTGTGTCAATGCTATAAGACCCTAAATTGTAGAAATATTACACCCTAGTCACAAGATGGTAAATTTTAGGGAAACTTCCTCATTTTAATATGTTAAACTAAGTGTCTCACATACCAATTATATGATGTAAGACTATTTATTTCTTTTTCCCTTACCTAAGAGGACCATGATTCCGAGTGTTAACATCCCATCACACTTCAACCTCGGAACTATATATGGATTGATTATAACTATGATGCGATATTTATTGATTCCTGAATCATCCGTCACTGTCTAGAATAAATATGATTAATATTCTCTCTCTTATATATAGAACTTGATTGATGTGAGGAGCCTTCACAGATAAACTACATATAGATATATTCCATCCCAAAGAGATATGTAGTTCCATCCATATTCTCTAACCATAGACTCATTCCTAAACACAAACCAATAATTTCTATGTTAAATACATGATATATCTATTTTAAACAATTTATAATCAGTTATCGACAATTCCAATGTATATTCCTCCATCATATTGATGCATCCCCCTTTTACAAATAACATATAATATTTTTTTAGAAAACAGACCAGGCCCATAAATATTCTTTTTTAAATCAAAGATAAAGATATTCAAATTTTAAGGACATCCTTATTTTAACTATTAATAATATTCCTCAAATATAGACATGTATAGTACACCTCCAAATAGGGTCAAGTCAAATTGATGAATCTTTATCCCCGTGAGAAAAATATTTTATCCGTGTATGCTTTGACAACATCATAATGGAAGAATCCATTCGAACACAACCCGTGGTTATCCCTTACGCACTTTTCAGATGTCATTCCTTTGAATATGAGAACCCACAATTCATGATTTAAAACATCTGCAACTTTCCCATGTGTATAATACATTGAAATATTAATTTTAATTCCCCCAAACATGTACATTCTAGAGTGTGGTGTCTCAACAATGGGAAAAATCAGATGGTGATATCAAAAAACAATACCTATCAATACTTTTTTCATACATATTATAAAGTTATTTTATCTCTTAATGTTTCTCACAATGATCATGAATTATGTAAACACTATGATTTTGGGAAATTATACAAGTTTACATGATTAAACCATACCAAAAAAAGTTAGGGAATCATTGGTTCATCCTACATGCCATTATTCATTTTTGATTCTTTATCCTTATGTGGTTCATCACCCCATACAAACTAGTCACCTATGTATAAGGATTCTAGCCTAAACCTATGTGCATATTGATTCAAATTATGATGATATATGTAGTGATGATCAGATCCTTCATCCTAGCCTAGACACAATAAAATATAATAATTCCCCCCTTTCTATTGTACATGGCCTCAATTGGTGTAGGAAATTTCATCATGGGTTCCCTAATTTATGAATTTATAATTGAAGATAAATTATTCCTTATTTATATACTGTTTAGAACTATTTTACGAATTTTTCTTACAACTATGGAAAATTATGGTCTAAATTTCTCCCCCTCATGCTTGTTGGATACATCCTCTTTTTCATAAACCACACTTCATTTTCATGGAAAAATTACATCCCCATAGACCCTTATAGCATAAAGATGATAGAAAAATCCAAATCCAAAGGAAACCTTTGTTTTCAATTTGAATAATACACCACCAAATATGGTCATGTCAGTAAAAGGAATCTTCATCCCCAGTGAAAAGGTGCATTTATTTTCATACTACTTGATTACATCATAATGGAATATTCCTTTGGAAAATGGCCCACATATATTCCTTACATACATATCACATGACATTGAAGTTGATCCAAATACCCCGGTATTATTTATTAAATATTTCACTCCGCATATCCGAAGGATGTTGGAGAATTCTTGGAATGAAAAATTTTCTTCGGTCATTATTAACATAACTAATAGTCAACGATGTTTGACATAAAATACCATTTTCATTAGTCCATTTTTAAAGACTGTAAAAATAAAATGAAGATAGATATAATACTTACTAGGTTGAAATTTTGGAGAAGGGAATTCTATAAAAATGTTGAGTATTATCTCGCCATGCAAACACACCACATGATCTAGGAAAATCAAGAACCTGAATTTGAAAAGGAAAAAATCATTACGTCAAAAACCTATAAAGGGATACCTATGAGAAATCCAAGACATACTCACTGAGTATTATTTACATAAGGATTAGAAAAAATTAGAGAAATTTGTTAAATGACACAATATCTGTAGGATTAGTCATGTGGCTTTAGTAGTAGTAAAATTATGTTCACTAGGACCTATGGTGTATGAAAAATTTAGAGCATCCTCCCTCTAGTGAGAAAACATTATATCCCACCATATGATTTCATAATGACTAAAAAATCCATTAATATAACATATTATTATATTATTTTCATTCTAAATTTAGTTAATTATTTGGGGATAATTTTTTTTGAATATAAAAATGTATGCCTCACAGTTTACCATAGAATTCATGATATTATTCTCAAAATAAAAACACATGTTGGGTTTGAGTATAAATTTTTATTCCTGCCATAAGAAGAATATGTTTTATATTTACGAGAATAATATGTCACACTATGTGATGGTGATTCTTTAGAATCCTATCCAAATCTTGTGTTGAGGTTGTGAGAACCTACCACCTATGGTTGGTTGTGAATTTCCCATATTACGAATAAAATTGATTCAATGAATTAAAATATATTTTGAGGGTATTTAGAGACATTTTGGATTAAATAACACCCTCTTATGTTGTATATACCATATAAATGGGGTTTTATCGCTTTGAAAACTTTTATTTGAGTACTCATGAAGCACGAATAGGCTTATAGATCAAAAGTTATGATTATCCGAACTTGGGAATTTTTCAAAGTGGAAATTTATTTTTTCTGGATGTTGATTTCCCATCTCCTTCACTATTCTCACACAAGAATACTTGTGTAGAGTAATATAATGGAGTATCATTCCTGAATAATATTATATTAAAAATATTCCATGGTTCGCTTTGGTAGAGAACATTCACAAAGAACTAGTAATAAGCACCTACGCCGCTAGCTGGCCAGAAACATCCTGCACTAATAGCTAGAATGGATGACCATCCCAAATGAATTTTGTGGGAATCCACCATTGATCAGGGTCATATTTTTTCATATAAATATATCTCATGGGATTACCATTTGGTATGGGTAGAAGAGAGAGAGACATCTCAAAGATCTCATTATCGAGGTCTCTCACACAAGTTCTCTAAACCCTTGGGTATCTTTCCAAGATTACAATATAACTAAGACTTATCAAGAGTAAAAAGATTTTGAATAATTAAAGGTCTAAAACCTGAGGGACTTACATGGGGATGAATTTCCCCAAATTTAAACACACTATTGTAATGGGATAATCCTTGGATCAAGACTTGGGTACCAATCTCCCAAGGGCACAGGAGGAGTCTCATTGAGATCAAATAAAGGCCTCACCCAACTGTGGTTACCCCAGTTGTTCATCCCCTAATAATTCATATGTAGTCCAACCATGTATCAACTGGACATGGTACCTACTATCACACCCATGTCACACCCAGGCGATGCACTATCCATCTCTCCTAGGTATCACCAAGTTGACTCCCAACCCATCTCCCCCATGTATCACCTGGTAAACACTAAAAAAATGTATATAGTAGTGGTTATTTAGAGGGGGTAGTACATAACCTCCTCTAAATTAATTTTGTGTATATATTAGCAGTGATTTTGAGATATGCCCCACTAAAATATATTATTATTTTATTTAATAATATTAATTATTTTATGTTTCAGTGGTTGTTGAGTTAAAAAAGCTACAAATATATTTGATTAGAGTGGTTTTAAACCCCATAAATATAATATATATTTTTGTACATAAATATGTTAAATTTTAGTGGTGATACCGTTAATACCACCACTAATCTCACAGTATAGAGGGGGGGTTTAAACCCATTAATTATTTTTAAAAAATTATTATTATTCTATTATATTTTAGTAGCACTTATGTCGAAAAATCCACTAATCTCTTAGATGGGAAGGGTTTTAAACCCTATATTATTTTATTATATTTTCTAAAATAATAAAAAAAAATTATTTTAGGGATGATTATGTGAAAACAACTATTAATTTTTTGTATTAGTGGTTTCTTATACCCCCCTTTAATTTGTATCTTAATATTTTTACAAATATATCAAATTTATTACATGTGTGTGTGTAGTATATGAAGAAATTATAGAAATGTATTTAAATAGATCATAAAAATATTATTTGATGACATTGTATAAATAAATAAAATACATACATACATACATATATATATATATGTGTGTGTATGCATATATATAAAAATTTATAAATTAATATATATTTTTTATATTATTTATATATATATTCTCTTAGTTAATATATAAATATTTTTTACATATAAAAATAATTATATAAATAAATATTCAACATAAATAAATAAATTAAATATATAAATTGTTATTAATATTGATATGTTTTATAATTAACATATAGAGTGTATATTTGTTTACATAATATAACAATATATATTTATAAATATAAATATTTGTATAGGTATATTTATAGATATATAATATATTTATACATATATAATTTGTTTTATTTAAAAGTATATATATAATTTTTTCAATATATAAACACTATGTTATATTATATTATATTATATTATAATATACTATATTATGTTATATTTTAAAATATTAAATTATATTATATGTATAAATATCAAATAAACAACACTTATATATTTGTAATTGAATAATATAAGTATTATATTAATTGTATTTATATTATATGTAATATAATATAAATATTTAATTGCATACCTGTATAAATATATAGTATATTTATTTGTATAAATATATATTTATTTACAAAATATATAATATAAAATTATATTCATATAAATAGGTAATATTTTTTTTTAATTTGTATAGGTATAACTATATAATATATGACTATATATATATATATATTCATAATATATTTGGATAATATAAAAATAATATATATATATATATATATCTACACATATAAATATAATAAATAATATTTCTATTTTTGAATCGTATAGATATACATATATTATATATAAATATTAATATTTCTATCGACTGATATAATATAATATAATTTTTTGTGTTTATAATATATATTTGTATTTTATATATTTTTTATAGTATTATATATATATATATATATATCTCTAATTTATATATTTGTATAATATAATACATATGTTATATGTACATGTATATTTATTTGAATAGTATATTTGTATCATATATAAATATATATTATATGACATATACATTGTTATGCATATAATTATAAAAAATATTATAAATATATATATTAATATTAATATTTTTATAATATATTTTAATGATATTGTACGTATTAGTGTTTTTATAATATGTATATATATATATATATTTGTAAAATATATATTTTCACATTATATATTTATATTTCAATAATATTTTTGTATAATATAATAAGTATCCATATTTTTATTATATATATATATATTTTTATAATATATAAAAAAAATTCCTATAATGTGAATATATATATAAAGCTAAAATGATTTCATTAATATATATTATATTCTATATTATATAAAAATAAACTATATTTATATTTCTGTGTACATTAAGAAAAATGTATTCCATATATAATATAAATTTATACATAATATAAATAGGATTATATTAATATTATATATATATATATTATAATATATCATATATATTTGGGTATACATTGATATAATGTGTTTAATATATATTATAAATGTTTACATAATATAAATATTAGTATATTAATATATATATATATACGTAAGTTTGAATATTTAAATTTATTTAAATATATTGACGCATGTCTATCAAAGGGCGTGGAAAAAAAATTTATTCTCCTAATGAAGAAAAGAGGCTGACCCGAGTCTTCTCACATGAGGAGCCTACCTGGTCATTTACATACTTATTCTATCACACTCAAACTACATCTTTTTTATTATTTACTCTATGAATGAACTGAGATTTAAAAGATAAATGAAATGATAAAAATTATCTTAACATTCAATGAAAGAATGAGATTAGTAAATAATAAAACTGGCCTTTATGGTTTGGTTTGTGGGTTCCATTATTCTCCTTGTTAGTGGTTAAATTTAGTTTGATAGTTCAATTATCAGATCTCATTCATGAATTGCTATTATTTTTTTAGTGGTGTGAAATTTTGAATAAATGTAAAAATATTAACTCCACCTCATAATATAATTAAGGTTAATGTTACACCTAGATCAATAGTGTGACATCTTCCATGACCTGGCTCCATCATATGTCATTTCATCAACTAAATGGATCAAATCCATTTTTTGATGATCTTGCATCCAGTATAACTGAGGGAAAATATTTTATAAAAGAACAGAAATTATTTTGACATCATTTTCTTTTGGATGATTTCCACCCCATGCATTGTTACTCTTTCCTGTCATAAATATAATAAAACATAAGAAATTAAGCACATAATGAATGTAATTACAACTTACCACCCTCGTGACAATACTTGGGTTAGCCCCTAATTTTATGGGGTAATTGGTCATGGTGGTAATATGATCATTAAAATAGGAATAAGTGAGAGAAAATAAAATAAAAAAAAGGAAATAAAATATTTCATTATGAATGTTAAAATAATGATAATTATTATTATTATTACCATTATAATTATATAAGAATAGAGAAAATAAAAAGAAGAAAAAGGTAGAACAAAATTAAAAATGCATGGATTTATTAGAAATCGAAATTATAACTGAAAACTAATAAAATAAATAAAGGAAAACATGATTAAGAAGAAAAAATTTGGGAGTTAGTTGCAGTATCCAGCCTCCCCCACTATTGACCTCCTCATTGGTTCCCTAGATGGTTTGTGTCACGAACCGAATCTAGTCACCAATATAATAGTCCCCTGACTTAGTTCATGGAAAGGATCGAAGTGGGTTCCATATCCCCATGGATTGGGACAAGTTCTCATGTAGGATAAACAATGGTTTGGGAATAATTTTCCTGATTTAAGATACATAATACATCCAGTAACAATAATACACTAAATCTGAAAATTAATAATCAAAAAATCCTTAAATAAAATTCAGAACTGAATACAAGGTTTTAAACATGACACAATAGGACCAAAACTACCAATATAGAAGAAAAAACAACCCAAGGACCACCACGCGTCAAGGGGTCGTCACCCAGGCGTAATCCCCACAACACCACACCGTGGAAGGAATCTAACAACATGAGCCACAATCTACAAAGTTATTTCCCTTACCAAAATCTAATATGATCAAGTCTACTTACACCCAAATGTGTAAGTATGGTGTAAGCCAAAGACCAATAGCATTACACAAAAATATTCCATGTGACATGAATTATAAAATAATAAGATTACATGTTTTTATAAACAAGGAATGATAGGAACAATTTCTGACGTGAAACGGTTAATGGAAAATATATTTCAATGGTTATCATAAAAGAATGAATAAATTTTAATAAAAAATTTATTGTAGTGAATTTTCTACCCGAACACTCTATAATCCAATGGTAAATACTAAATAGTAAATGAGCCCTAGTTACAAGAACACCCTAAGGAACTAGTTAACAATGTGCCCCAAGTACCTCATAAGTCGGTGTAGAAGTAACCAAATCAAATATTTGTTCATGTGAACTAGCCTATAGTAGGGAACATATGCATAACCTAGTGGTTCCCAATCATCATCTTTATTGTTTTTTTAGTGTAGTTAGTGTCAAGCATTCTAAGTGAAATAGCGACAAAACCACTTTGGATCACTATAACACTAGTACACGTCAGCCAACCTAGACATGTAGGTTTTTATCTTTGTGGTCAAATAAGTTACGATTGCTATAAAATGTTATTTGCATATAAAAATACCAGTTTTGTCCATAGAAAATCAAAACTGTAGCTAAACATTCCTTCCCTCATTAATATAACTCAAATAAACACTTAGAATTTCCATAAAAGAATTTCACAATGTATAACACAACTTTTCCCATAAAATCCAAATAAAATCACTTTTCTAAAACATAATGCATTCCAACAATACACCAAAATATAATTGTAAGCACTAATTTTTTTTAATAAAACCATTCCATGAATTTTAAGAAAACCCTAATTGGTGAAACATGGAGTGCATATGAAAAACACCCATTTTCACAGAAAATGGATTTTAAAAATCAATAAAAAACAAATGCTACCAAAACTAATTTTTTCACTAAACACAATGAATGAGGAACAAGATAAAAATATAAATCTAACAATTTAACTCATTCTACAATTCATATATATCGAATCACATACCAAATGTTTCAAAAACCTCAAATCCTTTTGTGGAACTTCAATCGTACCATCGCCGCACCACAAGGGAGTGAAAATGAACATAAAAACACATGTTTGGACCAAGAAACTCAAAAAAACTAAGTACAAAGCCCTAGCACTAGGACATTTGGAGCTTCTAGATAAGTGGCAGAAAACATATGGAAATGTAATGAGCTAAGAAGGAATCTAAATTACTTTAGAAACAATGAATAAATTTCCCAAATACACAATCAGTTCAATCTAAAAGAATAAAAAATTTAAAGGGATGTTTGAATAAGGGTGAGGAGATTGTGTGAGAACTGAAATGGAGAAAAATATTGAAAATTGAATGCTTTTTTAAAGAAACGAATTCTTTTTGAAAATCTGGATGATTTGATAATCATTGAAAACAGTCACCCTAATCCATGATGAATATGGACTCCAAATAGAGAAAATGGAACATGGGGGTGCGTATAGGGTTTTTCGATTCTATTGAGAGGTGGAATGACCGAAAAATGTAAAAAATTGAATGAGATATAAAAGAAATAATTTGTTTTCTTAAATCTTGAAATGGGCTCACTGTTTGGCCCAATACATGAATAAATCAGCCAAATACACTGTGATTATGAGTTTCTAAGTGCTCCAAATGTATATGGTAGATAAAATAGGTCAGGGGAGGCCTTGTGGGAAGATTATTGGGTGAAACTTTTTGAAAAAATAAGTGGTTATAAAAGATAAAAATTTGGTTTTTAAATCTGGAAATGGGCTTACAGTTTAGTCCAAATCAAGAAGAAACCACTTGTTCTCAAAAAATGCATAGGAAACCCCCCAAAACTAAGAATTAATAGAAATTACATGAATAATATCATTAAAATAAGTCTCTTATGTGGATATTATTCCCACCATAAAAATATTATTCCCTTAGAATGTAATCATGATGCCAGATCATATAAGAGAAACTGAAACTGCTCTTTGAACCAAGACTTCCACTCCCATGTCTCATGCTCATTAGTCAGATGATGTCAGAGGACTCGAACTAGATGAATAGTATTCCCTCGAAGAACTTTTTCTTGTGATTTCACAATATGCATGGGTCACTCAACCACATACAGATTTGGTTCCAGCACCAACTCTTCCCAACTCAAAACATGGGACGGGTCTGAATTGTATTTCTTTAACTGAGAGACGTGGAACACATCATGGATCAATGTCAACTAAGAGGTCAATTATAACATGTATTCCACCATACCAATCCTATCAATTATTTGAAAAGGTCTCTCATACCTTGGTGTTAGCTTCCCTTGCTTACCATGACGGTGATGACCAATACAAGGTGCCACTTTCAGGAATACCTAGTCACCCATGGAAAACACCAAACCTTGACGCCTCTGATCAGAATAAGACTTTTCACAACTATTGTATATAAAAAACCATTCTATTATCAAATGAACCTTGTCTGATGTCTCCTTTACAATACTCATACCCAACAATGAGGTCTCACCCACCTCCACCCAACATAAAGGAGAACAACTCAGATGACCATAAATTGCCTCGAACAGTGATATATTGACAGAGTATTGGTAGCTATTATTATAGTAAAACTCTACCAATATCAAATGGAAATACCATGAACCACTGAAATACAACACACATTCCCATATCTTTTCTTCTAGAATCTTATTATCCCACTCTGTCTGACCATCCATCTCAGGGTGGTATATCGTACACAATTTAATATCTGACCCTAATACCTTCTGAAGGCCACATGAAAAAAATATGTAAAATGAGGGTCCCTATTTGAAATGATTTAATATGGAACACCATAGTGCCTCACAACTTCCTACCCATACAATCGACCAAATTCATTTACTTTGGTCGAATATTTGATCGGAATGAATTGGTCAGATGATCAATCACCACGCAGATATAATTCTTCCACCAATTTGTACGAGGAAAGCCATCTATGAAATCCATATAAATCCCATCCCACTTCCAGGTAGGAATCGGTAATGAATGAAGAAAACCTTAGGGCCTTGGATGCTCGTTTTTCACCTACTGAAAATTATAGAATCTCGATACAGAGTCAGCTATGTCTCATTACATTCCTGGACACCCAAACAGGATACAAACATCCAAATATATAATGGTGTAACCATGATAGATATCCCACTTAGAAAGGTGGCTATCCTACATCACCACCATCCGTAGAGATAAAGGCACCACTAAGAGGCCATTGATGGACAAGATACCCTCAGGGGATAAAAGATAATCATAAGATGTCTCCCCACCATGAAGAAACGTCCTTGACTAATGACATATCTCATCATGAGGATACTCTTGATTAATCTACTCCATAAGAGAAGGGGTATACTAAACCCTCTCCAAGAATTCATTGACAATGTGCTCCTTGGTCTCTACATGAATCTGAGAAAATATCCCGATCAGATTCCACCCATTAGTGGACTTCTTTAAATCATGCAATTATATTCATATACTCAAGGAATCATGCACCACGTTACACTTCTCAAGGGTGTAGAAAATATCAAAGACAAACCCCTACAAGTACTCAACCCTACGTCGCTTCCTTATGTTATGATCCTTCTGCGAGAAAATATAAGATAATATCATATCATCAGAATAGACCAAAAAAATCAAACCAAAGTGGTAGTGATATCAAGTCTTCAAAGAATGCATCACAACTAATAGCTCCAAGTCAATTAGTTAGATAAAATTTTTCGTGTGGTCAGAGTTGGTGGGAGCCATATGCCAACACGTGATCATCCTGCATAATCATTCACCCGAGACCCATACATGAAGAATCATAATAAACCACATATCTCTATCAAGATTTTTTCAAGATCAATATGGTGTTATTCGACCTTATATTTAGCTTTATGAAGGATTCATGACATTCTAGGCCCCAAAAAATCATCACCCCCTTTCGGGTGAGTGTGTTCATGGGCCAAGAAATCTAAGATAAATCCATAATAAACACCCTCTAGTATACTTTCAAGCTGAGGACACTCCTGATATAAAACATGTTCTTTGGATGCTCTCATGAAATCACATTAGTGATCTTCTCAGGATCCACTAAAACTCTCTTCTCTGATATCACATTCCCTAGAAACTTCACCTCCCTGATCTAGAAGGTGCACTTGGATAGCTTTCTATAAAGGTAGTCATCCAAAAAAGTTCTCAATAGGATCTGAAAATTATGCTCATATTTCACCTCAGATGAAAAGTATAATAGTATTTCTTCCTAGAATACCATGAAACAGAGTCTAGATACTGCTAGAACGCCCTATTGATGAGTTTCATAAAGGCCGCTAGATCATTGGTCAATCTGAAGGGCATGACCAAGAACCCAAAGTGGACATACCCACTTCGACAGGCTATGTTTGGGATATCTTCTTGTTTCACCCGGAGTTTGTGGTAATCTGAAGACATGTCTATTTTAGAAAACCACTTTTCCCCTTAAACTAATGAAACATGTCATCTATTCGGGGAAAAGGATATTTTTTCTTGATGTTTACCTTGTTTAGCTACTAGTAATCAATAAACAGCCAAATGGATTAGTTAGAATTCTTCGCAAACAGAAAAAGAGAAGCCCCAGGAGAGACACTTGGTAAAATTAATCCTTTGGATTATAAATCATCTAGCTATATCTTTAATTCCCTTAGCTCGGTGTAGGGCATACGATACAAGGGAAGAGATATCATCTGTTTTTCTGACGCCAAATTTATCGAGAACTCTACAACCCGCTCTAGGGGAAATCCTGAAAATCATCTAAAAATTTGTTACGGGACTCATCCAACACATGGGGTAACCCACCCTCAAGAGAATGGCCATTATCCTCTATCACGAGTAATGACCACTAGAAGACATGATTTCTGAACTCTAGGAGTGGAGGTCCTGCACGACCTAACTGAGGATCCCATTACTAATGAAAACCCAAAGGGCTTCCATCTGGTGTTGTGAAACTCACCTGCAACCTGTGGAAATCAATTTTTTCCTCAAAGAAAACTAACCCTTTTCATGTAAAGGATTACGTCAAATAGATCCATATCCAAGACCATGAAGTCCCACTCCATCTCTACCCCAAACATAATATATGTACCTAACGGGAACCTAAGAGCTTGCTTCTTCTTCTTACCCAGAGACATCACCAAATCCATAAAAATGGATAAGAATAAAGTTGAAAAATTTATCATTCCCATAAAACGGGTAGAGATAAATGAAATAGATGGCCCTAAATCAAAAACATCAGCATCCATTGAATATTAAATCGAGAAGGTGCCTCTAACTATTGAAGGCCTTGCATATGATCTTGTTGGTGCCTGGTCCACCTCATGAAGATTAATACTCTCCTCCTAAGATAAATCACTCACATATAGATCTCCTATGAACTGGGTCCTCCTAGAAGAAGATCTTGCCCTACCACCCCAACCACCAAACTGAGATCCACACGTCCTCAAACACATTTATTATGCTACCACTACCCTGGAATCCACTGATCCAACCCCAATCTAGAGTGGATGTGACATCTTATAAAAATCCTACAAGTGTACCATACCTCCAAACTAATAGAAGGGATTTAGAAGAAATGTGCATGATGGTTAGGTGTGCACTGTCCTCCCACACTGGTGGCACACAATAGACCATGCATCAGAATCCATCGATGAAAACTGCATGGAAGGTTTTCCTGAATTGCCACATCCCCTTTTCCCCTGCTCCTCTCTCTTCCTTTTCTTATAAGAATAATTTATGTTGTTTTATCACTGAAACTGCTCCAAAGAAACCATACATCCCCTTGCATTCAATCTATACAATACGATCTTGATCAACCACCTCGGTGTAAGTCTTCAATTTTAACTATAAGACCCGTGAAGAGATCTCAAACCACAAACCCCTATCAAAATTCTAAGCCTTAATCTACTCATTAGAGACCATTTCCAGAGCATACAGGACCAGCTTAGCAAAACTTTTGGCATTCTTTATCACTGAATGTTCTACCTGAACTAGATCAATAAAATCCTTGGATCTAGAATATTACAAGACTTCTTGGTAGTACGAGTTGTTAGAGGTTGCCTTGAATTCCTTCCAGTTGATCTATTAATGTTTCCCATATTGAATCACTGCTTCCAACCACATATGTTCGAGACCCTCTAACAAAACAGAGGCACACTTCCCCCTGATCTCCTTAGGTGTGTCCTGAAACATCAACATGTGCTCGATCTTCTGGAGTTACTCTTCTACTTCATGGGGTTCCCTTCTACCTCAGAACGTATGAGGCTTATTCTTTAGGACCACCTACAATTTTCCATTCCTATTGAAAGCCTCCTCATTCCTAGCAAGAACAAGAGCAGAATATACTCCATGTCCAAGGGCTTGGACATCCATAATGACATCTTCTACCATTCATTGATAAATTGGTTAGGGAGAATGCTCTCAGGCCTCCTCTTGTGGGTTCATGAGAGATTTCCAGGGAGTCATGTTGCTACATAAGGAAATAATCACAAAACAAATCATTAGTACAACAATTATGAAAAATTTCATCAATTACATCTAATATAAATAAGTTAAACAAATCTCAACAATGAAATAAACAACCACTTCACTCCCAACAGATATCTACATATAATCTGCACCCCGCACATCCCACCTAGAATAGAAATCAAACAAACAATCCCAATATCCCATGGTGACTCAAGGATTGTCATGAGAGGTAATGTCTAAGAACCCTACTCATGTCCAAAACTCTAATCCCTAACAGTACTATCTCATGTCTAACCAGACTCACCCCAAAATAATAATATTCCCCAAAAAGATAAATCTCATTTGATACCATTTTGTCACAAACTCAATATGGTTTCCATTAAAACTAACACACGACCTGTTTTATGGTAAGGCCAAAGGCCATTACCTATTCCAGTGGGTTGGCACAAGTACCTTGGTATGATAAAAAAATGACTAATAATAGATTAACTAAGTTATAATACATAATAAAGTGAATAATTATAAGTACATAGAATGAGAAAATTACCAACCAAACATTCCTTAAAATAAAATTGAGAACTGAATAAAATCTTTTAAACATGACACAAGAGGTCCAAAACATAAAAAGTGTTAGCATAAATATCCCAAGGACCACCACATTACAAGGGGTCATCACCCATGAGACATCTTCACAAAACCGCACCATGGAAGGAAACTAACAACACAACCCACCATCTCCAAAGGCCTTTCCCTTACCTAAATCACGTATGATCAGGTATTCTTACACACAAAGGTATAATTAGGGTGTGATCCAAATCCCAATAGGATAAAACCCAAATATTCATTGTGATAATCATTATAAGATAAAAATCATGCATGTTTTTATAAACAAGGAATGGTAGAAACAATTTCTGAAGTGAAAATTTTAATGGTATGAAGTTTTCAAGGGTTAACATTAAAGAAAGAATAAATTTAAATAAAACATGTAATCTACTAAATTTTCCATCCAAATACTCCATAAGACAATGGTAAATACAAAATAATAAATGTGAACTAGTCATGAGAACACCACTTGGAACTAATTAACTGTGGGGCCTAGGTACCTCTTATTTAGGTGTAAAAGTAACCAAATAAAATATTTGTTCTTGTGAACGATCCATTAGTAGAGAACATACTGATAACCTAGTTTTACCCAATCATCATACTTATAATTTTTTTGTATAGTCAATTCACTACTTGCTAATTTAAACATGGAAAACCCCACTCCATATCCCTAGTATACTAGTACATGTCCCCCCACTTAGATACTCGGGTTTCCCTCTTAATTATCAAAAACATTCCTCATGATATAAAATTTTATTAACATATAAAAATACCACCTCTGTTTATACACACTCAAAATTTTAGCTAAACATTCCTTTCACTATTCTTGTAACATAAATAATCACATAGAATTTTTATAAAACAATTTCATAATGTAAAATAAAACTTCGCACATAAGATCAACTTAAAGCCCCTATTATAGAAAAAAATTCATTCCAAAAATACCCCAAACATGAATTGGATGAACAAAAACATTTTAATAAAACCATTCCATGAATTTTAGAATAACTCAAATTAGTGAAACGTGAATTTCACATGAAAAACAACCATTTTCATACAAAAACGGAATTTGAAAAACCAATCATTTAACAAATTCGACCAAAAATAGTTTTCACTCCCTACAAAATTAAATATCAGTGTGCTAAAATTATAAATCTAGTAGGTTAGATCGTTAAACAATGCTGCCACATGGAATCACCTACCAAATGTGCCAAAACCCTCAAGTCCTTATGAAAAATTTCAATCGTAGGACTTCCACACAAAAAGGGAGTGAAAATGATCCTAAAACCACAAGATTGGACCAAAAATGGAAAATCAAACCCTAGGTATGAATCCCTAGATTTTGGAAATTTGGAGCTTCTTGAAATGTGGGAGAATACTTAATTAAATTGAAGGAAATATGATGTAAACTCACTTAATTAAGAAACTATTATGAAATATCCTAAAATACAAAAATATTTTAATATCCAAGAATTAGAAAATGAATGGGATGTATGAATAAGGCTACAGAGGTTTAGGGGGGATAGAAATAGAGAAAAGGAGAAAAACTAAATTATTTATTAATAAAACGAATTCCCATTGTAAATCTGGATGATTTGAGAAGCCGTGAGGAAATTCGCAACCCCTCTTTACAACCATAGAATAATATCTTAAATTGATAGTCAATCCGTGAGGATATTTTCAATCCATGAGGATTGGTCTTAGTTCAAATCAAAACTCAACAGAAATTCAAATATTCTGTGAGAATCCTCCTTTGATATCCTAATCAGGAAAGACTCCTCTAACCATTATTCATTCAAGTGCATGGGAGGCTCCTCTGATTTGTCAAAATCAACTGCCACACCAGGAGGGCTGGGCACATTCACCACACCAGGTTCATCCCCACTGACCTCACTATTTCCCTGGATATTAGGAACAGAAGCAGACATGCCTTCCATCTCCTTCGATTTAATTTTGTTACCGGGCCTGATCTCTTTTGGTTTTGGAAGGTACGAGTAATCCTTGCACCCTTTTCTCTTCTTCCATGTCGTTAAAAATAAACCTCCACCTATTGATTAAACATCAATGACATTCTATTGGTCCTGAGCTAGTCCCTCCAAGCCTGCAAAGAAGTTACAAGTTTGGATGGCCTTCTCACCCTGACGCTGGCCCACGACCTAATGACCCTCCATCTCGATAGGGGTACCCTGCAAAGAAATAGGTAGGATACCACTACCACCCTCGTTTGGCATCAAAACCATCACCTCAGGATACAACACGCTACATGGATCAACTGAGATCCCCTCCTGCACCTGCAGCACCCAAGGATCTGAAGTTAGTTGTCCCTCCACGCCTACATGAGTAACTTATTCCATGAAGTCCCGACCGTTTCCTCTCCCATTAACATCAACAGCCTTCGAAGGAAAAACCTCATGGAAAGGGAATTCTATGGGTGAGATACCATCAGACTGATATTCAAGGGTTCAATACCATGAACCTCCATTGCCTTCCTTGAATCCAGTGGGTCCTGCTCGGGTCTCTCCATGAGGTCCTTCTTCAGATTATCCACAAACTTTGTGATAGAAGATGGTCTTTCCTCTTTCTACAGTGAGATTTCAGAAGCTGCCATGTTGCCATCACCCTATATGGATTCCAAATTTGTATCCATATTCTGCCTTAAAGGCCCTTGCCTTTCGACATGTCTACACCCAGAAACCGGATGCCCAAGATGCCTACAAACCGAGGAAAAGTCCACCCACGTTTCGAATACCACAGCTTGTTTGCACATCAATTCTTCACCAGTAGTAACCTAAACCCACTCCATAGGTGTTTTGGATACATCCACCTCCACACAAATCCGAGGGTTAATCAGGTGGCTAACTGAACAAGTCCTACTATCAGCACAAAGATAACGCCTACATTGTTCCCTAGAATTTCAAGGATGTCAGGGTTTTGAAACGGCAGTGGTAATTTGGGGAAGCAAACCAATAATGCAACAGAAGGTGAATCATTTTTCAAGTGAATATCATAAGTCCATCAGAAGAGAAAGAACCCGTAACTGAGGAATTTTCACGGAGCAGAGGAAAATGTGCAATTCAGGTCATGCTCTAAGGCGAAGCGAATCATCAGATGATGCTTTCGAGATGTCCAACAATCACATGATCTTTTAACCCCAAGGACTCAAAAAACAACTGGCCAAAATCATCCACTGAAGGTCGACGTTCATTGAAACGATCCACCACAGTGCTCCTTGGGTTTTTAGGATCTATTGATTGGTGTAATGACCAAAAATGTAATAAATGAATGATATATAAAATAAATAAATTATTCCATTAAATCTAGAAAATAAGATCATGGGATGGCCTAATTCTAGAATAAATCAGGCAAATATACAATGTTTATGAGTTACTAAGGTGTCCAAATGGATATGGTAGTTTGAATTGGTCATGGGAGGACATGTGCGAAGTGGAATGGGTGAAAAATGATGAAAAATTATGGAGTTATAAAAGAAACAAATTTTGTTTTTAAATATGGAAATGGGGTCACGGTTTGGCCCAAATCTTGAAGAAACCACTATTTTATTCAGAAATTCCTAGGAAACCCCTACAAACTAAGAAATAATAGAACGTATATAAGAAATAAATTTGATATAAGTCATGGATGTGATATTTTGGAAAGGAGGTATTCGTCTCCTTTTATAGGTTATGGGGAAAATTTTTAGTTCTAGATCTATCCTCTAAAATCTTCCACATTTTTGACTCATTAAATGGATGATTGACATGTATAATCCTTCATGCATGTTGTTATGTAATTTCTTTTGCATACCTCTTCTACATTTCATTATATTTAGACTTATATAGTAATATTTATTCACTTTTCACACTAGGAATTTAATCTAACCATGTGGACTCTCCATATTCAATGTATCTCATTTCCTATGCATTAATATCCTTTAAAATTGCAAATTCACGCATTGTAGGCTTCATTAAAGTTGTTAAAAATGAATTCCAGGAATTCAATAAAAATTTAATATAATTTGGGTAATTAAATCAAGAGATGTGGCCCACCCTAAAAATTTATCAAATCTGTGAACAGTTTTAAAGGCCCAACTTGTGAGCTAGTTTTGGGTTTCAAATTGGTAGATTTATCTTTGGGTCTAAAAAAATGAAATGAATCCAAGTATGTATCGAATTCTAAAAATAAATAGCATCATGATTTTTAATAGTAAATAATTGTTTGTGTTTGTAATACATATATAATATAAAACAGTTAAAACTCAAAATAGACCTTTTTCGTTTGAACTCAAAATACCACAAAAATTCTAAATTGTGAGAATTTGACTTAAAATAACACGTTGTAGGATTAAAAACATTGAAAATCAATGTAAAATTACATAAAACAATTTTTCTATCAATTCCCCCTCACTAAAAACATTCTTTTCCTTGAGCATAAAATGTCAAAATTCAAAATCAAAGGGAATCAATAATATCAATATTAAAATTTCAGTGTTTTAAATAAAAAAATTATCAATTTAAAATCGGATTTTCAATGTGAACATAAAATATGAATTTAATTTCACATTTTTTAAGGAAACATCCATTTCATGTATTTTAATTTTCCCCTTAGAAAATTTATGGAACTTTTATATCTCATTAATTCAATCTCCTTAATTCATAATTATGAAATATTCCATATAATGATCTACCTCACTTTTTCAGTATTTTCTCTCATCACTCATGAGAAGACTAAAGTATAGTTATACTCAAATCATGAGAACATTCTTCAAATTCATAATCTTGTAATAGAACAAAATTCTCCATATTGTGAACATAAAGGCACATATATGGTGGGGTCTTGTAATCATTGGTCAAATGTATTTGAGGATTAAGGTTGTAGATCTTGATGATAATAAATAATGGTAAAGGAGGATTCTTATCACATAAATAATAAATCATGATATTCAATGTAAATGTTTAATTACATTCTAAAAGTTAATTAATATCAACTCCCAACATCCCTAAAAGTCCAAAGTATAGATTGTGATTTTTTATTCATAGTTAATGATTGTTTCCCTTTATATAATATATATATATATATATAATTTTTTTAGTTTTTTTCTTATTTAGTAAACATTTTAATTTTTTTGAATGTTTATTATTAGAATAAACCTCATATCAACCACCTATCCATGTATGAAAAAACATTTTGTTCTAGTAATAGTGATATTTGTTTTACCTAAATCAAAACCCATTATTCTCATTTTCTTGGTTCTTTATTTATTTTAATATTTATATTCTATATACTAAAAACATCAAAGTACAATTAATTATTATACATCATTTACAATTCCCATAATAACCACCCCCGCCCATATTACATAAAATTTAAATCATCCCATTTACCATGATTACCTTTACTACCACACTTCAACATTATGATATCATGCAGACACCTAGAGTATGGTAGGAATGGAAAAAATGCCTTCAAATATGGCTCATACATCTAAAGGTAATTCATTATCTCTATTGGATAGATAACGATTGATTTAAAGGGGATATTTTTAGGATATGGGTTTAGAAAAAGATTTTTCAGTCATTTTAATATTTTTTTTGAAAATTTATAGCTTTAATGAGTTTAAATGAATGTTTAGGTTAGTGAAATCCCCCAAGATCGGTCATGAAATATGATCAAGAAAAATTAGAAATTATTTGGTCTATAAATCTCTTTTGAATGGTAATATGATATTGGAAATTATTTAATCCTTTATTAATAATAACAAATAAATTCACATGAATTTTATAAATTCAAATCATGAAAAATGTTATATAATATCATTTAAATTAGTCAATTAATAAACTCAAATCTTGAGTGTGGATTTAAATATCCAGTCTTCCATTTAGACATTAAATTCACCATTTTTCTCATTCAATTTAAAGAACATTAAAATCTAAAACATTAAATCACCGGCTTCTTTAGAATTTCATGTCTCCAATATAAGTTGGGAAAATATTAAATCCATGTGTGGGATGTAATTTCTGTTAAAACATAAAAAATGATTGGGAAAAAATATAATGTGTTTGAAAGATAAAAATTAAAAGCTAAGAAATAAATTTTAGTCCTCTTACATAATTTTTTTAGGTTATTACTTCTTCAATCAAGTACCTAAAATGGGAGTTAATAAATTATGAATAAGGATCATGTCATTAATGCTCAAAAAGATAAGAGATTCTTGGAATCATTATATAATAATAATAAATGATACAGAAGTATAAATTCATAGAAATAATGTAAAGATAAATTGTGGTATAATCCCCCAAGTGAGACCTATATTTTTATAATGTCTCTAGAGGGATGTACCAACCATTTCCAATGTCCCATGGTGGGTGGATATTTTTGGATTTTAACCACCATATGATGATTTAACAATCTTGTGCTTCATTTTTTGTGATGTGTAATGATCCGTGTATAAAATACAATAGATTCATTTCTATCACAATTATGTTAATCATGAATGGTGGGGTAAGGATGACGAATGGGTCGTCCTTTTATTTGGGTTCTACTTGCTAAAAATCCTCCTTATTTTCCAATGCTGACTCAATGTGTGCTACTTGAATTGAATGTTGAAATGGAAATAATAAAGGTATTTTTTTTGTAAAAAATATAAATTTTAATTTGAAAAAATATTCTCCCTTTCAAAATGAGCAGCCTCTGACATGATTTACTTAGAAAAATACACTTGGATATCTACATGCTCAGTTAATTAGATGTATTTTCGGGCCCCCTCAAATGCATTTTTATAAATCCTGGGGAGCTCCATGTGTTCCTTAAGAGGTGATTGAGTTTTTTCTTCATGTTCCTCAAGGTAAAATAAATGATTAATGAAATATGAAATTTTAGAAACATAAGTGATTGTACTCAAATCAGATGAAATTAAATTAGCAAAGACATAGTTTATGAAAGGATCGTCTCCCTGATTTGATTTTGTATCAATTATTTATTCTATGATAAGTTCCTATTGATGATTGATCTCAGTTGATGGAGGTTGGTAGTCGATATCCCCCATACTTTCTTCAAATTCCTTCACCGGTATGGCTTCCTCCTCTTCCATGGATTGATAAATGTAGAGTGTAGATTTCTCTTCTACTATATAGGTAATGGGGAGATCACGTTGTGCCTCATAATTATTACATAATTTATCAATATCCTGTTCATCTCCCACATGTAGCTTTATAGGTAAGTAATCATCATCATGAATTCACTCTAGATCATCATGGTCATATTGAACATGGATCCTAAAATGGTTTGGACTTTGATATTCCTTGAGTTATTCCTTAACTTCTTGGATGTAATTTTTGAAATTGGGGGAAACTGGTGGCACTTTATTCTTTCCCTCGATTATTTGTATGTCAATTCAGAGCTCATCGACCCTGGCCTTTAAATTGTTATGTGATACTATGTATCTATGCAACTTTTCTTCTGATTTACCATTATCATAAGATAATCATCCCTTCTTCAGAGGACCTCTTAAGTATAATTCGTTTCTTCTTCTTTTATATGTGAGTAATTGTTACATGTATTGAAAATTTGGTCATTCAAAAACATCTTGGGATGTAATTTTTTGGTTCATTGTTATAGACAATAAAAATCTTTAAACAATGTGAATATAGAATAAATAATGAAATAACGGATTGGATCCATTGAAATGGTGCCATTTTTGACACACACATGTCATAGTGCATGAGAAAAGAAAATTTATTTTCCTAATGAAAAACAGAGGCTGACCAGAGTCATCTAACATGAGGAGATTTCTCAATCATTCAACTACTTATTATCATAAACTAATTATTTTTCTTCTTTTTTATATATTCATTGAATGAAATGAAATTTAAAATATAAATGAAATAATAAAACTCATACTAACATGCAAGGATATAATGATATTAATAATGAATAAACACGACCTTTATGGTTTAGTCTGTTAGTTTAATTTTTCGTCTTTTTGGGGTTTAAATTATTTTTGATAATCAAATTATGAAATATCAATCACGGACTACTATTATTTTATTTAGTATTGTGAAATTTAAATGCATTTATAAATCTTAATTCCACCTCCTCCAATAATTAATTATAATGTTACACCTCGATTGAGAGTGCGACACTCTTCCAGGACCTAGCTTCATCATACTACATTTCATATAATAAATGGATCAACTCTATTGTATGAAGAGCTTGTATATAGTATAAGGAAGGGAAAATATTTAATAAAATAATATAAATGAGTTTGAGTTCAATGTTTTGGTGGATGATTTACACAGCCCAACACTATTACACATGCCCATCCAAAACATTATAAAACATAATAAATTAAGTACATAATGAATGGAATTGACACATACCTCTATCATTCCAAGAATTGTGTCAAGCCCTTTTTTATTAGGGTAAGGGTCATAGTGGTAAGATGATAAACAAGGGAGAAAAATAAGGAAGATATAATAAATGAAAATAGGAAAAGAAATAAAATATTTTATAAATAATGATTAAATAATAATATTAATAATAATACAACTTCATATTTTTATTTTTATTATTACTATTATAATTAAAGAATTAGAAAGAAAAAGAAGTAGAAAATGGTGGAGATAATTTAAGAATTCATGAATTTATTATAAATCTAAATTATAATTGAAAACTAGAAAAATAATGAAAACATAATAATGAAGAAGAAGAAGAAATATAAGAAAGTATTGAAATAAAAATCCTCTATCAATGGATATCTCCTCCATGGTGCCCCAGATGGTTTGGAAGAGAGGGGTTTGAATCCTTTTATCAGTGAGGAGGAGTATTTTTTGTTCCATAATACGTCCTTAAAACATTTTAACATGATTGAAACATAAAAAGGATTGTACAAATAGAATCATTCATGTAAGTTTTTATGTAATGTCTTCTGCAAACTCCTCCAAATTTTGGCATATCTGACCATGTGTAAAGAGAGTTATTCCTTTTTTCACTCTGATAATTAAATCTTCCAGGATAGTCCTTCCATATTTAATGTCTCTTGTTTCCCATGAATTAATGGCCTCGAAAATAGACAATTCAGGCATTTCATTCTTAATTATTATTGTTAATAAATGTCTTTCACATTTTTACTCCAAATTTTATACAATTTGGGTATTCCAATCAAGAGTTATGGTCCCACCATAAAAATTTGCTAGATCTATGAATGCTGTTGAAGGCCCAAATTGTGAGCTATTTTTCAGCTTCCAAGTTTTTAATTTTTCTTTGGGTCTAGAAGAATGAAATGAATCCCAGGATGTATTTAATCCAAAAAAGAGGTAAATTCACGATTTGGATAAGTATATAATATAATATGAACTAAATACAAAAATATTTTTTAATAATTAAAGTTCAAAATATGCCTTTTTCGATTCATCTCAAAATAACACTACAATAAATTTTTTTGAGAATTTCACTTCAAATAACACGTTTGTGGGATTAAAAACATTGAATGTAAATTTATAATTATGGATTTTGTATTTATTATATATAAATAAAAATTATTTTTACAAATATTCTAATAAATAAAAATAAATAAAGTGTACATATATTCAATAAATTTATATATAAAAAGAGGGAAATGATCAGTATTTTTTATGGTCAAGCGTGGGTTTGAAACCCCGAGGAAATGGATCTTCGTGTTATCTTTTATGTTATGGAGACTAATTTTGGTGGCTCCATATATGTTCGGGGTATTAGTACAATAAAACATGGGGGGTTATATTTTTTCTAAATAATTATTAATAAATTTGGGTGGTTAAGAACTACCCAAAATTTGGTTCAATTTTTGGAATATTTAGAAATGTATGTTAGTAACCGCCATAATAGAAATCCATTTTTTACAAAGAATTATACTTCTAGAATCACATTTAAATAATTTCTTTCATATCCTTGGTGGGGGTTATAACCCCTAGAAAATAAATTTCACTAATATTTTATATCCTTACCAATGGTTTCACAATACTACCAATAAAAAGACTAGTTCCCCTAATTAGCGGTGGTTTTTCATAACCATTGCTAAATTATTTAGAGGGGTGATAATATATTATAAATAGAAGAATCATCACCTCTAATAAAAATAATGTTTTTTAGTTGAATCACCCTCTAGGCCCTCTCTCATACCACAAATGATGGGGAACCCTTTTCTTTGGGACTCCCATTCAAAAGAGACCATGTGAAAACATCCACCAAGGCTTCGATATTGCCATGACCAGAGTACAAGACATGCCATTATGTCTCCCATTCGACATTCCATTCATTTGGAAATGGGTGTACCACACATAACATACCAAATAGGTAATGTTCATGGGATTATTACAATTGTGCATCCCCTCGGTAACGAGGGACCCATCCTTGTAGGCAGTACCATGGACCTCCAATTATAAGATAGTGAGGATAACCAATTTTATTCTCTTGAGTGAGGGAAATAGTTTTATCCTTCTCTCCTATACTATGTGACTGGGAATTGGAAGTCCCTCCTATATTAATCTTATATCGTATCTTTTAGGAGACCATATTTCTCTTACCTTCCAAATCCTCTTCTGTGTCCCCCAAAGGATGGGGAATAAAATATCACATGGGATTCTAATCCAGATGTATGTCCCTAGCAATTTATAATTTTTCTATGTGGTGATCTTGAATTGTCTTTTTTTTTCTTACACTGAACATGAATCACATGTGATTATTGATCAATGGGGATCATGTCACCATCATGATCATATATCCAAAATGTGACTGCCCCATTAGTGTAATCCCTAACACTCTAAACAAAATGGGATTTTATCCCTATACTTCGGGGATACATTGGAAACCTCTCTAAGGATCAAATCCAACAACTTTAATCCCCTATTATCCTTAGTAGACCATATTCCCAGTAGAATCATGCCCCCACCCGAGGATCTATATTCTTTATAAGTCCCCTTAACCTTATCCTTGTTGAATTATATTCCCAGTGAGAGATATATTTACGAGGCCATTTTCCTTGTAATATCATTCCATTCCAATCGATTCTAATTCTCATCCAGATCAATAATTAAGGGCCTCTCATGCATAAGTCTCACATAATTCATTTATTAGTACATTCCATCTAGATGTCCTTGTCACATGACATTAAACTTCAGAGTATGATCCATTTCACATGACCATAACAGTTATGACTTGTTTTGCTCAGTGGTATTGAAGTACATGAGTTTTATTTCCTCTCATTAATGTATGTAGGAATCCAGTCTCAATGGCCCAATCTAGAAATCAAATATCTAACCACCCCATAAATGGTGGTAAATTCCAAAGTTCCTAATTATGAGTCTTTAAATCATAATTATTTAAAATAAAGAAATAATAAGTGAATAAAAGTACATGATGAATAACCTTTGATACAATAAAATGGTTTCATCGATGGAAAGTTTCTAATACATACAGATGGCATCTCAAATATCTATATGTTATTAGTTTCAAATGTGAATGGATTAACGATTCATTTTAAGGTTTATAAAGAATTCATGAGTATTTCTTAAAAAAAAGACATTACTTGAGAAGGATATAATTCCCCAAAAAATGTGTGATGATCTCAACCTCACATCCTCGCTACTAATGTATGTTTCTAAGTGTCATTGGTGGAATATCCGAATAAAAACATGTCTTTTGAATAAATGACTATAAAAAATCATTAATATGATAATTATTGGATTTTTAGTTCCATGGATAAACCACATTAGAATATGACTCGAAAAGAGGCTTTAAATAGCGGTCCTAAATTGATTATTAGTAACATAACAAGATCACAATCAATAATACATTTTCTAAGCCTTGTAATGATTCTTTTTATACCAATTATGGAGATTTCATTATTTTTAAATTATTAATCTTGGATCTGGATTCCATCACTTGAGGGTCAAAAGTGAATACATACCCAATATTTGTTGGAGTTGGTGGTCTAGAACCAAATACTTTGTACATTATTCATTAATAAAAGCCTTATCACATCTAGATTGTTCCTCTGCATGACAATACATGTGATAATGTCCTAAGGACAGCTATTGCATTAAAGGGTCATAGCGGATCCCTACTATGATGAGAACTTGGAAGATCCATAACATTGTTCTTGAATAAATGTTTTATGGCCGGATGATATTATTTGAGGGACATAAATAACACAGGTCATTAGAGGTGAGGACTCATAAAACAGTGAGGCACCTTTTCAGGGTGTGCACCCTTGGTAATATCCCGGAGGATACTATGAGAAAGAGACCCGCTAGTAGGAAATCCACATTTCATAGTTTCATTGGATTTTCTTATCTGCAGACCTATGTATTGGTCCTTAGACTTTAATATTATTATTATTGGGTATTAAAACTTGCGCACTTAAATGTATTGACCAAAACTGTGGTGACACACTGTTCGCAGCGAGGTAGGATACGTTGGGTGTGTCACGAGTAATACTTCATTAATAGATAATGTGAGAAAGGATTTGTCCCTTTTGTTCCATAATGGAAGTAAATATCTTAGGCCCTTTGATGAAATTGATATAGCCTAAATAAATCCATGTCCATGGTAAGGTATGGGCGAGTTCAGTTCTGGGAAGTCAAAGATAGAATAATTGAGCACATGGGTTGATGGCACTAGCACGCAACCCGCTTGATTAGAGATATTGAGACAAGGGGATTATATTACACGGTAAGTGTTCATAGGAGGTGACACATCATTGCGGCGTTAACTTCTTTCTCTATGGGAGCCATGGCATGTTGCTAGATGCTATCCTGGGAATTTAGGTAGGCTCTACCTAATGCCATTGAGAAAGAGGCCTAGAGGGTCACACACTAAGTGTGTCCATGTACCTCAGTTAAATAATAATTTAACACGTTAAATAAATATTATTCCCGACTATGGTTTAATAATTATTTAAGGATGCCTGATCACATTTATTTCGACACTAGTTATTCGAGATAATATATTGTGGGTGAAATAATATACTTATTAGCGCGTAATGCAGTTGCATTTATTTAAGAAATAAATATCCATTACTCAAGGTCTAATATATATGGTGGAAAAATTTGAAAATAAAATAACACGCCGTGTATATTAAATATACACACCGTGTAGTTTTATGGAAAACAAGTACACGTCGTGAATTAATTATTACATGCCATGTAGTTTTCCGATCAGGATTGTGAGGATATAATATTGTTTTATTAAATGATATTAATTATAATCAGCGTTGGCACATATCAAGGAATTAATAATTTGACACGGGGTTTCAATAAGAGTTAATGAAATAAATAAAATGCATAACGTGATTATTTTTTGTCGTAACTCTATTAACCTCAAACCCGATTATAAATATCTTCAAAATCCCAACACTTTTCCAGATCCATTCTTGTGCACAACGGATTTGTAAATACTCTCAATCCAAGAGAGAATTCCCTTTCCACCAAGAACATGCTCATGTTATGAGAGCGAGATCCTCCACCGGATCAAGGCGGTCTAAGGCAGACATCGCAAGTGAAGGTTCTTCCGCACTAGCACCTGGAGATCCCTTCGGCGATGTCCAGAGATACGTGGAGCACATGTGTATAACTGCTAAAGGAATCCTATACGTGGACTCTATAATGCAATGACGGATCACAGGATCGTGAACAGAGACATCAATGAATAAATAATTCCACCGAGGTAATTCTTGTGAATTAATTAAATTAATTATAACCAACATATGATGATATTATGTCAATGGTTCTGGGGATCTACTTTTCTTTTTCATTCTTCGTTCCATTCCAAAGATCTGGCATTTTATATCATGATGGATCTCGGGTTGAACATTGTTTAATGATAAAATTAAATTTGTGCAATCCCACCAATGTGCTTCTACTGCACCCAGAACCTACAAGTGGTATCAAAGCGGTTATATCATTGATTATAATTATTTATTTTTTCATTGGTAATTTATGCATTTAATAATTTAGTTATTTCGACTCATGTTTAATCATTCTGGAAATCTGAATGTCGAGATCTATTCCTCCTCCCTCGTTTCTCATTCACCTCACAGAAACGAATTTTTCTTTTAATTTTGATTAAAATAAAATAGAGGATCTCATCCGGAGGAGCCAAACGTTTCTGGCCGTACAACACCAGAATACACGCCGTTTATTCGGAAGTACACGTCGTGTAGTCTAGGTTCAATGCATTGACTGGTCCACCAAATCAGGTCGTGTATTGGATTCTTTCTAAGAATTTAGTACACCATGTGTTGACCAGAAACAGGTGGCACACGGTTTCCGGATTACACACCGTGTGGTCCAATGAACACAGCATGTGGTCCCTTTGGGTTAGGGTTGGGCTGTGTACCCCATACATGGATTTCCCGGTAGGATACTGTGTAACGTGGAAACTACAGGGCATGTGTCCAAAGGAACACGCTGTGTACTCCGAAAATTTCAGAAGTACATTTACACCCCATGTCCCCTGGTGTGTACTTCGGATGGATGGTGAATAAAAGTACACATCGTGTAGTCGGAACTATACATCGTGTACTCATCCAAGTTACGCAGATTTATTAAAATTTATTATTTATATTATACAAACCCTTTAGACATGTACCATAGTGCAGGCGTAAAGCTGAGGCACAACACGTGATATGTTTTATATATATATGTGTTTAATTTAACATCTGCGTAATTAATGGGAATTCACCGGGTTGCCTCCAAGGTACAAGATATGTTCAAGGATAATTTTAAATGAATTTATTTGTTTAAAAATATGATGGATGAGAATCTCAAGGAAGTTCACAAAAGGGTTTAAGATAAAAGGATTGATTAATTAAAGATAATTAATTAATTTGAGCGTGATTTATCTTAAACAAGAACGATATAAGAATTGAATGCTAGTTTTATTTATGTATAAATATTGTTGCATGTATGGATGATCATGAGCTAGACCGAGACCGTTGTATGTGAATGGTTTCTTTTAATTTTTTATTTAAATTAAATTTGTTGGTATGTGATCCATCTCCTCATTAATATATAGGGTCTGCGTGTCCAAGGATTCTTTTATGTAAAAACCCCTTTTACCCCTCACCTGCTTTTGAGATAAATGCACATGTAATGGATAGAGATCCCACGCTAGTGGAGGCGGCTCAAGTCTGGAGCCAAGGTGAAACCAATCCTGGGAAATACAAAGGTGGACTGGTGGAAAGCTGTGAACACGAACCTGAAATATTCAAGGTGTTTCTTCCCTAGGTCTCGGGTTAGATTATCAACCGCTAGATAAACTAACCAATAGATAAAGCTCATAATCATACCATTTATTTTTTTTCTGTCAGTTTCATGGTTTATTTATTGTGGGTGTGTTGTCACGATCACACAATTAATGAATTAAAAGAGAATGCAATATGGAACTAAAATAATACCGGATTCTACGTAAATATTTTCTTAGACATGGTTAATCACTTTAGTATATCCCACTTAATATTAACAAGCATGTAATCCAATATAATAAAATGGAAATTTACGTATAAGGATAAAATCCCTTAAAAGAAATATTAAGTCGATATAGCCTTCCATAATCATTGTTAGAATCGATCCATAGTTCAAAGTTCTTGACCAACCCTAGTTGGTGTGCTTTCAATTATTGGGGAATTATAATTCAAGATTTTGGGTTGACTTGACATGGTTTGCATCAAGGGTTGACTGCCACAGTAGGACTTGGTGTGACCAAGAGGCAAAGGTTGAGGAAATCCAAAATAAAAGGATTTCAAGATTGGGGAGTCCACTCAGCGGATCAAGGAGCTGCGAGTAAATGAAGTTGGAATTTAGAATGCCTACCTAAAACTATTAAAGTTGCTTGAACAACCCTAATTGGGGAAATGCGAAGGGAAATATGGATCCTTACCACTAGAATATTCTGGCAACAGAATATTTTGAAATCAATGGTGAGGGATATTGGATTTTGATAAAATAGTGGGAGACTAATAAGAATTAATTTATGTATTTGTCTCAGTTTTTTAATAAATTAATAATCCTTTGCTTATCTTAATTTGTAGAAATGACAAGATAATGACTTCACACATATCATTGCAATCCAAACTCGATAAGGAAAACCTTCTCAGCGGCACCAATTTCCAACAGTGGTAGAGGCGTTTACACGTCATCCTTTTCCATGAAAGGAAATTGTATGTGCTGGAAGAGCCTATTCCAATTGTGCTTGGGAAAGAGGCATGTGATGAGGAATTATCTCTCTATATGAAACACATGGATGATGCCACAGATGTACAATGTTTCATGCTATCGGTCATGTCCAATGAGCTCTTGAAGCAACATGAAAACATGGACGTGTATAGCATGATGTCTTACCTTAAGGATCCTTACCAACAGAAGGTGTCACATGAGAGGTATGAGATCTCCTATGCTTTTTTTACAACTATTCTTGTAGATTCTGTGCCAACTGGGCCTCAAGTAGTCATGCTAATTGGCTAAATTGAATTCCTGGACATCTTAGGTATAAAATTCTAGGATGAGTTGCATACAAATATCATCCTATCATCACTTTTCAAGACCTTATCTAGATTCATTGTCAACTATAATATGAGCGGCAATGAGAAAATTCTATCGGAGCTTCTGACTTTGATTCTCCAGGTAGATAAGGACATGGGGCGTGACAAACCCGTGGTCCTTATGGTGAACAAGAAAAGGAAAGACAAGGAAAAGGGGACAAAGACTTATAAACGGTCTGAAGCCCCTGAGCACCATCCCTCCAAGAAGGGGATGATCCAGACGCAGGGAAAGGAACAAGAGGCAGTGTGTTTTGCATGTGGAAAGCAGGGCCACAAGAAGAGGAACTGCACCCAGAAGCATGGGGATGCTAAAGGTGAGTTTGTTATCGAGTGCAATCTTTCTATTTCTACACATTGTGTTTTAGATACAGCTTGTGGGGCTCACATCTGTATTCAAATGCAGGAACCAAGTATATTTAGAAAGATCACAAGAGGAGTGGTGGATATTCGAACTGCCAACAGTTCAAGGATGGCTGTGTTGGCTATTGGCGACTATCACCTCTCATTGCCAACTGATATGATTTTGGTTTTACAAAACTATTATTTTGTGCCTAGTGTTACCAAGAACATAATTTTTGTATCTGGTTTGGATATGGATGGATTTGTTTTCATGTTTTGAAATAAGGGTTGTCTCTTTTATAAGAACAACGTATGTTATGGTATGGAACATTTGAATAATGGTTTGTATATATTAAATTACGAAAACCAAGTGTTGGCAATTGATAATGAAACAAACTCACATGAATCATACATCACCCAGCTGTGGAATCACCACCTTCGTCATGTAAATGAGAAGTGCTTGAAAAAGCTCTATCAAGATGGCCATTTATACTCTACTGAGCTAAAACCACTTGATATATGTCATTCTTGTTTACATGGTAAAATGACCAAGTTGGCTTTTGGTGGACAGGGTGAAAGGGCCACAGAGCTTCTAGGATTGGTACACACGGATGTATGTGGACCATTTCTAGTAGAAGCTAGAGGTGGATATTCTTACTTCATTACTTTTACTGATGATTTGAGTAGATACGTATTTGTCTAATTGCTGAGGTATAAGTCAGAAGCCTTAGAGAAATTTAAGGAATTAAACAATGAAGTAATGAATCATCATGGTAAGAAGATAAAGAAACTTAGATCGGATCGAGGTGGACAATATCTGAACCAAGAGTTCATCGATCTTCTACAGGAGTCTGGGATTCTATCTCATGTCCCTCCTTCTTAAACACCACAGTAGAATGGTGTTAGTGAAAGGAGGAACTGCACATTGCTGGACATGGTGAGGTCGATAATGAGTCATGCGGATCTTAAATTATCATTTTGGGGATATGCATTACAAACTGCAGCATACACATTAAACTGAGTACCAACTAAGAATGCAAATGGAATTCCCTCTAAGATATAGAATGTAACGAAACCCATTTTGTCGCATACACATGTATGGTGATGCGCGGCGTTTTTTAAGGCCTTCTCAGGAAACAAACTAGCACCCTGGGGTATGAAGTGTATCTTTATAAGATATCCTAAGGAAACGAAAGAATATTACCTATATAACCCTCCGGACAAGAAAGTGATTGTCGCCAGAAAAGCTTCCTTTCTTGAGAGGGAGCACATCCTCAAGAAGTATAGTGGGAGGAAGATTTAATTCGACGAATTTAATTCTCTAGATACACAACAGTTGGTACAGGAACAAGTCCCACAGGTCCCTGTGGAGGAGGTTCTAGAAACAAAAGTACTGGGTAGGAGCTCAAGAGAGGTAAGGGAACCATAGAGATTTTGATTCCTAGTCATCGAGGATGGTGAATCATTATTGTTGGACAATGATGAGCCTCTCTCCTACAATGATGTAGTAGAAAGCTCAGAAGATGAAAGATTTCTAGAAGCTATGAATTCCGAGATGGATTCCATGTATCAGAACCAAGTTTGGGTTCTGGTCGATGATCCAGTTGATGTAAAACCTATTGAATGAAAATGGGTATTCAGGAGAAAGCTAGACATGGAAGGTCAAGTTAGAACCTATAAAGAAAGTCTATTGGCTAAAGGATTCATACAGTGTCAAGGAATTGACTATGATGAAACCTTCTCACCAGTTTCCATGTTTAAATCCATAAGAATCATACTTGACATAGCAGCTTACCATGACTATGAGATTTGGAAGATGGATGTCAAAACAGATTTCCTTAACAGGAACCTTCAAGAAGATGTCTATATGACACAACCATAAGGGTTTGTGACACCAGGTGAAGCCAAACGGGTTTGCAAGTTTCAGAAATCCATTTATGGATTGATGCAAGCATCCAGGTCATGGAACATTCGATTTGATGAAGCCATAAAGGAATTTGGTTTCATTATGAACGAATTTGAGCCATGTGTTTATAAGCGGTTTAATGGGAATGTGTTTGTTATCCTAGTAGTATATGTTGATGACATATTGCTTATTGGAAACTACGTACCAGCCTTACAGTCAGTTAAGGAATGGTTGAACGAGTGCTTCTCCATGAATGATTTAGGTGAAGTAGCCTACATTCTAGGGATCAAGATCATTCGTGATATATCCAAGAGGCTACTTGGACTATTTCAGGGTACACACATTGACCAGATACTAAAGAGATTTAGTATGGAACAATCCAAGAGGGGATTGGTTCAAGTGTCACATGGCCTACATCTTTCTATGAAAATGTGTCCTCAGACACAACAAGAGAAAGATAGAATGAGTAAGACCCCATATGATTCGGCTATAGGATCCATCATGTATGCCATCTTATGTACCAGGCTTGATGTTGCCTATGCACTGAGCATGGTAGGCAGATATCAAGCAGATCCAGGAGAACAACATTGGACTGCTGTTAAGACTATCCATAAGTATCTGAGAAAAACTAAGGGTATGTTCTTGGTGTATGGAGGAGATCAAGAGCATGTCATCAGAGGGTATGCTGATGCTGGTTTTCAGACAGATCAGAATGATTTGAAGTCACAATCTGGATATGTTTTCTGTCTCAATGGAGGAGTTGTGAGATGGAAGAGTTCGAAGCAGCCAGTTGTCACCGATTCTACAGTGGAGTCCGAATATATAGTGGCTTATGATGCAGCCAAGGAAGCCTTCTGGATTCACAACTTTGTCCAGGAGCATGATGTGGTGCCTAGCCGTAAATATCTCATTACATTGTATTGTGATAATACTGCAGCGGTGGCTCTTGAAAAAGAACCGAGTTCACATCAATGGACGAAGAACATACTCTGGAAGTATCACCTCCTGAGGGATTTCTATCAGAGGGGTGAAGTTTTTGTGACCAAAATTTCCACAGAAGAGAATGTGGAGGACCCCATGAATAAAGGCCTATCATAGCAGAAGTATGAATATCATGTGAGAGCTAGCAGGTTAAAGGTTGTTAACAGTTGGCTCTAGTCCAAGTGGGAGTTTGTTGGAGTTGCTGGTCTAGAACCAACAACTTTGTACTTTATTCATTAACAAAAGCCTTATAACATCATCATTATTATTCTGCATGACAATGCATGTGATAATGTCTTAATGACAACTGTTGCATTAAAGGGTCATAACGGATAACTGCTATGATGAGAACCCAGAAGTGCCATAACACTGTTCGTGAATAAATGTTCTATGGCCGGATGATATTATTTGAGGGACACAAATTGTACAGGTTATTAGGGGTGAGGACTCATAAAACATTGAGGCGTCTTCTCATGGTGTGCGTCTTTGGTAATATCCAAGAGGATATTATGAGAATGAGACCCGCGAGTAGAAAATCCACATTTCATAGTGTCATTGGATGTTCATTTCTGCGGACGTTTGTATTGGTCCTTAGACTTTGAGATTAATATTAATGGGTACTACAAATCACGCACTTAGATGTATTGACGAAAATTGTGGGGACACACTGTTCTCAGTGAGGTAGGATACGTTGGGTGCATCACGAGTAATATTGCATTAATAGATAATGTGAGAAAGGATTTGTCCCTTCTGTTCCATAATTGAAGTAAATATCTTAGGCCCTTTGATGAAATTGATATTGCTTAAATAAATCCATGGCCATGGTAAGGTATGGGCGAGTTCAGTTACGAGAAGTCAAAGAAAGAATAATCGATCACATGGGTTGATGGAACTAGCACGCAACCTGCTTGATTAGAGATATTGAGACAAAGGGATTATATTACATAGTAAGCATTCGTAGGAGGTGACACGTCATTGCGGCGATAAATTCATTCCCTATGGGTGCCTTGGCGTGTTGCTAGATTCTATCCTTGGAATTTAGGTAGGCTCCGCCTAATTCCACTGAGAAAGAGGCCTAGAGAGTCACACACTAAGTGTTTCCATGTACCTCAGTTAAATATTAATTTAACAAGTTAAATAAATATTATTCCCGACTATGGTTTAATAATTATTTAAGGATGCCTGATCACATTTATTTAGACACTAGTTATTTGAGATAATATATTGGGGGAAAAATAATATATATTTATTAGCGAGTAATGAAGTTACATTTATTTAAGAAATAAATAGCCATTACTCAAGGTCTAATAAATATGATGGAGAAAATGGAATAGAAAAGTACACACTGTTTGTATTAAATATACACGCCGTGTAGTTTAATTGAAAACAAGTACACTCCATGTATTAATTATGACGCGCCGTGAGTTTTCCAGTTAGGATTTTGAGGATATAATATTGTTTTATTAAATGATATTAATCATAATCATCGTGGGCACATGTCAAGGAATTAATAATTCGACACGGGGTTTCAATAAGATTTAATGAAATAAATAAAACGCATAACGCGTTTATTTATTATCCTAACTCTATTGACCTCAAACCCAATTATAAATATCGTCACAACCCCAACACTTTTCCGGATCCATTATTATGCACAAAGGATTTGGAAGTACTCTCAAGCCAAAAGAGAATTCCCTTTCCACCAAGAACGCCCTCAAGTTACGAGAGCGAGATCCTCCACTGGATCAAGGCGGTCAAAGGCGGACATCACAAGTGAAGGTTATTCCCCACTAGCACCCGGAGATCCCTTTGGCGACGTCCAAAGATACGTGGAGCATGTGTGGATCACCGTTAGAGGAATCATATACTTGGATTCTATGACACAATGACGGATCATAGGATTGTGACTGGAGACATAAATGAATAAATAATTCCACCAAGGTAATTCTTGTGAATTAATTAAATTAATTATAACCAAAATATGTTGATCCTATATCAATGGTTCCAGGAATCTTATTTTCTTTTTCATTATTCATTCCATTCTGAATATCTAGCATTTTATATCCTGACAGATCTCGGATTGAACGTTGTTTAACGCTAAAATTAATGTTGGGAAATCCCACCAACGCGCTTCTGCTCCACCCGAAACCTACAATATTTCTTTCCATATGAGGTATATATGTTATTTATTTAATTTGATGTCATTTTAACTTACTAATTCCCCTGATATATTCCTAGATTTAATGAATAGATTCTTTAGAGATAAAAATGGTCATTTTTTGTAGTTTTTTTTAATTAATTACTTATATATTACAAGTGTAAATAAGATCATGATGTTCAATTTAAAATTGTACATAACACATTGATAATGGATATGTTTCATTCAAAAAGTCATGGAGTTTGTATTTTAGATATAAAAAATCATTTTTTAGGTCAGATATTCTCAAGGGATGGTATATCGTTAGATCCATCAAATAGGAAAGTTACATAATGTTGTCCTGTAGTGGCCACTATAACTATGATCTGTAATTTTTTTATTATTCCTTGATATTATCAATGCTTTTTAGAAAATTTATAATTGTTTCATAATCAACTAACTATGTTAAATCAAAAGGTAACCAAATTACATTGGATAGATGAATGTGAGGAATATTCCAAGAAACTACAGAGAAATTTAGTTTGTAAACCTAGGCCTATACTAACCTTTAGTGGGTAAGGTATCTATGATCATTAGTGATGCATCAATGAAGGTAATTCAATGTTTCCACATGCAGAATGATATGGTGATATCATATGCCTCATGAAAACTAATGGTTCATGATATAAATTACCAAACTCGTTATTTTGGGTTTCGTATTGTAATTATTTATTTAATCATGTTGAGTAATTATCTTTATAGAGAAATGTGTGAAATATATCTTGATAGAAGAAGGATATAATATACACTCACTCATAAAGAGATGAATATGGTCCATAAAAGATCGTTCGAGTTGATTAAATATTGCGACTTCTCAATAAATTAACACAACAGGAAAGCACACAAGGTTGTTGATGTTTGTGTTGAAAAGATCATGCATAATTATCTATGATGAGGATCATAAAATAACCAATATTTCAAAATTTTTAAATAATAGTTTTAGAAATCTTGATGGAATGGAACAAATCTTATCTTTTCCAAATGAGCCTTCAAACCTATATTCATGTGAAGATTAAAGAGATGAAAAAATAAAATTTATAAATAATAAATAATGTGAGAAATTTTCCTTATTTCAGACTTGATTATGATAGAATTATAGTTTTTAGGAACTGTGTATGTTTCCTATCGACATCAGACTTATAAAAGGAGGTATTTAATGAATCTCATAGTTCCATATTCTCTATTATTAAAGGATATATGAAAATTTATGGATATATGAATGTGTATTTATGATGTTCAAAAAATAAGAGAGATATTTCATAGTATATATCTCAGTTTTTTGTATATAAGAAAGTTATGTTTGAGATACCAATGTTTAAGGGTATTTTATGACCATTTCCCATTTCAAAATGAAAACGGGAAACATCACCATGGATTTTTTCATAGGATTCCCAAAAAATATAAAGGTAAATATTTAATTTGGGTTCCATCGATCACCTTACCATTTTACCACGCTTCAATTTTATTAGAGAAAAAACTCCCTTGATCATCTTGTCATAAAATAAATTGAAGATGTTGTGACATTTCATTGAGTACCACATTCTATCATCTTTAATCAAATTCATCTGTTTACCTCGATGTTCTAGTAAGGTCTTTAGTAGGATATGTATATATATTAGTTTCATTAATATTTATCATCTTCAAAAATGTTATAATTATGATAGAATGTTTCAATCCCTATATCATATTATGATATCTTTTTTAAGGATTTCAAAGGTTGTTGGGATCAACACCTTCCTCTAGATAAGTTTTCTAAAAACAGTAGTTTTCACTCAGGAATTAAGATAGGTCCATATAAAGCCCTATATGGAATAATTTGTTGAAATACATTGGGTTCAGATGATCTTGGAGAAGGAAATATATTAGGACCTAAGAAAGACAAGATAACAAATGAGAACTTCGGATCAATTCAGCAACACATCAAGGCAGCTAATAGTTGATTGAAAATTAATGCTAAGAATAATCAGTGATATATAGAATATAATGGTAGTGAGATGGTATTTTTTTGAATTTGTCCATAGAATATAGTTAGGATTATTTGAAATAGGTGAAATATAATATCATTGAATATAAGTGTCTTTGGTATTATTGATCTAGTATGGATTATATCTTACCACATTACACTTCCACAGAACCTCTATCATATTCAAGATGAGTTCCATGAATCTATCCCAAGGTAGTAAAAAGATGACCCATCACGTGTAATAAACTCAATGGTTGTAGCACTAGAAAATGATATTTTTTATAATGAAAAACCATTATAAATTTTATATTTTGGATATAATGTTCTACAGATAAATAATACTCACTTAGTTAATGTTTTCCAGTTGAATTATAAATCTGAAGATGTTGAATGGGAACAGGATTATGTGATGAAATATAGATATCTCAATATATTTTATATTAGAGTGATGGAGTTATATGGGAAAATTTTATTTTAATTGGGGTAGGATGTTACACCCACCAGATATTATGATATATTTATCCTTAAAAAAATTTAATTTATTATATAATGTGCGATACACTAAAACCTAAGTCTAGATGAACAATAATAAAATATAATTTTCTAACAGAGCCACTAAATTGGAGGATTGAATAGGAATAAAAAAACATTAAAAATATTTATAAATATTCAGATAATGAAAATATATTAATAAATAAGTTCTTAATTTTCAGTGAAGTCTTTATATTATTAAAACATTTTCCATCATAAACAATTTTTATTGTTATTTGTAACAAACAAAAAAAATTAATTTTATCAAATTCAAGGAAAAATATTTGAAAATATTTACGTTTTTTAAAACATCATGTCAAAATTATGTTAGTTTTTTATTTAGATAATATTCTAGAAAGATTGAATTTTAGATGAATAGTGAAAATAAAGATTTTTATTAAAGAATGAAATTTAATTTAAATAATTTAAAAAGATTTAATTTATAAGGTTTGTTTTAAAACTATAATTTATTGAAAAAAATTATTAAAATTATTATTTGGTTCATTAAAAACGAGTTTATGTTTAATTTTTATATTAATCATTTCACACATAATAAAGAAATTCCTAGAAACCATTTTTCATCAAGTTTTATGGGATTAATTTTAAAATCAAATTATATCACTTTGGTAAATTTATTTTTATAAAATGGATTCAGTATTTGGAATTTAAATAGTTAATATTATTTAATAAGTTGAACATTAATTTTTTTCATAATGAATAGTAAAAATATTAATAATTTGATAGAACAGTTATGGTTAAACCAGGTTTAACAGAGGTTAAACCAATAGATAAGGGTGTGTTTTCCTATTTAACATATCAAAATCAAATTTTTGTTACATATTTAGACTTTATAAAGTATAATATAATAATATATATCTATTTTGAAGTATTTATATTTATTATGACATTATAAGATTTTAATCTTTTAAGAAATTCCTAGTGTATCCTCTCCCCCACTTATGAAAGGGCATCCATCCTTTATCATTAGCAATAAACTATGAGCAATGTAAATCAACAAAAACCAACCTAATTATCTTTAGAAATTACAATAAAAAATTAAAGGTTATTATCTTCTAATAATTCTATTCCAAAGGTCCTTAAAAAGGATCTGTAGTAGCCTACTAAAGAAGACGTAATAATCCAACACAACTACTTATAATTTATTTCTTCTTCTACAACCTAAATATTTATATAATTAATTGTAATATTATTAATTTTTTATCCTATATAAAATAAAATTTTACTATGGTTATGTTACAACCAATATCCTCCCTCTATCCAGTCAAATGGGAAGTTAATTTATTGCTCGTCCATATGTGTGGACTACATCCTCCATGTACCGAAACAATTCATATTCCATAGCCATCTCTCATGGATAGTGATTATAATGGGTTTAATTGTTATAAATGATATTTTTGACATAATAATTCTTCAATAATTATAATATCATAAAAATATTCTAACCTTACAATCCTCTGGAAGAAGATAATGTCGTTGATGCGTACGTGTGGCCTACCGACTCCTCAAAGCAATGTGATAAATTTTTTCATTTATTATTTACATTGATGGTAATAATGATAGATTTAATTCATATATATATATATATGTGTGTGTGTGTGTGATATATATGATATAATAATGATTTTTAATAGGGATTTATTATTCAACATTCTTTCATTACACCCACCGAAAAGTTAAAACAGCGTTCATACATATGCATGACCTACCATTTCAATGAATGGCGAAATTCATTTTTAATATATACCTCTTATGGATGAGTATGTATACATATAATTAATATATATTACATTTATATAATGACAAGTATATTGGATATTATGGAACCATGATAATGTTACAAGGACCAAAACAACCGAACTAAAACTCTCATGAAAAACAAACCAATTAGTATCTAGAAATGATGATTTAATAAATAATTATTAATAAATGGGTGCTAAAATATTATAAAAGATCATATATGCTATTATAAGAATTTAAATTATTATATTATAAATTTATAATAAATTTGAAATTATTATACAAGAGTTTAAAGTGCTTTCTAATCAATTCAAACGTGAGGTAAGAGATTTCCATCTCACTTTTATTTTTGTGAGATACAAGCCATATTCACCAAATGTTTCTTTTATGTGGAGTATATAATTCAAATTAATGTAATTAATTTTGATTCTAATTAAAATATTTAGATTTAGATACTAATACTTTCTTATTTCATTCATGGGAACTTATTCAAAAGAAACCAAAATTGTAAGGGATTTATGTTTTAATCTCGTTGTTTATCAGGATTGTTTATGATTACATTACCCTAAATTAAATTTCTTGATCTCCCTCTCAAGAATATAATGAATTATATTATACTATATATATTTCATGGAGATTAAAATTTTTCATTTTATTTTCATCTATTTATGTATTAAAGTTGCTAAAAGATCAATTTTTTATAAAATAAAATAATTTCTTTCTTCAGTAAAAATTCATTTTTCTTCCATATAAAAATTTTCTAAAAAAACATGAAGAATATTTTTATTATTTTCATATGAATTATTAATTTAATGTTTATGCATGTTTTACTTTTTATTAATTGGTTTAAGAGGAATCTATTATTTTTATTTTCAAATTAAGTTTCATTTTAAATTTTACAAAAATGTGAACGGAATAGTTGTTTTTATATACAATTCCTGAATCAAATTTACCACAATTATAACCACATGATAGATTGGATATACCTTGAAATGTTTATAAGGTTTTTTCATCGAATAATTTTCCTTAATGTTTGGAAAATTTTTATTTTTTATATAATTGATTTCAAATAAAAAATGGTATTTCCCCCAAAAAAATTTCCAAGTGATATTTTAAAGTAATTATAATTTATGATAACATACCATGATATTACATGTATATTATTAGAATATGATCCAATGGAACTGTCCTTATTCTTTCTCTAGATGTTTTATTATGATGATGATGAGATGTTTATGAAATTGTTTTTTCATGTGTTATGCTAAGATAAATTGTTGAAATTTTTATAAAACCCATTTATTTTCCACAAGTTATGATATCAGATGAATAATTTATGATCATATAGAAAACATATGAAAGGATTATGAATATATAATTCATATTCCATAAATTATATATCCTTACAATATATTAGGTGATGATGGATATCTCATGTGATAATTAAGATTGGAATGGGGAGTGAACCCAATTTATAAAGGGACTCTATACACTATGATAATATTGGGAGTAATCCTTGACGTAGTATATAATGTAATGGGGAGTGAACCCAATTAACTATGATAGTCTGGTAAGTGAGACTTGACTAAGGAAATGATATTCTATGATTAATTATATGATCAAAACTTATGTATTATTCCAATATTATGCTCTCATGGATCATGTTTTTTTAATTCCTTTATTATTCAAGTCTTATGAACATCCATGAATTATTACATTACTTATGATCATGTTCTGTGATATTAATGTTATTTTTTTAAATATTATGAACATGATTCCATAGCCTTTGGGTCATTTTATTTTTAATTGATCATTTCATTATCCTTTGTATACCCTTGCTAATCTTTTGAGATCTCCCTTTATTATGTTTCCATTATATAGGTTATAAAGAAATATTTTAATTGTTAAATTTCTAAGAAAGGTTATATCTATAATGAACATAGTGGGCGATGATGTATAACTCTTATGAACAAGTTGATTATGTATTAGTGGTTCCAAAGACACTAATCCTATATGATTCTGGCCTGAATTGTTATAAATTATTTAATATTTATTGAATAAGATGAAATATATTTGTATGAAAATTATGGGTCACTATAAAATTTATATAATCCCCTTAATGTAAATTTATAATAGAAAATCCCAAAAAAATAATGTGATTGTAACAAAAACCCATTACATCATGTCTCATATTACTACATATTCATTCTAGTGACTTATATAATAAATATAGATTTATTGTAATTGTTTTACATAACCATAATAATGTATAACCAACTATGTATTATTCCATTATAATTTTAAATTTTTCATTAATTAAAAATTTCTACATTTAAAATAACATTTTGGAGAAAATAGATTTATTTTCCATGTATGTTTTGGTTCGAAAATTATGATTCTTACACATTTTTCATGGTTTCATCATTTCCAGAATCTCAATCATAAAATAATATTCATTTTTATTAAACAAATAAAATTTTATGATTTTTATTATAAAGTGGCACTGAATTCCTAATTACATCATTTCATGGAGACAGTAGTTTGTATGTGTGTATGGGTGATGTTTTCACTTTTCAATGAATGGAAATAAGAAAAAGGTAAATTATAACTCACCATTACATAACAAAAATTATAACTATATCATAATATATATTTATTAAATCTATTCTTATTACTAACCATGTAATGGAAAAAATAAGAAATGAGTCACATCCCTTTATGTAGATGGATGTCCACATGTACGCTAAAGCGATGTTATCATATTATAGTAGATGAAAAGTTAAGAAGGTATATATGATAATATAATTCAAGAAGTTTTAATATGTAATAAATATAATATATAAATTTTAATTCCATCATAATAACCAACCATAAATTATGATGATATAAAGAGAATCATATCGCTATGTGGAGGCAATAATCCAAACGTATGCCCAAGTGATAATTCCATTTACCATTTGATGGAAAAGAGGAGGTTTAAAATGGGTAATACATAATATAAATTACAATTAAATATATTTATTATAACAAAATCATTCATTTATAATGGAATCCATATTTTATATAAGGTATAAGAAGAAATAAAATTGAAAGTACTCTATCAATATTTATACGTCTTTACTGAGAACCCTCGTTTAGAATATACTTTATTCCATGAAAGGATTGTATTATGATAAAAATAATATGTATAAGTCATGTTTAAGGATTTTATTAATGTATTAAGGAATGGATATTTTTATATAAAAGTTCCATGAAGTGTGATAAAGAGGGTAGAGGTGTTATCCTTTTATAAGCAAGGGGGATGACACACTAAAAAGTTTTCACAAGACTAAAATTTATTAGTTTCCTACTAATGTAATGCGGCTAAAAAATAAAATATATAAAAATAAAAGAACTTTAAGGTAAAAATTTAATTATAAAATCAAATAAAAACATTTTTCTTGTGATATTTGAAACCATTCCTCTTGGGTTTACCCAAAAAAAACATTTTAACCTTGATCATGATAACATATTTTTACTATTCTTGCTATTCAATATGACAAAAAACAATGTTTAACATTTTATATAATAAATATAATTATGATGATAAATACTTAATAAATTTTATATTATTCAATTTCTTTATGTGGTGTAAATTTATGTTAAAATAATTTTGCAAAATACAACAAATTGGTTTTTAGAAAAATGCATTTTTATGAATAAAATAAAGATTACCTTCAATCCTTTCCATATGAAAACTATTAAATTGATGTTAAAATGTATGATTGAATGAATTTTCTGCATATTTAATTAAAATCATTTAATATTAGTAAATAAATTAATTTATCATTATAAAAGCACATAATCCCAATAAAATAGCTATTTTATAAAAACTTCCCGTTTTACCTTCAAATGAATTTAAATTAATTTATATCCAATTAAATAATATTGAATTAATTTTCTATAAATATAAATAATAATTTCAATTAATTTTATTATTGTTACTCATATATTTCAATACAATAGTGAGTCTATAATTTCACTTTAAATAATAATATTTTAATAGTATATTGTGGTTTATTTAATCTCATTGTTGCATAAAACTCAAGATAATACTAAAATTAAATTTATTTAATGAGAAATATATCATAATATATTGTTTTGTTAAATTATACCACCTTATAAAAATAAATTCCTCTAAATTCCATCACTCTGATATACACAACTAAGGACATTTCAGCCTCGTCACATCTTCGGGTTCCACATAGCTTCCTAAAATTCAGGGGTTTTTATAAAAAATTGACAAGGTGACTAGATTAATTTCACAGATATTCCCCTATTTCACTTATAATCTCCACATATTGTTCCACATAAGTGGGATCACGATCCATTATCTTGGCTAATGAGTTTAGTATATATGAATGTTCTAGTATGTACTTCCTCATGAGTGATACATGGAATAGATCATGAACTCGAGATATATTCTTTGGAACCTCAAATTGATAAGAAAAAATTAATATATAATTAGTAATTCTGAAAGGAATAATATATAAAAATCTCAACTTTACCTTATTTCAAAATATCATAACCTTATTCCAATGATATATTCCAAATAATTCCATGCCACAAACATCAAACTCTACATCTGGATGATTATTTTCTTCATAAATTTTTTATCCACTCTGAGATTCCTTGATGTGTTTTTTAATAATATCAACCTTCCCGTCAATATATTTTTATATCGAAAGTCACAATATTAATAATTCTCTAAATTTATTCAAATATTTTAAAAATATTGATTTCCACTATTAGAGGGATTCATAAGGAGCCATATGAATGATTGAGGGAAAATTATTATCATAATAAAATTATACAAAATAAAGGTATTGATTAAAAAAACAATTTAAATCTTTATAATATGATCATATAATTAACATTATGGATTCAATGCTCCTTTATGACTTACCATATGTCTAAGGATGATATGAAATGACAATGTTCAAATCTGTATTGAATGTTTGATAAAGAATTATTGAGAAATATGAGGTAAAAATAACATCCCAATCAAATAAAATCGAATATGGTACACTGTGAAACCATATAAATTCATTAATTTATATATTCATAGCATTATCAATAGATAAATATTCTTTGATGGAAATTAAATACACTTATTTGGTAAGGATATGGATAATGAGTGAAATGGAATTGAGCCCTTTAGTTATTTTTTGTAGTCTGGTGATGAAATGTATGGTAATTTTTTCCCATTTCCATTTAGTTTGGGTAATCGTTAAAATGTACCATTATACATTTATCTCTTATAATTAACTTACTAATATAGCAATCAACATGATACATTCTCTAAAATATCTATTTTCATTTTATATCACAAAAAATTCACATTCAGTTCCCTATACATATTTGTAAATATATGATGAATAGATAATGATAAACTATATCAAGGATTGGGAACCAGCTCACAATGGTGTTCTAAACTCTAAAATTTACTCCAATAATAGCATCATTAATAAAATCCATGGTATTTCTTGGTTAAAGTGCATTAATAAGAAATGGGTTAGACCCTCCAAATACTCCTTGGTATGGAGAATATCCCACAATAACATTCCCACTAATTTCTATATTGAATTATTTGGTATTAAACTTTGTTATAAATATCATATGTGTAATCAACATAGACAGGATTTTAGAAACCTCTTATTATCTTATGCCACTTCCCCAACATTATGGAATTACATTTTTATATTTATTATCATATATGGATAGGTTTGGGCTCCATTAGAACTCAACATAAAAAATGAAATACTATGGATGTTGGTCATCAAATTGATCATCTTTTCATTGTTGTTGTGGATGAACTTATTTATTTCATCTGGAATGAAAGGAATATTACCATTCACAACAATAATACTTTTAATCATCATAAATCTCAGGTGAAGATCTGCATTGCAATCAAGGAAGCATGTATGTTGAAAACAAGTACCTTCCACAATTCCTTCAGGTATCTCATTATTCTTCATCGGATCAGAGACAAAGGAAGATTCATCCAATCTAAAAACATTCTATAAGTCTTTTGAAAACCCCCTCTTCCTAGCTGGATAAGAATAAATGTGGATGGTGCCTCAAAAGGAATCACTGGACCTGCGGGCTCTCTACTAATTTTAGAGAATCACAATGTAAATATTGGGGTATGATACTATCGTATATGTAGTTTTTCCTCCCCTTAGAAATCAGAGATGTACAACATCATTATTCTAGTTCGATTCGTCAAGAAAAAAGGATGGAATAATGTATGGATCAAAAGAAACTCCACGACCATCATGCAAGCCCTTCGACATGGTGTGTCTCATGTGGCATGACCCCTCACAAGAAAAATGGATGGATTGCATCTAAAATTTTTCAGAGCTCAACCATATAATCACTCTTGATTATCATGAGGTGAAAAGGGTAGAGTATGTTATTTCCAATAAAGGAGTTAACTACGAAATTATGTCAATGTAGAATCTCACAGAATATCTTACCATTTTATATGAAATAGATTGTAAAAAAGTTTCCTCATTTATAATATTGTAACTTTTCTTTCATTCATTTTATATTTTAGTTCTTTAGTCTTCTCCCTAAGACATCATCAATAAAAAGATATAGAATAATAAATTATAAGCTTCATCCAAAATATCCATCATCGTGTTATTTATTTTTGGAACACATTCCGAGTTCCTGATCGTTATCATTCCATCAAAATCATGGTTGAACTTAGGAATATTTCTCACATTCATCTACATTTCCTTTCCCACACCTATTCACATCTGTAATCCTCGCATGGATGTATAGTTAAACATTAATTTGAAAGAGATATTATATACCAAATTTACTCCTGATTTCTAGATCCATATTCCAATAAATATTAAATTTTATATCCCCTTTAATTTTAATCATGGAAAAACTGGCATAGTAATTCCAACATAGAACATTATCCACCATGTTTGCCTTCCCAAGGTCATAATGAATTGAGTATTCATAATATATAATAAAATATAATCACCTGTTTTGGTGCATACTCATGTATTTTTAGATTAATTTATACTTAAATATTTATTGAACTATATATATCACACTATTCACAATAAAGACAATTTCATTATATTTTATGTAAAAAAAAATTTCGACTCCAAACCATGATCCTGTTAGTTTTGGTGATGAATTTTCAATTAGCATGTGGAATGATATATTATAATATCTATATAAATGAGGAACCATCCCAATCACTACTTTGATCAACCACTAGATGTCAAAAAACCCTTCTTCAATGCAGGGTAGTGTAAGCATAAGCGAACTAACTAACCAAATTTTTATATCATTGAAATTTTCCTCAGACTAATATATTCAAAGGAACATGGATTGAATTGGATTAAATATGATCATTTTACTAGATATTTATGGGAAATATCTCCTAAACTATTGTTAATATCCAACCAACCCAAGAAAATGATTGATCTTTGTTAATGTGGTAAGTTCAGTCTTTTGTTAAATAAAATCCTTCTTTGAAGTAGCCACTAATATTCCCACACATGAAATTTTATGACCCAGGTATGACACTTCTTGTATCCATAATACACACAATGTAAATTTAGCATACAAATTATCATTTCATGGGGTCTTCATCACATTCCATCAATATTCATCTCACCCTTCCTCTATCTTCAAAAAGAAAACAATATCATCTAGAAATACTCTTATAATCTAATCAAGGTTATCTATAATGTCTCTATTCATTGAATCAATAATGATATTACTATAATTGATAAGTAGAAATATAATCACAATAAATTCAAAATGACCACACCCCATATGAAGGGTTATGTTGGTTATATCCCCCTTCTTGATCCTAAATTTATAATACCCATATCAAATGATAATCATTGAAAAATATTTATCTCCTCATAATTAATCAAGAAAATCATCGATACAAGGTAGAGGATATTTTATCTTCATAGTGATCTTGTTAGTTCTCGATAATTAATGTAATGAAAAATTAACCCATATGTATTCATAATTAAAAGAATAGGTTCACCCCTTGGTAACACACTAGGTAGTATGAATCCCTTATCAATATTATCTTGGAGTTTGATATTCAATTCGTTTAATTCAATTTGGTTAATTCAATATTTATTATTTGAAATTGTTGTAGCATCATCTATGGTTTCTATTGAAAATATAGATTCATGGTTTAGGGAAATATGAGGAAATTTATTATGAAATAAATAATCATAATATTAAAAAATAAGCATATATTTGATTTAGATTTTCCCCTAACTATCTGAGATAAATATCCCTCATGAATAGGTAGTAATTAAAAAAATTAATTAACTTACATTGGATGTCATTATTTATACTCACACTAAATGTGGATCATATGTTGATTCTTATTATCAAACAGGACTTACCTTCCCCACAAGTGATGAGGAATCTATACAGAGGGTGAAAATCCAAGCCCAAAATCACATAAAATTCTACTATAAAGAGAATCACAAGATTTGAAGTAATTACATTCATACAAACATATATTATAGAATAGATATTGAATTGAGATATGAACAACATACCATTATAATTTTTCACTACTAACACAACATCTAATCATTTTAGTGGTGACGTGTTACACCTTGAAATTCTTCCAATATAAAACAGTAAGTTGATCCCAAATCAAAAAAATAATTTTTTCCTATAGTAGATAGTAAGTGTAACATTCCCCACATCATTCTCTTATCCAACTCCAGTGGTTGTAATCACATGAGGTTTCACTTCATACCATTCTTAAGTTGCTATTAATTCTAATTTGTTTCATTAACCCTTATATTAATACAAGGAGTGGTGTAATGTATATACTCATTGCAATTATATAATATGATTTTTGATGGTATATTTGGATTATTATTTTTCAATTTTCCTTTTATTGACTACCATCTTCATATCAATTTCGCATTATTTTTCTCAATTACATTCTTTTCCATAAATAAAACATTTACTAGAACCTATAATTAAATTTCATTCATGGTTCCTTCCACCCTTACGAAGGGAAGGATGATTAATGTTTTCACCAAGGGATGTTATTATAATTTCGTTGAAATTATATATTTATCTTTTTTCCTCAAACCCATTAGAAAATGGAGAGTCTATAATTTCAATTTCAAAATTCAGATCACATCAATCATTTACTTCATAGCTTTCAAATCCTATTATAGCTAATTCATTTTGTGTACATGGTATTAAGCCAATAAAAAATTGGCCTTCTTTTAATTTAAGATTAATGACAAATCTAGAATCATTCCATGAAATCATAGATAAAATTTACTCATGGGTACTAAGGAATTTATCATGTTTCTACTTTAGTTTCACAAACTACATTTCCATTTTCATGTGAAGAGTTTAGAGAAATGATTATTGAAAAATTCTTTCATGAAATCTTCCCACCAAATGGGGTTAATTTTCTCTTGTTTCCACATATTCTAAATAAGATTCCACCATTTATCTGTATCTCCTTCTAAATGAAATACTAATATAAAAATATTATCATGTTCCAAAAACTAGAGAATGGATAATATCATTTTAGTATCACATATCCATTTCTAAATTTTTTTTTCTATGATGAACCACTAAATAATGGATCAATTTTCCACAAAAAGGGAACAATAATGAGTTTTTCATTAATTTGATAATTTGGAAGATCATTATAATTCTTGATACCATTTATATCTTGATATCCTTTTGCGATAATAGCCATAATATTTCTCATCCCAAATACTATTTTATTTTGTTTATCATGTGGATTGTTAATTTATTTCAATTTACATTCATAATTAATATAATTTCAATACGTTAAATCCATTGAATAAGCTCAAAATTATTAATATAAGAAAACATAATCATAATGAGTAATCATGTAATCATGATAAATCATTAATATAATGTCTAAATCATTACAGATTATTTCAATCAATGGAACATTAGGTTTAGACTAGATAATTTAGGGAAACCATCTATTCAAATCTTTAGTTATGGTTTATAAAGACGATCTGAATTAACCCATGTGTATATCCTATGTGCTTCCAGCCAGGAGTGGAATTGTATGCCTAATAATTATGCACTATTGAGGATAGAGTTAAAATCCAATCCAACCCTTTCAGAGTTATTAACCATCGGTTCTTTATTTCCACAACATCATCGATGTTCTAGTATATAGACATTAATATGTTTTCCATGAGAACTACATAATCTCCACATCCACAATGCTTTATGTTGTTATCTTATACTTATAATTATTCCTATGGATTTAAAACAAATCTCTAATTCTAATCTCTAAAATAACTAATCCCTCCAATGATACCAACTAAGGAAACCCATATATTTCATATATTAATATTTCATCATTTTACATTAATATTATATAAATTTCCTAATAACACATAACCAATGATAATAATGTTTTATTATCATTGGATACAAGGCACATAACCATCATATTTAGGGAAATATCATCCTAATTTCTAAAAACATCTTTTCATATAGAACACTACTTAAACATACCAAACATAAAATCTGTCTCCATAACATAGTGAAAATAAACATGAGAATGTGTTATCTTAATTGATTAGTAAGGGTAAAAATTGAAGATATCTATCTATGATCATAATATTTTCATTGGAGTATGAGAAAATCATCATAACATAAAATAATCATACTCATTCAGTCAAAGATATTTAATAATGACTCATAGTATATGTTTTTTACAATAAAAAAATACATAAGAGTGCAGAATCAACAATATTCAATAATGATCCATGGGAACATAATATAATCATAAGACATATTTTTTGGGGATATACATAAGTTGTCACGACCAGTCCCCCAGGGCCCATGTTATGACTACCCCAATCCCAACTGCCCAAGGCCAAAGGCTGATGACTAGCATCGAGTAGGCATATCCTGAAAAGCGATGGCATTTTCCTTTAAACCTGCACACACACACACAAAACTCAAACTTTGGAAAGTGAAAATAAAGTAATCCATAATTTTCACTAAGATAACTACTGAGAATATAGTACAAACTAAAAGAAAAAGGGGGTCAAAATTCATGCCCCAAACTATAAAGGAAAATACAACTTCAATGGTCTGTCTGCTCAAGACCCTACCACAAGGGTAGGTGAAGGGTATCTACTTATAGCCATAAAAGTATTCTTTTCTATCCTATCACATTGAGCACCACATACTCCCAGACCTCCAAGGTCTCTATCAAAGTGTTGATTATCGCATATTTCCTTTTTAATACATAACTTTTCATTACATTTTACATACAGAGGATCTTTAATGTCTAGTGTCTTGGAAATCAGGAACATATTACATGAAAACAACAAAAATAATTATTCTAGACCACTTTTAAGTCTTTATAATAGGTTCATCCTATGTAAAATTACTGGATCTCATATCCTGGAGACGTACATCAAATCAAAGGGTGAGCAGAAGGCCCTGTAAGTGTAAACAAGGGAATCAATGTACTTGTGATATCCACAAGAACTTGAATAAAAACATAAAGACACGAGCAACAGATGTATAGAGATATCATAATGAAATGAACATGGAACATAACATGAATATTTGGCTACAACATTCCATTTAGACATTCATGAACATATCACCAATTTCCATCCCCAAGCTATCATAAAAATTACTATGGTTTTTCACCAAGTTATCCTGAAACTTGTCATCTCTAGAGATTTATTATTTACCCAATGCATAGGAGCGCTATCAGGGTGCACCCTTAATATGTATTTACTTTCATGTGAGAAACATATATCATAATCAAACATTTCATAAATAACCCATGGAGAATAAAAGAAAAGTGTTTCATTTCAAGATCGTGATGTATTAAAAGTTCTTAAAAATAAGATCATTATATCATTTATAACCCATGGAGAGGTAGTGAAGGTTATATGTATGTAAATTTCAGAATCAAATATATCATATTTAGATATTTATTAACAACCATTGAAACTAAATATTTCTGTTTATTCACATAAATAAACTAGAGGATTTTTGGAGAGAATGAGATAGAAATTTTGTGGCCAAATTTCTGCATCATAACGGCTATATAACATGGTTTTAGAAAACATTGAAAAGAGAGGATACAAGAGTAAAATACTCATAAATAACTAATAATATAGTATAAAAATAGAATAACATGGAGATAAGAATGTGGTATTGAAATTTTAATGACATACCACATGAAAAGGAAACATGAAAGAAAAGAGAAGACAAGATTCCTTTTACGAAAGATTCAGCACCCTCACGGCATCACATAAAAATTCCAAAAGAAAATTGATGAGAGTGGAAAGAGTCTCACAAAAATTAAACATGAAATGGACATTAATTAGAAAATATAAGAATATACCCTCAACAAAAAGAGATGGAAACTTGAAGACACAACATAAAGGAAGTCATGGCATAAAAGAGGAGGGTGAAAGATTCCCTTACCTTGAAGAGTAACATCGAAAGCATGAAGGTATGGAACTTGGGTGGCTTGAGGGAACCTTGGGGGGTCTCCATGGAAGGTAAAGAGACAAGAAAATTTTTGAGGTGGATCTTGAAATGAAATGAATGATGGAAAGTCTTTGTATTTAGAGGAGAAGTGAGGGAACAAAGCACTAATTGCCAAGGGACACATCATCGGTGGTATTGGAAAAACCATGGGATTTCCCATGGTATTTTCCAATGGTATTGGCCACATGGGACACCTCATACCTTTTATCACTATTAATAAGTCATCCAAAATTATTTTAGAATTATTACATCTTTAATGATGTCATTAAACAACCGAAACTAAAAACTGTATTAGCACTATTCACCGAAAAGTCATCTTTTTCAGGAAATTCCCCAAAAAATCACTTTAACCTAATATCAATGCTCTAAATTCAAAAATGAACTCCATTTTATGAAAAATAATTTTCTAAATATTTTTAATTTAATATTTAAATAAAAACACTATTCACTTAAAATTCAACTATTTCAGAAAAATCCCAAGAATTCACCTTCACCTAATATCGATGCTCTGATTTCAAAAATGAACTACATTTTATTAAAATAACATTAAAAATATTTTTAATTTAATATTTAATTAAAAAACATCATTCACCTAAAAAATCTAATACATAACCAATAATTTCTAAAACAGTTATTTACCTATTTTATTGAATCAAATTACTTAATCAAGGTGCCAAAATTATATCAATACATTCTTAAGTGAGGTTACATAATCCATTTGTTCACATTACTAATCATAAGCAAAAAATCACTATTCAGAATTTAATATTCACCAAAAATAAAGTTGATCTTATTAGACTCTAAATTTCTTACTGAACCTTACTGTAGAAACCCATTTTTTTAAAATCAGTACACATTATTAATTATTTAAGATTTACATAAATATTTTAAAATATCTCCTTTTTTTAAACATCAATAATATATATCCTATATTTATCCGGACATTCGAAAATTCACAAACATCACCATAAGAAGAAATCACAATTTTTATTTATATCAAAGGATTACATAAGACAACTAAGGTCTCATTACATATCCCCTTATAACACCAGCATAGGACCTAAGTGTAAGGTGTGATAAGGTGATAAAATCTTGGGGTCGCTCGACCAACATTTCCCGAGTGGTGATTTCTATCAGCTTGAACTTCTCGCGAAGGCGATTTTGTTCCAGCTTCACACGATGAAGTTCAGCTTGGGTTTGGTCCAGAGCAATGCCCGATGGTTCTACCTCCTTCCCGAGATCCGTCAGATGGGATTTGATCAGCCCAAGACTAATGAATGGGGCCATAAAATCTTCATTCTGTATTAATTAACCAAGATCACTTGTATTTATAAACAGAAAAATATGTAACGTAAAGTGTTTAGCTTCCAACGATCATATTGACCAACAGTCATATAACAGTCAAAACCCAACGGTCTCATTTAATTATACTCACTTCATTATTTAAACAATATAGTTTTGTTGAGTATAAAAATAAAATAACACACAAAATTTAGGAAACAAATATTAATAAAAGTTTGGGTCGTTACATTCTTCCCCCCTGAAGAAATTTCTTCCCCCAAATTATTAACTCTTACCCTCGAAGAAGAAATGGTGTGGGTACTTCTGCCTCATAGACTCCTCTGGTTCCCACATGGCTTCTTCATATTTGTGGTTCCTCCGTAACAACTTAACAAGGTGGGTAGTATTGTTGCATAGAACCCTGTCTCTACGATCCATGATCTCCACCGGTTGCTCCCCAAAAGAGAGGTCATGTACCAGTTGTACCACCTCTGGGTTTTGTAAATGTGAAGGGTCAGGTATGTACTTCTTCAAGAGGGATACATGGAAGACACCATGATCTTGTGCTAGATTTTGAGGAAGTACAATCCAATAGGCCACTGCTCCCACGCGATCAAGGATTTCATAGGGGACAATGTACTTATGGATGAGCTTCCCTTTCTTCCCAAACCTCATGACTCTCTTCCAAGGTGAATATCAAAGAAATACCTTGTCTCCAACATCAATCTTTATGTCCCTTCAACGGTTGTCGGCATAGCTCTTTTTCCGACTCTGAGCAGCCTTAATGTGTTGTTGGATGGCATGGACTTTTTCTATCATATCTTGCACTAGACTAGGACCATGAAGCTTTCTCTCACCAGCTTCATCCCAACAAGTAGAAGTTCTACATCGCATACCTTATAGATCTTCATAGGGTGCCATTTGAATACTCGAGTGGAAGATGTTGTTGTAATAGAACTCAACTAAAGGGAGATGTTGATCCCATCAACCCTTAAATTCCATTGAGCACATTCCCATCATGTCCTCGAGTGTTTGAATAGTCCTTTCATATTGGCCATTAGTTTGGGGGTGATAGGCCATACTAAAATTCAATTCAGTTCTCAAAGCATATTGAAGACTTCTCCAGAATTTTCATGTAAACCTTGGATCATGATTAGATACGATTGAAAGTGGAACTCCATGCAGCCTTACCACTTCCTTCACATAAATCCTGGCAAGTTGATTAATAGAAAAATCTTCCCAAATGGAGATAGAATGGGCAGTCTTGGTGAGACGGTCCACAATAACCCATATCGCATTGTTACCATTGGATGTTCTCGGAAGACTAGTGACAAATTCCATAGTGATATTGCCCCACTTTGATGCTGGTATGGGTAGTCGTTGAAATACCCCTTTAGGAAGTTGTTGCTCTGCCTTCACTTGCTGACGTACTAGGCACCTTGACGTGTAGTCAACAATCTCCCTTTTCATATTATCCAACCAATAATGATCACGAAGGTCCCAATACATTTTTGTGCTTCTAGGATTTATAGATAAAGTAGAGCTATGAGCTTCATCCATCACCTCCTTCTTTATTTTTTGAATAGATGGAACACATACTCTTGTATGAAATTTTAGTGCACCTTATTGTTCAATACTGAACTCATGAAACTTCTCATCCTTCACAGCTTCAATATTCTTCTATAACAAAGGATCTTCATTATGAGCTTTCATGATGTTCTCCAGTAATAATGGTTGAGAAATAATTTGGGTTAGGGTTGATGATGTCCCTTCCCTTATAATTCCCATGTCCAGCTTTACTAGGTCATTGTTCAAAGGATCTCTTGGAATCCTCATCATGGAAAGTACAACTAGGTATTTCATACATAATTTATCAGCAACTTTGTTTGCTCTTCCAGGATGATAATGAATTGAACAATCATTGTCTTTAAGAAGTTTCAACCATCTTCATTGTCTCATGTTCAATTCCTTTTATGTGAAAATATATTTCAAACATTGATGGTCTGTGTATATATCACATTTATCACCATAAAGATAGTATCTATATCTTCATATCAAAAACGACCACAGCCAGCTCCAGATCATGCTTAGGATAATTATTTTCATTATTCTTCAACTTTCGAGATTCATTTGCATTGACCTTGTCCTTTGGAATGAGGATGCACCCAAGAACATTTCGAGATGTGTCGCTATAAATAACGAATCCTTCTTTACTTGAGGGTAGAGTTTACATGGGTGCAGTAACCAATAACTTCTTCAACTCACTACTACATTAATGGCCATTAGCGACCGCCAAAAGCAGTCGCTAAAGGCCTATTGAGACCGCCTGGCGACCGCTTTTGGTGGTCGTTGTTGTTTCGTCGGTAAAGAGAAATAGTAACCGCCAATGGCAGTCGCTAAAGCCTTTATCGAAATACAGCGCAAAACTACGATGTATTGATGATCGGTGGACTCAGCAGCGGTGGAGAGGGATGGTGAAACTTCACGGCCGGTCATGGCGGATCTGTGGCGGCCGGAGGGAAGTGTGGTATGTTGACGGTGGATGTGGATGGTGGTTCTATGTTGTGGGGGATGACGGGGGTCACCTACGAGGGGGGTAGGGGGAAGAGAGGGCCGACACAGGCGGTGGCAACGGTGAACGGATGAGGCGGCGCGCGGCGGAGAGATGGCCTGAAGTTGCAGCGGCGAGAAGGAAGTGGGGAATGACAAGGCGGGAAAAATCCCCCCTTTTTTAGGCGGGAGTAGCGACCGCCATTGGCGGTCGCAAATAGTATTAATAGCGACCGCCAATGGCGGTCGCCCGTGTGCAGGGGTGCAGAAAGACAAAAATCTAGTAGTGACTCTTGGAAACTATCCTCACACTCTTTTTTCTAGATGAACATGACCCATTTTCAAGTTAACATAATTAATGGATTAGAAATTCCTAAAATGTTCTTCACAAACCTTCTATAATATCCTTCTAACCGGAGAAAACTTCGAATCTCAGTTATTATTGTTGGGTGAGGCCACTCCTTTACAAATTTTGTCTTTGTAGGGTCAACTGTGATTCCTTCATTAGTAAGAATGTGCTACAAGAATGATACTTGTTGTGACCAGAATTCACATTTACTGAACTTCCCAGAAAGCCTCTCCTTCCATAGAGTTTGTAAAATATCCCTTAGATCCACATGCTCCTCGATACTTTTGGAATATATCAGAATATCATCAATAAAAACTACCAAAAAGTTATCATGTTAGTCCTTAAAGAATATATTAATCAAATCCATAAAAATAATAGGTAAATTAGTCAGTCCGAAGGGCATAACTACAAACTCATAATGCCCATATCTTGATCAGAAGGTAGTTTTTGGAATATATTCTTTCTTCATCCTCAATTGATGATAACCATATCGAAGATCAATCGTAGAGATGAATTGAGCACCGCAAAGTTGGTAAAATAAGTCATCGATTCTTGGAAGAGGGTATTTTTTCTTCATTGTGATCCCATTCAGTTCTCTATAATCAATGCATAGACGCATTGATCCATCCTTCTTCGTCACAAAGAGAACTAGTTCTCCCCAAGGATACTCACTCAGTCGGATAAACCCTTTCTTTAAATGATCTTGGAGTTGTTTCTTTAATTCCTTTCTCTCCACATTTTCTATCTTATATGGGGTCATTGATATCGAATGTGATCTAGGTACGAGTTCGATGGAGAACTCTACCTCTATTTCTAGGAGAGGTCCAAGAAACTCTTCAAGAAATACATCAACGAATTCATGGATGATGAGGACATTTTCTATCATCAAACTCTCATCTCCTTCTTGTTCTTTACTGATAGACTCCATAAATAAGGATATAGGGGGTACTTTTAGAAGAAGATGAGGTTGCTATATCTCTCCTTGGAAGATAACTATAGGTTTTCCATTCAAGACTACTGATATTTCCTTGCTTCTACAATTGATATTAGCATCATACTTTGAGATCCATTCCATCCCTCGTATAATGTCAAATTCCATCATGGGAATGAATAATATATTTCTGATAAGATTGTGCTCACTAAAGTAAATACTAGAGTTTCTAAACACTGACAATGAAGGGACAGTCCCACCATGAGTCCTGACTAATAACTCAACATTTAGAAAATCAGGGGTTGATTCTAAATTATTTTCAAACCTGGAGGAAATAAAGGAATGCGTAGAACCAGAATCAAACAAAGTACTTGCTAGCTTTGAGAGGACAAGAAGAGTACCCACTACCACATCATTTAGAGCTTCATCTTCAGCTGTCGTGATACCAAAACCATGGCCTTGATCCCTTGGCCTTTGCTGAGGCCTGTGGTGGTTCCCCTCCAATGCCCTCGGATTTGGAAAGTGATTGGAAAAGTGACCACATTGTCCACACATGAAGCACTGGACATCAGGTAGGACCTGCACCATCATCCCCTTGTAGTTTGTGTTTTGAATATGAAGTTTCACCTCACCAGGATGATTTCTCTGAATGTGGCCATCACTACCACACTTGTATCACTTTCCACTCTCAAGGAAGAAGTTCCCTGAATGCTTTTTCCCACATTTATTACATGTGGGAAGTTGAACTTGCTTGCTTCCTCTTCCTTGACCTAAGATCCTCCCTATTATTGGCTCCAAATATCTCTTCTTTTTGTTTTATTTATGAGACCACTAAATCTCCCCAAACTCTAGAACGGCTTTCATCGCACTCTGCATGATCTCCTCGTAGCTCTTATAGTATCGGTTGGCTAGATTCTTCCACCGATGAGGTCTTAGTACATTGAAGAATCTATCAACCATACCATTTGGATCCATGAGAAAGCTATAGGTATATCATTAAAGCCTTGTGAAGTTCATCTCATAGATTCCCACAGGTTCATTCTTCTTCTGCTTCAGCTTGAGAAACTACATCTTCATTATTGTTCTCATGGAATGATGGAAATACTTACTGAAAAAGATCCATCTGAACTCTTCCCACTCCATAGATTCAACTTCTACTCTTTGCCTTGTGTTTTTGATCAGTTCCCACTACTTATCAGCTTCTCCCTCTAAGAGATAGACAGCCAGGATGACCTTCTCTTGCTCTGAACAATGTAGCATAGAAAAGATCTTCAGTATAGAGCTGATCCATTGTTGAACAATCAATGGTTCGGTCGATCCACTGAAGGTTGGTGGTCATTGGAACATAAAGGACTCAACATAATGTTTTTCCCTTCGTTGTGAGATTGGCCTCTCAGCATGATTCAAGTTAGTACTCATAACTTGAGTCAGTTGGTTCATCATTCGCATGAATTTTTCCTTTCCGGCTTCCATTGGAGGGATGTAAGTGCATGGTCCATTGTGGTCACCATTTGCATGGTTCCTCTTATTACCCTTCATTTTCTAAAAGAATAAATCCTTCATGAGAAACTTATTTTATTTATGAATATTTTAACTATAATGGATTTTATATCTTAAAACATCATGCTAAAACAATTATATTTCTCTATAATTCCTTCATAATGATTCATAAATTCTTGCAATTAACCAAATATATCCATCGAGAGTGTCATAACCAAGAGTGAGGAAAGGCCAATTGTCATGCACTAGTTCCCGTTCGAGTCTAGCTCAAACCAGTGTTTTCGGGTTTTACCCCTATTTACATCTGTTCCAGAGCCGCCTCTACCTTCTCGTATCTAGACAGAGATGTATTTGTTTGATAATCAACTATCTATATACTCACTAAAATACCATTAGTTTTCCTATATTTAAATTTTTCTATAGGGTTATTCCTAAAGTTTTCATAGCTTAATTTCCATAAATAACTAAACTATCCTTTGATACCGACTATCACATCCCGCCTTTTAAATACATAAATTTTCATTACATTTTACATACAGAAGATCTTTAAAGTCTAGTGTCATGGAAATCAAGAACATAAAACAGGAAAACAACATAAAACAATCCCTTAAATTACTTGTAAGTATTCATAATAGGTTCGTCCTATGTACCATTACTGGATCTAATATCCTGGAGACATACATAAAAGGAAAGGGTGAGAAAAAGGCCCAATAAGGGAAAACAAGTGAATCAATGTACTTGTGATATCCATAAGAACTTGAATAAAAATAGAAAGAAATGAGAAATGGAAGTATAAGCATATCACAATGAGAAGAACTTGTAACATAACATGAATATTTGGCTAAAACATTTCATTTAGACATTCATGAACATATCACCAAGGTCAATCCCCAAGGTTTCATAAAAATTACCAAGGTTATTCACCATGGTATCGTGAAACTTGTCATCTCTAGAGATATATTCTTTAACCAATGCATTGGAGCGCTACAAGGACGAACCCTTAATATTTATTTAAATTCATGTGAGCCACATATATCATAATCAAACATTTCATAAATATCCTAGGGAGAATAAATGAAATGGGGTTCATTTCAAGATCGTGACGTTATAAAAGTTCATAAAAATAAGATCATTATGTCATTTATAACCCATGGAAAGTGAGTGAGATATATATATATATATACATGTCAATTACATAATTAAATATATCATATTTATATATTTATAAACACCCATTTAATCAAAATAGTTCTTGGTATTCACAAAAATGAAACAAGAGTACTGCTGGAGAGAAAGAGATGGAAATTTTGAGGCAAATGTTCTGCAGCGTAACAGCTATATAACATGGTTTTAGAAAAAACTGAAATGAAAGGGTACAAGAGTAACCTACTCATTAATAACATATAATACAGTATAATTTTATAATAAAATTGAGAGAAGAAAATGTTATGGAAATTTTAATGACATACCACATGAAAAGGAAACACGAAATAAAAGAGAAGACGTGATTCCTTTTAAGAAAGATTCGGCAGTCTAATGGCGTCACATATTAATTTAGCAAGAAAATTGATGAGAGAAAAAAGGGTACTAAAAAATTAGACATGAAATGGACATTAATTATAACATATAAGAACATATCCTCAACAAAAAATTGATAGAAACTAGAAGACACAACATAAAGGGAGTAATGGCTTAAAAGAGGATGGTGAAAGATTCCCTTACCTTGAAGAGTAACTTCGAAAGCATGACTTTCGGGACCTTGGGAGGCTTGAGGGAACCTTGGGAGGACCCCATGGAATGTAAAGAGACAAAAAAAAATTTGGGGAGGATTTGGAAATGAAATGAATGAGAGAAAGTCTTGCTATTTATAGGAGAAGTGAGGGAACAAGGCATTAATTGCCAAGGGACACCTCATCGGTGGTATTGGAAAAACCATTGGCTTTCCCATGGTATTTAACATTGGTATTGGCCACATGGGACACATCATACCTTATCTTTCTATTCATAAGTCGTCCTAAATTATTTCATAATTATTACATCCTTAATGATGTCATTGAACACACGAAACTAAAAACTGTATTTTCACTATTCACCAAAAATTCAAATCTTTTAGAAAAATCCCCAAACAACACCTTAACCTAATATCGATGCTCTGAATTCAAAAAAAACCTCATTTTATGAAAATAATTTTTTAAATATTTTAAATTTATATTTTAAATAAAAAAAACTATTCACTAAAAATTCTACTATTTCAGAAAAATCCCAAAAATTCAACATAACCACCTATCGATGCTCTGATTTCAAAAATGAACCCCATTTTATGAAAATAACTTTATAAATATTTTTAATTTAATATTTAAATAAAAAACACTATTCACCTGAAAATAACTAATACATAACCAATAATTTCGGAAAAAATTATTTGCCTATTTTATAAAATCACATTACTTAATCAAGGTGCCTAAATTATATCAATACTTTCTTAAGTGTGGTTACATAATCCATTTGGTCACATTACTAATCATAAGTATAAAATCACTATTCATAATTTACTATTCACCAAAAATTAAGTTGATCTTATTAAACTCTAAATTTATTATTGAACATAACTATAGAAGACTATTTTTTGAAAATCATTACACATTAATAATTATTTAAGGTGTATATAAATATTTTAAAATATCCCCTTTTTTTTAAACATCAATAATATATATCTTATATTTATCCAGACATTTGAAAACTCACAACCTTCCTCATAAGAAGAAATCACAATGTTTATTTATATCAGAGGAATACATAAGGCACTTAATGTCTCATTATATAGCCCCTTATAACACCAGCATAGGACCTAAGTGTAAGGTGTGCTAAGGTGATAGAATCCTGGGGCAGCTCGATCAACATTGCCCGAGTGGTAATTTCTATCAGCTTGAACTTCTCGCGAATACGATTGCGTTCCAGCTTCACATGATGAAGTTCGACATGGGTTTGGTCCAGAGAAAAGCCCAATTGTGCTACCTCCTTCCCGAGATCCATCAGTTGGGCTTCGATTGGCCTGAGACTACTGTATAGGGTCATTGAATCTTCTTTCTATGTTAATTAACCAACACCACTTATATTTAGAAACAAAAAAAACTATAATGTTAATTGTTTAGCATCCAACGGTCATATTGGCCAATGGTCATATAACAGTCGAAACCCAACAGTCTCATTTAATTATACTCACATCATTAATTAATGAATATAGTTTTTTTGGGTATAAAAATAATGTAACACACACAATTTAGAAATCAAATATTAATAAAAGTTTTGGTCATTACATCGATCACTTGCACGAGACACGCCATGTGCGGGCATGTCCCTTGTAGGGATGATTAAAACAATACTCAATAGGGACCCCAAACCACAATGGATAAACCACGAAGAAAATACAGCTCAACCATGTATAACTCAAAGTATGGAAAGTAATATTATTAGTCGTAAAGATGAATCATCTAGTACTACTGAGGGAATCATCGATGACGAGTCACTAAGGTTCACTCGGCTAGTGGACCACTGAGGACCACTCAACTACTGGACCACTGAGGTCTACATGACTACTGGATAACTACGATCTACTCGGAAACTGGGCCACTAATGTCCACTTGACTACTGCACCACAGAGATCTCCTCAGCTACTCGACCACTGAGATTCACCAAGCTACTGGACCACTAAGGTCCTCTTGGCTACTCAACCACTAAGGTTCTCTCAGCTTCTAGACCATTGAGGTCCCACTCATCATATAGTTTCTTGTCACATCCAACCATAGAATTCCCACTCTCCAATGCACTTGATTCCAGGAGAATCTATGCCTCAATCCATTGGATGTATCTCTTATACCATTAAAAATCACTTAGAGTATTTCAAAAAGTTTTTCTAATCGTAAGGGCCCCAACGCCGCAGATGACGCATCAATCGGTCGCTCGGTATGAATGATATTGGTGAATTAGTAAACATGGGTTTGTTGCATCCGGGATGAGACTGATATAATCTGACCGACCAGACCAACATGACCCATCGGTCCTGCATCCTCGATCCTTTTCGACCGACCCTACCCTACTCGGTTGGGTCTGGGCCGAACCAGTCCTAACTGGCCGAGAGGTCAAGCCCACTGGGCCTTATTGGGCACGGCCCATTTTGGTCGTGGGTTCGTCCCACAGGGTTGCCTAGAGATGTAGTTCTCATCTAGTCTGGTCCGACTTTGTAGGATCGGTTTGGAACATTCGTGCTGCCCAGCAGCTCGGTTTCCCATCTGGCCTGTCCCACAGTGGCGTGGCAGTTCTTCTCCAACCAAGGCAGCCCAACGGACCTGTTTTTTTTTTACCGGCATAGCCCACTTCAATAGGACCACATGGGTTCACCCCGAATCCCCATTGTCATACTCTTCACGCAGAATTGTGGTTGGATGAGGCATGCCACCTCTTTCTACATGAGCTCCAATAAAGACCGCATGAAAGCACAAGCTGTGACTCTTGACCAGTGTCGCCACCCTGCATCAATGTGGCCCCTGTTAGCTACAACATCCACTATCTTAGTGCTTAATTAGGGAATTCCACATCCCACACCATCATTTCATAATATATATGACCTCCTTCACTCGACATGGCACCCCTCTGGAACTGGGATCTTGTACCACCCTTCCAACAAGGAAAAACCTCTTAGGAGGCGATGCATCGCCTCCGCCGCTGGACTTCTAGCCGGTGGCCGCATGTCACTGCAGATGTTTCTTTCCTTTGATGTCCCACCTCCCCAGTGTCATCACATGGTAGGATCTTTCTTTCCAGTTCATTGCACCATGGATCGAAGGAGCAACTACTTATCCTTCATAAGCAACAAATATGCAAAACAAAAGTGAGGGAGAAGAACGCACAAAGAAAATCATGAAGGAGATATCATAACAGTTGTTTCTATCGACATAGATTCATCCTTATTATAAGGCTTATTAATGATGAAAAAATCATGTGAATCCCACTCATTTAAATTCTAGAAAATCAAAAAACCTCCAGCCACGATAGATGACCCACATATCAATATGTTAGTGGTTTGATCCGCAGTCGTCGTTTAGAAGTAAAAATAGGGAGAAAAATTAAATGATAAGAAACCTATACCTGGAAAAATGATATTGGGAGAGGATGATCATCCATCATCATATGTAGATCTCTTGTCCCAAATCATCTCTCAAAAGATGTCATCACCACTTTCTAATTCCCCAAATTTTCATCAATGGAGGGGTTTCTTTCGTCATTCATCAGCAGAATTCATGGGATGTTTGTCAACCCTGAATCCCTATTTAATTAAAGAAGGAAAACATGTTTCACATTGTAGTGTCTCCATGCCGATTCATTGATGAGGCTCATTAGTGGATTCAGTATCGCCTCATCATTGTACCGTAGCACTGACGAGTCACTGCATAAAGATGAAATTATCCATGTAATAATAAAATCATATCCTTGCCATATAATGAAATTATCTGACCATGAAGGGTTGTATCAAAGGTTCAAAAGACCATGTCAACCTCATCGAGTCCCCAAAGAGTTTTTATGAAAACATGATAAAGGTATTGGTCGGAGTCCTAGGAGCATGTATACCAATATGTACTACATGTGTCCAAGAAAGACAGATTCAAGGGTAACTAGGCCCAAGGAATCACATGGAATTCCTATTTAGGAATCATTGTATCTTCTTGGGTATTAATATAATATTCCATTGTGTCTATCCATGGCACCCCTTCTTGGGAATCCATGTATCCCAAAACATGTTAATATGATAAACCATTGAGTCTATTAATGGAATTCCTACTTGGGAACCCATGTATCATTCAGGGTATTTATATAATAAACGATTGAGTTCTTCCATGGAATTCCTACTTGGGAATCCATGTATCACCCAAGGTGTTAATATGATTCATTACACTTGAAAATAATTTAACAAATTTATTTAAATTATAATCAACATGCATTAAATATTTCATTTAATTCAAGTCATTCAATTTACCAATGCTTGATAATTATATTCCTAAGGTCTCATGGGCCACAAAAGAGGTTTCAATGGAAAAATGTAATCACATAAATAGATAATTCCAATTTAAAAACTGGGCTAACCACATAGAAGGTGTCGTGGTACTTTAATAAATTTGAAATTGAAACTCTATTTTTCTAATGCCATTATGAAAATTTCCAAAACATTCCATATATCATAAATAACATCAAGGTATAAATAATTAGTAGTATAATATGACGAAAGACATAAAAGTATAATCACTAATTTTTATATTAAAGATATAAAATCTCTATTGGAGGGGTTTTATTATAAAATCTCAACTTTTTTATCAAATAATAATATATTCCCTTAAACATCGCATCAAGTTTACCAAAGGAAATCATTATGGAGAAACTACCACACATGGAGAAACATTAATAAAAAGTGTGGCGGAAATTAATTCATGCATTATTAAATTTTGAGGGGAAAAGGAATGGGGCTCTACCTTAGGGTGGAACCAAAATGATCACTTCAACTCTTGACGCATTCTAACTCAAAGATTCTTCTACCCCCAATGGATCATATTCAGCTTTGCATACACATGAGGATACCTTGCCCCTATTGACACACCATCATAGACATGAACATGTGAAAGGGGATTTTTACATTTATTTTTATATTCACATACTCATCTCCACTCACCAGGATATGCTTTTTTATATATATACCTAGGTACACCTAGGCCCATATATGTATATTCAATGTCATGGATGAATATACACATAACAAAGAACCTATATATATATATATATATATATATATATATATTCTTACCTATGTTTATGTAGGCAAGTCGACTTAGACTCAGTGACTAAAAAATACAGGTTAGGGTCTAACACACTATAGAAAAATTACTAGAAACTTTAAAAAACCAAAGGAAACAATATAATAAGGGAGAAACTAGACATTGAGTATAAATATTTACCACAGATAGAGGTAGAAAACTGAAACAACCTGAACAGATTCACCTTTGGCGGTGGTTTCTAGAACTCACATAATGGGTCCCATGGGAGCCAATTCATACCCTAAAGCCAGAAGAAAACCAAAAACCAGTCAAACACTAACCCTATGGATTTTATCAAATTGTGTAGGGTGATAGGGAGACCAAATATTGGCTGTAAGTGGAGAGGAAAATACGCAGGACTTACCTTGTATATTTGGAGGAGAAACCATGAGAAAAACCTGTGGATTTTGTTGCGGAAGGAGGTTCGACTGAGGGGGGATTCACACATGGCTCAAAGGGGATCCCTAGGGGGAGGCGTAATACAAGTTAGGTAAGAGGGAGGGGTGTGTTTAGTTTTGGTTTTTAATATATATTAATTTAATTAAAAGAATTCATTTTTTAAAATAGGGTATTATGCACGATTTGGGCCAAACACTTTAGAAAATTATATGCTAACGGTGTGCCCTTTAACTTGCATCTAGGGCTCCCTGCATAGTTTGACCCACGTCGTTTTCCTAACAATGTGAAAGACATTTAGTCAATAGTGTGACGGTATAACCTATGCAACTAAATATACGGGCAAGGCACACAGTTTGGAAAACCATGCACTGCGTTGGTGATATCCAATGTCCACTTGCTTAAAGTCATATGGTTCCATGAAGTGGGATGCTTGATTATAGAAAAATAGTGCGCCAAATATTGCTTTTCGAAACCTTGTGTTTTCGGGTCTGGTGCTCCGAAAAATCATCTGGACAGATGAGTAACATATTGGGCCTTCACCCAAGTCCAGAAACATTACCTTTAATGTTTCCAAATCTAATAATCAAATTTTGAAGACATCTTTTAAAATTTCCCATCCAACAAATGAAAAAATAGAAAATCCCTTGAATTTTTTTCTGGTTAAAAAACATGGAACACTACATTATCATTTAATCTTTCTTTCCACGAATTTAGTTTCTTAAATTTTATATCTTTTCCTTTTTTAATATTATGAAATATTTGATTCATGAAATATCAAAGATATAAGTGAATGGAAAATATAAAATAGGATAATTATCATTGGAGGACTAAAGATTTATGATCAATGTGGAATCAATGTAGTTGTCTTCACATTGTAGTCCATTAAATTTATCATGGAAAATATAACCTGCTTTTGTTCTTATGTGATGGTAAGATAATTAATATTAATCTATAATGATGTTTTTCTCGTAAATTAATTATATAATCATGATGGAATGTCATTGATAATAATTATGGTTTATGTCAATAGTGTGAAATGAATGTATTCTATATAAATACATAAATTATTATGAAGTATAAAATATTAAGATATTGATGAGAAGCAATTAATAGTTGAAATGAAATATGTAAATCGATGAATAAAATATATTTTATGATATTACAACTAATTTTTTTCTCAAATAGTAGTTTAAAATGATAGAATTAATATCTTGTTATAAATTTAAAAAAAATATTTCTATAAGTAAATTATTTTTGATAAATTTTTATAATGTAAATTAGTGTAAATTATTATTTATAATTGACATGTGAAATTTTTGAAAATGATCATTATATATTTTAAACCAAGAATACTATTAAACGGGGAAATTCATTATAGATCATATGAGTCTTTTTACTAACATCTCCCTAGCCATCCCAAATTAGTATAAGCGCCATGCCTCTCTTTGAAAATTTTCACCAAGTATTCATGATAGTATAGGGCGGTGTAAAAAATATTTTCATGAGGTTTGGGCCACATATAAACTAGTTCATCTCACATTATTGAGTATAAGTACATTTAATTGTGGGTTACATTGAGGTGGTGTAGATTCCACATGGGTCATGCCATATAAGAATGGGATCATGCTATATTAATTATGGGATATATATCTTGTAACTTTCTGATACATTTCTCTTGGTGTATAATAGTGCTTATTAGTTGAGTTGATAGTAGTTATGAAATTAATATTTTATAAAATCCCTGACACAAACCTCTGTTATGTTCTTATAAGGATTTTTAATCATTAAATGGTATGGTGGATATAGATACTAAACTAGAATGTGGATTTACAGTATGTGGTGACTAGTGATAAGATTATAAAATTTAATATTACTATAATATAAGGAATGTCAATAATATCTTAAATTGGTCTGTGGGATCTAAATTGTGGTAGACCCAAGTGGGATTGTGGTATGAATAAAAAATATGGTTATTTACATTTTATGATTTGAATAGTAGTAGAATTAGGAGGGAGTGTGGCAAAGAAGGTGAAATATAATTATTAACTCTCATGGATGTAGTTGTGGTTAACCTAGGTGTAGTATGATATACCTATGCGGTATGAATATATTCCCCAGTACGGTTGTATTGTAGTGGCCTATATTAGAGATAAAATGGATGTTTTTTTTGAATCAATTTGTGATACTTAATAATGGTTATATTGATTATAAGGTTCGATATGGTGTATAATTGTTATATGATATAGATCATGCAGGTTGAGGAGGGGGCAGTACGTGAAGGAGGAAACATTATAATATAGTGAGAGAATCTGATAGTCTAAAGTTACTTAAATAATGAACGATATTTTATAGAGACCCCTTAGAGTAAGACACTAAAAAAATATGTCATCCACTATGGATATATAGGTACCGAATTTTTAAATATATTAAAATAAGGTTTATATGGGAAGATAACTATATGGAGTTATTATTGAAAAAAACTATTATTTAGATGACTATATAAATTTATAGAGTAGTTTTTTTGGGTGTATATATGTCTAGTGTTATTTATGTGGGGTACATATATGTGAAAACAACATGGTTTTCATGATATTATTTTTTGGAGTTTTTTTATTAATATAACATTTTTAGAATTTTATATAGTTGGAAGTGCATGGATTATAAGGTATATAAAGGTTTCTTTTTAGTGTTCAGCATTTTAAAAGTGTCATTTTTATGTTAATTTAATATATTGTTTCACTAACATGCTTTATCCATATGGAATCATGAGATTCCTGGGGAAAAACTGCTAGGAATATTAATATTATTTCACATTAATTTTATATGTACTATTTTCATTTTTTAAATATATTTAGTGGTTGTGTTGGATGGTCTTATATTTTGACACATGATACTGGTTGGTTTATTTGAATTGGATTATATATTGATATAAGCGTAAAGAAGACAGTATAATTTTGGTTTCTTTTCGGCTAGAATTACTTCAATTTGAATGAAATTATTTGTATTTGAAATAAATTATCATAGATTTTTATTGCTGAATTCATTTATATAATTCATGGTGAGTTGGATATTCTTTTAATATTGTTATTCACTTATATATATGTGTGATGATATATTCATAGTTCTAGTTTCCAACTCATGGTTTATTAAAGGATTGTTTTTGGGGTCAAACTCAACACAATTAAAGATCAAATGGAGTCCCTCTAGGAGTGGGTCACACCACTAAAGCTATACTAGTGAAATGAGACTAGGTATTTTTACTAACTCTGTAACACATGAACATTGTGTGTATGTAAAAATTTTATAACTCATGATATTTTTATTGTAGAATTTCATATGATAGTATAAATTTGTTGTAAGTTGTAATATAAGGAGTTGAATATTTTTTGGTTAAGATATAATACAAGTATATTATTTTTCTCATTTTGTTATATTTTATTTTTCATGTATTCATGAATTTCTTTTAGGTTAATATACAATATAATGTGTAATGTTTTCTTTTGATTAAATTTTATTACTGTGTGTTGTGGGGAATCTCTAAACCCAAATACTATATAATAACATGAAAATCCCATGCCAATAAAATTTGGTAGGGGAATTAAGAATAGAAATGAAAAAAATTAAAAAAAGATTTACCCCACAATCAGTGCTAAATAATTTCCATTAATGAGTTTAATTGGGTTACATCAGAAACAACTAAAAGGTTTTTACCACCAAAGTTCTCCACCAGCCACAGGAATCACCGAACACTTCCATGGGACCCCTTCTACATTAGAGGAGTACTAACAACTTCCATCTCACATGTGGTTTTATTTTGAGGTATTATCCCATTTATTGTTGTTCATACTTGTGTTCTGTAGCTTTCCGGGGTATTTTCCATTAAATTTTTCGATATTTGGGTATAAAAAAGGTTTCACACATTTGGCACATTGTTAGGGGAAAATTTTCCCCATCACCAATGCAAACCATACGACCTCAACAGTGACACTATCCAGGATATAGGGCTAGCTACACATTCGTTTACCTCCCTTATAATATTGTGTGTCTTACCCTTCCTCTACTAAAAAGGTTATGGATGACTAGTAGATGGTCTAATAGAACATATGGCCAAAACATAAAGATTTAAATATTCATAAAAAATTGGAATTTAAAAATGTGACCTCCCTGATTTTAATCTTCTAACCCCCTCCCTTTTTATATACATCATCCATCTAACCTAAGAACACCTCTCCTCCTCTTTTAATCCATTTTTTATGACAATTCTGTGGTGTTGATATTATTTCATCATGATTTCCCTAGTACATCTCTTCTCTATTTTATTTTTTCTTTTTCTTGAAATCTCCTCTCTTACTACTAAGTCCATCTCATCAATGGTGATGGTGTTGTCCTAAATGGGATCAATCATATTTATTTTTATTGAATCTTTATTATTTTGCGGTTTTATTGCTTCTGTATAATATTCTCTTTATTTTTATTGATGTTTTCAACCAGATTAGGGATATTTCATGTGAAAGGTAGGTGGTTCCATATTTTTTTTTATTTGATGATTTTTATATATTTTCCTTTTTTTCTAAAAGTTTTCCAAAAAAAATTTGTCTGTGTGTATTTGGTGATTTACATTTTTTTTTGTGTTTGTGTGATTCATAAATTTTATTTGGCCACTTTATGGATGGTTGGTTCCCTCATTTATGGTTTGTGATAACTAGATTTAAGATACATGAAGGGGGTTTTATAATGTGTAAAATTATATAATGAACATGTGAACCCTACATATCTATGTTGGTGGAAGTGGACAAGTATAGTAGTTTAATGTGATGGGAACTGAGTCAGGATCCCTATAAGGATTATTCCATAACACTAAATAAACAACTGATGTATTTTTAGTGACCACTAAAACATTTTCATTAACCTCCCTAGTGAATTTTTCTTGATAATGGAATATATTGTTTGATCCCTGAGAGTACGAGGATCCTGGGACCCTATTGACATAGTAGAGTAGAGACTTCCTATTGTACTTAAATTTTATTTTATATAATTTTAAAAACAATTTAAATGTTCAAAATCTCTTCTTAAAATAAAAATATTTTTTAATTTGAAATATTTAATTTATTCCTTCAAAAAATAGAATTTTAATTTTTCTCTTAATTTAATTGCATTGAACCTCTTTGTGATATCCTACTAGGAAAGTGATATCATAACCTACATACACTAATGGGTGTATGTAGACCTTTTTCTATCTAAATTATGTTAACTCATGGTCTTCTATAGTGGTGGCATTGATTTTTCTTGTCATCGAATTCATTATAGGTGTTGTTAGTGGTGTCATTATAGGCCTAGAACCACAAATCACAAGGAGTATTTGTTTATTAAATTATCCCCATCCATTTTTATTATTTTTTTCTATTTGGTTATAAATGAAAAATATTTATCTTATGACCTATAATTTCCTTCTTTTCTATAGTTTGTTATGAATATTCATTCATATTGTTTATATTCTAGCCATATTAATTCTTTTTTTGGTTTTGGTTGTCATTTTATTGGTTGAATCCATTCCAAAGGAGTTCCATGATTCCCAAACACTAGTTTATATAGTGTGTGGATTCAGAAATCCCTTCAGAAAATTTCACGAGTAGGTTTGGGTGTTTGGTTTGATGGAATATTGGTCTGGTTTGGGAAAAAATAGTATCATTTAAGAATTTATATTCTTTTGGATTACTTAATTTTGGATGTCCAGATTGAATGGTGATGGGAATTTTAGGTCTTAAGGTTCTGGTTGTTGGTGGGGTGTATGGACGACACACCTCATGAATGACCATGGGCCACCGTGGGATGTTGGGATTTCTATTTTACTCCTTCTTTTGGTGTAATTCATAGTCTGTAGACTGGTAATGGACATAGAGGAAGAGTGGAGTGGATTAAATTTTTTCTCATGATAATTGTGGTCTCTATTTTGATTCTTAAGACTCTTTAAATTATTTTATTTTCTTGTTTTTGTTATTATGATGTATTGATAGCCTCTTCTGTGTTTGTTGGCATGTGTAGTATCACACCTCTATGAAGACCTCCCGTGAAACCATGGGATGAAGACAATGATAGTACACCCTCTCCAATTGATCTGAAATTCATGGAGGTTGTGGTTTGAGATATCCAAGGTCTGGATCAGGGAAGGTGTTATGGTCCTACTAATGTTTTGGAAGAAGCTCTTAGTTTAAAAAAAGATGTGGATTTGATGTTTCTCCTGAATAAGTCCCTTCCTTATAGGAAACCACAAATATGCTAAATAAAAATATTGGGTGGAGAATATTTAGGTTGTTTTGAGGTACATGGAACTCTTGAGTCCTTTAATATAAAATAGACATGTTTAGGATTTAATTCTCTCATTTCTAGTGGTGGTAGTTAGCTGTTTACAGAGGAATACATGAAAAGATGTTATGGAAGGACTTCAATGCTACTTTTAATTACCATTACTGTATTGAGACATTATCCTTATCTATGTCCTGCGACTTCTTAGATCTCTATCTAGGTGAACAATTAGTTCTGGAATATATAACCACATCACATGGGATAGTTTTTTCTCCAAATGTGGCTTCCAATAAATAATTGATATCTCAAATGTCAGAAATGGGTTTGTCACTGTACATTCAATTTCATGCCTTTCTGTTTAAACATAAGACCTATGTTAAGGTGGTTGACATTGTTTTTATTGTGGAGATCAACTTGGCTTCTAACTATGGCTTATCAGTGATTTCTCTAGTACTGTATCAGAGTGGGGTTAGTCTATCTATTAATTAAATGAAGCACAATTTTCAAGACAAGACTAGTAGTGGTAGTTTTGGTTATTCGTCCTAACAACCTTTTTACATAGCTATCGATGGTGTATATTCCTTGTTTCATTAGTGTGGGACCCTTGGACACATATAAAATTCATGTTTATATTTACCCATACAGTGCCATTAGAGTTTATGTTTAGGACATTTGTAATTGTTTTTCATAAATATGAACCAATATCAATGAACTCCAGGATCTTAAACTTCTAGTGGAATGACAAGTCAGTTAGATCCAACCAGAGATGTTTTTTCATGGTTCGGTGGTCATGGTGGCAGAGATAGATCTTCTTCTGGGAGTATTTAGTGTAAGGTATACTTTCATTTTATTACTCACCACAATTCTAGATTTAGTTGAGAGACCTTCATATTATAGGTCATATTCTAGTGGAATTAAATGTGGACTCAATGAAGTATTGAGGCACTATTATTGTTGTGTAATCCATGGTAGTTGTTTTATTTGATATATATGGTTTTAATTATATAATATCTACTCACATTTTCGATTCACTACAACTCTATATGGATAATATTTATTATTTCCTTGAGTTAGATACACCACTTCACAATAGGAACAAATTGGTTTTTAGATGTATTCTATGGGTTATCACCCTATCAGAGGATGAGTAGGAATGATACTTCCTTGTTCTAGAAATAGACCACATCTATATTATGCTAATACTTTAATGGATAACATGCGTCATGGATCATATCGATTGTTATCATCGGCAGGTGATGTTTATATCCCCCAATGAGACCCCTCGATATTTCCATGGTGAATGAAATCCATGGTCAAGATGACTTGGTCCTCCTATTATGGACTTATGAATCCATTTTTGTGAGGTATTTTCAATTATGTTGGGTGAGGATGAAGAAGTCTCTTAGAATGGGTGGCATGTCATACTGGAAACGTTCATCAAGGTATTTCGATATTAATTTTTTGGTTTACCTTCAGAATATGATGTGGATTTCACAATTGATTTTTCATTTGGGACACAACTGAATTCTCTTCCATTATATCTTATGGCCCCCTTAGAATTCCTCAAATTAAAGAAAAAATAGATTATTTGGAATCAAAAGGGTTCATTTTCCTGAGAAACTCACCTTGGTCCATGCTAGTGCTTTGGGTAAGAAGGCAGATTAGTATCTTTAGTTATGCATCGATTAATGAAAATTTAATAGGGACAATATTACCAAATAATAACCATTTACCTACATTGATGACAAAATCAATCAAATCAAGTGGTAATGGTGGTTTTCCATGGCCAGAATATACTTAGGGTATCATCTGGTTAAGGTAAAATAAGTTGATTTTCTCGAGAAAGATTTCGAAAGAATGTATAGCCACATCAAATATTTAGTTATTCCATCCATTTTTGAAAATTCTATTTTAGTTTCCTTGGAACTTATAAATAGGGTGTTACAATGACACCATGGAACATTCATCATAGTGTTTTAGGAAAATATACGTGTTTACTATGGAAGAGAAGAGGATCATGATCAACATATTGAGGATCATGATCAACATCAGAGGATTGTTTTGGGAAAACATAGAGATCATTGTCTTTATTATAAACTCTCAAGTTGTAGTTTCTCGATTCGAGAGATAATATTTTTGTGGAATGTGATCTTAGAGCATGTGGAGTCAATTGATATATAGAAAATCAAGGTAGTTATTTTCTGGGAAGAGACAAATAATGCCTTTGAGATCTGGAAACTATTGGGAAAGGCATTATATTACATGTAGTTTTTTATAGATTTTTCTTGGGATTCCACGCCAAAGATAGATCTCACCCAAAAAAGAGAGAATTATGAGTGCAGACCAAAATTCATGGCATCATTTTGGATATTATGTGGTATTAGAAGCTGACCATATTTTTTTTACCAAATCTATAACAGGGTATGTGGTTTATTATGACATTTTTGGTAAAGTCATCGGTGTGTTCTAAAACAAGGAGATCATGTGGTGGTGTATGGATCTCACTAACTCCAAAAAAAAATTACCCAACACATGACTAGGATTTTGAGGTAGTAATGAACACTTTAAAATCATGGTGAAACATTCCATTCAAGGAGAAGGTTACATTCTACTTGGAGCACAAAATCTTTTCCTATATTTTCTATGAGAATTATATGAATCTAAAGAAACATCGATGGGTTGAGTGCCATCGTGGGTTCAAATATTATATTTCTTATAACCTATCTAAATTAAATTTGGTAGTTAATTCCTTATGTAGAAAATTACCAACTAGTGACTTTATAGAGTCCAAAGATGAGTGGACTATGATGAGCCTTTTCATAAGGATACACCTAGAATCTAGAAATCATTGTAGAAGCATGTTATTGTAATTAATTTATTTAACTACCATCCATATTAATATAATCTATGAATAAAATACTAGATATGAGATATTCAAGTACTCTATGAAAATCTTATTTAGTTAGGAGGTTCCCAATGAATGCCCAGTTTCCTCTCAGGGAATGTGTTCCATCAAGGGATGTTTTGTGTGGTTGTTCTCCCTGTAGATAGTGGTGATGTAAGATGTCCACTAGTCCTAAATGGACTTTTCAACCAAGATCAACCAAAAAAATTTATGATGTGTGTCATCAGTTCTGTTTTCTATTTATGAGATTTGAAATAGCTTATTTTTTATCCATATGTTAAAATTTTTAGATGATTAAGGGTGGGCACCAAAATCACTCAGCCATGTTACTTCCATTCCCCATACCTACATTGAAATGGGCAGAGGTCTCCATGGATTTCATTATTTTGGTTCCTCATATTCTTTAAGGAAGAAATGTATTTGAGTAATTATTCATTTAACTAAAAATTATATTCTTGCCACTATAATAAAGGATTCAACTAACATGATAGAATTGTGTAAGTAATATTTCTAGGAAATAGTGAGGTTCCATGGCATGTCATTGGATGTCATTTTGGACAGGTAACCATATTTCACTAAAAGATTCAAGGAAGTACATCAAAAGTAAATTAGGTCATAGGTCTAGCTTATAATAGAATTCCTTACTTAAACAGCTAGTCATACAGGATAAGAAAGTCATATTCTAGAATAAATTCTTTGTGTGTGCATATTAGAATTTGGATAATCGTGAGATAAACATTTTTAGATGGTGTAATTTTCATATAATAATTATTATCAATCATTGATAACGATGAATCCAATTGAAGTAATTTATGGTTGACCAGTTCGGTCCCCTCTATACTGGATGGAAGTTGGGGAAATTTATTTATTGTGACTGATCATTATTCATGATATGACTGATAGAATTTAAATGATATTGAAGTATTTATCAATAAATCAGAGCTGTTATAAGTCTTATGAATATCATCATCATTATGATTTAGAGTTTCTTGTGTGTGGCCAGGTGTTTCTAAAGGCAATTCTTCATTTGGGTCATCGCCTATTTGGGAGATAGAGGAATATTACGCCAAGGTATGTCGCACCTTTTGAAATTAATGGGAGGGATGGTACTGTCTTGTACAATTTGTAATTACCTTTCTATTTGATGTATATTTATGATGTTTTCTATGTCTCGCAATAAAATAAGGATAATCTAAAATTGTTTCTTGTTTTGAATTCGGATGAGTTGGATTTATAACATGATCTGATAGTGTCTGAGAAAGAAGTGCAGATTTTAGATTCCCAGGTGAATGTTTTATGGGAAAATAAATATTTTTAGTTATAATCCTCTGGAATCATAAAAATTATGTGCATGATATGTAGAAATTAAATTCATGGGTGGAGGAGAAGTTCCCTAACTTATTCTCTAATCAGACTATATTGTGACATTGCAAGGGCATAATGTTTTTTAATAGGGAGAAAATTGAAACAGATGGTGTTGTTTTGGGATTTTTTAATATTTTTTTTTAATCGTCATTGTATTATATAGATTTTTTATGTCTTTTCCAAGAAAAATTAATATTTTTAGTAGGAGACAGCTGGTGCATGTTTAAAGGAAACTGTGCAACATCCCTGGTAAAAAAATGTGTATCCTAGAAAGTGGAACATTCAAAGCCACATGTCTAGCCACATTAGCATTCACCCCTCATATAAACCCCATGGTTTACCCCTCCTATAATTCATCAATTTCAAACTATATATTCATGGTCTGGTAGACCATGAAACCTTCTAGATTCATAAAATTGTCAATTTCCCAATTATTCCCTCTATGATTTTAACACTTTAACCTCGTCTTTTACACCATTCGACCTTCACCATCTCTATGTGTGGTTATCCTCTTCCATCACACTGAATATTTTAATTATTCGATGTATTTAATATTTTTTCTATATGACTTTCCTATGTATGTCCCACCTCAATTCTCCTCTACCCTTCTCTTGATCTATGTTATCTTCCTTTTTTAGGTTGAATCCTCTCCAATAGTGATGCTAACCTAAAAAAATTTAATTACTATTTAATAGGGTATGATCATGATGATTATTGTGTTTTATTTCACTCATGTGATCTTCTCTTGGTTAGGATTGTAGTTTTTGATCAGATTTGGGTTATTTCATGTGAAAGGTGGGTGACTCCATGTTGTTCTATTACTTGATAATTTTAATATTCTTTAATTTATTTCTATAAGTGTTCCAAAATTATGTGTGTGGTTGAAAATGGTGTTTTTAAATGTTTTTGGTGTGGTTGTGATGCATAAATGTGATTTGACACCATTATATATGGTTGGTTCCCTTATGCGTGGTTTGTCACAAATGGATGTGTGACACATGAATGGGATTTTCATGATATGGATAGTGGTATAAAGAACTAGGGATCAATGGGTATCTAGATGGGTGGATAAGGACTATTATGTTAGTTGTGTCATTAGGGCACTAACTTGGACTCCCTGGTAAGATTTAATGACTATACTAACTAAATAAATGATGATTTTTTAGAGATCATTTGAACTTTATATTTGATATATCTAGTGGCTCATGCATGAGATAAGATTATATGATCCAATCACTACGAGTAAAAGGATCCTAGGAACCTATTGACATTTCATATTATGTTTTTCACATAGTTCATAAAATGTAATTTACCTTTTTTAGCATCCCTTTCATTGTCCACTTCCTATTTTAATATAAATCATGTTTTCAATTAGAGGTATTTAATTTAATTCTTCAAAAAACTAACATGTTAATTTATCTCTTAATTTTATTTCATGGAATCAATTTTTGTTATCCAACATGTAATGTTACATCACACCTGACATACACCCATTTGTGTACATATAACCATTTCATTTAATTTAGGTAATGGTATGACCTTGAATGGTGGTTGTGTTTCTTGTTCTTGTTAGCAGCTTCAAGGTAGTTGTTTTTATTGATGGCATGGTTGTTTTCAACCCGCGTGTCACAAGATTTTATGTTCTATATAATGGATACCCTTCCCTTTATGGTTATATATTTTCATCTAATTGAAAATGTTAAAAATTGAGGATATGAAATTTACACACTTTCCATTTATTTGGTTTGTTATGAAGATATGTTCATGGTGTTTATGTGCTGGTCATATTGACTATATTGTGGGTCTTGGTTGCCATTTTATTTGGTAAACCCATTCCCAATGGAGTTGCATAATTACATTGATCTAGTATATAGATCATGGAGATCCACAACACCCTCCAATCTAGTTCACAAGTGAGGTCAGGTGTCAGGTCAGATGGAATCCAAATCCGATTCATGAAACCTCTTTTACAAATGTGAAATGTGATAAGATATTGGATAGAGATTCATCTTCATGAATAATATCCATTATATAATATGTACCCAAATTAGGTTCAAAAACTGTATTATAAATGGATCTTACATTATATTAAGTATCACATTTGATTCTAACATTTCAAATATTTTGAAATGTAAATTCTTTTTTATTCAATTTTATAACTCTCAAAACATAAAAATACGTAATTAAGTGACATGTTAAAACTTTGGTTCATATTACCTTAATCCACACATCATCATATGAAGAGTCTCTAATTAAATTAATTGTAATAATTATCTTCAGGGTTTTATTAAAATAATATCCTATATCATTCATCACATACACCCTAATGTGAAATTTCAAACCATTTGATGAAATAATATATGGCTTGGTGTCCCTCACAATATCTTGGTTATGTCTTTAATGTATATTTTCAGCAATCCCCCACATATAGTAAAATCTTAAAAACATTATGAAATTAATCACATCAACTAGTGAATCCATCCAAACCCCATTGGATAGAATTATCACATAAAATCTCTCAAATTGTTGAAAAAAAATTTATACCAAAATTAATACTGATTTGAAGGCCTACTATGTGGCCCTATGGGATGTTCATCACTGATATAAATTATTAATTATAAACTCTATAATAGTATTAAAAGAGAAAACTATAGAAATATATCATTTCTACATATAATTTGAAGGGTTCTAGAATGAAATCGATCACAAAATATTATACCTTCATATGAATATAACCTATAAAATATTTGTCTCTATACACAATATACATAATTATCCCCTTTCCTTGTATATCGAGTGACCGATATACCTGAGATATGTCAATATAGTATAGGAAATATCATACATTCTCAATTCTCAAGAATAAAATAACCGGGATGAATTAATACATCATATGTTATTCATATATATGGTTGAAAACAATTCACATCTCTCAAATGAAGAAATTATCAATATTATATACACGAACCCTGTCTTTAGCATAACCTCATGTTTTTTATAAAAATGTTTCAATTTACGAAGGTTCTCATTCTAAGTATCTATCCAAAGTCATGTGATGGGGATTCAAATAAATTGTACACCCATAAGTATATTGAATTTATTATCAACTCATAATAAATTTATATTGAAAACATCAGTTATTTTAGTATTTAATATATCTAATACCCATAGAATTTTCATAACCTTCATGATTTTATTACATTAGAAAGTTTTAAATGGATATATTTAATTCTATTACATGTCACCCAATATAACATTATATCACCAATCTCAATGAGTTCTCATTTATGCTGGTAATTTTAAATGATCATTTTCATTCTTTAGTGATACAAGGGTTCCTTTTCTTGAGAAATATCTCTATTTGTATCATGGTAAATGTCAATTACTCCATAATGGTAAGAACCACAAAAAAATTATTGTTTAAATTAATAATCAAAATAAATATCTCAATAAAATCAGATTTAGTAATGTACTCCTACACTTTAATCATTTCTTCTATAGTGTATGGGACTTTTTAGGTAGATTTCCCAATTGTTAAGGTAAAACATGAAACTATATTAAGAACTCTACTCATCCTTGTCAGTTTAGAAATGATCATTTGTGAAACTCCTTACAATGAGATATTCCTATCCATTAAAGACAAATAATATCTTATTATTTCATATCAATTAGTTAAGGATATTTATAATAGTAATCTGTTAAATCTCACTAAAATTGGATTGGTATCAATTTATTATACTCAAATTATAAGATTCATCTGTTAGAGTAAAAAAAATAAAATATATGATATATAATCTTGTGGTTGTATAATTAATCATACCAATGATTATCCTCTCTAACTCTAAAAAATTGCAATGATTCTTTATAAGACTTGTTACATGTAACACTAGTAAAGGCCTATTATTGGAGATCTTTTGGTTAAAACTCAAACATTTCAAATATATGCATTATAAATGATTCTTATAAAACTCGTTATTCTATCTATATAGAAATATACAATGAATATGTAAGAAATTTCACCATTATATATCATCAATAATGTCATTCCCAACTATATATTTGTAGTATATAATAATATTATATCTTTTCTGGTGATTATAATGGCACCTACAAATAACACCAAATATACTATGAAACTCGCATAAAACTACTTGAATATAAAAAAATCATCCATATTTTTTTATAAATCTAAACAATTTTGTTAGACCATAAAACAAGATATTTCAACTTGAGAGGCTTTCTTCAATATGTATATTACTATTACAACTTACCAACCATAATAATATCATATGAAACATTAAAACCTTCTAGTTGCATAATACATACTTCAATGAAAAAATTCCCATTAATGAAAATTATTTTGAAATAATATTTTTGTGTCTCATAATCATAATGAGTTTTTATGGAATGAAATATCAAAATAGACATTATTTTTACAATATAGGAAAATTTCTCTTCATAATCAATATAAATAATTTTTATATAATATTTTTCAACCAAGTGTATTTATAGGAAAACACTCTACCATGCATGTAACTGTTCTTATTGAAAACTAATTTTAACCATATGAGCCTCACTCATTTAAGTGAATCTAATATGTTTCCAAATTTATTTATATATATATAGTCTACAATAGATCTATAGACACTAATAAATTATATTAATCAAAACATTATTAGATTCAGAGTAGGTAATGGTTTAATTATATATAAACATTACATCATTATCATTTTCCACTAGAAATAAATATATCTTATGCTCTTAATGATCCTATTAGACGTCCATGGATCACATGTAACATGATTCAAATATATTTCTAAAAAATCATATGTATCATATAGGGACCCATCTTCAAACATTACATATTCTAGTGTCTTTAAACTAGATTTTATCTTCTGGAATTCTCAATTATAGTTAAGTTTTAGAGTTTTAGGTATTAAGTTCATAACCCCTACATAAAAACCAAAATATGAATAATTAGACACTTTTATTCAGTATTAATGTTTTTCCATACAAAAAAATGTTTTAAAAGAAACATGTTTTCTTTTCCTAAAACATATTTAGAAATTTGAAGTTGCCTTCTTCTTTGTTATTACCCATCCATAAACCCTATGAAAAAAATTAAAATTCTGTATAAGACTAAAAATATTAGTAAGGTAAATAAAAATAAATAAATAAATCATGATTCCTTGAATAATCATAAGAATTTTACATCTTCAATATTAAACTTTTGACTCAAAAAAATCCCTTACTGAAGAGAGCACCTTCATTGCCAAAATATTTTAATAGCATGTTTCACAAAAAATATTATAGAAGAATTAAACTCATAAAAGTTTATTTTGAAATCATGAAAACACTAAAATAACATTTATATAAATTTATACTCTTAAACTGTAAAATGTAGGATAAGATCATTAGCATTCCTTATAAAATCACAATATATTCAAAAAAAAAACCATACCAAAAATAAATAAATCATATAGGTAACTTGGGATATCATTTTCATATAACAACTATAAAGAAATATATACCATAGTTAATATTAGAATAAACCTCATGGTTAAACAAAGAATAACCATCATGGTTGCACTTTGAATAACCTTCGTGGTACATTCAAATATTATCTTAAAAGAAAACTAACTGGTTATCTCCAACCAATTAACAAATTCATTGGAGATATATAATGGGCTTTCCTATCTTGGGATTATAGTGGTACCATCCATAATCTATACAAATTTAGGGAACTACAACATTATTGTTAGGACAACTAGGTTAGATACCCAGAGAGGGGTGTGAATCAAGGTGATACATATTAAAACAACTACTCATATTGATCTTGTTTTGCTATTATGAAAAACTCTCTTCACTCTCTTTCCTATAGAAAAGAATAAATAGAAATTAAATCACGCACATGACATAATAATTTTTACATAGTTTACTGTCATTGGGCTGCATCCAAGGATCATAGACCAGAAATGTGCCGATGTACCAAATTCACTAATAGCGAGCTACTGATTACATTGTTTGGAGCGGACTCACTGTCCCTATTGGTTTACAACCACTCACTATATGAATGATCACTATCTCTCAACTTAAGTGTGCTCACTACTTCTTCAGAAGATCCACACAAAGTTTAAAAACTTGTAGGTCCCTGAATAATAAAAAATTAATGCCTTTTTATCTGTATGTAGATGCTCTTTTGATGTCTAAATTTCACCTGCAGATGAATCTCACGTTGCACTAGAGGTACCGGGAAATCATTCAACATTCGTGCAGCCCTAGAATGACTGGAGCTCTTACCTGTTCTTTGTGCTCTTCTCTAATGTTTGTCATGCTTCTCTATGCTTTAGCATGCTTCTCCAAGCCTTGAACGCAAGTGTCACCTAACCACAAGTGTGACACTCCTTTCTCAAACTCGAAACATGGGAAACTCACACCCCTTTATAACCAAACCAATATTTGCGCACAACTAACAAATAGAGTGTAACTTCTACATATAATTACACTTGCGCGATCAAACCAACACTTACACGACCAAACCACCTATGTGACTGCAGCTTTAATTTTCGCTAAGTATTGGGATTCGTGAAAAATGAGGTGTGGTTGCCCTTTATTTACAGTCATTTTGGGCACCCTGAGCGCTTCATGCAAGTTTACTCCTAGCACACAAGTCTAGAAGCCCTAGTCTATTTCGCCCTAGTCATCTCGTGCACCCAACCCAAAACTTGGGTACCCCTCTTTCCTTTTCTATATTTTGATGTTATATTCATAAAAAACATATGGTGCATGACTTTCCGAGCCTCCAAGACACCAGCGCGCAAGTCCCTTTTCCAATAAAGGATTGTCAACAATAACACTTGAACTCGACAAATCACCTTATAAACCCCCATTGTTAACAGTTTTCAACATCATGGTCTTCTTTTTCAAGAAACACAACATGGAGGTCCACTTTGTTAACAAACACAATCACGTCAAAAACTATTCAATGATACCTTGAGGTATTTTTCAAAAAAAATGATCATAATAAATTTAATCGTACATTATAAAAATATTCTTTGATCCCATAATAATTTTTTTTCAAATATTAATATATCCCATTACATTAGAACGCGTATTTTAAAAGAAAAATTTCCCAAAAAAAGGGGATGAGGGTTTTCCTTTTATGAAAACATTGAATCATATAGATTAATCCAAACATAAAACAATGGATATAGTGGTGGAAAAAATTAATGTACTCTTATTTGTTAAAATTGAACATTCCTTTTGTATTTGGTAAATAAAGTTATAATGTTCCTTATAAAATATGTAAATGGAATGATTTTGAATCCCTTTGAAAGAATATAAAAATATAAATAAAATTGTATTTCTAAATAATTTATATCCATATAATTTCATTTGTAAAATAATTTTAAAAATATGGACATGGATGAAAATAATTGGAAGGGAAACTATAAAAGAATATTTTTAAAGGAAAGTAAATTACCTTGATTCTAACTCATCACGTTTGTTATATATATTACATAATAAAGAAATTATGGTTATTATTTAATTTTATAAAATATTTTTCAATTTTCATTATTAACTTTATTTTATTTAGTACCATTTTATACATAATTACTTATTCAATTATGTTTATGTATGATGTTTTGATGATATTCGGCCCATATTCCCAAACTAATTTTAGTTGGTTGAATATGGTCATAGAGGTACTTATTACAATATAAATAAAATAATTATCATCAAATAATTATAGTTTTTATTCATAAATTATTCTTTTATAACCAACCATGAAATATGGTAAGGAAAAATGAACGATGTTGTAATCAAGGAGATGGCAGGATATTTGTACAAAAGAGTAACATTTCCATTTGTTAATGATGATTATGGAAAGAAATTAACTATTATTTTACATTTATATAATGATAATAATTTATTAAATACCATAATATTACTTTAAATTTACTTCTAAATATCGTCCATGTGATGCGGTGATGAAAAATTAATCACGTCTCTTTATAGAGGGGGTAGTACACACCTAAGCACAAACATCATTATTATATTAAATTGAATGGGCATGTAATAAACTAAATGAAATATTATATATTAATAAAGATAAATATGTCATTGATATCATATATATATACATATATAAATTAAAAACATCATTGAAACCATACATAAGAGGATGTTATGGAAATGCAATTACATTGATTTGAGAGGCGGTAGTCCGCCGTACACAAGAATGATGGTTTCATTACCCATTTGATAGTAGAGGATACAGATATAGGTTTTGTTATTGAAATAATAAAATAAAAGTATATGGAATACAATAATGTTATTATATTATCATGGTTAAATAATATTTGAAGGAGGTGGAAGAATAAATAAATCTGAAATATATAGTTAAAAACATTATTGTTTCTTTGGAATATCACCGTTGCATTTCAACTTAATCCCTTTAAGGTTGGTATTCAACCAATAAAACACCTCTATAATGAGATTAAAGATTATAGTAATGTATTTCAGTAGTTATTGGCTGAACCAAAAAGAAATTTATACGTGATTAAAATAGTATAAGAAATTCCATTTTATAATATAAGGGAGAAGCACTTTTGAAATTACATAGAATATTTAATTAACACATATTATTTCTTTTTAAAATTTCTTAAAATGATATCTTTTGAATATAGAATGTGGAAGATTCAAAATAATTTCATATTATAAATTTTTTACTATTTTAGATGATGTTTTTATCCTTATCATTATTTTAACCCATGTTAACCCATTTTGACAGTTAACATGGTATGAATGATTTTTCACATTAAGTATTAATAATGTTACTGTAAAAGGAAAATTGTTGGATAAATATAACATGGTTGATATTTTCAACCATATCCAAAATATTTTTCCTACATTTTTATTTTTGGTGTTTTAAATCATTAATAAAATATTATTTACTATAAAATAACATTAATATCCTTTTTTAACTATTCGTTTAATTTTAATTTTAAAACCTCAAAACAATAATGGAATTAAAATATAAGAATTAAAACCATTAAATATCTATATTTTATCAATAAAATCTTTTAATAAATAATTCTATAAATAGATATGACATTTAATTTTTTTAAAATATGATATATTTTATTATTCATTTAATTGAATTATTATTGTGCCATTAATACATAATATCTTAAGGTAATTATTTCAACCTAAAAAAATATTAAATTAGAATTAGGAAAAATATACATTATATTTCAGATTTATATTTATAACCAAACATATCCTCTATTTATTCATATTTCAGAAACATTATGTATAATAAAACAAGGAGATTGTCTTTTTTTACTTTTTTATATAAAATAATATAATTGTCAAAAACATGGCCAAACTGAAATAAATTGTTTTACTAGAAAATTTTTCATTATTATGTATTATATATTCTAATACAATAAAATTAAATATATTTTTACGTAAATATTTCTAGTCTATAATTTTTGAAAATATAATTTTCAGATTTTCCATTTACTATGGTAAAAAATACTAAGGTCGATGTTCAAAATGTATATAAAAAAAGAAAACCCCTAACAAAATTTGGACCCACTAATTCCAAATATCGAATCAAATTTTAAAAATTAAATTCACATAATTTTAAATTTTAAATTTTAAATTAAACATGCAAACCACGATGAGAAACTATTTTTCAGAAAAAAAAGCTCTTTATTATAAATAGATTTTTATACAAATTTAAATTTTAAAACTAATTCAAAATACAATAATAGTATTATGTTATATAAAAAGAAAATAAATAATTTTAAAAATTGTTAGAAAATATAATTTTACCTTGTAAATACTTCAAACAAATATAGTTTCAAAAAAAAAATGGTATTTTTCACTATTCATTGATAAATCATTCATTTCAAAAATTTCACAAAATTTTATCCTATTATAATTTTTATGTAATGAAAAAAATTTATATAAGTTTTATAAAATACAATTCATTGATGTTTCATAAATTCATTATATTATCCACTAACAAAAAAAATTAAAAATCAGTTTTTAGAAATTATTTTTTTAAGAAATAAAATGTCTTTACCAAAATTTGATTGATTATTTACAATGAATTTAAAAATAAATTTATATTTAATAGGAACTTTATATTTATTTAATAAATTATTTAATCATTTTCATCTCCAACAATTTAATATTGAGTTTATAGTAGCTATATTTAAATAATAATGTTTCATTGTTTGTTTATGATTCTGGTACTGTGTCCTATATGTCATTGAATATAGTTTCATTTTTTTTAAAATATCAAGGGGTAATATTCTCCGACGCCCTTAATAAATTTCATCCTTAAAATTTGAACTTGATCTTTGTAATCAATTTATTTCTATATAAAAATAATATTATTGAAATTTCGCATTGTAAAAAGGGTGTGTAAAACATTATCTTGAAAAGAGGGAAAGAGAAACATGAATATCATTTTGAATAACACGTAACTAGGTTCCAAGTATATAGAAATTAGTGGGAGGTGATACTATTACATGGAATGAAATAATAATTCCTAAATAAGGATAGAGAGTTACAAATATCATTGATCCCAAGAAGGTGAATGATCACATGATAGTCGAAAACCATAAAGCCATAATCCAAAGAGGTGTAAAAAATACAATTAATTCATCAGAAATGAATGCAATTGGATAACTTTTTTGAAGATCATTTTCCTAGTGTTTAATAATTACATAATCATCTACATGAAGATCGTAAAGAAATATACTTACTTGCTATGTATAATTTCATCATTTAATAAATTTCCTCACATCTCATCTTTTTCTCTAAACATTGAGTATTAATTATTATTTTATATTCCCAATTAACTAAAATAAACTTCAAATTGATCATGTAATTCCACAAAATGATAAAAATATATTCCACTAATCATTATAAATTAACTAAACTAAAAATAATTCTCTTAAGGTAAAATAATTAGCAAAACGAATAAAAATTCATATGATCAATTAATATAATAATCTCCAAAATTCAATAGTAATACCCAAAGTTTAAACTAAATCAATCTAAAATTAAATAACTTTAATATTTTACAAAATATTCAAGGGTAATATTGATACCCAAATATGGGAATTATTTTATCACAAATTCTTCCATTATAAATTTATCATTTATCCCAGGATAATATCAATCGCTCTTAGTGTCTCATACAAGAATTAATTTTACCTAGTTATATAATATATTAGATATGATATTCATTTCAATAAATAACCTGAATCACTATTAATCTACATTAAAATTATATATTCTTCTAAATTATAATTCAAAATTTATTCTCTAAATAGAAACACAAAATGTTTCACTTACATTAATCATATAACGTTCCCAAAATAGTGAACTTCTTCTCAAATAACAACAATTACCTTATCCCAAATCACTTTTCAATATCAGGATTATCTCTGTTATAAAACATATTCTAAACAAAATTAACTTAATCTGTATATATCATGTCATTTTAGAAATAATTATAATAAATAATATATCACGTATTCTAGTCATAGGTATTTCACACTCTTATCCCTTTGGTTGATGGTTCCAACCCCATGTCCTTCCTCGGTGTGAAAGGATTTCATTTTTAATAAAAATATATTTATATAATTCTTATAAAATCCCCAAAAATATAAGTTGCATCCTTAAATATAACTTTAATCTTTAAGGATTATATAAACCCTGATATTTTTCAAGATAATTAAACTTATGAAAAGGATATTCTTCCACAAATAGCACTTCATTTTGAGCCTAAGCATTACATATATCTCATGCATCTATCAAAACTAAATAAATGAACCCAAAGTACTTTTATCAAATTAAAAACTAAAATATTATTACTTATTTTTAACTAATGTTCATCGTTATATCTACCAATACATTATAAATATTGAATCCACACATATATACACCTTAATCATTCAACATTATTCATAAATTTTTAGCTCTTATTTTCCATATCATTCCTTAATACATACGTCCTACAAAAAAATATGAATCTTTCCCAAATTTAAATACATAATCCAATATATAATCCACAACTTTCATATATAATTTTCACTTTACTAATCTACAAATATAATGGAATTAGTAATGGATAAACATTTATATATATATATATGGTATTGTTGATATCATTCTTGATCATTCCCCCAAAGACATTGATTTTAATAATTCCCCTACATCCTATATTTAAAATATTCAATTGATACTTTGGGAATAAATGTTTCCCAAATAATGGAATTAACCAACATCTTTCTTTTTCCTTGGTATATTATTGTTTTTCCCTCCATTACCACACACAAAACATCTACCCATTTTAAACCATTTCCCTAGGTGATTATTCCCAAATTTTTGAAACATAAATCTTTGAATATTTTTACCTGCATGACCTCTATCAACTAAACATACACAAAGCCTAATTTATATCTCATCTAATGCATTATGAAATTCTCATAGGATTATGTTATAAACCATAATTCATGATAGGTTGTTAACAATAACCACAACTGTTTTCACTAAATTTCTATTCATTTCAGTTTCTTCATATAGAAAACCATCGCGTCTTCCATCATATCCATTTTTAATTTGTCTAATGCTAAATCCAGACATTTCTTAGAACCAAAAATTGATTGTGTGATTATATCAATAAAAACATAAGAAACTATCTTGTGAGGATGAGAAAAACAGTGTTGTCCATTAAAATGTTATCATCAACTCTTTTGATTTATCCATGTTAAATATAATTCTCCCTAAAAAATAAAAATTTTGGTTATAGTTTAATTTTCCCTTATTCTATAATAACATTTTAGTATTTAATGTAATTTAAATATTCTCTCTAGTACTAACTATAATATTTTTGACTTATAACCAATTGGATATAATGGATACCTATTATAGAAATACATAGAAGCTACACATATGAAGTGGTACTCTAACAACCATTTTAGTGGTATCCCTCTCATCATGAATCCCTTGAGTGGGGAGTAATTATTTTCCAAATTTTCAAATCTGAGGATTACCAAGTATCTAATTCATTATTTTTCTCTGATACCATCTATAATGACCGAGATTTAAACATTGAATATTTTAGTTAATTTAGACTATAATTCATTTTGTTGCAATCTTAAAAATTATTAGGGTTTATAGTTTTAAATATTATTTTCATATACCATATATTGAAAACCCATATATTATAAACAAAAAATAAACCTTAATTTTAATTCTTAATGTTTTATTCATTATCTATTTTTTCCAAAAAAACCTAAAATCGCACATTTTCTTCCCATAGAAAATTTTCATGAATCTATACATGATTTTTTATTTGTTATTACCCATATATAAACCCTATGAATTTATTTTCCAAATATTTTATGATCACAAAAACCTCAGCAACAAACATAAAAACAAATAAATAAATCAGTAGTCGATGAACATTCATAAGAATCTGTCTTTTTTAAAAATAAAAAACTGGTGTAAAATAAACAAGTTCTTACCCATGAAATAACCATATCTATCATAATATTTTCATAACACATTTTATAAGATATCATATTGGAAAAATAAAACTCATAAACATTTATTTTGAAATCATTAATACACATGAAAACTTTTAAACAAATTTATACTATTCACACTTAAGAGGTTGGATAAACTCATTAACTAGAATTTTAAAATCCTAAGATTCTATAAAAAAACCATATAAAACATAAATAAATCTTATAGTGACTTTGGGAATCCTTTTCATATAACTCTTAAAAATGTGATAACCTTCATGGTTACGCTTATAAAAACCTTCATGGTTACACATATAATAACTAACATTGTTACACATAGAATAACCTTCATGGTGACATCCCATAATCTCTTGGGAGAACCCTAATTAGTTAACTCTATCCCATTACCCAATGCATTGTATAAAAATAATGATCTCACCCTTCCATGATTGATAATTGAACCACCCATCATCATATAAACTTCCCAAGACCAATAATATAATCACAATAGATTAAATCATTAATTATAAAAACATTATTTGAACTCATAATAAATCATTTTCTAATATTGATATACCACATTCCATTAAAAAATCGTTTAAAAAACTAAAATTCCTAGAAATAAGGGAAGGATTTTTTTTCTCTATGAAAATATGGAAGATTATTAATTAATCTAAACATCGACTAATGGTTGCAATGGTGTGAAAAATTATTTTAATTATATATGTTGAAATAGAACATTCCTTTCATCTTTTGTAAATAATATCAAATCATTCCTTATAAAATATGTAAGAAAGTTTCATTATGAGTAAAACTGAAATAATTTAAAAAGATAAATAAAATTTATTCTATGTAGAAATAAATACATCGATAATATAAATTTAAAAATATGAATTTGGAAAAAAAAATATTTGGAAGGGAAACATTAAAAGATAATTTTTAAATGAAATTCCTTTAGCATGAGTCTAACTCCTAATGTACATTTTTATTATTTTAAATAAAAACTTATCTTAATTATTTACATTATTAAGAACCCGTTTCATTATTTTTCTTTTGATTTATTAAATACTATGCTAAATACAATTCTATAATCAATTATGTTCATTCTAGATGTTTTGATGATATTATTCTCATATTTCCAAACAATATTTTTTAGGTCGACTATGTACAAAGTGTTCATTATTCTATAATCTCCAAAAATATTAATAGTGAGGTAATTATAAATTTTATACATAAATTAAAATTATAAAACCAACCATGAAATATGATAATAACAAATGAACTACGTTAAAATCATTGAGAAGATACACTATCTTTATAAATGAGTACCATTTACATTTTTCGAGGTTCATTATGGAAAGAAGGAAATTATTATTTTCTATTTCATTAATTATTATAATACCATTAATACCATTTTATGTATTTAAATTAACTTATATATATCATCTAAGAAATTTTTTGATGAAAAACAAATCACATCGGTTCATGGAGTTGATAGTTGTAACACCATATTACCTTTATATAAGGTACGTCTTAACCCTTTTATATGATTATTTTTTCATTGGATGTCTAATGAAGAAAGGTAATTGTGAGGATATATATAATGGTGAAGTTATGGATTTTTTGTATTTTTTAGGATGAAATTTTTGTATTTTTTGATCGTTGGGTAATTACATCTCATGTAATGGGAATAAAGATTATGTTATAGCCATCAGAAAGAATTTGTCAACTGGATACACATCACGAGGGATTAATGCCCCATGTAATTTGTTTACAACATTTAAGGGAAAAATAATTCATTTATTATCAAAATAAATTTTTTTACTATAATATATGAGCGTCATGGAAAACAGGATATGTAAATGGATTACACACTATGAAAATGTCATGAGTTGTGGTATTTAGTGTGGTGCATTGCATATTTTTATTTTATTACACCTATAGACTTACCTTTCACAACATAGAGCTTAACCTATAAGATTTTGGGTGAATCCATTCCCTATGGATTACTACGTTTAGAGATTTATTATCATTTTGGTTGGATTGGTCCTCCCTAGGTATGTAATCCTTTTGTTTCTTCTTTGGTATCAGTTACAGATGTGGTTTTGGCAGAGGATGTATATATATTTTTTATCAGATGGTGTTTTTTATCGATCCTTTTCAGTTTCCTGTCATGAAATGTCTTTTAAAGTCTATTCTCTTGGTTTTTTGTCAACGTTATTGACGGAATCTAGTTTTATACAGTGTTGATGTAGGTGTTTCTATAAACTCAGTAAACTGGATGACTTACATGTAATTATTGATAAATTTCTATCATTTTCTCAATGATTTAAAGTGATATTTTGTTTCAAATAATTTCTATGAAATTTAATGGTTTTCCAAAATAGGGTTCTCCTTGAAAATGGATTTTATTGATTTAGAAATTGGTTTTCAATCTCTAATATAGATCATCTTGGCTTTGAGAACATTTTACAAAATTTTGAGCATTCTTTTTGAAATTAATTTTGGAAAATTTCACATTGAGAACCTTAAGGTTAATGTGAAAAGTGATAATTGTTTAATTAGTGTGAATCTGCTACCACTAGGTGGTAGTATTTATTATATCAACTGACAGAACATGATATCGATAGTTATATTGATTTTTATGACTCGATATCAGTTGGATCCAACATGGTGCCTGTATGGACTTTTCTTATTAGTGTCTAGTATGTAGTTTCCTAGGTGCTAGAGCCCATATGTGTGGTGTTTTGTCATTTTTGGTTATTTATTGTATAATTTTTTTATCATGGATTATTCATCACATGTTTTTATATAATATTGTATTGCATATATTCACATGATATATTGTTTCATGGATATGTGTTACCAATTTACCTCTTGATATTTTGAAATGATTTCCAGATTTATCGCTTCAACTTTTCATATTTATGGTTTATGAATATGAAAGGATTTTATGAAAACCAAAAGGAAAATTATTTTTAAAGGGTATGGATTTAGAAAAATTACATGTAATTTTTTTTTACTTTAATAGATGAAATTACAACATTCTTGATATCAACGAATTTATAGAAATAGTGGTGGTATACTTCTGGGCTTCGGTTCATGCCCTTCATATGCCTTTGGGTGTTTTTATATGTTTTATTTCAGGATTTTGGTATAGTGAAGAGCATCGTGTATCATGTTGGATTATCATTTTTTTTGTATTGGTAGGGAGGTGACTATTGGTCAAGCATTGATTTGATATACTTTCTAGTTTATCCTATATTGTCTTAGATTGTATGTATTTATAAGGCCCCATCCTTAAACATTACATAATCTTGAGATAATTCAATAATTTGACTATAATTCACATCGAGGATCTTTTCAGGTTCAGGGCATTATAGAAGTAGTTCAAAACTGATACATAACTACTTTAATATTACAAGTAAACACTACAACACAATATCCATTTTTTTTATAAAACAAAAAATATATAAAAAGAAACATGACATCATTTCATTATTTAGGAGCATGAATTTTCCTGGATCCCAACTTTTACTATATTCTTACTTATGTCCTTTCAAAAACATTTCAAAACATAGGATGAGCATAAAAATATCAGTAATGGATACATAATGAATGAAAACTGCAAAAAAAAATTAAACCATGAAAAATTTATCAAAAATTAATAATTTCACATTTAATAAGTAGGAAAAACACTTCACTAAATATAAGCTTATTGCTTACCCATTTTGTAAAAACAATATTACAAAAAAGCCCATAGAAAGAAACATATAATATATAAAGGTGACTTAGGACATAAACATGTGTAAATGGAATAACCATATAGTTCAATTCCATACATATCACTAAATGCAATATCCATACGTCTAACATTTATACCCAATGCGTTAAATATCATAACATAACCACTCATCCGTGGTTAATCACAAAAAGACCCATCTTTAGTTTATCACGTAACCACCCGTCATTGGATTATCATGTAACCATCCATAAAATATTTAGGAACCATTATAAAAACATAACACATTAATCAAAAATATTGTCAAATTAAAATGTCTACACTTTAACCACAATATATAATTTTATGATATAGAAATATTAAAACCCTTTCAAAAACCATTTAAACCATTTAATATATATAATTTTGAATCAAAGTGACCCATAAGACTTTAAAACATATGAAATAAAATATCTATTTAAAGAATTCATTTCCATCTAAATAAATTCTTAAAACCCATTTTGAAAATATGGACATAAAATTTATGTTTTTAAATGAAAAAATCATTAAAACTTTTAAAATGGTGTTTTAGTTAAAAATCCCCTTTACAAAATGAGAAAAACGTGAATAAAAATCATTAAAGAATAAAATAAAATAGAACTCTAAATATCTTGAGAATATACAAATTCGTGATACAAAGAGTCAAAAGGGTTGTATATACACATTATAGGATAATAATTGTGTATAACAAAAAGATATGTCTAAATGAAAAGAGATTGAGACGAAATCCATTACCTTGAGTCTAATTCATCATGTATGTTCCTTATTCTTTCTAAATAATAAACATAAGTTTTTTTATACTTTCTTAACAAAAATTTTAATATTTATTATTCATTTTGTATCACTTATTACCATGTTGTAAAAATTACATGATTATTTAATTTAATATCGTTCATTTAGTCTATATTCAGTACTTGAGTAAAAAATGAACTTGTCTTGATATGAATTGTATATGTAAAAAAAATTAAATAATCTCCATAATGATATTCATTATTTAAATATCATATATATCCAGTATATATGTACTTATAATAGTCTATATCATTTGAGTATAAGAAATTAAATGCACCATTCATGGAGACAGTAGGTCGAACGTACGTATGAACGCCCCTTTAATTTTTTTCACACTAAAGAAATAATATTCAATTTATATAAATGTATATAATAATATGAGAATTTTATTTATGTAATCTATGTATAATAGTATTTATAAAAACAACCTTTATACATTCCATTTATAACATAAATGAGTCATATCATTTTTAGGGGGCAGTAGTCCACACTTTCGCAAATGAAATTATCTAATTTACACATCATTGAAAGAATAATGGTATGTGGAAACTAAAAATGACATTAGAATAGGGAAAATATAAATATAATATATATAATATATAATTATAGTTTCATCATAATGTCTACCATGAGATTTGGTAGGTTAAAATTAAACAATCGTTGTTTCGTGAGGTAGTAGTTCATCTTGCACAGAAACACTATGTTTGTATCCATTATATGAAGGTGTGTGTAAGTGTAGTTAATTTACATCCCATAATGACATCATAGTATATATAGGATATTTTTTTGTTATCTAATATAATAACAATAAGATCATAGAAAGTATAAAAGAAAATAAAGGAAATGAACCTACGATAAGACGTTACCTCTAAATTGGGTAAGTTTTTTTGATTTGGGCCAAAAGGCTTTCTTGAATTGCATTATGGACAATTTAAGGATTATCAGATGAAGTTAAGGATGTTGGGAGATTATTTGAGAATACTTTGGACAATAAAAGGGTCTTGAGCGGTGTGAGTAAGTGGGTAGAGGTGGTGAACTTTTATAAGAGGGAGGTGGGGCACTTTAGGAAGGTCCTGAAATATTAATTTATTATCAATTAATTTTAGATTTAAAATAGTCAAAAACTCATTTAATTTGAATATAATATGATCGTGGTTTTAAAAACCATCATCTAATAATTTTAAGAGAAGTTTGGATTATTTGGGTATGGTTATCTTTTTTGGTTTAATCCTTATATAACTGTTTTTAATGTTACGGTGATATCATGTTATTGACACATTATGGGTTAATGTAATCATCATGTCATAAAAAAGGACCCATGAGAAGTTATTTATGAAATATATAGACTTTTACTAACCATTTTTCTGAATATTAGATTTTTAGGAATTTAATATCATTTAATACATTATTTTATGTTTTATGTTATGAAGTATGCCAATTTTGGACTCTAATCATACATGAATTTCTTAAGAATTCATAAACCGATTCCTTCTAAAAAAAGTCATTAAATAAAATTTAATATGACAATACTATCTATTAAATTCGTGTATTACATAAAAATAATTTACTTACATTTATTTTAATATTTATAATATCATTTATTTGAATTCTTTTTTAAAAATCTATCACTGCGTCATTATCGTTTCATAATAAAATTTATTTATTTAATTTCTAAAAATTATAAATTAAATATCATTATTTAGTAAATAGTTATAGATTTCAAATGACTATTTATTTTTGAATCAATCAGTAATATAAACCCATATTAAAACTGTTATACTAAAAGAGACATGTTTATGTTATATTTCTCTTTACATTATATAAATTCTTATAAAATGTCATTTTCAGCCCCAAGTGGCTCCATGGGGTCCCAAAATCGACCGAAGGATGTAAATTTTTATAAATATCTCATCCAATAGGATTAAGATATTTGTTAGGGTAGTTAAATGTAATTATAATATTATTTTTTACCATTATTTACCTGATTTACCCGATAACCATGGTAAATAAAATAATTACTGAAGTTACTATTCATAATGTCCTAAAATAAAAGGTTCCTATTCACACAATTTGTATATTATGATTCTAAATATGGAATCTCTTTTTACTAATTCAAAAAAATGAATTTCCAGAAAATTAATTTGAAATTAAATCTCATTGTCAAAAAAATGGGGCTTTTGAGGAAGTAAAATCTATCAAAAGATTGACATTTTTTTATCCAATTTAATATTGAAATGACTTACAATGAAAAACATTGGAATTAATGATAAAAACATAATCCAATTACAAGTTAAACCTAATTAAAATTACAATCTAACTGTTTAAATAAATTAGATGAAAACCCAGTTTTGAATTAAAATATAGAATTTTTTTCTATTAATTAAAATTTAAACTTTATCAGAAAATTTCAAAAAAATAACCAAATTACATTTCGATACCCAGATTATATAAAAGAAGTTTATCTTTTCAAATATAACATGTAAAAGTTTTAAAATATATATTTAAAAAGGTTTATTCATCAAAAGGCGGTGAAACTACATTTTTAGAAAAAATATATCTTTTATTCGAAAATTTGAATTTGTTATTATATAATATATTAATAAAATAGAAGATGAATTTAAAACATTACATTGAATATATATAACATATTTTTTATTACCTAAAATTTAGTAACAATTAATATGATTTTATAAACTTAATTATTCTCTTTTAAGTAGGTTTTTATAAAAACTCATCCTTTAAATTCAATTATTTTGTATTTCCATTTCTAAAAAAATTGGTAACCAATTAATAATTATTTAAACATGTGTAAACTGTATTTCAAGATTTAGTTGGTACTATTAATTATGGTCATTTCAATGTATTGGCATTATCTACCATTTAAAATAATAATATTATCAAGGTATTATTTTTCGTTACAACTCAAAGTCGTGTGAAACGTAAGATTTTAGTGAAACCTGTTGTAGTGTGTCAAGTACGTTATTGAAAAAAGAACCCCCTTTAATGTATAATTAACATCCTATTCATAAATATTTATAGAAATGAAAAGTTATTATTCTATAAATACTTAGGTTGTTACACAATTTATGGTATCCCCTATATTTCCTTTTTGTAATCCTGTTGAATGGCTCGTTTTTCATATTCAATACTGGTTTCTATTATCCTATTTTACCAATTCACCTGAAGGGATAGTTTGGGTGTCTTATCTAGTTGAAACGGGTGGTTTCATTATGATTTGTTATAAAATTGATTCTCATCATGTTGTGTGTTTACACTGCCTGGGTTTTTTTCACTTTATTAAGAAGACAAGAGTTAAGATTGTCAGAATTCAGATAGTAGGTATAGAAAATGGGCTTGTCCATTTCACATTAAGAACTGAAACCAAGTTACCATGGGTGTTCAGGGGCATTTTCCAGTTTTGAGACTTGGATTTTTAGGTCATTTTAATGAGATTTAGGGGAAGTTTATTTAAATTTACCTGTTTATATTTAATTATGGTCTTTCATGGTTATGTAAAATTATTAGTTTTTAATGTTTTTATCAATACCTAATGTTGGTCCTATGATTTTGGAATTTTCTCCTAACGGATTGGTTTTTTTCTTTTATTAGATAACACCACTGAGGATAGATCATCCAAATCCAAGATTGGAATCTATGAGAGAGATTTCATAGGAGAACACTCTAGTATACCCAACTTTAGTATAATTTGTTACTTACACTCTTCAAGATCTGGGTCAAGTGGGTGTCAAGAACCGAAGACATGAGGTGGACCAGGGATCAAAATTTACTATGAATCAACAACCCATATTCTTTGGTGATAAAGGACCCCATAAATCCATGAGTGTATTGATAATATAAAAAATAACTTCAACTTTTTAAAAATCCTGAAGAATATCAATTGTGGTTTTTCACCTATATTCTCAAGGGATCGAGAAGGAGATGGTGGGACACTATTGTGAAAGGTATGTTGAACAAGGATCATACTTTGGATTCCATAAAGAATATATTTATCTATCAATTTTTCCTAATCCATTTTCTGTTGAAGAGAGCCATGATTTTTGGACCTTATAGTAAAGGGGAATACCATAATGAAGTATTCTACCCATTTTCTTGATTTGGTTCATCTCGAACTAAAGAATGTCATTAATTACTACATGATGGCTCAAATGATTTATTTTTGATTGAAGCCTGATATATAGTCAATATTGATACACATTTTCCTTCTAATATATATAGAAGTGGTTGAAATTGAATATTTTGACGAGGTAGACATATTTGGGAAGACAGGTTTGAGTGCATCTTCTGTTCATAAAATTAATCGTAAGAGTGGTCTGGTTTATTTATAAATAGTTTTGTGGAGCTTCTACAAGGTATTAGAATGTTTTCTACTATGAGTTTCAAAGGTGTGGTCATACCAGACCAAACATTACCAAGGCTCGTAAAACATATCATCTTTGTAGATTATCTAGCCATCTATAGTGTTTTGTGAAAACCTATCTCTGATCAGTAGGGAAGGTTACACTCTCGCCAAGAGTTCATAGGTTCATGCATATTCTTCCAAGAATTTTGGTTCTATTCTTCATGCTAAAGGATATATTCATGTTTTTATGACAATATTTCATTATTTAGTGGAGTATTCACTAGAGGATTCTGATGTAGGGCTATCTACTATTAGAGGAACGATGTTTCTCTCATCTTCTATGGTTCTATATTTATTTGAAATAGGTTCTAATCAATATTTTATTTTGTAAAATTTATTGGAAATGATGGGTTTTTGTTCCAAATATATTCCATTCTCATTGTATATTTTCATTCTTCTGTGAAAGTGGTCTAAATAGGGTTTCAGATAACCATTTATTGGGTGATGATAACTGATTTAGAGGTGGAGTGTGACTTTTTAGTTCTTGATCATGATATCATTGACTTGATTATCTGCATGGATTGGTTGATCGGTTTTTAGAACTAGATAGACTGGTATCATCATCTAGTTTAATTATTATCTATCGATGGGGTCAATCAAGCTTTTCAGGGAGAGTGGTATCTAGATCTAGAAGGGAAGGGCATATTATTCCTTATGTTGGGGTAATATTATGATAGTTGTCAAAGATTTTTCTTGATTTAGTTGACCCTTTTGTGGTTGGTTGACTTCATGATGATTAGTTTGTATTCCCAAAGGTTATTCTATATCATTTTTTTAGTTTACCAATATATAGAGAAGTCAATATTACTACAAACCTACTCCCTAGTATGATGCCCATTAATATTCCATCTTACCATATGGAACCTACTGAGTTGGTAGAACGTAAGGTCCATCTAGGGGGGCTAGAGGATAAATAATTTACCTTTTCTAGCATGCAATTATGGGCTTCACCAACTCTTTTTCATAAGATATCATATGGTAGCTTCATACATTGTATTAGTTATCAGTTGTTTAATAGGGTGACCATTAAGAAAAAATATCATTTCCCAAGGATCGATGATTTCTTTGGTCAACATAGAGTGGTTACATGGTTTTATAAGATTGATATATAATTAGGGTATCACCCGTTTAGGGTATTAGAAAAAGATATATATAATATAGTGTTTAAGAGTCAATATATGAATTTCAAATTTCTATTTGTGCCTTTAGTTCTCCCTATTTATATTGTGGTGTTTATGGATTTGATGAACCAAATATTTTATCGATTCATGGACTCTTTTTTTTCATGGAAGGTATTTTTGTGTACTATAAGTCATAGGAGAAAAATATGGATCATTTTGATATCATTCTTTGAACCATAAAAGAATATAATCTATAAGTTCTTCTTTTCTTATGTGCTTTTTGGATCTGGGAAGTGATGTTTTTGGGGAATGTGACATCTCGGTGGGGTGTTTTAGTTGATCCTGACAAGTTATAAGAATTTATGTCCAAAGGGAATCTCATATATACGTTTGAGATCTGAATCTTCTGGGGTTTTACTGGATAATATATACGATTTGTTCTAGACTTCTCCAAGATATCATCAATGATGACATCTTTAACTGGTAAGGGTGTAATGTTTTAATGGAATGAAATGTATCAAAGTTATGTTGTGGAGATGAAGGTGAGTTTAACTACATAACAAATTTTGATTCATTCATAACTGGGATCAGGTTATTATGTTTTCTAGTATTTTTATGGTATAGGTTTGGGATGTGTCTTTATGTAGGGAAATATATTTGGGATTATTTTTATCTCTAGTTACGCCATCAGGAGATGAAATACCTTATTGATGATATTTTGATGGAAAATAGTTATACATGAACTCAAAACATGTTGTCATTATCTCTTTGGGTATCAGTGGTCTCTAGTGTGTTTATTTGCGAAGATGGTATTGCAAGTAGGAAATGTTGCTAGACATGTGTTCTTGGAATTGATGAAATATTAATCATCTTTTTATGAGTGATTTTTCTATGAGAATGTAAAATAAATTGATTTCCACAACTTTTGTGATTGTTTTTATGGAAGGGAGACATTAATTGTGTGGTCTAAGTCTCCCAATGGGTCTTTTTTCCTATATATAATATTTTTTCTATTTTCCTTTGGAGGTAGTTTTTAGATAGTAGACATTATTCTAATAATTCAAAATATAGATTAAATTTTTATAAATTCAATTCACATAAGTGGAAAAATTTAATTTAACATTAAACCCACAAAATGTGAAGAAAAATTGTTTTAAAAAAATGCCATGTAGTATAAAATGGTTTTTACAAAAATTTACAAATAAAATAAATTCCATAGATCATAATTAAGCTATGATCAATCAAAAGAACCTAATTATGATTTAAAACTAATAAAAAATATTATTTGACATTTTAAATACTTGAAAGAGAATATAGTTTCCAATAAAAATCAGTATTTCTCCAATATTCAATGAAAATATAATATTCTCATTAAATATCCAAAAACACATCCTAATATATTTTTACGTTTTAGAAATAAAAAATTATATCTTTTTTGTAAAATACCATTTCCTAAATCTTCATATGTTCATTATATTATCCACTCGCAAAAACCAATAAAAATAATTTTTGAAGTAAATGTATTTTTAAGAATAAAATGAATTTGCAAAAAATTGAGTGATTGATTACTAAGAATTTATCTATACATTTATATTTAGTATGAAAACTATATATATTACATAATGTATTTAACCCTATTTGTACAATCATATTTAATTGTTGTGATATAATATTCATATTTAAATAATAATATTTCATTGTTGTTTAGGCTCGGTGTAATGTGTCATATACTCTGTTAAACATGGTTTTATGTTTAAAAAATATCTAAATGTTATAAAAGTATCTATCCATCTATATTAAGAACCATTACTAAATAATGTATTTATAATTATCTATTTTTAAAATCCATCAAACTAACACCTTAGGAAATGGGATCCATCCTAGGGTAAATAGCATGTTGAGAAATAAGAATTTTTATCTACATAGACTATAAAAGTAATATTATTTAGTATTTTTGTGATAAATAAGTAATAATAATTTCACTAATATTTGGAAAATTTAATCAAAATAAAAAATCCATATCTATTATTCATAATCATAGATCCTCATAAAAGATAAATTTAAATGCTTCTCATTCTAGGTCTCCTATGGTATATTTATAACTAACTATAATGGAATTTGGGTTTTTTTGAAATAGAAATATTATAGAGGGTATCCCTATAATGAAATATAATATTAACATTGATAAATAATAAATGCAAACATGACCAAAAATATATTATTATTACTCTTAGAAACACTATTCCTCTATAATTCTCAACTAGAAGAGTGTTACGAAATATTCCCTCAAACTATGAATAGAAAATTAAATTTCTGGTTCCAGTATTCACCACCCTGATGTAATCAATGTATTTTATTACTTTTCACTTATAGATTTTGTACATATACATAATCTCTTTCAACTTTTCAAATGTTTCAAAATTGTTTCTCATAAGAAAAAAAACCATATCTACTAAAATCATTATTAATGGTTACAAATTTCGTATACCCACAACTTGCTTGAGTACTCATTGGTCCATGTACTTCACTATGTATTAGCTCTCATATTCAACTATCCCTCTCAAATTTTTCTATTAAAAGGTACTTGGTTATTTTTCCTAATAAATTTTTTTCATAATTTTAAAATTATTTATGAAAATGTGGGTTTACCAATATATTTTATAGATCATTCTGATGTGTTTCTCATTTATATATGTAATGTTATAATTCCCAAGATAAGTGGTGTTATAATCCACCATTAACTTATTATCTTTAATTTTATAATTGGTATTGCACGTTTCTATTATATATAAACAATTCTATATAATCAAAATTTTAATACATTTTGTTATTTATATAGAATAACTCATATTACTAATCATGGATTAAAATCCATTCTCATCAGAACTAGATATAGAAATCAAATTTATATTTATTACCATACTATAGTTATTGTTTTTTAATTATATAACTAACTCATAAAATAGAATTAGATCATAAGTGATAATTTCAAAATGATAATTCTTTATCTGTTACCTGTATACAGGGTTACTTCTTTTTTCATTAATTATTACTTCTTTCAAAGTCTATTTACTGAAGCATAAATGTGTTATGAACACACAGTATCCAATATCCAATAGTTGAAAATATAGGAATTTATTTCTATAACATTTGCACTCATTTTATTATATTATTTACCCTTGAAAACACATCTCAACCGTAAATAAAAATCAATTTAGTTATTTATTAACTATATTCAGGATCTCAAAATTAATTTATTAATGCATGCCATTATCTAAAAACAAACATATAATAGGGTTGGTATATCCATACATATAAAATTCATCCCATATGTTAGTAACATAAAACATTTTGCTGTAAAAGAATATAATTCTATGAAACCATTATTCCCAAATGAGAAATTATTGTGTTAAAATATCCAACGACACTATTCAAGAATAGAGCCTAGATACAAGTCTAGTGAGAAGTCTGACCATGTGTTAAACAATCCAATGATATAAAATCATCGAAGATATTAATTCGAATAAAACATTAACATCAAATATATACATAATATTCAATAATTATTATTAAATTTATGACTAAAATAACGAACGATGGTATTTGTTTAATGAAATAGAAATATTTTATGTCATACTTAATATTTAACTCTTTATATAAAGTACATAACATTTGTAAAATGTCGTTTATATAACCAAAAATAAATAACGTTTAATTAATAGTATAAATAATTTATATACATGAATGGTGATTTAATAAAAAAATGAAACATTCAAATATTTTTTTTGAGATATAAATATTTAAGAAAAGTAAATATTCTATAAAAACCTATTTTGATATGGTTTAAATTCCTGACCGACAACTACAACATATTCAAAATTCCCAATAAATTTTAAATAATTAATTACTTGAATTTTCAACCTTAATCCACTTTATAATTTGAAAACACATTCCATTTTTTCATTATTTATATACCATAAACTCTGACTACTCAAGTTTTACTATGTTGCTGTTTTTTCTGTATGGAAATATCATTTACTAAAACATGAGTGTTTCTTTAGAAAATGTAAACATTATAACATTAAAAAAATATAAATTATTTTATTATAATAAAAAAATGAATCTAAGAAACATTTTTTTTATGAAAATTTTCCATAAACTATGACATTTTTAAATAAACCATGTTTTTTATGAAAATAAATAAATTTAAAGTATGATGGGGTTTTATAACTTTAGTTTTAATTATAAAAAAATTAAAAGTTTTATTTTTTAAAATTATTATCTTGTTTAATCTTTATCAACAATGGATTTGAATCCCCTAAAGGGTTTTGGTATACTTTTATGTCCAATTGTGGTAAAAAAAATTCAAAATCCCATCCATAAGATTCATTGGTAATGAAGTCAACTGGATGAAATGAAAGTCATTACACAAATCATACCTCAATTTCCATGATAATTATTCACCAACAATGAGTTTAATCATGCTTTATTTGAATAAAAAAATATGTTACTACTTCCAAAGGTATCAATCGGATACTAGAATCAATGAACACTCCAGTAAGACCCCTTATACTTAAAAATAATTCAAGATCCTACACTACAATGGTTAGTGATAATAAGTTATTATTGGGTATTTATTCTTTGTGAATAATATACATTAAATCATAAATTCTTAAATTATATCCAATAACTCTATTATATAATACAATTTCACTAAATGAAAGAGTCTGTTAGAGTTTTACATTTCAAACATTCTTAAATAACCATAGTTCCTCATTCAATATTTTAGTTCTTACAGCATCAACCTCTTTAATTAAGTGACTTATAAACAATTCATTTATAATTAAATAAATCTTCATATCATAGTATGTTGTATCACAAAATTAATTATACATGATAATCATGTTATTATTGTTTTTCAAATGATATCCTATATCAGTCATTATATACAACATGATATGTTATTGAAAACTGTGAGAAGAAAACAAAATCCATGGATTTGTGACCATAAATAAATAATGGTATTTACTAAAGTATATATTTCAACATATATATAATAGTTATGTGTATTTATCTTCTCTTGATATAATTTATATTATATATATTATATTTACTTTTGAATTTTATTATTGAGATTTTTTGGAATTTATAATAATGTTTAGTAATAATATTGAGATCATAGTATTCCCAATGATTTAATTACAAACTTCACTATTTAATAACATTTAGAATATGAGAATGTATTTTTAAGGTCATGTGGAACTCTTAATTAGCTATAAGATCATGTATCCTGCTTATGACAGAAAAAATATGTTCAAGGATATGAAGAGATATTATAGAAATTTAGGGATAGTTAATATGTTTCATAAAATAAGAATCAATTGAAATATGTGATTGGAGTGAGTACTTATAGAGAAACAAATTCTGTTAAACTTATCCTAATTTTTTGGTATATTAAAGGTATTTTTTAAATCTCATAGTGTATGAGGATTTATTTTTTGAATTTAGGGTTTGAGGGGTTTATAATGATAGGCTTACAATGTGAACTTTAAAATTAATATTTTTTTCTTCAATAAATATTAATTCCTTGTTATTTGTAAATTATAGGTATGTCACATAGAGTTCATCTAGTAGTTTATAAATCCTCTACCATTAAAATAAAATTAATCACTAATTCTGGTATTTTCAATGACACTCTCTTAGATATGTTTTCTGTTTACTTACTTTTATTTTCCAATTTATTTTTTGTTCATTTTCATTTCTTTTTATTAGGAAAGTGTTCTCTACATGAATTTGTGTGTAAATTATAATAAATAGTGTAAATATATAGGATTATCCATTAAAATTTTCATTACTTTTTATCATCATTATGGATTATTTATACCTTCGTATATTGTTTGTTCATTTCCTATTGATTATATTAGTTATATTTGTTCCTTTTCGATGATTATTCATGGTTTATTTGAAATTTCTTTTTCATATATTCAAACCCATAATGAAAACTATGTTCCTTGGCTTCCATATGTGGTAAGTATTTTTGTATTTATATTAATAATCAATATTAGAGACTTTAATGATGTTATCATAAAATTTATGAATTTTAAGATGAAAATTTTGATGGCAATAATGATATTAATTTTTTGATGAAAAAGGTGCACATTTTTTATGGAAATATGTTATTTTTGCTGATTTAAATTTTCATAAAATTAAAGTTAATTATATAAATATTAATGAAAAAATTATTATATATTAAATAGATGTTCCATATGATGCGCTATAGAAATCCCACAAAATACTATTTTGGTCTTTATGTATTAAAGGATAGAATAGTTAATGTTAATAATTAAAAATCATTTCATTGTGAATTAAATTGGAACATATCTATTTTATTAATTGATTAGTTAGTAGGTTTTATTAAAAACATTGATTATATACTCTTAAAATACATCATGTAATATCAACTCATGTTCACATTAACAATATAAGTAAATTTTTACTTAACCTAGAAAAAAAATATTTTTAAAAAAGATAATGATCAATTCATAATATTTCTATTTCATTAAAACATTTTATATATTTTTATAAGAGATACCATTAATTATGGGAAGAAATATTTATCGTATAATAAGTTATGTTATCTTTGATATGTGAGAATTTTAAAAATAAAAAAAAATGTCAAGTACAAGGTGATGGAATCTATGTTAGGTCTCAAGATGAACAAAGAGCTAAGAGGAATGATATTAATCAAAATTAGTTATGATAGCCTAATTATAATAATATGATGATAAAATGTTATCATTGTAAACAAATAGGGAAAATTATTGGTAATTAGCTTAAAAGTCCATTAATAGTTCTATAGAGGGTTTAAGATAATCATTATTAGTTGAGATAAGCTATTATAATATAAAAAATGTTTAATATACCAGGTTATTTTATAAGATATGAGTGGGTTTTGGACCCTAGGTTCCATTTTAATGATTTTTTATAGAGAGAGTTTTTTTTCAGATTTATATGTAGCTGGGAATGGGGATGTGATATCAGGTATCAATAATAATTACATAATCATTAAAATAGGTTTTATTTTTCTTAAACATCATAAAAAAATCTTGTGGGTACCTAATCATAAAAGTAACTGAATATAATTAGTTATTATGGAATAAAAGTTGTATTTTATGTGCCTAATGCAGGTTATCTAAGTATTAATATTATTTCCTTTTAATTTTGAAATCATCTACCACTAATATATTGAATGTTTTTAATGGTAAAACCCATATTCATAAAATTGGAACTTCTTATAATATAGATAAAAACATAATTTCATATAGGATATAGTATTATTATATGTATATTCTAAAAGGTTCGGGGAACTAGTTAATTATTGGATGATAAAAGAAAATTTTATCAAACAATATTCCATTTTATAATTATTTTTTTGAGTTTCAATAGGGTATGATATATTTTGTCTAGGTTCAAATATAGTAATTATTCAGAGTATATACATTTAAATTTATAAATTATATTTAATGTAACACTTTGAAATGGTGGATATTAATTCCTTAATTTAATTGATGGATATACTAAGAAATTATGACTTTATATAATTAAAATTAAACATGAAACATCAATTATTTAAGGATTAGAAGTATATTATGGAAAATCAAATATGGAGAGATATTAGGAATCTTAGGATTTGTAAAAATTCAAAAAAAAAATCAATGTGATTTACTAAATTATTCATACTCATGTTATTATTAAGGCATATTCTCATTAGGGATACAACTCTATAGAACAAGTTAACTATGATAATAATCTAAGATATCTAATAGAGGTTCAAAAATATGTTTCCATCATAAAAAAAGTAAAAAAATATTTACATAAATATTAAAACTATGAAAAATATACCTTATTAATATATTTCTTCCATATTTATAATTTTTCAAAGACCCTCGCAGATATGTGGACTAGAAAACCCCCTTACCATAATTATTTGTGGGTGTTCGGTTGCACTACCAATAGAAATTACCAAAATAAATAATTTATAACAAAAAAATCTTCAATTTATATTCATATGTTAGCCCAATTATAATAATGGTTATAATATATAGAAAAATATATTAAATTTCAAAAGTATATAATTGAATAGAAAATTTTGTCTAACTATAGTGATCTTAATACAACACAACTTAATGGTGTTGAGGTTGAGATATAAGTAACCATGAAATCTAAAATTGAGTCTATTCATCCTATTTTTGGAAAAGATAGAGGATAAATTAAAATCAAATTATTCAAGTGGGGTTATTTATTAAAAACATACCATAGATATAGAGACCCTTACATCCCATACATTAACATTTCATTATTTATTCATAATACTTAATACTTTGAACACAAAGATACCCAAATACTGTATTAGATTAGTGCCTTTGGAAATACGGAAACAAAAAAAATAGTACATAAGTGAGATACATTATCTCACTCTATATTATTAATTACAATGACCCTTCTCAGAAACATCATACATAATACATATCTTCATAACCTAGGGAAAGGAAACATAAATAGGGGTGTGCTTTTATGATCAGAATGGGTATGAAAGTACATATGTTATCATAACATGAGAAGAATGGTATGATAACAAGATATGAAAATAGATGAACATACCCTGCATATCAATGATCATAAAAATGATTCGTGGAATAAATATTGTAAATTGATAAGATATGAATCATAAGGGAATAAAGAACATAAGACATGAAAGAAAAACATAAGAATAATACATGGAATCTTTGGAAGACACATAAACATATAATTACAGTCCCTATAAGTAATGGCGCTTTTCGAAAAAATAAAATGGAAATTCATGGGGAATACACCTACTAGGAAGGACATATAACTATCCCCAGTTATTGTCCTTTCCTTATAAGGGGTTGATTTTTTTCAACTTACCATAGTGGATCGGGTTTCCCAATCTTCTATAGAGGATCAATCCTATTAACTTGATTCCCATCACGATATCATGAGATATAAATATTTACCCAATTAATAGATGGTAGATATAGGTCCCACCTATCACAAAATAAAAATAATACATATTTATTCTATAATATCATAAATCATTTATCATATCATAACACAAGGAATTAAATGGGTTTTTTATCATCATTCAATCAAAATATAACCCAAAAAAGAAATGGGTTTCATAATTACCATTTCATAACAATGATAAACAATTTGTAGAAATAATAAGAATGGTAGCAACGAAATTAGACCCCAAGTAAAACATATGTGACATCAAATAACTAAATCTAAGAAGGAATATAATTTTGAGAGATCACTGGAAAACAATTCTTGAAGAAGATATCCTTTCTATTTAGAAAAAAATTATAAAATACAGAACATTTTTAAACAAGAGAATTTTATTTCAAAATAACATTTTCATATTTTAAAGGAATATTCAATGAATAAATAAATAAATCGAAAATAATTTTTTTTTCAAGTTATATAAGTTAAAAAAACATTTAAATTATACTTTTTCTGGAAAATTTACAATATTCACCATTTCCTAAAAGACTAAAGGATTTCCCTAAAACAATGTTGTAAAAGGTAAAAAGTGGGTAAAAATGAATTTAGAATTCCATAGTAAAATAGTAAAAAAACATGAAATTTTTTTAGAAAACAAGGAAATGTAAGATAAATATTCTCCAAGAGAGTATGAAAATGAATTAATCCCAAATATTGATAACGATATGAAATAAATAATCATCACCCTATAATAAGTAGAATAATATTCAAAATGAAATAAATAAAATTATTTAGATATAAATTTACCATAATATTCTAGATAAGATTTATAAAATACATTCATGGGATGTATATACGCCGGGTAGAAGAAACAAGCATTGTATGAGGCATGCATCCAATAGAAATAAATGTGTGAAATAAATCCCAAACCTTATGTCTTGACAAACTTAATATTCATATAATCCTCCTATATAATTTATATATGTTTATTATAAATCTAGTAATTAAATTTATTCAATGGAATCATACTATATTTGACTTACTTATGAACATCTATTAGTCGTTTATTAACCATTAATGTTATATTTCTTGTAATATCTACTTTTTTGACTTATTATTTTGGGATATTAGTACATAGATCATGATTTACTCATATAAAGAATGTAAAACATGATATTAATATCATATATATTCATTATATAAGTATTTGTGAAAATTTTTAAATAATAGTAATATAAAATGGAATACACCATTCATAGAGACAGTGGGTCATACTTATGGATGTACGTTTTTCTATTTAATTTTCATTTTTAAAGAATAAAATGAACTCACATATATTTATATATATATAAAAATTTAATATTAAGTGTTCAGGGGTAGAATAATGAAAATTAAACAAAATATCTTGTTAAAGAATACTTCTTCTTCTTTAGGTAACTTGTCATAGTTTTCAACAAAGGGACTCTATGGTTAGAATTATTTCTAAAGGAAAGATTATATGATTAAGGAATGGTAGTTGGGGGATATGTGGATAGTTTTTTAAAGAACAAAATATGTTTTGAGTTGTAGAGAAAAGATAAGTAGATGTTCCCTTTCATAAGATAGGCAAGGGGGCTTTTGGAATTTCTTCAAAATATTAATTCATAATAATTATATATCAACATAAATACCTATAAAATGACATTTATTTAAATTTAATATAATATTGAGTTTTAATTGAATCAAAAAAAATATATTTTATGCATGTATTGGTATTATTTTAAACCTTATTTATTTAATCCTTAGTTGTCCTATTTTAATTTTAAATAGGATAACAAATACATCAATATTAAAAGGATGTAATATTTACTTATGTGATGTTAATTAATTAATAAATGAATAATTTATCAAATATTAGACCATATTAAAAAATATTTATTTTTGAATATATTTTATGATTTTTAAATAATTTAATAAAATATTATTTTTCAATAATATCATAATTGACAATTTTATAAATTTTCTTTACATTGACTTTAAAAACATAAATAAGGAAATATAACTTCAAAAATATTAATTTAATTCACACTTGAATTGTATCATTATCCTATAAAATTCGCGGATCAGATTAATTATGTAAAATTTTATTTCTTCTAACATTTATAATAACATTTAATTGATTGTTTCAATAATTGAATAATTAGTGCAACATTATTTTGTAATTATTTATTATAATTATTTCATTAATAAAAATTAAAAATAAAATGAAATGATATAGAAAAACATTTTATCTTTCATATTAATATAAATAGTAGTTCATATATTCTGTATATCTCTATATTAATGTCATGACTTGTCCCATGGGGCCCGGACGTGAATACCCCAAGCCCAACTTCCATAGGCCAGGGGTTGGTGACTACCACTTGAAGGCTTTTCCCAAATAGGGAAGGCATTTCCTTAGAGATCTATACACACTCAAAAGTAAAAATGAAGAAAACAACAAACAAACATATGGTATAACCACGAGAGAAATGATGAACCACCAGTACTACTAAAAACTGAAAATAGTGGGACAGAATACAAGCCCTCAAAACTAAAAATAATATAAACAGTTGTTGCATCTGCCATTGAGCTCTACCTAGAGGGTAGTAGCTATAAGTTAGATGTTAAAGAAGAGGATCTCAACTTCTCTCATCGCACAAATATCGACCAAGTCACGAACCTCTAAAGTATACCTTGGAGCATCAGTAGTCTGTAGCAGACACACATGTGTGGGTGGAGCTTGTGCAGGGGTGAGTATAAAAATTCCCAGTAGGGGACCCCAAGACCCTTGAAAGTCTCTCAGTAATCCACAAAGGTAAACATCACAAGAAATAACACAATAGTAATATCACAAGCATGATCTAAATCATGATGCACAATGCAAAAGAGACACCTATATCTAACGGTATAACATCATGGTTACTAGGATACTGATAACTAGTTGTAAATCTAGATCATACTATTTGTAGTAACTCTACTGCTGACCCTTATAGGTCAGTGTATGTTGGCCCGTATTAGTCCCTTGATGCTAACCCGTATTGGTCGCTGGTGCGGACCCTTATTGGTTGTTGGTGCTTACCCATATTGGTCGTTGGTTCTAAACTATGTTGGTCGCTGGTACATAGGTACAGATGATAAGTTGTACAGCTAGATCATGCCACTTTGTAGTTTCTAATACAGATCTGTTTTGGTCGCTCTTCTTCATCATGTCACATCCAGCCATTGAATTACCACACGAAGCACACATAATCTCTTGAAGATTCTCCTCCTCAATACATCAGTCATATTTAAACTGGTACGAAGTCCCAAAAAAATACACAAGGGACCGCCTTGTCATAGGGGTCTTAATGTGATAGACGGCGCATCGATCTGACACCTGGTCTGTGAGATAAAGGAACTTTTGTAAAAATAGGACAGTTGGATTCACGTTTGATCCAACCCAGGTCACACATCAAACTCCATAAAAACTCACTTAGAGTATCTCCATAGGACAGTCATTTCACAAGGGTCTTTATACCACAAACGACACGTCGATCGAACACCCTATCTGTTAGTTACACCCCTTTTTGTGAAACGGGGGTGATCGCACCTCCGTCCTACCCCACTCAGTCAGGCCCACCAAAATATAAAAAAGGGACTGCTTCCCAAAAGGGGTCCCAATACCTCTGATGGTGTGCCAAACAGACGCTCGGTTCATCAGTTACAAGGGTTCCATTTTTCGAGGGCAGGTTGGGTCTGAGCCCGGTCCGACTTCGTCAGGTCGGCCCAACGCAATGGGTCCCAGGACCTACCTGACCCTGCCTGGGTCCGGCCTGTCAAAGTTCATCCTAGTTCACTGGGTCCAGCCCGTTGTGGCGGCCCGACAGGTTCACAAGACCGGGTCGTGGTTGTCCCAGCCTGCCGGGTGGGGTTCGGCCTACCCGCGCTTGCTCGCTGGGCTGGTCTGGCCCATTCGGCTAGCCTGCATATGACCCAGTCTGCCTGAAAGAGTAAAATTGTCTTTAGCTGGCCACGTGGATATGGGTACTTTTCATCCAACCGGTGGGGCGACACCACACAGCTTGCAGCGGTCGTCCAGGCGGCCGACCAGTCTTTAGCAGATACAACACGACACGAGACCCCCCCCCCTTCTGTCGTGGTTTCTGTCGACGACAGTGCATGCAGGTGCCTCCATTCTCCTGCGTGGCCGGCTGGGGTCGGTCGACTCTGGCTACCATAGAGAAAAACGGTACGCCACCTCGCCACCACCCACGACAAATTTCCACGGGCCTCCTCTGGCCACCGCCGGCATGGTGCGTCGGCGGTTCATTCCACGGGCCATTGGATGTGCTTTGGTTGTCCGTTCATGGTGTCGTCTGTTCCTACAAGCCTCCCAAGCTATCGTTGTCATATAAATATCCTTTGTCTCAAATTTCCATCAAAAAATAAGGAAAGTCTTCCCCGAAGAACTCAACATGAATGAGCTTCCAGAGGGTATGGGCCTTGTTCATTCGGCTCATGCTCTCCATGTTAACATGATAACAATTGGGAGAAAATTCATCTAACATTAAAGATTAAATAAACCCATTTTAACACTGTTAAACCAAAACCAAACATAAACCCCCTACCTCGATGAGACATCCACTGGCGACGATCGATGAAACCTACTTCATCGTTTTCGTCAATTAGTGATTTAGTGGTGCTCGTCATCACTCATTGAATCTGGTCTCATCCTCCAGGTGTATGTTTCTGCAGAACTCCTCCAGAGTTTCCTCGCTTGAAAAAGTCGTTCCAAAACTCCACCCTGAGCTCTATTTAAATAAGAAGGGGGAAAGGTGAGTAATGCATTCAATAATTAATGAGGTTAGTTAAATAAATTAATGAACTTCTTTTAATTCACAATGGTGGAGTTTTTCAATTGATAAGACAAGCCATTAAATAGATGGACAAGTCACTGGTCCTTCCACTGCCGCACATACATTGGAGAAAAAAAATAAAAAAAATGACATGTTATTTTATTATTTGTTAAAAATTCAAAAAATTATCTTTTTATCCAGACCAATTTTGGTTGATGTAAAGATACCCTAATGTGAATCATGGTTCTGTAGATTCAACGGTGCTCTCAGATTTCAATTTCGGGCATCAGTTCAAAATGTAGATAACGTCGCCCGTTCTTTTACTGAACGTACCTAAAAAAAGTTCATAAATTTATTCTAGGCACACCGGGCCTTGAAATCAAGTGCCGTAAATTTTCATAAACACTTAATAATCCCAAATAATTAAAAAAATGGAATTTTTTGAATCATTATAATTAATGATATAATATTTATTAAAAGTAAGAGTGTGATGTTTTTTCAAACTCTTTGATTTTAATAATTTCTAAATCATTTATATGGACAATTTTCTATTAAATTATTCAATTTCTAATCCATAGGTTATATGGGTCGAATAAAATTCATCAAATTACATATTTTTCAATTATTCAGATAGTTTTAAAATATTTATAATATCATTTTACACTAATTTACTTGATTTAAAATTAATAGTGAGAATAAAAATTAATAAAGTAACTATTCATATTTTCTAAAAAATAAAAGGGAACTAATTAACACATTGGTAACATCAGATTCCATATATGGAATCCATTTTTCAAAATATAGAACATTAAATTAGCTAAAATTAAATTCAAATTAATCCCATTTATGGAAGGAGAAACTAGGTTTTTAAAGTGAAAACGTCCAAAAAATTGAGTTGTTTTCATATCTAAATTCAATTTGATATTGATTCAAATGACCTAAATTTTATTAAATTATACAATAATGATATAATTATAAATTAAACACAATGAAATCTATAATTTTACAATATAAATTATTTCTATAAAAAAATTTAATTAAAATCCAGTATTTTCACTAGTCATCACAACAAGAAAGTTATCAATAAAATTCCAAAAAAATCCATTAAATTACATTTTGATATCAAAAATTCATAGAATAAATTTATTTTTCAAAATATAATTTATAAAAGTGTCAAAATATGGACTTAAGACTAGGGCATCATCAAAAGGCTACAAAACAACCTTTTAGAGAAAAAATACATATTTTTTATGTAAAATTTGATTTTTTTTCTTATATCCTATCTATTAAACATAGAAGATAAATGTTAAAAATTTAATTTAATATTTGTTTCATAAATGTAATCCAACATGAGTAATTGTTTTAATTTATTTGTGTAAAACACACTTATGTGAATTTAAATAGTTTTTTATAAAAATATTTCCTTTTAATATTAAAAGGGTTTTACATGTATAAACCATAATTCTATAATTTAGTTAATCATGTTCATACCTACCATTCAAAAATCTATGATTTAATTTTATTGACTAAATAATTCCAAAAAAATCATAGAATTTTTTTTTCATTAACGCAAGATTAGTTGATGTTGCAGGTAGTTTAATCTTATCTTGGTGGGTTTTATAACAAAAACATAACATTGTTTGGTTTTAAATGCAAGTCATCAATGAAAATTAATATATTTGAACAAAAAAGTCCATAAAAACATAGGGTGTCTCATTTTACCCCCATTAAAATAAATTTCTCCCTCCCAATTCATCATTTCGATACAAAATATGGGGACACTTCTGCCTCATCATATCCTCATGCTCCCATGTAGTTTACTCAAACTGGTGGTTTCTCTACAAAACATTTATAAGGTGAGTTTCCTTATATTGTAGAACATTCTATATATTTTCTATAATTTCACATGGTTGTTACTCATAATAAATTTCATACTCCAATGGTACAACCTATGAGTTTAGGACATGTGAAGGGTTGGGTATGTACTTCCTCATGAGAGATAAATGGATCACATCATCAACATGAGAGATATTTGGAGGATGATCAAATAGATAGGCTACCATCCCATTATGATTAATAATATCAAATGTACTGATATACCTATGGCTTTGTTTCCATTTCTTCTAGAACCACATAACCTTCTTCAATAGTGAAATTAATAGAAACACGTTCTATACGACTTCAAATTCTAAATAATTAAATCAGTTATCAACATAACATTTCTACTGACAATATTCTACGTTGATGTGATGTTGAATGGTTATAACCTTTTTATCCATCTCTTTAGTTATCTCATGGCTCAGTAGATTTCTTTCTCCAACATTATCCCAACACGTAGTTGTGCGACATTTCATCCCATGGAGGAATTTATAAGGTATTATGAATGCTTGAGTGATTGTTATTGTTGTTAGAAAACTCAACTAGAAGGTAGTGTAGATCCCAACCACATTTTATATCCAAATAACAAGATCTCAATATATCCTCTAGGGTTCGAATTTTTCTTTTAGACTAATAATTCATCTGAGGATGATAAACAGGGATGAAACTAAATTCTGTATCATGTTCATGTGGAATACATTGCAAAATTTAGATGTAAACCTTGGGTATTGATCAGATAAGATATAATTTGGTACTACATGAAACCTATACACTTCATTTAGGTTTATCCTAGAATGTTTATCCTAATAAAATCTTCTCTGTTATAAATAAAGTGTGCTGACTTAGTAAGGTGATCGACTACCACCCATATATCATAAAATCCTTTAGAGGTTTTGGGTAGTCCGATGAAAAAAACCAAAGTGATGTTATTCTATTTCTATTCTGGTATGGTTAATGGATGGAACACCTACTTAGATTTTTTTCATCCTTAAAATATTGGATTTCAATGCATTAATATATAAACTAGGTGATATCTCTATTCCTTCCATCCCACTAGAAGTATTCATTAAAATATCTATATATCATTGCACTTCCAAGATGGATAGGGATTGAAGAACATTCTGATTCCTCTAATATAACATTTTCTAAATCCTTTAAGGATGGAACAAATACATGGTTCCTAAGCATTATCATTCTAACCTAATAAAGGTTAGATTTAAGATCAATTCTATCCTTATTTTTCATCTCTACATCTTCCTTTTATTCCTCTGTAATCTTCAATGGGATGGAGAGTTGAAAATTCAATAAAACAATATATTATTTATCCCCTTCCTTCACGATTTCCAGATCCATCATTTCAAAATCAAAAAATATTATATATTTTGCAATCCTCATCATGAATACACTAGCATGATCATTTATACTCCAAGCATCATCCACAATGCCCTCTTTCTTATGGAGGTAATGTATTTAGCAATCATAATCTTTTATCATCCCAATACATGTCTTCTAGTGTTTGTTCACCTCCATCTTTTTAATACATATTTCATACTATTATGGTTGGTATATATATCACACATTTCTACATATATATAATTTTTCTATATCATTAATGGAAAACATACCACGTGTTACTCCAAATCATGAGTGTGGTAATTTTTCTCATGAGTCTTCAACTATCATGAGTCATATGTTATAACCATTTTATTATTCATAAGGAAACATATCGATCCCTTTTAATATGTGTCACTCTAGATTACAAACCTATCTCAATTATAGGGTTATTTTGGCATAATTTCACAAACCAATCATCATATCAATTCCTTGAAATTTTCCCAACATTCATCTGTCGAGAAGAACTTAGAACCCTTTAATGTTAACTTTTTCAAAGGATTAGATATTTGTGAGAAATTATCTAGAATCCATCAATAATATCTAACTAAACCAAGAATATTTTCGATCTTTTTCACTATGTTTGGTCTAGGCCAGTATTCAACAGTCTCCAACATTGATGGATCTACTCATATACCTTCTCTAGATATTTAGTAACCCAGAAATGAAACATTTTGTATCCAAGATTCACAATTTCTAGATTTTTCATACTGTTTCTCTTTCTTTAGGGTCTTTAGAATAGTTATCAAGTGGTCTCCAATCTCTTACTTTCTCTTGGAATAAATAATAATATCAACTATAAATATAACCAAAATCTAATCGAGGCAATTTCTAGAGACTACATTCATAAAATACCTGAATATAGAAGGGGAATTCGTAATACCTAATGGCATAACTATATATTCATAGTGCCCATACCATATATTGAATGATGCATTTGGTATATCCTCTATCATAAACCCCAAGTGATGATATGAAGAATGATGATCAATCTTTGAAAAGTATTGATATTTTTGTGGTTGATCAAACAAATCATCAATATGTGGAAGAGGATACTTTTTCTTGATTGTGATATTTACAACCCCCAATACTCAACGCAGAGGCACATTGATGGATATTTATTTTTCAACAAATTAACTGGTGCACCACAAGGTGAGACAATTGGATAAATGAATCCATTATCATGATTTTCTTAAATTACTTCTTCAATTCTTGCCACTCAATTATGTCAATTTTATGGGTATTTGTCTAAATTTTTGTAAAACTGCATATGAGTTCTATCGAGAACTCAACTACATGTTAGGGTGGAAGACTATAAAACTCTTTTTTTTATATCCACAAATTCATGAAAAATATTCATATCATTGATATTTATTTTCTCCCCAACCATTTGAGATAAACATCCCTTTTGAATGGAAATTAACACACATACACTAGATGCGATCTTCATAGGAATTTCATACATTCCATCACATTGATAGATGATCATATGTTGTTTTTAAAAATCAAAATTAGATTCCATTAATTTAAAATAGATGTGGTATTTATATAAGGAAATTCAATCCATTCCTAGGATGAAATATTTTTTAACTACATGAATAATGATAATTTTTTTAGGAAACACATTCCCATAAACTTCAACAGAATAGGAATCGTAGACTTGAGATGCAATCATCCTACCATTATAGATTCTCTCTGCTAATTCCACATCTAATGATTTTATTTGGAATCTCAACATTCACAAGAATTCATTAAATATGAATGAGTCGGTATAACTTGAGTCAAATAAGACATTTTCATTTCTTGAGTAGCTTATATGTTTACCTTTCACCATATAATTATCTCACCCCTCATCATAAATTGTAATCTCATGTGATTTCTCTTTAACCCTCAGCTTATGAGGTTACTGACACCAATCATCATCACTAACCCTCTAGTTTAGGAACAGGTTAGTATAATGTTCATTCTACTTACACGTGAAGAACTGAAGTGTGGGAGGTTCATTATGTGTAGATTTCTCTATATCCTCAACATCGGTCAACTTCTTCCCATCAATTTGGTAATAAATTTCATTATGACTATCCTCTACACACGTAGAGAATTTAGTAGACCACTTAATACAATTTCATCCATGAATTTTTCCACACCTGTAGCATAAATAAATTCTTGTATTCTTTTCCCTAGGGTTTTTAGATTTTTCATTGAACCCCATCATCATTTTCATATTAAAACTATGATATTGATATGCAACACCAAATTCTATTTCAACCATTATTACGGAATGCATAATCTATTCCTAGCTACTATATTCTCTTATGGATAACACCTTTATGAGGCTCATCTTTAACCCACTGAAGAATTGGCCAACCATACGTTTCTGTTGGATTCTAATTCCATAATTGAACCTCTAAAGTCTTTTAAAATTATCTTCATACATAAAATTGGATTCAAAATCCTTTATTAAACTCAAGGAACACCTTTTCCATATTTAAATGAAGAAAATGGGAAAATTGCTTATATACGAATAATTTCTTGAACACATACCAATCCATGGAATCAATCTCAACTTGCTACCTCATAATATTGTTCAGATTCCACCACTACCCACCTCACCTTTTAACTAATAAATTTCCAGAATGAAATTAAAAGGTTCTGAACACTATAATAAGTGGAATATATTTTCATTGGATCTTATCCATTGTTCATCAACAATTGGATCTGAATATCTACTAAAAGAAGTTGGATTCTACCACATGAAGGATAAAACAGAATGTAGTTCCCTCCATTGTTCATTTTGATGTCTTCCATGGTTCGTAGATTTTAAAATTTGGGTGGACATAGAAATATGATTTTTTAACTCCAACTCCAATAGAATTTGGTTTCTCTAGAGTACAATTATTTCATTGTCCATTTAAATCACCATTAACACAATTCCCTCGCGTTCCAACCATTGAAAAAATAAATAAAAAATCACATAGTAAGGAATAGTTTCCATAGTGAGAAACCCCATAATCATAAAAAAACCAATTATACGATGTCAAAATTATGACACCTTCTTTAATCAATAACATCGTAGGATTATCCTTAGATACATACCAAGGCATTTCCTTAAATATATATTTAGGGGCATCACCAAATTTCTAATCCTAGTTTCCAGAGCTTTAATAAAATTTTCTATAATATTAAATACAATGACACTCACTATTCATACATTAAAATTTTATCATTTCTGTGGAAGATTTAATACTTTACAAAAGTAGATTCCCAAAGACTATATTAGTTTAGTGCTATAGGAAACAGGGAAACAAAAACACTGGTATACAAGTGATCTAAATTATCTCCCACTACATTCTTCATTAATACAAACCTTCTAAGACACATCATACATAATACATTTCATCATAAAAAAGTAAAGGAAACATAAAAAGGGTTAGTTAAGATTCTCAATAATGGTCAACAAATAATATATGTAAGAATATCATGAGCATAGGGGTATGAGAACATTAATATCATACCCACCCTATCAAAGATCATAAATAAGATTTTTGAAATATAAATTGGAAATTCATAAGACATTAATCATAAGGGAATCAAGTGTATAATCCCTGAAATCATAACATAATAATATGACATGAAATTTGTAGTAGACACATAAACGTGTATCATTATTCCCTATATGAAAATATTTTTTTCCAAAACATTATAAAGAACATCATGCGGACTAAACTCAATGAGTGGGACACCCCACCATCCCCAATCACAGTCCATTCCTTATAAGGGATTAGGTTTCCCCATCTTCTCGTAGTGGATTGGGTTTCCCCATCATCCATTGGGGATCAAGCCTATTGACATGATTCCCATCATTATCTCATGAGATATAAATATTTATCCACATCATTTGAGGGATATTTTGGTCCCACCAATCAAATAATGAAAACAATACATATGTGTTCCATAAGAAGATAAACTTGTCATCATACCATAACCCATAGAATGAAATGGGTTTAATAATCATTATTCAATCATAACATATCCCATGGAAAAGAAATGAGTTTCATAAATATCATTCCACCATACACATACAACAATATTGGAAGGAATAATAATTTTAGTATTGAAAAACATCCCATTAAAACATATGTATCATCAAACAATGTTATCATCGATTGAAAATTATTTTGAGATATCACTTGGAAATAATTCCTACGGAGAATATTCTTTTAGATTTGAAAATGTTATGTTTTCATAAAATTCTACATAATTTAAAAAGAAAAAATATTCATTGAAAATATCATCATATTTTTATAATAGAATCATTAAATAATTAAGGCTTCATGATGGCGGAACATTTCTTCCATGGTGTGTAATTAAAAAAAATCTTTTTTACGTTTTCTGGAAATGTCCAAAAAGTTATTCATTTGGAAAACAACAAAAATATTCCTTTCATACAATGTAAAAAGATGTCAAAGATGGTTAAAAATGAAATTAAAATCTATAGAATAATAGTAAAAACATTTTTTTGAAAAAAAATTGAATACTTTTTATAAAAAATTGACATGGAAGATAAATATTCCCAAATGGAGACCTTAAATGATACAATCCCAAGTATTGATGAGATTTTGAAATAAATAATCATTACATTATAATCAGTAGAATCATATTCCACATGAAATAAATAAAATAATATTGATATTAAAATACCAAAATTTTCTCTTTAATAATCATCAAATACATTCATGGGTAGTGTATATAGTACATAGAAGAAACATGTAGTGTTTAAGGCATGTGTCCAACATAAATAAAAGTGAGACATAAGTTCCTCACCTTATGTATTGAAGATCTTCATATTTACTAAATCGTCCTGGATAATAAATATATGTTTATTATAAATATATTATAGATACTTATGAAATTACATCATACTATATATGAATTACTTATGACCTTATATTACCCATTTTTGAATAATTAGTTTTATCTTTCTGGTAATATCCACTTATTTTGACTTATTATTTCTTAATAAACTTACATAGATCATGATTTACTCATTCAAATAATGTAATAAAATATATAATTATCATATATATTCATTAAATAAATATTTATAATAATTTAAAAACAATATAAATATGAAATGGAATACACCATTCATGGAGACGGTAAGTCATACATACAGATTTTTACTATTTCTATTAGATTATTGTTTTAAAAGAATGTATGTACCTAAATTATATATATACTAATTAAATAATCATAAATAATTTATATATATTATATAAAAACATTATTCCCATCATGATTCCCAACTATGAGAGGTGGTAATGGAAAAATGAACAACGTCATTTCGTGAGGCAGTAGTTCTTTGTACATAATAACGAAAAGTTAATTTCCCATTTGATGGATGTGTATGTGAGTTTAGGTTGAAATAATATAATAAAAACATATATTTATATTTAACATAATTATAATATTATATAAATATATAATAATACGATTTTATGGGGTGTAAAATGAAAATAACACAAAATAGCTTGTGAAATGATGTTACCTGCTCTTTGGGTAACTCCTCTTGATTTTCATAAAAAGGCTTAATTAGATGGATTTATTCCCAAAGTGAGGATTATAGGATTATGTAAAGGATTTTGGGGGGATTTTTGGAAATATTTTCATCAAAAAATATTTGTTATGAAATTTGAATATTAGAGAAGAATATGTTCCCTTTTATAAGAGACGTGAGGAGCACTTTTGGAATTTTAACAAAACATTAATTTATAAAAAATTCAATCTCAATTGAAATACCTCTAAAATTACATGTATTAGAGTATAAGATGATATAGGGTTGTAATTTTGTAAAATAATATATTTTTGACAAGTTTTTTTTATTATTTTAAACATTTTCATTTTTTTAATTCTTTTTTATCCTATTTTAATTTTAATTAAGCTAACAAATTTTTCAAAGTTAAAAGGTTGTAATTTTTCAATAAGTTATGTTAATTAAGTAATAAATTACTAATTTTTAGAATTTTATACCATATGATTATTTATTTATATTTTTAATAATTTTTTAATTATTTCTATATAATTAAATAAAATATTGTTTTCAAAAATCATCTTAAGTGTCACTATCATGACCCTCTTCCATCAAAGATGCCCCTCTTGAGCTAGAAATGGTGAAAGGGAGATAATAACCCCCGAGTCCCACCTCCAGTAGGCCCCGGGGTGGCGACTAGCACCAAGGGTATGGGTTTTCACAAATATGGGAGGCATTACCCTTTTATTAATTAAGATCGGGAAATAGGACAAGTCAATCACCAAAAAGGAAAAGAACAAGTGTATAGAAATAAACCCAAACCAATACCACATGCATGTTTTAAAAAATTCTGATGTAAAGTACATGTACAAGAAATCTCAAAAGTACAATACAAAAAGAAACAAGAGTACAACAACTGCAACAACTCCAACTGTCCTGACTTGTAGGGTCCAGCACGACCCTTGTATTCCTCCTGGAAACCTGAAATTAAACATAGGGTGAGCATACAAGTATACTAAGTAGGGAAACCTAAAGCTCTCATGTAGAGGAGGGGAGACATCCTAATGTCCCGTGAGAACAACAAAAAAATCTAAACCTAACAAGGAAATCTATCCACCCAACCTCACCAGTCATGCTCACCAAAAACACATAACAACATGTAGTAGTATATAAGAACAAGAGTATTGGGTACCCCGCACCATTTCCCACTAGTTAGCTGCTCTTCCTAATAGAGAACATCATAAAACTACCACACTCTTCCCGCCCGCACACACCTGGGCCTCAAGAACCACATATCACGCCCGCACACACCTGGGCCTCACAACCACGTATCCTTCCGACACACACCTAGGCCTCACAACCACGCATCCCACCCACACACAACTGGGCCTCACAAACCACAATCACATACCTGCCTGAACACATCTGGGCCTCATCCCGAATATTCATGGGAATAGTAAGCACACCCGAAGAGTCTTGGGCTAAAACCACCACAATCGAAACCTACCCGAAGAGTCTTGGGGTGTAATATCACCTCAAGCCATCACCACCTATAGAAGAAGGATCAGGAAGGAGCTAGTAACTAAGGGGAAAACACCCTCTCCCATGAAATGGGAGTGTTTGGCACTAAGTTCTCAACATGGGTGGGGTGCAACAAAACAAAAAGATACAGATATATGTATATATACCAACCACACAACCCAACCTATGGATTCTAAATAGAGAAACTAAGCATGTGCCTCCGCACTGCTACTACGAAGCATGCATACAACAAAAAACCCCAGCCCCATTTAGGATTTTATGTTTCATTAGTAATAGTTTATCAGTTCCTTAACTACTGGGCAACTATCAAACCAGATCAAGCGTTTTGCAGAACAAAATCCCTACCAACCACAAATCATGATAGATAAAACACAAGCAACACAACCCAACCTTTTATCATTAATCAAACCCCCTTGATTGTTCACGCGTTTAATTCATTATCATTCCCCACAATTTATTTATCAACTTTCCACTATCTTTTAAATAAACACAACACAATACTGCAGCCCTACTTACACTATAACCACATCTCTACAACTGTATCACTAAACAAGGCTCGTGCCACAACATCACCCCTTTAATTCCATTTATTGGAGCCCTGCTGCCCATCTTATCCGTAACAACCCAGGATTCACCCCCCCTTTCAAACACACGTAACCAAGCCAACACCCACATGTTCATTATTCCATTTTTTTCAACTAGGGTGATCGCACAAGGGTTCCGGATTTTAATCATCCAACTTTTCGTGATTAACCAATTTCCATATTCCACAAATTTTCCATGAACAAAAAATGGTCTAGAAAGATAGGGGAACATTTAATTGTGAAAGCAAAGGCCCCCAACGACCGTGATTTTCAGTATGCATAAGCCTATTCAATTCACAACATAACAATAGGATAAACAAATATAAACATAACACTTCCCCATCCCCGTTCATTAAGCCAATTATTATCTTCATTAAACTGGATTGACTAGGTCTCATGAAAACAAGAGGAAACCCATCCCACATGATGCACAAATTAGAGAGACGGAGGTAAAATCCCTACCTCAACAGGTTCTAATCACAACACTCCCACTGATCAACTTTAGAAGACGTCAGTCGGCGTCCGTCGCTTTTGTCAAAACCCATCAATAACTCTTCAGGTGGAAGATGGAAAGGAAATTCCAAATGTAAAGCAACAGATCCAAGCTCAGAAGTTTCGCCTCGTCGTTACGATCCTGTGGCCGCTGACAGATCGTAAATCGGGGCTCGAAAGAAGAAGTTATGGAGGGAAGGAGATTTGGAGTCTCTCGGAAGAGCTCTGCTCGAAGGAGAGGGGAGGAGATTAGTGATTTGAAAAGGAGGAGAAGCCCCCTACTTTTATAAGAGAGAAAAACTAATGCACACGGCGTATACTTGACCATTTCACATGGTCTTCATGTGGCTTCCGTCATGGCATTCAACGCGGCACAGAGTCGTTGACCGGTCAACACACGGTTTGAGGGTAACGTGTATGCATGGAGGAACTACACGACAAATAGTATGGAATACACAGCGTGTGCTCATTTATTTCACACGGCAATGACATGGATTCAACATGGGGTATACCCGGCTAGGTCGTACATGGCGTGTATCACACTACACAGCGTGTAGTTACAAAATTCTGAAAAGTGTGGGAAAAGTCCATTCTATCCTCTAGAACACTTCCTGACCCTCTTTTCGACTAAGGAATGGGCCAGAGAGGTTCGGGTCATTACATCAGATACCTCTTAAAACATTCTTGTCCCCGGGAATTTAGAAACCAACCCAGAGGAACCCAACAAGATACCTCCTAGGCTCCCGTTATAATAGGAACCCAACCAACAGCCCTAATCATATGTGTTAGGAATTATTTATCCTATGTCGAGATATTATCCGATTTAGGTGGCACTGACTCACCTTCACGGGTTTAATCACATTCACATTAATGCGACTCGATTAAGAATTGGGTCTTCTCACATCCATATATTAGGATTTTTTTTCAACTTACACTGCCCCCAACACCGTACAACCAACACACTATCCGAACATGTGGCTTGGGGAAATTCCTTCTCCCATGTAAAGATATTATCGGCTTTAGGAGGCACTGACTCACCTGCACGGGTCCAATCGCATCCGCATTAATGCGTCTTGATTAAGGATTAGGTTTTTCCATTTCCCCACACGTTCGGACACATTACACACTTCCAGAGAACAAGGAAACAAAATGTCTCACAACCAACAAGCCAAGTATTCCATATATCAAAGGTATAGATCATAACATCAAAACAAGCTCAGAAGAACAAAGAAAAAAACAAGTCAAAACAACTCCGGGTACTGAGCGTGCATCTAAGCCTCCCGCTCCCACGTGTTTTCCTAGAGGCCGCCATGCCTCCGCAACACACGAACCAAGGAGATGATTTGTCCACGGAGATCCTTCTCTTTACGATCCTCGATTCGGACTAGTCATTCCGTGACGGTCGCGTCGTCTGCCATATCTAACTCTCCCCAGTTGATAATGTGAGAGTCTTCTTGTAAGTAATGACGAAGTTTGGAGACGTGGAAGACATCATGAACCTTCTCCAACTGAGGTGGCAGGGCCAGCTGATATGCCACCTCACCGACTCATCTCAGCACCTCAAAAGGTCCAATGAACCTAGGAGAGAGCTTAATCCCCTTCCCAAACCTCGGATGCCCTCATCGAGGGGAAACCTTCAAGAACAGATGATCTCCCACCTCAAACTCAAAGGGCCTCCTTCGATGATCAGCATAAGACTTCTGTCGGTTCTGAGTCGATTTCATCCTCTCACGCACAAGCTGGACTTTCTCTCTGGTGCTCTGTACTACCTCTGGCCCAAGAGCACCTATCTCCCCATCCTCTACCCAGCAAATGGTTGAACGACATGGTCTTCCATACAAAGCCTCAAACTGTGCCATGCCAATAGTAGATTGGAAGCTGTTATTGTAGGAAAACTCTACTAAAGGAAAGTGTCGCACCCATGATCCTCTGAAATCCAGAACACATGCTCACAGCATGTCCTCCAATGTCTAAATAGTCCTCTTTGTCTGCCCATTGGTCTGGGGGTGGAATGAAGTGCTAAGGCGTAAGTGGGTGCCAAAGGCATGTTGTAACCCCTTCCAGACTCGTGAGGTGAACTGAGTATCCCGATCTGAGATGATAGTCTTCAGAACTCCATGAAAATGCACCACCTCGTCTACATAACTCTGTGCTAAGGTACTCACCGGGCCTGATTCCTTAATTTTTAAGAAGTGAGCTGATTTCGTCAGTAGATACACCACTACCCAGATAACATCATAACCACCCTGAGCTCTGGGTAGTCCTGTAACGAATTCCATTGAGACGTCATCCCATTTCCACTCGGGGACATCTAAAGGATGCAACAAACCACTGGGAACACGGGGTTTAGCTTTTACTTACTGACACACTAGGAACATAGCCACAAACTCTGCTAGTTCCCATTTCCCCCCGGGCCACCAAAATAGTTCCCTCAAGCCTCAGTACATTTTTGAAACTCTCGGATGTACCTCCAAGGCTGAGCTATGGAACTCACGGAGAACTCCCTCACGCATCACCTCCGGAATAAACAACCTTCCATGAAAGAGCGTCTGATGTCGGCTGTCCTCTGACCATCCTTCTAGAGCATTCACTGGATCTATACGATCCCGCATTACTTCTGCCTCAGTGTCTCCCCACTGAGAATCTTCCACCTGCTGCGATAAGGAGGATTGCACCATCATCTGAAACAAACATCCTCTAACACCCTCTACCCTTGCATCCAAGTGCAAGGAATCTGTCTCTCCCATCGCTTTCCCAGCATTAGCGGATTCCTAAACCACTTCCTTATGTGACTTCCTACTCAGAGCATTAGCTACAACATTGGCCTTACCTTTAGTGTAAGAGATCTCAAAGTCATAGTCTTGGAGAAACTAAACCCATATTCACTGTCGAAAGTTCAGGTCACACTGGGAGAAGATATAATGCAAGCACTTGTGATCTTAGAAGACCACAAAGCACTCCCCAAAAAGGTAATGTCACCACAACTTTAGTGTGAACACTACTTCTTCAAGCTCTAGGTCATGGGTGGTATAGTTACGCATGTGAGGGCACAACTAGCTAGAACAGTAACAGATCTCACCCTTCTTTTGCATCAGTACGCACCCCAAACCAAGTCCAGAAGCATCACAAAACACCTCATACAACAACCCTACCTATGGAAACCTAAGTACTGGAGCACTGAACAACTTCTCCTTCAAGTAGTCGAAAGATTTCTGGCACTGCTCACTCCATAAGAAGACCTGGTTCTTCCTAGTCAAAGCTATCAATGGAGAAGCAACTTGAGAGAAGTCTGAAACGAAACTCCGATAATAGCCTACCAACCCCAGGAAACTACGAACTTCTGCCATGCTCTTGGGTGCTGCCCAAGAAAAAACTGCCTCCACCTTCGACGGGTCCACTGACTCTCCATGCTGAGACACCACGTTCCCAAGGAAGTGTACTTCTTGTGTCAAGAACATACACTTCGACAATTTCCCATAAATCTGGTGGTTTCAAAGGACATCCAATACTGCCCTGAGATGCTCAACGTGCTCTTCCGCTGATCCTGAGTAGATCAGGATGTCATCGATAAACACAACGATGAACCGGTCCAGAAACTCTCGGAAGACAAAGTTCATAAGTCCCGTGAACAGAACTGGTGCATTCTTAACTCCAAACGGCATCACTACAAACTCGAAGTGCCCATACATGCACCTGAAAGCCGTCTTCGAGATGTCACTGTCCTTTACCATTAGTTGGTCATATCCAGATCGTAGATCAATCTTAGAAAACAAACATGCTCCCCTCAGCTGGTCGAAGAGATCATCTATCCTTGGAAGGGGGTAACTGTTCTTGATTGTTAACTGATTCAACATTCTGTAGTCTATGCATAGCCCGAGACCACTATCTGCCTTCTTCATGAACAAAACTAGAGCAACCCACGGCGACACGCTGGGTCGAACAAAACCCTTCTCCATCAGATCATCAATCTGAATCTGCAACTCCCGAAACTCTAAAGGTGCCATCCGATAAGGGGTCATCGAAATCGGACGGGCACCTGGCTGTAAGTCTATCCCGAACTCAACGTCATGTCAACGGGGTGGGAGAGTCACAAACTCCTCGGGAAAGACATAAAGGAACTCCCCAACAACCTCTGGAATATCAATCATCTCTGTATCAGCTGGAACCACTGATAAACCGCCTAACAAGGAATGGAGAGGCTTCGCATACAGACATCCCACCTGATTGCTCCTCTCGCCAACAAAATTTACATGTTTCTCATCCATGTCGGAGAATATGACTCTTATTCGGAAGTAGTCAATAACAATATTAATAGAAAACAGCCAGTCGATTCCTAGGATGACATCGTAGGGATACATTTATAGCAAAAGAAGATCCCTAATATATCGATGTGGCCCCAACGTCATCCCATATCCCTGGAAAACACAAGATACACTGGTCTGACCTCCAACTGGTGTACTTAGCACCAGGGGTATGGAAAGTATCTCTACATCTAGACCCAAAGCATGAGCTATACCAGGTGCAACAAGGGAGTGCGAAGCTCCCGAATCGAACAAAGCAGAAACAAGAGTGCTGAACAAACAAATTGTACCTCGCACCACCTGTGGTCCTGCTGGGGCTACCAACAATGATGCATGCAACTGTCCATGCCCAGCTCCACATCCTCTTTGATGTTGACCACCTTTCTGAACATGCCCTGGTCGAGGTCCCTGACGAGTACCCTGAGGTCAGCCTCCTCCTGCAAAGTCTGCCCTTAGAGGAGCATGGTCCTGCTGCTGTTGGAAGGGCCTCGCCAGAAACTGGTGCTGCTGAGGCGATCGCTAAACCAGCCCACCTCCACCATACTATGCTCGGGTCGGGCACCGACTCTGAATGTTCCCGAAACCTCCACAAGAGAAACACTTAGGTCCTGGGCTCATGAAAAATGGATGAGGAACCGAAGATCTGAACTAGAACTGCTGGGGCCTTCTCCCCACTGGCCTGAATCCGGAAGGTCCCGTCGCAGGAGACCTGCTGCTAACTGCCTTCCCCTTTGACGAAATCGGTTGGATCCCCTCTCGTGGTGCACCTCCCTGCAAGTGAATCTTCTCTACAACCTCTTTCTTCTTCTGTACGTCCATGTACATTGGAAGGGTGAAGGGGGGGACAGCATACTGGAGCGAAGGACGAAGCGCCTCCTCCAAACGTCTCGCCCGAGAATCCTCATCCGGGAAAAGATCTAGAGCAAAGCGTAAGAGATCCTTGAACTTGATCCCTAATTCTCGCACTGACATACTCCCCTACTGGTGGGAGAGTAAATCCTGCCCCTTCTTCACCTTGATCATGGAAGAAATGAATTCCTCTCAGAACTCCTTCTCAATGTCGGCCCACAGAACCTCTGCCTCTGTCCTTTCTCCGTGGTAGAGAATCCACCACTGACGTGTCGCACCTCTCAGCTGACTGACTGCTAGGGGAACCCAGTACTTCCTCGGAGCACGGATCAATATAAAATTGATCCCAAGCTCTTCAAGCCACCCCTCTGTCTCTATATTCGAAGTACTACCCTCGTACTTCTTGAGGGTTTGTCACCGGAAAGAACAGAGAGTCTTCTGCCACTGGCTATCTACCTCCTCTTTGTCAATCCTCAACTGATCGACCGCCTATATCTGCTGGGCCTCGGCTATTTGAGCCACCCGGGGATGACGTCCAGGTTCCATAGCTGTAAAATAAAAAAATATCTCCTAAGCCCATTTAGCAAGGAAATTTCTCAAGGTTTCATTTTATCACATTATTTCATTACCAGAACACCCAAATCAAGTAAAAACATGATCATGATGATGCATGTACATTCCTTATGGTCTCAACCCTGTGATCAATGTAGTCTCACTAGGTCGTTCGGCAGGCTCAGAGTCCTTCCATTGGATCAGGGGGGGCCCTAAAATCCTGTTTCCTAGCCAGTCTTCCCTGGCCTATGTCACACACCAAGATCAACCATCACTGTCTCCCTACCATCCCATGCAATACTCATTGTTCCTAACTCCATACTCCATCCTATCTCTCAACCATCACCTTTGATACCATTCTATCATGACCCCCTTCCATCAAAGATGCCCCTCCTGAGCTGGAAATTTTGAAAGGGAGATAATGACCCCCGATTCCCACCTCTAGTAGGCCCTGGGGTGGCCACTAGCACCAAGGGTATGATTTTTCACAAATATGGGAGGCATTACCCTTTTTATTAATTAAGATCGGGAGATAGGAAAACTCAACCACCAAAAAGGAAAAGAACAGGAGTATAGAAATAAACCCAAACCTATCACACATACATGTTTTACATAATTTTGAAGCGAAGTACCAGTACAAGAAAGCTCAAAAGTACAATACCAAAAGAAACAACAGTCAGGAAACTGCAACAACTCCAATTGTCCCAACTAGTAGGGTCCCGCACGGCCCTGGTAGTCCTCCTAGAAACCTAAAATTAAATGTAGGGTGAGAATACATGTATAATTAGTAGGGAAACCTAAAGAACATGTGCACATGTGGGGAGACATCCTAATGTCCAGTGAGAACAACAGAAGAATCCAAACCTAACAAGGAAATCTATCCACCGAACCTCAACAGCCACGCTCACCAAAAACACATAACAACATGTAGTAGTATATAAGAACAAGAGTATTGGGTACCCCACACCATTTCCCACTAGTTAGGTGCTCTTCCTAACGACGAACGTCCTGACGCTACTACACTCTTCCCGCCCGCACACACTTGGGCCTCAAGAACCACATACCCCACCCGCACACACATGGGCCTCACAACCATGTATCCCACCCGCACACACCTGGGCCTCACAACCACGCATCCCGCCTGCATACACATGGGCCTCACAAACCACAATCACATCCCCGCTCGAACACACCTAGGCCTCATCTCGAAGATTCTTGGACACAGTAAGCCTACCTGAAGAGTCTTGGGCTAAAACCACCCCAATCGAAACCTACCCGAGCAGTCTTGGGTGTAAGGTCACCTAAAGCCATCACATCCTATCGAAGAAGGATAATGAAGAAGCTAGTAACGAAGGGGAAAACACCCACTCCCAGGAAATGGGAGTGTTCGGAACTAAGTGCTCAACATGGGTGGGGTGCGACAAAACACAAAGATACAGATATATATATGTATACCAACCACACAACCGAACCTATGGCTTCTAAACAGAGAAACTGAGTACGTTCCTCGGCACTGCTACTACAAAGCATGCATAAAACAAACAACCCCAACCCCATTTAGGTTTTTAAGTTTCATCAGTAATAGTTTATTAGTTCCTTAACTACTGGGAAACTATCAAACCAGATCAAGCGTTTCATCGATCAAAATCCCTTCCAACCCCAAATAAAGTTAGATAAAACACAAGCAACACATGCCAACCTTTTATCATTAATCAAACCCCATTGATTGTTCCCGCATTTAATTCATTATCTTTACCCACAATTCATTTATCAACTTTATACTTTCTTTTAAAATAACACAGCCCATTAATGCAGCCCTGCTGCCACTATAACCACATCTCCACCACTGTATCACAAAACAAGGCTCGTGCCACATCATCACCCCTTCAATAGCATTTACCGCAGCCCCACTGCCCATCTTATCCGTATCAATCCAGGAATCGCCCCCCATTCACACACACATAACCAAGCCAACACCCACATGTTAATTATTACATTTTTCTCAACAAGGGTGATCACACAAGGGTTCTAGATTTTAATCATCCAACTTTACGTGATTAACCAATTTCCATATTCTACAAAGTTTCCATCCACAAAAAATGGTCTAGAAAGATAGGGCAACATTTAATTGTGCAAGAAAATGCCCCCAATGACTGTGATTTTCAGTAGGCATAAGCCTATTCAATTCAGAACATAACAATAGGATAAACAATGATAAACATAACACTTCTCTATCCCCATTCTTTAAGCTAGTTATTTTCTTCATTAAACTCGTTCGACTAGTTCTCATGAAAACAAGAGGACACACATCCCGCAGGATGCAAAAATTAGAGAGACGAAGGTAAAATCCCTACCTCAATAGGTTTTGATCACAATGCTCCCCCAGATCAGCTTTAGAAGACGTCTGTCGGCGTCCGTCGCTTCTGTCAAAACCTGAAAAAACCTCCTTTGGTGGAAGCTGGAAAGTAAACGACAAAAGGGAAATCAACAGATCTAAGCTCAGAAGTTTTGTCTAGTCATTACGATCCTGTGGCCGCAGACGGATCGTAAATCAGAGCTCGAACGAAGAAGTTATGGAGGGAAGGAGCTTTGGAGTCTCTCGAGAGAGCACTGCTCGAAGGAGAGGGGAGGAGATGAGTGATTTGAGAAGGAGGAGAGACCCCCTTCATTTATAAGTGATAAAAACTAAAGTACACGGCATGTAATTTCTAGTACATGGCGTGTACTGGGCCATTTCACATAGTCTCCACGTAGCTTCCATCACGGCATTCAACACGGCACACGGTCGTTGACTGGTCAACATAGGGTTTAAGGGTAACGTGTTTGTGGGGAGGAACTACAAGGCGTGTAGTATGGGCTACACGGCGTGTACTCATTTATTTCACATGACAACGACACAACTTCAACATGGGGTACACCCAGTAAGGTGGTACACGACATGTACTCACACTACACGGCGTGTAGTTACAAAATTCTGAAAAGTGTGGGAAAAGTCCATTCTATCCTCTAGAACAATTCATGACCCACTTTTCGACAAAGGATTAGGTCGGAGAGGTCTGGTCCATAACAATCACTTTTGACACTATTCAATATATTGGCTTTAAGAAAAACAATATATTAATATAACTTCTAAAATATTAATTTAAGATGCCCCTAAAATGTATTATTTACCTATATAATTTTTGGATCACCTTAAATAAGTAAAATTATATTTCTTTTAATATTTATATATCATTTAATTGGTTGTTTCGTTATTTCAATAATTACTGCATCATCATTTTGTAATTATTTCTAATAATTATTTATTCACTAAAAATAAAAATAAAAAGTAGATAAAAATTTTATATTTCATAATAATATAATTAATCTATCACATCTTCTATTTTCTCACATATTAAAAATATTACACTTATTAAAAATAAGGATGTGACATTATTACACTCTTTTTTATTTTAAAAATATCTAAATCATTTTCATGGATAAATGACCATTAAATAATTTTTTTTATACTAATTATATGATAGTGGTATACTTAAAGTCATAAAATAAGGTTTTAGAATGTTTTATTGTAGTTTTAAAATATTTATAATATTATTTTTACCCTTAATTACAAGATTTACCCTTATATGTGGTTATAAGAATTTAGAATGTTACTATTTTTATTTTCCAAAAAATAAAGGGGACCTAATTAAAAAAATTAGACCTTCGGGTTTCAAATATGTTATTAATTATTCACAATTAAAAATAAATAATTTTCTAAAATTAATTTAAAAATAATCTTGTTGACAGAATGATAAAATAGGTTTTTAAAGTAAAAATGTTCAAAATATTGAATTGTTTTATAACTAAATTCATTGTGAAATTAATTCCAATGACCTAAATTTTATTAAATGATAAAATATTGATATAATTATAATTTTAAACTAATCAAATATATAATCTAATGTAATAAATTATTTAAATGATAAAGTTTTTTCATTTAAAATTCTCTATTTTCCACAATTTGTTAAAATAATAAACATATCAGAAAAATTCCAAAAAATAAACTAAAATAAATTTCTATATCATTATTTCAAATGATAAATTTATTTTTAAAATTATAATTTATCAACATGTGAAAAACTTCTCCCTTAAAAGGTGACAAAATAGACTTGTTTGGAAAATACTTCTTTCATATATTACTTTGGATTTTTATATACTATCTATAAAGAACACAATATGAATGTTAAAAATTAAATTTAAAATATATTTCACTAATATAATCCAACATGAGTGGTTTTTTTACTTTATTCATATAAAACACACTAATGTTCATCTAAATAATGTTTTAGAAAAATATTTACTTTTAATTTAAAAAGGGTTTTACATGTGTAAACCATAATTCCATAATTTATTTAATCATGTTCATAGGCACCATTATAATGGTTAGGTTTTATTTTTACTGTTTAAATAATTTTGAAAAAATAGTTTCATAGAAACTAAATATTGTGTGTAATTAAAGCCATGTCGGTGATGAGTGTAGCATAAGCTTATATTGGTGTAGAATATAATGAAAACATAACTTGGTGTGGCATAAAATACATGAAAAAAAAGATAACTATTTTCTCTGACAAAAAATGTTCATAAATTTAGGGTGTTACAATATATATGGTTATGAGGATAGTTAGACACCTATCCATATAAGGCTTCATTGATGTACCGATATTTGTTTTCATTATTTCTCATGAAATTATTGATGATAAACCCCAATCATATAAACCATCAGTTATAATTAACTAATCTAATAAAATATTAACATCCATGGGAGAGGAAAAATTAATCCATACTTTAAAATTATTTATGGACAGTTATAAAGAAATATGTATAAATTTAGATCATTGGGTGTAGGAGGATTTTCCAAAGTAGAAAGATAATGTAAGAGTTTTTTATATTATATTGGATAAAAATTAGTTTTTAATATATTATTATAATTTAACTGAATTTATTATAAAAAATATTTTTTCATATTGTGAAACAATCTTTCATTTTAAATTTTCCCCCCATTATGAGTTATAATAACATTCATTTAAAAGATTTAAATATAAATAACAATATATGGTGATTTGGATTAAGAATATTTCAGGAATCCACATAAAAGAATGTCCAAAAAACATAAATAGGATCATTTTTTAATTTTTAACAATTAATTGTGAGGAATTAAATAGTTATTTAGACATTTTTATTATACATTTGATTCTTTTATGTTAAATAATTATTTTAGTTAAAGAAAATTTTCTTTATTAATTTATTTTAAAATTGAAAAACATGATAGAATTTATTTTTTATAATAAGTTTATTACATTATTATTTTATAAAATATCCTGATATTGATAAATCATAATAAATCTCAACTTAATACTTGTTTTGAAATTAAATAAACCCTTGGTTTCAAAATCATTAGCAATATAAAATATTTATTCATATTTCATTCACATATTGATTAAGTTAAAATGGTTGTAAATTAGTTCATTTTATAAAATAAAAATTTTGTTAATATATATTTAGTAATAATAATAATAGTGCTTATATTAATGATTACTCTATATTTTTTAATTTTTACCAGTTTCATTCCAAATTTGATGTTATTACTAAATTTTTGATTTATACAAGTGAAAGTGAAAACTAGTTTTAGAATAAGACAAAATTTCATAAATGTAATTTAAGAAGTGAACATTATTGCCATTTACATTATGAATACCATGAGATTATGTATGAAATTATGACTCCCTGGACAGTGCAATAAATTGATGTTTCAATGAGAGATAATCGTACATTCCTACAAATAATTAATTCTATAATTTCTATCTTATAATTCTCAAAACAAAAATTATAAGATAAGTTACTAATTTAATGTAATAAATTCAATTAAAGTTTATCTAAATGGAAATATATGATCCATTATTAATTGTATAATAATAATAAACCAAACTTATAATTTTTAACTATTTTGCTTTTATTAATATTTTAAGGGTTCATGAACATAAACATAAAAGAAATTGTTTAAAATTGGCACACAATTCATGTTTTGAGGTATGTGAAACATAGTAAATCGAACATATTCATGGTCCTAGAATAAAATAATCTAATAATAATAAATATAATTATTGAATCAACATATTATATACTTGAGGAATTTACATTAACCTTTTTAACTTAGAAAATCATAATCGAAAAATAGGACTTGTGGAAGAAGGATCTGAAATATTATTATGATGGAGAGAACTAGATGATATAAAATTGAAGACCCCAAACATATGGATCTGACTTAAATATGTATTTAATAAAATGGTCTAATGACCATATTGTCAAAAACACCATTGTTTGGCTGAACATAAAATATAATCCAAACAATTATTAAAAAATATATTTCATCTTCTAATGCATATATTTTGAATGACTAAGTAAATTATGATATATAAATATAAATATAAATAATGATTGGATATTATATTACCACACAAAATGATCACAATATGTTGGGTTTATCTAGTTTAAAATAAAATATTGATTATACAATTGAAATATATGAGGTCAAGTTGTCTGTAAAAATGTCCACACAAATAAAAAAATCAATTATTTTTATTTTAAGCCTCTCTTATAAATAAAACCATCTATGAAAACCTTGTTTGTGTATCTTTCATAAATGAATTTTAATTCATAAATTATCTTAATAGATATAAAAATAAAATTTTTAAATGATAAATTAGATAAGAAATTTTTTTAAAAAGTAACCAAAAGTGTTTACATAACTTGAGAAAGAATGTAAATATCATTAATTACTATAATTTTTATTTGTTTTGAAAGAGGCACTAAATATTATGGGTTAAATTATATGAAAATTTGTTTCTAATTGGGGTCATTATTAATCAAGCTAATAAATATGTATATGGTATATTCCATTTCACAAAAAGTTCCTTCATTTTTTAATATTTTGATGACATATTTATAATTGTGACTAATATAAATCAAGTAAATGAATCCAAAATTTCATTGACTAATAACTTTGACACAAGAAATTTAGGTGATAATAATATTATTCATAGAAATAAAATAATTATAAATAAAAATAATTTCCATTCTTTATTTTTTCAATAAATTAAAAAAAAGTAATTTCATCATTTTTCTTGTTCGTCAATTTTTTATCTATACTTTTTTAGGAAAATGTTACTACCAAATCCTAGGTGAATAGTTTATCAAATTAAATATGAAAACATTATTAATATTATATACCCTATTAAATTTTCTAGACTTTATATTTTGTATGTTGTTTAAAAATTATATTAATATACTAATAATTTATGACAATAACAATGAAATGTAATAAATATTTATATTTTTAAAGGCCAGTTTTCAATATTGAATATCGTATAATATTACCCTGAACATTTTGGATGGTTTTTGTAACCCAAGATGAATTATGAATTCATAATACCACTCAAATAATAGTGATTGAGTTTTCACACTTGGTGTAAGATTCATTTCATGTGGGTCAAATAAATAAAATTTCATAATGTATTCTTACATGGAATCTGAGTTTGGTGTTTTAAAAACAATTTATAGAGAATTTTAGTAACATAAAATATTTATTTAAACATATCCCTAAAATTAAAACATATTCCTTGGGATGCTATATAAATTTAAAGTAACAAAATTTTTATTACAATAAACAACATTACTTATAATGTAAAATCCTATCATGTTTGTAGTTGAAAATATATAAAATCTTAAGAATGAAAATATTTACCTAATAAAATATATTTTATAATTCACAAAAAAAAGATAATTTAATAGGAGTTATTTTATATAAATTCATTATTTAAAATTTAACAACCATTATTATAGCTTCAACAATGATGAAGATTTAATAATTGACAAATTTATGTATTTGATTTTAATATATGAAATTGAATCAAAAGTGTAAAGAATCACCAAATATATAAAAAATATTAATGAAAAATAGTTTTTTTGACCCATGAAAATGAATATTTATTTAATGCTCTTAATAAACCATGAATATCATGTCGATATTTATATAACAAGAACATAATAATTGAATTTATGAGTATATAAAATATAAAAAAATGAGTCTTTAACTCTAAAAAAACCATAAAAGGATATTAGGAAAATGAACATAATGATTCCTAGGATCATATCAAGACATAGGTATTTGAATGAATTTTTTAAATGTGTGTTAAATTAATAATTTTAGTAGTATATCTAGGATAATGAAAACATGATTTATTTTGTAATTTTAATTAGTATTTTATAAAAAAATTAAAATATGAATAGAAATTATTTTTCTAATTGGATGTTTAACTTGGATTAAGGGTCCAATGTTCTTCAATCTAGTTTCCCCATTTAGAGAATTGAATATGTATAAAAAATTCATATCTTCAAGATTCAATTATTTAACTCACATTTCACTTTAGGGGTTTCAAGATTTTCGAGTCATTAATAGAATGTTACTTATCAAACTAGATGAAAATGGATCATTTTACGTTTTTGGGTTATTTTTATGGATCCAGATAGTTCTTGTTATTAGAGGTCTTGAAAATTGTTTTACCTATTATAAAAATCTATAATGTAGTTCCTCCATCTTTAATTCCCCTTAATGGTGGTCTTTTCATTGAGATAATATATTAATATTAATATATGCATGATATCTATTCTCATTGAATATAATTAAATGGAGGTGTGAGATATTATCTTCTTTGAGTACATGAAGTCTATGGGACATGGTCATTGGTAATATATTGGTTATATAAAATTTGGGATTTTAACAATCTTTACAAGTTGAAAATCTATCATTAACAAATATTTTAGTATTGTTTATTTTTTAGATATCTCATTGTTTTTTTATTATTTATCTGGACATGGATAGATTAACAGAACTCTATTCTGAAGAGGATTTTTTTTCATTGATATATTTGGATTTATTTTTTTATTTTAACGAGGATTCAATTAATTGTGTGCAATTTTCTTACGTAATCATTGTTTTTAATTGAATTGACACATTTAAATCTATTTAAATGGAAAATATGTAACAAACCAATATTTTATAATAATTTCCATTAAAATATATTTAACGTATTTGGTATGTTTCTTAATGTGAAACACCATGTTTTAAAGGAACTACAATATACTAAAATATATATTATTATTTAAATGTGACAGTTATAACATATACATTAATTTGAAAGGTATTAATAATACTAAATAAATTTTTTGAAATATTTATTATAAATATATAATGTAAATTTATTGATTCATAAGTACTTAATGTTTTGTAGAGTCATTTAATGTTTCAAATGTATGTTTTCTTTAAACATGGTTTTGAATCAATTTCTGTGTAGCCGTTATAATTAATTTATTCCATTTTATAGTTTTAATTTGAGAAACATAACTTCATTTTTTAAATAATCATGCCAAATTTATCTAAGGGTGATGTTTTGGGAAATACTTGAAAAATTGGGGTTTCTATGAAAATTGAATATACCTATTTTTAAAGAAAACGGTATTTGCATTCCCTATAAATTATAAGATCCATTCTTTTTGGAATGTTTATAAAATATCATTTTCTTTATGTTCCTAAAAATAATTCATTTTATAAATTTTATGTCAACATTACACTCGATATTGGTATAAAAATACTTTTATACATAAAAATGAATTTTTCAGAAATACATTTTTTTGTTATTTGACCTTTTATTTTAAATTACTTTTTTCTATTTTTAGAGACTGAATCTCAGAAAAATGGATTCCATATTTGGAATAAATATTTAATAATTTATTATTAAGATCAATTTCATTTTTCCATTATGAATAATAACTATCATAAAAATATTATTACCATAGTAAAAAGGGTAAAATGGGTAAATGTTTCTCACGGAATCCGGGGATGACCTCCTGGACGGGAGATTCAAACGTTCTGATCGGTTTCTAACGGGTTTGTTCGTAGAACCGGAAACATCCAATGATTCCACATCCGTTTGGACCTACTTTCCAAAGGTAGGCGCTCATTAGCTTGTGGACTAATGAGGATTAGGAATTTTCATTGGTCGAGAGGATGGGAGGTCGGACTCATCACACCTTTTTGAGGGGAATTATTGTCTACTCCGGGACTCTCTTTATAGATTTAAGTTATGTTCGTGAATCCTTATTACATTACCAAGTATAAAATGAGCTTTCCATTAGTTTTAACAATCAATGATTAAATATGCAAGAAATTTAGAGAATCTTTTATATGTATTCGAGGTTCTTCATCAATAGAGAATCATCTATATCTGTTTAGAGATTCTTGGTCAATGGAATCCTTCAAAACATTTATATAAAAGTCTCTTGGTCATTATGATGACCAGGCTGGTTTTAAAGCCACTCAGTGGGGCACTTGAAGTTTATCGTCATTCAGAAGGACAGAGATTATTTCAAAGTTGGGATCAAACCCATAAATGGGCTACCTACGTATCCTTTGTTTTGGAAAAGGAATCAGAACGCACGTAGTTAGAGTTATGGAGTATGATGTTTATGATTGATGGCTCAAAGAAGAATGTCATAATTACTTTTACACTCTAAGCTCACGTGAGTCATGCTCGGTGTGAGAAACAAGAGGCATTGGTAAAATTTAGACACTTGTGCCATGAAAGATGCAATCATAAGAAATTGTTTGGGGCTTATGTATGTATGACTGCCCAAAATAGGTGAAGATTTAGGATTCACTTTTGGAGAGAAAATCCATGAACAGGGTCCATAAAGGTATATGTGCCTCATGGAGATTTGAATACTCTAATATTGGGGCTTACTCCTAAGGAGGATGCCCAAGTTAGGAGGAGACTTATGATTGGGTTTTACTCCTGAAAAGGAAACCCAAATCAAGGGTAATTTAGGACTGGTTAAAGAGAATTTTAAGGGGGGGCTTAAGGTTTACTCCTGAAGAGGATGCCCAAGATTTATGACTGAGACTTATTCCTGAGAAGGAAGCCCAGGTTATGACTGAGTCTTATTCCTAAAAAGGAGACCCAGGTTAGGGATTAAGGTTTGGGGCTTACTCTTGAAGAGGATGCCCAAGATTTATGACTGAGACTTATTCCTGAGAAGGAAGCCCAGGTTATGACTGAGTCTTATTCCTAAAAAGGAGACCCAGGTTAGGGATTAAGGTTTGGGGCTTACTCCTGAAGAGGATTCCCAAGATTTATGACTGAGACTTATTCCTGAGAAGGAAGCCCATGTTAGGGGACTTGGTTTGGGGCTTACTCCTGAAGAGGATGCCCATATTTAGGGATTTGGGGCTTATTCCTAAGGAGGATGCCCAAGTTAAGGATTTAATGTTTGGGGCTTACTCCTGAGGAGGATGCCCATGTTTGGGAACTTTAAGAATTTGGGGCTTACTCTTAAAGAGGATGCCCAGATTAAAGAACTTATAACTGGGGATTATTCCTGAAAAGGAGACCCAGGTTAAGGATTCTCTCATCTTAAAGGATGAGGTTGAATGAATGAACTCTCAATCTTCGGTGACATAAAGAAGTTTAAATCACTAGGTTTTGAGAGATATTTCACAGAATTCTTTTCATACAAGGATGTCAAATCAAGCAATCATGCCATAAATGGCTTTGAAGAGTATCTTGAAGACTGAATCTTGAATAGGAAAGGTGAAATGGCTTAAGAGGGGTAAAAATGGGCAAGATGGGCACCCAAAAAGGTAGGGGCGCGCAAGTCTTGAAAGACGCGCAAGTCCTGTGGCGGCGCGCAAGTATTGGTCGCGCAAGTATACTTGCTCGGCACATGGTGTACTTGCGCGATTTTCAACCAGTATTGAAATACTTGAGCGACTCTTTTTTAAACCCTTTAAAATTTTCTTGAGATTCTTCCAGAAAAGGGACATGCAAGTTATATTGAAGGAAATAAGTCGGCGCGCAAGTGTTTGATAAGTTTCAACACTTAGTCCTTCCTTCTTCTCTTTAGATCTTCCATTCTAGGTAAGAAATTACCTTAGAAGTGTTCCAGAAGCTTTGAGAAGAGACTTGGGCGTCGGGAGCTTCAATCCGAGTTTCTGGAAAAAAAAATCCTCCCGAGTGGGGGCCCACATGGTCTATTTATAGGCAAAAGCAGGCCATGGGCGGTTACCGGGCGGTTACCACTTAGGTCGCGCAAGTCACTTGCGCGACCAAGGTCACCGCGCAAGTACACTTGCGCGACAGTGAGATAACTTGCGCGGTGCAATTGCTTTGGATCCTGTCTTCATGCCTTTGTCGATTTTTGATGTTTTCTTCAAAGGATGAGTCACTTTGAGCTTGGATATTCCCTTTTCCGATCTTCAGATTCTGGGACGAAAGGAGCGTCAACAGTAAATTATTCTTACCCAAAGTTAAAAGGTCACAATTATACATCACAATTATTATTAGATGAATGTATTTCTACCCGTATCACCTTAATATTGAAATCGAATTATTTATGGGACACTCCTACTTGAATATGAAATAATAATATTTTATTCAATTATAATAATCATCGTGTATCCCTCACCCTTTTTAAAAATGGATAATCCTATATTTTCTTCTCAAATGACCTTTCTATGGGTCATTTAGAAGAGATATAAATAAATTCTACTAAATAAAAGGTAATTTTACCACTCATCCTATTTCAATTTATTTCATCTTATATGTACTTCAAATCTATGTTTTTCACTGTAAAATAATAACATTATTATCCTTGACATATTGAAATTTTTTTATGTTTATGGAACCACCATTATCCACCCTTAGTTCCAAAAAATATTAAAAGAAATTTTGACTTGTGTGTAATCATGTACTACCACCTCCACATTGTGTAATGATTCATTTTGAATTTCCATGATTAATTATTTTTCATTACGATGAATTTAAGGTTTATATATGATATTTGTGTCATATTTATTATTATTTATTTAAAATATCTTATCTAAATTCTATCATTTCCCTCTATAGAAAATCATAATGTCACTCGTGTGTGCGTGTGGACTACCTCCTCCAAAAATATATGTGAGTTGTCTTTCATTTTTACATTACATGGATGGTAATAATGATATATTTAATGAATATATATATTTATATATGATATCTATGATATAAAAATGATTTTTTACATGTGGGTTACTATTTACTCATTTATCATTTCAGCCATCAAAAAGAAGAAATTTCACTCGTGTGTACATACAGACTGTCGTCTCAATGAAGTGATGTAATTAATTTTTCTTCTCTATTTATTATTAATAGCTATAAAATGTTATATAATTATTACATATTATAATTTTAAAAGGAATATAATTCAAGAGATTTTGTAACCATGATCAATGTATAAGTACGATAACATCTAAGTCAAATCATGTGTGAAAACAAAATAGTTATCACCTCAGAACAATGATTTTAATAATGCCTTGTTATTAAATGGGTTATAAAATTTTATAATTAAATCATATATGGTATGAAATGTTTGAATATTAATCTGGAATATATTTTCAATATATATATTTATTATACCAGAGGTTTGAACACATACAAAGCGACATAGGACTTGAGGTCATGGATTTATGTTTCTATCTAATTTTACACTGGGATTATTTAAGAATGAATTATCATTTAGAGAAATTATATGTTTTTTATCTATTAAATCTCATTAATTTTTATTTCCGTCGATTTATTTCAATAATATTTATTTTTTAGTATTATTTTCTTCTCTTTGGCAGTCAACATGGTTCAGATTTTATTTTTTTTAAATTTAACATTATTTCTCTTCTATTGGTTAGAAATCCTTTTTATTACATATCATGGTTTTACAAAGATGTATTCAATAATTTTATACACTATTATTTATTTTTTTAATGTTTTTTTACCCATGTTTTACATTTTATAAGAATGGTTTAAAATGATTATTCATGTCTTTTTCTGATACGGTATTATTCACCAAAGGTGTTAATATATTCTTTATTTTAACAATAAAATCATGAATGAAATTTACCACCATCATGACTGGTCAATTCATTGAATATTCCTATACAAGTTTGTATTTTTATTTTTACATGATATTATGAAAATATTTGGATTCTGGATAAGTTATTTCAAAATTAAAATAGAATTTTCCTAATGAAATGTTCCAAGTGATATTTTAACTACATTTTACATCTATGATGGTGTCCATTAAGGTTAATTATTTCCCAATGGGGAATGATTATATAGTATTATCCTTATTATATATCTAGATAGTATATTTTAATAATGATGAAATATTAATGAATCCCATCATCTTTTCTATGGGTTATGTTTTGATGAAATTTTAAATGTTTTTAGAATATTTTCACATTCATATGAATGGATTGTGATTATATGATGGTTGGTTCCATTATAGCTCTTCGATTCATTAAGTAAATATGGATAACCCATGAGATAATTACGTTATGTATGAACCTAATTTCGTCTTCAAAAAAATATGTGTGGACCTCATTCCATGTCTAGATGTTTATGTGTGTACATGATTTCATTTTCGTAAGTTTATGTGTGGAACTTTTACTATGTCCATACATTTATGTGAGGACATTATTTCATGTCCATAACTTATAGAGTGAGCCTATTTCTATTTACAGATTTTCCCAAAGTTTTAATCTTATCATTTTTCATCATTACTATGTTTTTTATGCTCTCCTGAACGATCATAGATTGTTGATGATTTTTCACTATTATAAATATTGGCTATTGTTATGAAAAAAATTTATTCCAAGAAACATTATTAAATATATTTAATTTAGTTTTTGTAATTTAGTTATATTATGGTTATTTTCTCCTACCCTTATGAAAATATATGATCATTGATTGATATCTCTTATGTTTACACTTACATAGAATTTGAGCTCACCCATTCTAATTAAAAAAGTAGTAGGTTTTTCTAATATGGGTTTAACTATTGGTAAAAGTGCATTTTCTGTTGGTAAAATGTTTTACCAACAAAAATAGTCTTGTCAATAAACATTCGGTCAAAACTCAATCACTAAATGTTATTGTTATAGATAAAATAGTTATATTACTAATATAATAATACCAAAATATAATATATATGTTGGTCAAAGTGATTACCAACAGATTCATATGTCAAATATATTTGTTGGAAAAAATATTACCAACACATATTATCTGTCAGTAAATTACATTTAAATAAAAATTATAAACTTTTGTTGCTATTAAATTTATATATTATGTTTATTATATTATATTTTAATTATTAACACTAAAAATTTTTTTGCACAAGTTCAAACATATAAAAACATTAAATATATTAATTATTGAATTTAATAAAAATGTATTAATAAATAGTCAAAGATGATTGATAAGACTATAAAAACCCAAAAATCAATGATCAATCTATTCAGTTGCTGCCACCACAGCCCCACCACCAATGACATCTCATGAATTAAATCCTCCTACACTGTCATCTATTGACTAAAATCCTCCAACACACATCATGGTAGAAGAATAGTTACTTCCACCAAAGATCTGTCATCAGCTCAATACAGCTCACTAGAAGAACCAAAGTAAATTCCAATACAATTGAGAAACCTCAATTTGATATTATGCCAAATCCTTCAGCTCCAATATCTAAACTAAAAACAATAAAAAATAATATCCAAAATCAGGGAAATAAAGTTGCATAAATTGAAACCAAAATATAATAGTGTGTAAAAAAATGCAGTCCAAGATTCAAGAAATAGAGTAAAGAAAAAGGGTATGAAAAAACAATAACTCACCTAAAAATTGTATCTATTTGTTTCCAGTTGAGTTGTCATCAAATATGGTACAAATTAATCTATAAAGTTAAAATAAAGTAGTTGAGAAAAATAATATGGATATTATTTCATGTTATAATTACATATCATGAGTACATCCAATCAGAGTGGATTCATCATGCAAGAAATTATTTTTACCATAAAAATCACATTAAATCAGCATGTACCAGTTCACATAAAAGTTTTCAGGCGGGTATTCCAGCACACATGATTTTAACAAATAATATTAAATCTAGTTTCTAATAATCCCATGAAAAATACAAGTTAAAAAACTATCATGTCTTTATACTCAACACCTAACATGTTTTACAAGAAACCAAGTAGTTTTCTAATAACCAATAAGTAAAGATCAGTATAGTGATTATTGGAATGCAAATATTTGGCACTAACACATGGCCATCATAACAAAAGGGGTTCCAAAAAGTATCAAAATGAATGAGAAGTTTGATTAAAATTAAAATAAAATTAATAAAGTACTTCCTTATAATGAGATGGTGTTATCCTCTAGTAAATGATGATCCATCCCTCCTTCTCTTCTTAAATATTCACTTAACACCATTTTTTCATTTAATTACCTACAAAAGAATCAAAATTGATATTATATTTAATCAGTTTAGTTTATGAATAATAAAACCATGAAATAAGTGACAAAGTACATTCTACATCTTTATTGAAATATCTTGAAATCAAGTCCCTTGGTGGATGATAACCCTTAAGAAATCCTATATTCATCCATTAGTAATGCTACTAAGATATTGGAAATGGAGGATGAATATATTAATTCACAACTTTTTGAAAAAAAAAACTAGAATCAACATTTCCTCTTCCTGCTACCTTTGATTGCCATATATTGAAAGTATCAACCACGTATTTTTTTTTTTACATTTACATACAGGTTCTGGGAAAATATACATGATACATTTGGATGAAAACTATGGATAGATAATATTGAAGGAATTATAAAATCCATCATTGGTGCTGGAAATAGTGAATAGGAAATGGGAATTTTGGTTGATGTAGTTGCTTCTATCATTGAGTATGCATAGAGGGATAAAATTGGGCTTCCATTTGAGAAACAATCACCATATATTCATTTAGGAACCATGTAAATTTACAAGGATGTCATCACTACTTCCATATCAAAATAGGTAACATGAATAATGATGTTTCTAATCTTTATTATTCACAATATTTGGTTTTTTGTTCTTATAGTATTCAAAAATGTAAATATAAAATCCTTGAAGACTTAATCAACTTATTCACGTTTGTCCATACACATGTTTTATGTGTTATTAAATAGGAATCACGTAATAAAATTAACATCACCAAAATAAACCACTCATATGTTTTTATAGTGTATAATAATTCATAACACTAAGAAACCAATATAAAAATCCATCTTGATTAATGAAATCAAGTGACAATAGCAGTGAAGCGTGAACTTACAAAAAATTATTGATGCTTGAAAACCTCATCTTAGCATTCCATGTTCCCTATGAATCCATTATTTTCAAGTATCCAAATAGAAAAATCCTGAAATACAGTTAAATAAGTATCATAATTAAAATAGAGAACAATGTAAAAAAGACATATGGAAGCTTCATTTTTTAAGTAGGTAGCCTGACATCTCTTGAAGAGAGTGACCAAAATCAAAGAAATATGACATGTTTTCGATTCCCAATACAGAAATTGAATAAAACTAGCATGAAGACCCATCTTGGATAGAACTAAATTCTTTCCCAAAAAACTAATAGTAGAAAGAAAATTTTCTTCCTAAAAAGAACCATGCATTTGACACAAATATATATGTAAATATATGTCCAATTAATGTTAAGATAACTTCACATCATTTATTTCACATTGATACAATCTTTTTTGTTTTATTATTATGTACATTTAACAAAAATAAAATAAATATTGACTTTTCACTTATAACCACTCGAAAATTATATTGAAATACCTTTTATATTAAAATATATTTCATGTTGTCATAATTTTTATATAATTTTATATCATGCATCAACAAAAATAATAAAATTTATTCAAATTAGTAAGTAATGACATTAATAAATATACTAGATAAAAAATTATTATTTGACTACATTTTTATTAAAGAATCTACATCAATAATCATATATCTAAATAGCTTCAAAAAAATAATAAAAACAAAAATTACACATTCATTTAATATAATACTATTATCTTATATAGTTTTCAAATACTCTAAATTTAAATATTGAAAATATGTATCCACAATTAAGGACCACAGATATCTTTTTATCATCAGTTCAGAACTCAATTAAAATTTTTACGACCTTTTATATTTTAAAATCATATTTCCATGATATTTTCTAAAAATGGAATGAAAAATGATCCCCAGGTGATTCTAGTAAAAATTGTATTTTATTATGTTAAAAAACAATCCTAGAATTTGACTAAAAATAATGGCCCCACATTGATATGAAATGCACTTCTTCAAATTCAAATACAGAAATCTCTTGTGTCTTTGTACTACATTGAATAAACTTGATGAAACACAAGAAATCTTAACAAAACCAAATAAAATGAATTAACATGGAAAAGAAATTCAATATAAGGCGTTCGAGGTCTTACATTGGTGCCTGAAGGGTGGGACTGGGTCCCTTTAACAGTCTCCCTAAACTATTTTAAGCATGATAGGTTGAACTAGTTAAAGTCTAGTGGGCTGAGCTTTGTAGCCCATAGATTGAAGATCTGGATCATTTGGGATCTTTTTTTGGCTTGGTACTAGATGTACATGTCCATGGAGGAGATGAATATTTTTAGGAGTGTGTTGTGAACCTTTAAGATAATGGAAGAAATTAGTTGAGGGAATATAAGTAGATGTTAGTACTTGGGTAAGTGGATGAAATGAGAATACAAAAACAAATTCCAGATTCCACATTTTAGATAGGTCGTGTGTGAAATCTAAGAAAATGTTATGACATGTGTTCAATTTATGTGGAACACTAAGAAACCTAGATGATATTGTGTGTTCAATCAATGTGGAACACTATGAAACCCAGATGATAATGAGGTGAGGGTACATATTAATTTGATTCTTCAAATTTTAGATTTCATCGATTACAGATTTCAAAAAAAATACCTAGATTCCATATTTTACACACAATACATAGATTCTGTATTTAATATATTAATAAACTCACCTAGCTTCTACTTAGAAACCTACCTAACTTCTACTTAGATTTCACACACTGATGAGGAATCAATCAATTTTAGTGATAACACTAAAACAAATTCTATATTTCAAAAAATGGAACAGGAAAGAGGTGAATGTTGTTAATATGTTTGTGAGAACACAAAAATAGTAATGAGGCTTCAATATATTACCTTAAACATATATTCACGGCTGCTCCCACACTTTATAACCAACTGCGGATTAGAAACACTCTTTAGATCTTAATGATAATCATTATCAGGGAATTATTAGAAGATTGCATTTCCATGTCAATATTATCGATAAATTTCATCCTCATCCACCAATGGTATAGAAATCTAAAAGTTAAAACACAAGTAAAAACATCATCATTCATGTACTATTATTGTCATCATCAGACACATTGAAAAGAGTTTCAATCAAAAAATCAATTCTTTTCGTGTCAATTAACTTAAATTTTATATTTTTTGGTAAATTGGGAATAGGATTCCAAGTTATCTACCCTTTTTTTACTAGAGAATCCTTCAAAAGGATTATTTAGAAATACAAATATGATCCTAGCAATTCAACAATGGTGGATAATGCTATTCTAATGGATTTCTGGATCACTATGTTTAGCATATGGGTTCTAATGACCCCATTATGAAGGGGATCAATTATAAGTACATGGAAGAGAAATTCGGCAACATATTCTCTTGTTGACAACAGATGAACCACATCCATAAGAATATTCCAGAACTTATTCATAATGGATGAATGGCCTACAAATCCCTCATCATTTTCTAATACATCGATGAGGTCTTCCATGAAAACACTCTTTTGTTTCCCTCCAATCCTTTATTGTAAGTACAAACTATGTTCTGGGATTATTTTTTTGACCAGAAGATATACATGCATGGGAGGAAGCGGTTGATGAGCAATTAAAATGAGAAGGGTAGGGAAAAATGAAAGGAAATTGTACATAAAAAATGATTAAGAGATAATAGTATATTTAATGGTCCATAATAGGATAAACATATTGATAAAAATGAATCCCAAAAAAGTACAATTTTCATGGTATGTTATAAAGTAAAGGAACTAATATAGTGTACAACATAAATTCTATGTGATGAATAAACCTAAATTGAACCAAATAGTAATTATCTCAAGACATGATTAGGAATTATAATGAATCACATGAATATAATTGAGAACCAGTAAAAATATTTAAAATTTATAGTCATATAAATGATGAAAGAAGGGTGGACTTAAATCCAAATAATGATTAGGGAATACTTCACATAGAGAAGGTTAGATGGGGATGGTCTGGGATGGTGGGGGTCGAGCGGGGAAGTTTAGGTGTAGTGGGGGTCGAGTGAGGAAGGTTGGGGAGGGTGGGGGGGCTTCCAGTGGTGGTGGTATGATGATCATTGAAATAGTGTGGCAGGTGCGGAGGGTTGTGGTTGAGGAGGTTGGTGGCATAGGATAAGTTTGTATAGGAGGTGGTAGGGATCTCGAAAGAGGTGAGTGGCGTAGATGGAGAGTGATGGAGGATGTTGAGAAGGTCATCGAGGGGAGCGGTGGATGTGGTGGTTGGGGAGGAGGCATGGGTCATGAAGGCAGAGGGGGCATAAACATTTGCAGAGGGCCGTAATGTCATGGGAGACCAGAGTAAGTAGCGGTGGGGTGGATCGCAGACAGGTGGTGGGTGATGTACGATTAAAGATTCTTATTGATTTTAAACAATAAAATGAAATAAATAAAATAAAAAATTCTATTCCATTTTTTTAATTAAATATATAATAAATATATATATGAAGGGAATAAAATTTTATAAAAATTATTATTTTTATTTTAATATAAAATAAAAAATCAATACATAAATATTAATTGTAATTAAAATAATATTAATCAATTTATTATTTTTTTATTTTTTAAATTTCAATTATTAGTTTTTTTATTTTATTTTGATGTATTTTATTGTGTTTATTAATTTTAAATATAAATATTACATTACCATGTATATAGATAATATTAAATATATATATACGTAAATATATCATATATCAGAATGATTTAAATTTCATTTTATAAAAAATATTTAAATTATTACCCAATGATCAACATTAATAAATATAAGCACTATTGATATTTAGAGAAAATTGAAAATGAAAATATGTTAACAAGAGATTTTTAATAAGACCTCAAAAAAATGATATTGACTTTGGTCATAAAACTAGTAATATAAAAAAATGGGTCCTCTTAATTTTTTACAGATATAACAATTATTGTTATTAAGGGGTTAATTGTACCAATTTTTATTTATTGGAAATGATTTGTTAGTAATAGTTATCATGTCTAAAAAATTCACATTTTAATAAAAAGATTGGTATTAGTATAATAAAGTGGTATATTTAACTAATGTTAAAAGAATTTTTGTTATTGAAGGATCAATATCAATAGTTATATCAGTTATTAAATATAAGTTTTGGTATTAATATTTATTACCAATAAAAATAAATATATGTTGTAAATGATTAGTTTTACCAACAGATATATTATCTATAAATAATTTTTTTTGGTATAATCCATTTGTTATAGTGTCTTATGTTTTCGTTGTTTGGGTTTTGAGGGAAGTTTATAAGTATGATCTGTATAGAAAGTTACAAATATGATGAAATTTTTGGAAGATGATAGAGATCATTTATGAAATAAGATGTTTATTTTTATAGTCTCCAAATACATAAAACCATTAAATTTCATCGGTGTGTTTTATTGTGTTCTAATTTTGATATTCATTTTAGGTGTTGCAATATTTATGCATGTTATGATTGGTTAACTACCATAGGTATTAATGTAGGGTTTAGTTAATATTTTTTTATTAGGTTTATAGGACCTTGGTTAAGAAACTATGGATTAACCTATGTATTGGATAATAACCTAACCTTTTGGTAAGGTAGAGATTATGTGTTTTTCTTAGAAATGAAAATCTTTATGGACACTAAAAGTGATAATAAATTTGGAAAAAATTCATCTATGGGTAAATATGTGACAAAAAGGCATTATTAAATCCTCTAGGAGTGATCAAATTTAATTTTTTTTCAAACCGTAATAACTACAAAGGTGTAATATAGTAGAAGCGTGGGGTTGATCCCATAAATATTGGGGAATGATGTGATGAGGACTCTTAAATAAAGGTTAGGTCACCCTAATTACCAGTTTATTTTATTAAACTAATGGTGGATTAAAGGGACAATGTAATGCTTTTAAGCATTCCTCTCGACCATGAAATTAAAGACACTGTCTTTGGCCTTAATCCAGACAGTGCTCCTGGCCCAAATGGATTCAATAATGGTTTCTTTCAAAAGCATTGGGATATTATCCACAATGATGTTTGTAAACTTGTCATGACCTTCTTTATTCATGGATCTTTACCACATGGGATCAATGCTCAATTTCTAACCTTAATTCCCAAGGTTGAAAATTCCTCTCAGATCCATCAATTCAGACCGATTCCCCTGATTAACACTCTTTATAAGATTATTACCAAAATTATTGCGAATAGACTTGCTCCTATCTGTAATAAAATTGTTTCTTGGAATAAATTTGGCTTTATTAAAGGTAGGTCCATTCAAGACTGCATTTGTATTGCCTCCGAATGTACCAACAGTCTAAATAAAAACACTAGAGGAGGATGTGTGGCTATTAAATTAGATATCAGAAAGGATTTTGACACTATAGACTGGAATTTTATGTTCAAGGTCTTAAAATTTTTTGGGTTTAATGATACCTTTATTGGAAGAATTAAGACTCTTTTTCAATTAGCTTTCATCTCTATTCTCATTAATAGACCACCTAGAGGTTTTTTTAAATGCTCTAACGGTGTTAGACAGGGCGACCCCCTTTCTGCCATCCTTTTTGTTATTGCTGAGGATTACCTAAGTAGGCTTCTCAGCAGTTTGGTGGATCAAAGTATACTTAAGCCTATTCAATTTTCCAGAAACATAATGCCCCAACTCATCTTTTATATGCTGACGATATTATTCTGTTTCTTAAAGGGGATCAAAAAACATTCAAGTTTTCAAGAAAGCCATAACCCACTATGAGGAAGTTTCTGGTAAAGCTATCTACTGGAATAAATCTCATATTTATTTTGGTAAGAACTTTCCGGCTAGAAGAAAATATACCAGTACCACTTATTTGGGTATCAAAGAAGGTTTCTTACCTTTCTCTTATTTAGGTGTTCCTATCTTTTGGGGTAGACCAAAAGATATCAACTTTGCTAATATCATAGATCAAATCATTAACCAACTCTCTAATTGGAAGGGTAAATCACGTTCCATGGCTAGGCGAATATGTTTGCTCAAATCCACCATTGTTTCTAAAATGGTCTACACCCTCATGAGTTACAAATGGCCTATAAGCGTCCTCAAAAAAATTAATACTTACATTATAAAACTTTATTTGGACTGGAAGTATTTTCGAAAAGAAGCTTGTCACTATGCCTTGGAATTCTTGTTGTAAACCGATTGATAAAGGTGGAATTGGCATCAAAAATCTAAAGTTGTTCAATAGCGCTCTGCAAGCCCGTCTGACATGGTGTATTATCAATTCTACTTCTAAAGTTTATGATTTTTTAAATCATAGATTTCTTCAAAAAAAATTAACGGGTAATTCGACCTTCATCAACTCTTCAATTTGGCCTTCTATCAAAGACTCTTACCATATTATCATGGAAAATGCTAGATGGATGGTCAGTGCTGATTCTTCCATTAATTTTTGGTGTGGAAAATGTTGTGGTAACCCTCTGATCTCACTGTTACCACCCAACGTCATTCCTGCTGATACTAATCAGTCCATAAAAGATGTCTTACATTCTCATAGACATGATCTCCCTGAACATATTGTGCAGACTATTGATAATTATCCATTTTCCTCTGATGGAGACTTCCTTGTTTGGGAACCTTCCCCAAATGGTATTCTTGACTCAAAAAACTTTTATAATCATAAATTTTCTAGTGAGGAATCTAATTATCTTTGGGTGAGTCATTTCAATAAACCTTGGATTAAACCATCTATGCTCACCCTTATTTGAAGTATTTCTCATAATAGATTTCCCACTAAAACTATTCTACAAAAGATTGGCATTCAACTGTGTTCTAAATGTCGCTTGTTTAATCAACATAGGTAGGATGCCTATCATCTTTTCCTTTATTGTGCCATGGCCTCTGCTTTATGGAATTATGTTTTTGATTTATTCAATTGCATATGGATCTTAACTGACTCTATTTTTTCATTTTTCAAAAATTTCATTAGACATGAAGCTTCTTTACAGGTTAAAAATATTTTTCTTGCGGCTATGGCGGAACTCCTGCATGAGATCTGGTATGCTAGAAATGATCTCATTCATAATAATCGCTCATTTCGTCTCAATGCAGGAAAATATCGGATTCTTATTGCTATCCATGAAGCCGCCTCAATTCAAAGAGACTGTTGCAACAACTCGGTTGGTGACTTTGAGATACTTCGTCATCTCTGTGTTCCTCGAATCTACCCTGCACCAAAATGCTCCTTTCAATTTTTCTGGCAATCATCGATACCGAGATGGATCAATGTGAACATTGATGGTGCTTCTTATAGGCAATCCAGGACCTTCAAGTTGTGGTGCTATCTTCAGAGACTCAGTTGTCCAATGTCAGGGTTGCTTCTATGTTGGATGTGGTCACTCTTTATCTCTGGAGGTGGAAATGCTTAGATTCATTCACGCTGTTGAGTTTGCACTTCAAAAAGGAAGGAGAACGCTTTGGATTGAAATTGATTCTACCACCATCATACATGCCATCTGGAATGGCATCATTCATCTGTCCTGGCCTCTCACTACACGCTTGATGAATTGCTAGAAGACTATCCATGGGATTGAATACATTGCTACTCATGCCTACCGTGAAGCAAATGCTATTGCTGATGCTTTTGCTAGCAAAGGAGTCCATCAAAACATGACATGGTTTGACACTCTGCCATCTGATTTATCTTATCTTTTCAACAGAGATTGTCAAAAAAATCCCATCTTTTCGTCTCTTGTAATCTTTTTATTTTATATATTGTGCTTTGACCTTTTAAAAAAAACTTTAAAAACAATTATATCAAATACTTGTGAAACCTAACAATTTTATCAATAGAATAAATTTTCATTCTCTGTCAAAATACTCTAGCGTCCTAAGTCTTCATAGTCATATGAATCAAAACTATTATTGTACTTTATGTTCATATTTCACAAACAAAAATAATAAATATATTCAATAGTCATCAATAAATAATCTCAATAAAGTTGGTGTTTGTTCATTATTAAAGGAATATGGTCAATAGATCAATAAGAAATAACATATATGTGGAGGAACAATATGATACTATTGAATAAAATTCTTTTAAGAGTGAAACTAAATCAAAAAATGAAGGTATTCATACACTTTATCTTATTTCTTTCTCCCGTGTGGATTTTATCCAACCATCTACTAGTGATATCCAATGAAAATTAACCCAAAAATCATAGGGATGTAAAAATATGATAGTGAATGTTAAGGAGAATGATTAATAATACAAATTATAATCACACTTGAAGGAGTACAATGATTAAATCAATGAAATAAAATAAAAAAACAAAACTTATCTATTAATAACAATGGGTTGGAACCCAATGAAAGCCTCTTGATAGCTGATTCTCTCCATACCAAAAATGAATTGCCTGAATCCCTTAGTCAGACCTCTTATTTATAAGACTCTTTGTCATCTGTGGGATTACCTGGGAAACGATATGATTTTAATTAAAATTTGTTTAAAAATATGTGGGTCCTGAAAAAGATATGATAAAAAATATTGTTTTTCTGCTATGTTAGGAAATTGCATGACGTTTAAATATTAAATGACCTATAATCAAGCACTACATGTATCAAATTCATGACCTGTATCATTTCTAGAATAAAATCACAAGTGTCCCGACTTATATATTTTTTGTGCCTTAGGAATTCCCCTTGTTCACTTTTTCTTCAACATTCACCCTTGGATTCTTCACTATTTTCCATCATCACACCTCACTGCTTCACGAATCGACATGCAGTGCCTTTTGTTCCACAATTTCCACATCTTCCATAATATGAATTAAATGCCAAACCTGATTAAGAATATGTGAAACATAAATATCAGTGTGGAATCTCATATAAAATAAATTAATATCCAATGGAAAATAATTTAAAATCTCATCAAGTATGTATATAAAGGAGAGATATCAAATTCCCCAACACAAAATTCATTTCTTGTCCTCATGGAAAAACTAAATATTTAACTACCAAACATACATAAACTAATTAAAACATTTAAAGATTTTGATTCTCATCAAAATATGTTTTAACTAAATATTATTGAATTATAACACATAACCAAAAAAGATTCCAAAATTCATGCTTTATTTTTATATATAATTCAGGAAATTTCACCTTTTTCACTTAAATATTTTAACTTTTCATCAACAACAATGCCATTTATGATTTAACTCAACATTTATTTTATCACTCATTACTCAAGGTAACAATTTAATTGGAGTTATTATTATACCTAAAGTACATTATCATAGCAATAAAACTTCATTTAATATACATTACCCACCATGAAATTGTAAATACAATAATTAAGTGTGATGTATGTTCAATTAGTATCTAATGTTTCTACTATTGAGGAATGTTTGAAAAAGTGTTTGAAAATAATGTAAGGCTCAGGGAGGAAGGTAAAAGCTATTTCATAACACATGATATTGAAAATACTAGATCAATGTTATGATCCTAACAAAAATATAATGTAATATTGAATAGACCCCAAAGTATGAACCAATGATCCACAAACAAAATAACCATAATGAAAAATGACTCTCTCTTTGTGTTCTTTTTTTCTTTTTCAATAGTCATGATTGGAATATACCTCACATTTACTACATCACCACATATGATAAAATCCATCGGTATAGTAATGGAGATTTTTTATTTTCCCAATTCATAACCATATTTTTTATTTTTCAGAATCCACGCCTAGGATAAGTCTCACAACCACCACTAAACCACATATGATTGTGAGATCAACAGTCTTAAAAAGGAAATTTTTGACCAACCTGAGAAACAAACTTTTTCTTTAACAACAAGAGGCATAAATAATAGAATATATTGAATAAAATCATGAACCTTCCACAAAATCTAATTTAAACATCTAGAAGCCTCATATCAATTTTTCGCATCCCATATCCATTATAAACAACCCCTCCCAAACACTCATTAAATTTAATTTCATGAAAAATACAATGAGATGGGTAGGAAGGGAAATAATGGATTGTAACATGGATTAATCCTAACAAGGCCATGCAAGGATTCCATGGGATAAAGGAGGATCAATTTGCAGGTGGGTCTCTAGATAAAAGAGATCATAAATAAAATGCCTCAGTCGTTTTAAATATGATTTTTAGCGATATCTTTGATAAGATATTAATCATAGTACTTGTTAACTTACATGCCCCAAGTATCACTTAAGAAAAATTCCCATAAAAATAGGAAATATTTGGTCCAAAATCATCTTGGTAATAGGGATAGAATATAAGTCAATTAGGTTATGGAAGGCACATGGAAAATTAGTTTAGTCAAAGAATGTTTATAGGAGTCAACATCTTGAAAGGAAATCATATCAACAATCATTTTCATGAAGTTCCAAATTAGTGTAATCGTTGAACTTTTAAAATTTCATTCTATATTTTTTTCCATTTATAGACCTTATATTTCAAATTTTACAACATGTAAAAATAATTATCATATGTGGTGACGTCACCTAGATCAGTGAGTAAAAGTCAAGAAATTCAATCACATTTTTCGGTAAATCTGATTAAATTCAGTTCATAGAATATTTCAACACATTAATTTTTATAAAATCATTTTGTGTAAAAAAAATAGTGGTGAAAAATAGAAACATGTAAAAAAATATTACTTTCTTTTCATTGGTCCTTGTGAACTAGTTACTCAAGTTATGTCTGACATGGGTTCATGAAGTGATTTGGTTCTACAGATTATTCTCATGCATCTTACCTATTGCTTCCTAGTGAAAGAATCAAAAATGTAAAAAATTAATGTATTGACCCATAATAATATTTGGATTAAAAAGATAAACAGATCAAACATGGGGAAAATTATTAAAATAATACAATTAAATTAATCAAAGTTTAAGAAATAAATTTTTAAAATTCAGGTTATCTCTCTGTAGAAACTATTTTTTATGGTCATTCAGCTTAAGAATTACCTCGTTAGATAACTAAAACATCTTATAGAGCTACCATTATTTTATTTTATTACATCTTGATATATTGTACATATTGGGTAGTCATTCTTCCCATACTCCATAGATTAGTCATGATTGGTGGTGGGATTCAATTTTAGGACAGATGTAATGAAAATAAAAGAAAATCATAACCTGGTAATATTTTTTAGTTCTCTTACACCACTATTTCTTATTCTATAATTTTTTTTATGTTATGGAATGAGTTCTTGATTTTGAGCCTCTTATTTTTCCTCTACTTCTTTAAAGTGTTGGAGGGAGTCCTATTATTCTCTTATCTCAAAAATACTAGTGAGTTCAATGTATTTTTTCTTATTATCCTCTCTCATTACATTTTCTTTTTCCTTCATAAATTCATTTGCGTGTACCTCTTTGACCTCATTATTGTGTTCCATTACTTATTCTTCTTCCTATTATTGTATAGATTGTATTACATCAAACTCTTTATCTTCTTCCCCTCCAACTAAGCAATCAAAAATTTCCATCAAATTTATTTCATATTCTTCTCGTAGATGCAAATGTATTTAATTTTTACTTCATGGTATTTTTTCATGCATATAAGGGAAGCCACATATTTTCATACTTCTTTAAAATTCAGAGCTTCAACTTTTTCAAGGTTTTAAATATACTCCTTCTAATGTTCTTTGTTTTCTGCCTTTGATTTTACTTCCTTGGAAATTTTTTTAGTATTCACTTCCTCGACCACTTTCTTTAATTTTCTTCAAACAAACCTATCCATACATTAGATTCTAATGGTATGTTGTATAATAGGGAATTTAAATTTTTAATAACCTATGAAAGTGAGTATTCATTTATCTATGATAACTAAGTTTGGAATCATGATCATCCATCTTCTAATCCAACAGTGGAATGTACTTTGTGGGAAATATGGATATCCTATCATCTAAATTATACTCTTGAGGTTATTGGAAGAAAACTTTTTCCTTGAATATTATACTCTTGAAGTTCCTTTTTGTAAAAATATAGGACTTCCTTCATTTTTTTACATTATTCATCTTCAAAACAACCAGTATCATCATTTAAACTATTAGTAGGATACTAACAAAAGAATTAAAATTAAAAATGACTTCAAAAAGTTGTTTTTTTTAATTCTCTATAATATATGAGCTATGTCTTATATCATATATAATTATTTACATCACTGTAATGTATTGAATGAATAATCTAGTCAGGCATTCGTATGTGTGCTTCTTGATCAAGGATCCTCCATGGTAGATTTGAATATTAGGGTCCCCCTCAGGGATTTTATATTTGGTTTCGAACTTCTGGTGATTCTGAAATTCATCATATTAGAAAGATTATGAATCATCCCATGTTGTATATTGACATGACCACCCTCGTGAAGTTAGTTCTACTGGTGTTTTTGGATACTCTTAAAATGAATTTTACTCTAGTGTCAGAGTATAATAAAATTGGTATGACATCTAATCCTACCTATACAAAATCAAGAACTACCAAGATAATAATATTAAAAATTAATAATAAGAAAATTATTGAAAATAAAATAACTGAACTAAAATAAAAAATTAAAAGTGGGATAAGAACAGTCTTTTTACTACGAAATTTATCTTGTCTCATCAGAAATGCTTTGCTGCTCCCCAGGAATAGTGAAAAAATTTGATACTCCCAAAATGAGTCCTTAAATTTCCAAACCAAGATCAAATTTGAAATTTATTCATTCCCAAACCATGGTAAATACAAATTAATAGTAAAAAATATGCATGGGGTCGATCCCAAATAAAGCGTGGAATGAAGTGATGGAAACTCCTATATAAATATCAGGTTGCTCAAATTTATATTTCATTATATTAATCTAATGACCAAATTGGATATAAATGAATTAAAATAGAAAAATAGAATAGAGGGGAACCGGTTTCAAAGAAAGGATTTCCTAAATAATTTAATTTATCATCACTTGAAAAACAATTATATAAAATATATATGCAACAAAACAATTTTATCAATATGATGAATTTTAATTCTCTTTAAAACTACCCATGAATCCCAATTCTTCATGGTCAAATAAATCAAAATAGATAAATTGAATTTTTCATATTTCTAATTGAAAAAGAATAATTTTATTCTGTTGTTTGGAATAAATCATCTCAATCGACTTGGTGTTCGATCATTATTGATGTTATATGGTCACTGGATCAATGTTGAATAAAATAGACATGCATGTATAATAGGATACTATTGAATAAAATCATCTTAAGAGTGTATGTGAATCGAAAGAAGATGATATGCTTCCCCTTTAACTAATTTCTCTCTCCCATATGTATAAGGCCCTAGCCTTAAACCTTAATTAATCATGAGTTATTAAAAGATTACACATTGAGGATCTTTTCAGGTTTAGAGTTTTAGAGAATTAGGACATAACTATTACATCTCAAAAGATTTCAAAGTAGAAACTTTTAATAAGTTTCCATAAAATAAAAACTCTTAAAAAGAAACATGTCCAGTTCCATGTTTTAGGTTGCATGACTTTCCCTTGATCCCATCCTTGACCCTATTCCACGTTAAGTCCTGTGAAAAACATTTTAAAAACATGGGATGAGCATAAAAAGCTCAATAAGGGTTATAAAAATATTGAAAGGAAACATGAGTTCATATATACATAAGAATGAAATCATACTTTACCCATAAAATATACGCACATTAACATACCTCATCAAACCATGAATAAATCATAGAAATCATAAGACATAAAGGTAACTTGAGGCATTCATAACATTCTTACGTAGGGAGTAACCCTCTTGGTTACGTTTGGAATACCCATCACAGTATATTCCCTAAATCTCTTCGGAGAAACCTTAACGTTTCACTCCTTCGCGTTACCCAATGCATTGGAGAGCTATATCGGGCTCACCCGCCCTTAGTTTATCACGGAACCACCCGTCTTCATAATAATGCCCATGAACCGTAACATAATCTTATCACATAAAACATTCATAAAGGAAACATAACATTTCCACCTTTTAATAACAAGATATCAATACAACACAATGATATAAATACATTATGAAAACCATTTTCAATACCAAAATAAAAGAAAAGTAAAACATGGTATTTATTTTTATTTTATAAAGAAGGTATGTCTTGTAGAGGAAGCTGAAACTCAAATAATGGTCACGGCGGCGGAGAAGTCGTTGTCGCCGCATACGTATGACAAAAACATTCCCATTTTTCGTTTAGTAAAACGCTTCATATAAAAAGATTCCTTTTGTATAAATGTAAAAGTAAAAGGGGTTTATACACCATATAAAATAAAGTTGTGTATAAAACAAAATATTCCTCAATGAAATAAGTTTGAGTCAAAGTCCTATACAAAGACGGTATCCTTGGATTAAGGATAAATCAGTTACATAACTATGTGTGACAAATGAATACATGAAATATAAGTGGGTATTATGTTTAAAACAATCATAGTACATTCACACATAATAATAGAACGACATATTCAAGGTGTACAAGTTTATCCCAAAGAATCAAAATTGGGTAAAGAAGTTCCCTTGAAATAATTAGACAGCCTAAAGGCGTCACTTCAAAATTCAGAAAAAGAGTTGATGAGAGATAAAAAGGGTACCTCATCACTTGGATGAATAATTTACATCAATAAGGATATAGAATAACATATCCCAAAATAATATTATGTGAATTAAAAGACATAACAAAATAAGTCTTTTAAAAAGAGGAGGGTGAAAGGTTCCCTTACCGACATGGGTATCTTTCGAAACATACGCCCCGTGAAAGAAGGACAATACAACATTGATGTAAAAACTCATAAATGAATGAATATTAAACAATGAGTAAAATAATGGTCAGTACATACACCACTCAAAGGAAATTGTGGCAAATGTACCATAAATCTCACGGGAATAAAAGTGAGATGAAAAATCCCTTACGAAAACTCGGCAGCCTAACGGCGCCACTTAAAACTTCCAAAAATAGATTGATTAGATAAAATAGGGTATCTCATCACATTACAATAAAATTTACATCAATAGGAATATAAAAAAACATCCCCCATCATAACAAAGAGGAGCTTTAAAGAATTGACATAAAGGAGAGTACTTAAAGAGGAAGAGAGAGGTTATATCTCTTACGAAAATTCAGCAGCCTAACGACGCCACTCAAAACTTCCAAAATGGATTTATTAGATGGAATAGGGTATCTCATAATATGAACATAAAAATTACAGTAAGAGTAATATAAAAGAAAATCCTAATAACAAGAAATATGATCTTAGAAGGAATGACATAAAATAGTGTACTTAGAAAGAAAGAGAGGAGTTGGATCCCTTACCTCGTGTCCGATTTGACTCGATCGTTCTTTAACGTCCTGAATAATAAACTTGAGTTAATTTCCACTTTATTAAGAACCTTTTTCTAGTTCATTATTCCTTTTATATCACTTATTTCCATGTTATAAACATTATGTAATCATTTAAGTTAATAATGTTTCTTTTGTCGATATTTGGTTCTTAAGTCGAAAGTGGACTTCTTACAATTACATGTTGTTTGTGTGGTCAAATTTTCATTATATCCAGAATTATATTCATGATATGGATATCATATATATCATATATATCCAGAATATACCTGTATTTATAATATTACATAATCATTTAGAGGTAAGAAATGAAATGCATCGTTCATGGAGACGTTAAGTTGTACGTACGCATGAACGCTACTTTCATTTCTATTTCATATTTTTATGGAATGGAATAATAATTATATAGATGTATATTATAATTCTAGTATAACATCATATATAATAACTTTAAATCCATCCTTTATACGTCCCACATACGGCATTAACGAATCACATCACTTTGAGGGGGCGGTAGTCCGCACTTCCTTAAATGAAGATATCGCGTTTACCCATAATGGAAACCATAAAGGTATGCCCAAAATGAAAAATACAGAAGCTTAAGGAAAACATAAACATATTATATATCATATATAAATATATTGTCATCTTAATGGCCACATTTGAAGGTGTTAAAAGAATGTTGAACAATCATCATTTCGGGAGGCCGAAATTCGCCATCCACGGAAACAGTATGTTATCTAACCATTAGATGTAGGTGTGTGAAAGTGTAGCTAGAATTATTACTATAACAACATCCTAGTATATTGATGATACTGGATTTGTTACAAAATAAATTAATAAAAAGATTTTAGGGGGTTGGAGAAGCAAAATAAAACAAAAGGACTCAAGTGAAGACATTACCTTAAAATCTGGTAACTCCCTTTGGTTTGAGCTCAAAGGCTTCCTTGGTAAGACATCTGCCCAAAGTGAGGATTCAAGGAGTAAGAGAGGTAATTGTAGAGATAAAATGGCCAGAGTTTGGCCGAGACAAAGGCTTTGGGAGTGTGGGTAAGGAGGTAGAGTTGGGGGCCTTTTATAAGAGGAGAGGAGGGGCACTCTTGGAAGGTAAAGAAAAGTCACATTATTTTAAAATGGTATTCGGATTTAAGAGGTCCCACATTGTTGTGTTTCTAGGATAAGGTGATAAGGGTTCTAAATCCACTCATATAATAGGTTTTGGACATGTGTAGGCCTTAGATATTACATTATCTTTCCATTTTATTTAAATCGTTAAATAATGAGGTCATCGCTGCATCATCATGATGTCATAAATAATTCAATTTATTTAATGTATAAAAATTATAAAAAAATTAATTTTATGTAGGAAATATTTTTATCTTTCCAATTAATATTTATAGTCAAAAATATGATATGTATAACCTCATGTAAAAATTGTTTTAGTAAAACATCTCATGTTTGTCTCATTTTTACTTTAACTTTAAATAAAAACATATTAATTTCATTTTCCAACCAAAGTGGCTTCATGGGGTCCCCAAGTTGACCCATGGGTTGTCTTGGTCGGCCAAGACATATACAATGATTTTAGGACATGTTTCAAGTTCATTTCATATTATGAAAACATTATTTTTACCTTAAACTACACTAATTACCTCTAATCGCGATTAAAAACTTAATAAGTTACTATTCACCAAAAAACATTTATCCCATTGAACCACATTTTACTTCTTAATGACAACCATGTATGTCGGATTTTTGAAATTCAAAACACAAAGATGGTAAAATTTCATTTAAATGGAAAAATCAGTTTTTATAAGTACCACTTAGTGGTTTCACTATTCATCAAAAATTCAAGTTTTTCAGAAAAATCCCAAAAATTCACCCTAAGCTGTATTTGATATTCTGAATTCAAAAATGAAGTCTATTTTACAAAATTCAAAACATATAAGTCACATTAATTAATTCCCGCTGTCATAGCAAATAGCGTGTTTTTATGAAACAATAAGTATCAAAAGATTTACACTAGTTTAAGTCTGATTTCAAAGTGAAATTAATTCCAACGACCACTATTGGATTTAATGGTAAAAATATATTCTAATTTCACTTTAAAACCAATTCAAAAGAAAATCTAATCATATAAATAAATTAGATAAAAAAGAGGTTTTGAATTAAAATACAACATTTTACACTATTCATTAAAAATGAACTTTATCAGAAAGATACCAAAACATTACACAAAGTAAATTTTGATGTCCCAATTCTTAAGAAGAGTTCTATTTGGTCCAAAAGGATGTATAAGAGTGAACAAAACTATATTTAATAACAGTTCTCCATCAAAAGTCGATAAGTGAACCTTTAGTGGAAACTAGGGCATATACTCCTAAAATTGAATTCTTTCCGTATTTTATGCCTTTATCTTTTATTGGATAAATGTAAAAACATTTAAAAACATATATAATCATATTTTAGTTATTTCTATCCATTCTCGCCAATAAAACGGCTACATATTAACTACCATTTAAAATAATATTATTTTATTATTAGAGTGCAACGTAAGATTCCCAAGAAACTCGTTGTTCCGTGTTGGGTACGCCATCGAGCATAGAGTCCCCTTTAAATTCATATTAATATTTTATTCACAAATATGGATAAATATGAAAATTTCATATTCTTTATTTACCTGGGGTGTTACATCCTTCCCCCCTTTTGAGAATTGCATCCTCGCAATTTTTAAAATTGAGCTTGGAAACATCTGTGAAAGTCCCACATCGGAATAAGAGTCGGTAAAACAATAACTTTAAAATAAAGGAAGATAAGTACAGCGGTCTCCCGAGTTAACCCATATGTAGAAAAACATGGACATGGAAGAAAAATCAAAGGGTCATGTTCTTGAGGGAGAGTGATAGTAAACTTGTCTTGGAGAAAGTTAAACATAAGAAAATCACAAACTTGTGTTGGGTTAAACGGTATTTGATTCCCCAGTAGGAAAAGTTAATAGACAACATTTTTGTTTTAAGTTACTTTTGATTGAGGAATTTATTCATAAGGAAACATAATCACTTATCATGTTGGCTTTCAACTTTTACTAGATTCCTTAATCAAACTCATATTTTTTTCCAAAAGACGAGTATTTAGGGAGACTTGTTCGCATTAAGAGTACTATAATCAACATCTAGAGAATCACCTAATCCACCAAAGAGAACTATATACATCCCATGTCTTTAGGCTTTAACCAAAACCAAAACCAAAAAGGTTAGTACAAGGTTAGATAATCCATAAAAGGATAACCCATTAAAAAGAAAATCTATGCTTAATCTCCAAAATTTGTCTAATCAAAACTCAAAGTTCAACGAGGACCATCCAATAAACAATTTTTCCATAAAATTCTTCAAAGTAAACCAATCTAAGATAGAAACCCAAATATTTGAAGGATTTAGTCACATAGTCTTCCAAGTTAAATCGTAACATTTATCTCCAAACAACATCATTTACTCCGAAAGTCTCGTATTGAAAAGTAATTAACCTAATCACATATCCTCCATGATAGGTTAATCATTTTCATAAATAACCCAAAATCAACTTACTCTTAATTCATAAAATCCTATAACTGAAAATAATCAGTCAAACTAACCAGGGATTTCACGTAGTCCAGTGGTAGGCGATAAATACCATTCTTATTTTGGTTGTGGGTTCGATTCCCGCAGCTTTGTCCGACGCGACGGGTTGTCACACGGTCTGCGTGTTATCCTTTTTCCAAAACTATATAATTCTTAAATCATTCCCCAAAAAGAGATAAAATCATTAAAAATGATCATAACATATTTTAACCTCAAGTTTATCTCATGCCTTTCATTTTCCAGCATATCATATAATAACCCATAATTACCTCAAAAGTAAGGATCATATAAACTCTAATGGTTACCTTTATAATTATTACCTGAACTTCCACATCGATTGGTCATCTCTTACATGATGCATTACAGAACATACCAAGGTTCAAGTGGTTGATCATGACTCCTTGATATTTGGTTTAGAACAACCACAAGTTTCCTCATTGAATCCTCCATTTTATCTAGTATCTTAATCAGAAAACCACCACAGTTTTCTTCAAACCTGTTGTCTATTTGGTGCCTGCTAGATCCATCCATTCACTAAAAACAGAAATCTCAGTGTGAGTATATCAAAAAAACCATCATGTACTAATGAGGAAGGTAAACACTAAGATATACTTACTCATTCACTTTATCTAAAACTAGGACTCTTTCTGAAATCCTAACCATTATGGTAATGTCACTTATGCTTAAAGAATACCCTAACATCTAAAGTTATCCAAACCGACCTATGATACCAACTATGAGGCCCCATCCTTAAACCTTACTTAATCTTGAGTTGTTACAAGATTACACATTGAGGATCTTTTCAGGTTTAGAGTTTTAGAGAATTAGGACATAACTATTACATCTCAAAAGATTTCAAAGTATAAACTTTTACTAAGTTTCCATAAAATAAAAACATATAAAACAAAACATGTCTAGTTCCATGTTCTAGGTTGCATGACTTTCCCTTGATCCCATCCTTGACCCTATTCCACCTTAAGTCCTATGAAAAACATTTCAAAAACATGGGATGAGCATAAAAAGCTCAGTAAGGGTTATAAAAATATGGAAAGGAAACATGAGTTCATATATACATAAGAATGAAATCATAATTTACCCATAAAATATAGGCACATTAACATACCTCATGAAACCATGAATAAATTATAGAAATCATAAGACATGAAGGTAACTTGAGGCATTCATAACATTCTTACGTAGGGAGTAACCCTCTTGGTTACGTTTGGAATACCCATCACAGTATATTCCCTAAATCTCTTCGGAGAAACCTTAATGTTTCACTCCTTCGCGTTACCAAATTCATTGGAGAGCTATATCGGGCTCACCCGCCCTTAGTTTATCACGGAACAACCCCTCTTCATAACAATGCCCAAGAACCATAACATAATCTTATCATATAAAACATGCATAAAGGAAACATAACATTTCCACCTTTTAATAACAAGATATAAATATAACACATTGATATAAATACATTATGAAACCCATTTTCAATACCAAAATAAAAGAAAATAAAAACATGGTATTTATTTTTATTTTATAAAGAAGGTATGGCTTGTAGAGGAAGCCGAAACTCAAATAATGGTCACGGCGGCGGAGAAGTCATTGTCGCCGCATACGTACGACAAAAACATTCCCTTTTGTCATTTAGTAAAACGCTTCATATAAAAAGATTCCTTTTCGATAAACATAAAAGTAAAAGGGGTTTATACACCGTATAAAAGAATGTTGTGTATAAAACAAAATATGCTTCAATGAAAGGAGATTGAGACGAAGTCCCATACAAAGACGGTATCCTTGGATTAAGGATAAATCAGTTACATAACTATGTGTGACAAACGAATACACGAAATATAAGTGGGTACTAAGTGTAAAACAATCATATGACATTCACACATAATCATAGAATGACATATTCAAGGTGTACATGTTTATCCCAAAGAATCGAAATTGGGTTAAGAAGTTCCCTTGCAATAATTAGACAGCCTAACGGCGTCACTTCAAAATTCCGAAAAAGAGTTGATGAGAGATAAAAAGGGTATATAATCACTTGGACATGAAATTTATATCAATAAGGATATATAAGAACATATCCCAAAATAATATTCTGTGAATTAAAATACATAACAAAATAAGTCTTTTAAAAATAGGAGGGTAAAAGGTTCCCTTACAGACATGAGTATCTTTCGAAACATACGCCCCGTGAAAGAAGGACAATACAACATTGATGTAAATACTCATAAATGAAATAATATTAAACAATGAGTAAAATAATGGTTAGTACATACACCAATCAAAAGAAATTGTGGCAAAATGTAGCATAAATCTCATGGTAATAAAAGTGAGATGAAAATCCCTTACGAAAACTCGGCAGCCTAACGGCGCCACATAAAACTTCCAAAAATGGATTGATGAGATCAAATAGGGTATCTCATCACATTACAGTAAAATGTACAGAAATAGGAATATAAAATAACATCCCCCATCATAACAAAGAGGATCTTTAAAGAAGTGACATAAAGGAGAGTACTTAAAGAGGAAGAGAGAGGTTATATCTCTTACGAAAATTCGGCAGCCTAACGGCGCCACTCAAAAATTCCAAAATGGATTTATGAGAGAGAATAGGGTCTCTCGTCATATGAACCTAAAAATTACAGTTAGAGTAATATAAAAGAACATCCAAATAACAGAAAATATGAGCTTAGAAGGAATGACATAAAATGGTGTACTTAAAAAGAAAGAGAGGAGTAGGATCCCTTACCTCGGGTGCGATTTGACTCGATCGTTCTTTAACGTCCTGAATAATAAACTTGAGTTAATTTCCACTTTATTAAGAACCTTTTTCTAGTTCATTACTCCTTTTATATCAATTATTTCCATGTTATAAACATTATGTAATCATTTATGTTAATAATGTTTCTTTTGTCGATATTTGGTTCTTAAGTCGAATGTTGACTTCTTACAATTACATGTTGTTCGTGTGGTCAAATGTTCATTATATCCAGAATTATATTCATGATTTGGATATAATATATATCATATATATCCAGAATATACCTGTATTTATAATATTACATAATCATTTAGAGATATGAAATGAAATGCACTGTTCATGGAGACGGTAAGTCGTACGTACGCATGAATGCTACTTTCATTTCTATTTCATATTTTATGGAATGGAATAATAATGATATAGAGGTATATTATAATTCCAGTATAACATCATATATAATAACTTTAAATCCATCCTTTATACGTCCCACATATGGCATTAACGAATCACATCACTTTGAGGGGGAGGTAGTCCGCACTTCCTTAAATGAAGATATGGCGTTTACCCATAATGGAAACCATAAAGGTATGCCGAAAATGAAAAATACAGAAGCTTAAAGAAAACATAAAAATATTATATATCATATATAAATATAGTGTCATCTTAATGGCCAACTTTTAAGGTGTTAAAAGAATGTTGAACAATCATCGTTTATGGAGGCCGAAATTCGCCATCCACGGAAACAGTATGTTCTTTACCATTAGATGTAGGTGTGTGAAAGTGTATCTCGAATCCTTCTAATAAAAACATCATATTATATTTATGAAACTATATTTTTTACAAAATAAATGAAAAAAAAGAGTTTAGGGGGTTGGAGAAAAAAAAATAAAACAAAAGGACTCAAGTGAAGACATTACCTTAAAATCGGGTAACTCCCTTTGGTTTGAGCTCAAAGGCTTCCTTGGGAAAACTTCTGCCCAAAGTGAGGCTTCCAGGAGTAAGATAGGGAAGTGGAGAGACAAAATGGCTAGAGTTTGGCCGAGCCAAAGGCTTTGGGAGTGTGGGTAAGGAGGTAGAGTTGGGGGCCTTTTATAAGAGGAGAGGAGGGGCACTCTTGGAAGGTAAAGAAAAGTCACTTTATTTTAAAATGGTATTCGGATTTAAGAGGTCCCACATTTATGTGTTTCGAGTATAAGGTGATAAGGGTTCGAAATCCACTCATCCAATAGGTTTTGGACATGTTTAGGTCGTAGATATTACATTATCTTTCCATTTTATTTAAATCGTTAAATAATGAGGCCATCAGTGCATCATCATGATGTCATAAATAATTTAATTTATTTAATGTCTAAAAATTATAAAAAAAAATATTATGATGTAGGAAATCTTTCTATATTTCCAATAAATATTTATAGTCAAAAATATGATTTGTATAACCCCATGTAAAAATTGTTTTAGTAAAACATTTCATGTTTGTCTCATTTTTACTTTAACTTTAAATAAAAAGATATTAATGTCATTTTCCAACCAAAGTGGCTTCATGGGGTCCCCAAGTTTACCCATGGGTTGTATTGGTCGGCCATGACACATAAAATGAGGTTAGGACATGTGTCAAGTTCATTTCATATTATGAAAAAATTATTTTTACCTTAAACTACACTAATTACCTCTAATCGCGATTAAAAACTTAATAAGTTACTATTCACCAAAAACTTGTTTTTATCCCATTGAACCATATTTTACTTCTTAATGACAACCATGTATGTTGGATTTTTGAAATTCAAAACACAAATATGGAAAATTTTCATTTAAACGGAAAAATCAGTTTTTATAAGTACCACTTAGTGCTTTCACTATTCATCAAAAATAGAAGTTTTTCAGAAAAATCCCAAAAATTCACCCTAAGATATATTTGATATTCCGAATTAAAAAATGAAGTCTATTTTACAAAATTCAAAACAAATAAGTCACATTAATTAATTTAATAATTAATTTCCACTTTCAGAGCAAATAGCGTGTTTTTATGGAACAATAAGTATCAAAAGATTGACACTAGTTTAAGTCTGATTTCATAGTGAAATTAATTCCAACGACCACTATTGGATTTAGTGGTAAAAATATATTATAATTTCACTTTAAAACCAATTAAAAATATAATCTAATCATATAAATAAATTAGATAAAAAATAGGTTTTGAATTAAAATACAACATTTTACACTATTCATGAAAAAATGAACTTTATCAGAAAGATACCAAAAATTTACACAAAGTAAATTTTCATGTCCCAATTCTTAAGAAGAGTTTTATTTGGTCCAAAATGATGTATAAGAGTGAACAAAACTATATTTAATGACGGTTCTCCATCAAAAGGCGATAAGTGAACCTTTATCGAAAACTAGGGCATATACGCCTAAAATTGAATTCATTCCGTATTTTATGCCTTTATATTTCATTGGATAAATGTAAAAACATTTAAAAACATATATAGTCATATTTTAGTTATTTCTATCCATTCCCGCCAATACAACGACTACATGTTAACTACCATTTAAAATAATATTATTTTATTATTAGAGTGCAACATAAGATTCCCAAGAAACTCGTTTTTGCGTGTTGGGTACGCCATCGAGCATAGAGTCCCCTTTAAATTCATATTAATATTTTATTCACAAATATGGATAAATATGAAAATGTCATATTCTTTATTTATCTGGGGTGTTACAATATGTGTTTTATCCAACCATCATCGTGTGATGACCTATGACGATTGAACCCAAAATCATAGGTAATAAAAAATATTACAGTAAATAAGAAAGAGAATGAATAATAAGAGGGATTAAAATTAAACCATAAAAATCCAATGATAATATCAAAGAAAGAAAAAAACTTATATATGGAGAATGATGGGTTAGAACCCAGTAGATTCCTCTTAGTAGTTGATCCTCTCCGTACCTGGAATGGAATGCTAGAGTACCTAAGAAAAAATCCTTATTTATAAGCCTCCAAGTCCCCAACGGGATTTCCCCTGAATAAGGATATGTTTTTAATGGAAATATGGGTCAAAATATGTGGTTCCCCTAAATGATACATTAAAAAATCAAATTTCTCTTCTAGGTTAGGCATTTACACAGTGTGAAAACGTGACACAATGTTTATTCTTACAATACATGTATTAAATTCATGATCAATATTCATTATGTACCAACATAAAAACTATCATAACATACAACCATTTTGTTCCTTTGGAAATTCCATTGTTCTCTTCGGCATCAACCATCAACCTCGGCTTCTTTATAATTTTCCATTGTCTCACCTTTCCTCTTTGTGGATCAGAACGAATGGCCTTTTTGTTCCTCAATTTCCACATTTTCCATCAAATGTTCAAAATGTCGGTCCGGTTTAAGAATTCACAAAAAAGAGATATTCGTGTGGAATATCATAAAAAATAAAATAATATCTGTTGGAACACATATAAAAACCCATCTAAATAATTATATAAATCAATGATATCAAATACCCCCACACTAAAATATTTTCTCATCCTCGATAAAAAAACCTAAATATTGATATATCTAGGATACATACATCAATAATGGAGTTTCCAAATTATTATTCTCATAAACATAATTAATTACTAAATATTGTAAAATCAAAACATATACCTAGTAAATAATAAAAAAATTCTTAATTAGTAATGCCCCATTCAATAAATGTCCCCATTTTCACTCATAAATTTAAACTTTTCATCAAAACCCTTTCCATTAATGACTTAACCCTCTATTTATTTTTCCAATCATCACTCAAGGTAATAATTAAATTCAAGTTATGATCAAAACTCATTACATGGTAACAACCATAAGCTTGTATTGAATCTATGTTATCCACTTTGGAAACACAAATTCCACAATTTATCATGAGGGCATTGCAATTGGAATCTAATGTTTCTGAGTCTCGGGGTAGATAGGAATTTTTTTTTGAAATCAAGTAAGGATTAAGGAGGAGGAGAAAATATAATGTATAATACATGATATTCCAAGGAATAGGTTAATATAATGCTCCTCACAAAAATATAATGTCATATTGAACCCCTCGATTATAAAGTAAATGATCATAGATTAAATAACTATAATGAAAAATGTGCCACAATTGTTGTTCCATTTATTATTATTTTTTTAGTCAGGATTTTAATAAGCTTCACATAAACTACCAAACCACATATGAGAAAAATAATTGGTTTAATAAATGAGGGGTTTTATTCTCCCAATTAAGAAGCCATTTTGGGTTTTTTAGAAGTATCACCTTGGATAAGTCTTAAATCCACCACCTAACCATATATGATTGGGAGATAATTGGGTATGAAAATGATTATTGTTTACCTACCCAAGAAATTACCTCCTTTTTTCATTAATTGTTTTTAAAATAATATGGATAAAAAATTGAATATAAAAAATAGAATCACGAACCTTCCCTAAAAAACCAATGTATGCATCCTGTATTTTCTTATCAATGTATCATATCCCATATCCAACATAAAAAATCTCATCCACCATGCTCATTCAATTGAATATCATTGACAATACAAATAGTTGGGTAGGAAAGGAAATAATGGCTTGTTACATGGATAAATACTGAAAAGTTTTCTATGGTTTCTATGGGCTAAAGAAGGATCAACATACAGGTGGGACACTGAATAAAAGGTCTCATAAATAAAATTTTTGAATCAGTTCAAAGATGAATTTCTTCAGTTATATGTTCAACAAGAAATTAATTCATGTTCTACCCGATTTACAAGCCCTAAGTTTTAGTCAACAATTATTCTTATTAAAATAGAATATATTTTTTCCAGAATCCACTCAAGAATGGGAACATAATGTAAGTAAATTCGGTCATGGGATAAAAATGGACAATTAGATTACACAAAGATAGTTTCTAGGAATCAACATCTTGAAATGAAATTATATCATCAATTATTTTTATAAAATTAAAAAATCAAGTAATCCATTTACTTTTATAATTTCCATTTAAATATTTTTCATTTATTGCAATTATATTTAAAATTTTCCAACATGTCAAAATAATTTTCATAGGTGCTGATGTATCCTATATCAGTGAGTACAAGAAAAAAATATTCATTTTTATTAGTGTATATAATTCAATTCTTTTCATGCAATAGTTCAATACATTAATTTTTTTTATTCATGTTGTGGCAAAAATATGTGTGAAAAAAAACTAAAAGTAATACTCTATTTCAATTGATTCTTTTTAATGAGTTACTCAGTTTATGTCTGACATCAGTTCAGGGAATGAGTTGGTTCTACAAATTCTTCTCATTCTTCCTAATCCTTTATTTCAAGGTCCTTATAATAAATTTAGACAGTGAAAGTCCATTCCCCTTATAATACTTTCCTTAAACAGATAAAGATATCAACCACATGGAGTGTTATTGAAATTCTAAAATAAATAAAGCTATTTTTTAAAAAAAATCCTGGTTTCCTCTTTATAAATTCATTTTTTTATGGTTATTTTGTTTAACCTTTGAATTTTTTAGCTAATTGGAACATAGTATAGAGATAAATATCTTGGATTTTCCCACTTTTGGATATTTTACTCATCTAGGGTAATCATTCTATTCATCATTCATTTATTATTAATTACTAGGGGTGTGATATAATTTGAGGATAGATATAATTAAAATAATATGAAATAATAATATGGCCATATTTTTTAGTTCACCTTCTCTACCACTACTTCTGTAATTTCCTTTTTCTTAGATTTTGGAATTAGCTCTTGAATTAGATAATATATTTTTCTATTCTTCTTGAAAGTGTTGGGGGGAGTACTATTCCTCTTCAGTCTTAGTAATACTAGTGAGGTAGATGAATGTTTTCTAATTTTTATCTCCATTATATTTTCTTTATCCTTCATAAATTAATTAGCTTCTATAACTTTGACCTTCTTCTCATATTCCATTACCTCTTATAAATCCTATAATTATATATAATGTATTTCTCCAATATCTTTCTCTTCATTATCTTCAACCATCCAATCAAAAATTTCCTTTAAATTTCATTACTCTTCTTTTCACGGTTGTAAAAGGTATCCACTTCATTGTTATTGGTATTTTTTTATGTATAGAAGCGATGCCTTAGGTTCTAATAATTCTTCTAAATTCATAAGTACATATTTCTCAATGTAGTCAACATTCACTAGGAAATTTTCATTCCTTATACCTCTGATTTTCTTCCTTTTTTATAGTATTTACTTCCATAGCCTCTTCCTCTTCTATGTCTTTAATCCCACATATCCCTATATTAGATTTTAATGGTCAGTTGTATACAGGGGAATTTAAATTTGAGACTACTTGGGAAATGTGGGTAATCATTTCTCTCTATTTTACTATGTTGCCCCTTATGATCATCTATCCACTTATCAAACAATGTAATTTACATTGTGAGAAATGTGGCTAGTATATCATCAAAATAATTCTTATATGGTTTTCTGAAAGAATGATTTTTTAAATATTCTTCTCTTGAAGTTTCTTTGTATCAATAGCTTGAAATTTAATCACTTCTCAACATTCATCGTCATCAAACCAACATGTATCTTTATTATAAAATATTTTTTGGTTGTTAATATGATAATTAAAATTTGAAATGATTTAACAAATTTGCGTAATTAATTCTCCCTTATCCCTGATCAATGTATGATGATGATCTATTATTTTTTGCAACACTGGAATGTATTAAAAGATTAATCCAATTGTCAGTATTCTGAGTGCCTTATGGTTAAATATCATTCTTGGTAGTTTTGAATATAGGGGTCGTTGACACTAGGTTGATAGTAGGTTTCGCACTTCTAATGATGTGGGAATTCATTATTTTCAAAAGAATGGTAATCAACACAACTCATTTATTAACATGAAGACCCTCCTGAATTCAGTGCTACAAATGTGGTCAGATACTCTTATTATGCATTATACTCTAGTGGTGGGGTGGGATAAAAATGATATTACATGTGATCCATCCCTCAAAACAACAAAAACTGCCAGTTGTGTAATATTGAATAATAATAAATATATTGAATAATTAATGAAAAAACAATAACTAAACAAATATTAGTAAACAAAAATGGGATAAAAAGTCTTTGGCTTAAGCAATTAGTCTATAGTCATTAGCAACGCTTCGCTGCTCCATGAAAATGGTGCCAAATTTTTATGTTCCCAAAAGGTGGTGTTAAATCCTTCAGGAATGACTAAATTATGAAGTTATTTTTTCCTGAACCATACTAACAAAAAATTCATAATATAGCAGTAGTGTGGGTTTGATCCTATAGATAGCGGGGAATGCTATGATGAAAAATCATAACTAAATGTAAGTTCATTACAATTTTTGGTTGATTTTATTTATCTTATGATGAAATTTAAAATAAATTAATTCAAATAGAAAAACATAAGAGAGGGGAACCAATTTATGGGGATGGTTTTCCTAAATAAATTAACTCAACATCACTTAAAAACAATTCTATCAAATAGTTTTGAAACCAAAATAAGTTTTCGATGTAATAAATGGTTACTCCTTATCAAACTACCATAGAATACCAATTATTCATTGTTATATAAATCAAAATATCTAAAGTGAATTATTTTTATATTTCTAAAATAAAAAGAGTTTTATATTTAATGGTCATGAATAAATCATCTCTATCAAGTAGGTTTTCGTTCATTATTGAAATCATACGGTCAATGAATCAATTATAAATAAAATATATGTGTTGTATCAACATGATATAGTGGAATAAAACCATCTTTTATGTGATAGTGAATCTGATAATGATGTTATGAATCCCCTTTAAATTATTCAGCTCTCCCCTATGGGTTTTAAAAACCCATTGTTATGTGATCATCAATGATGATTTAACCCAAAATCTAAAGAAAGATAAAATAAGAGTCTGAATGAGAAGAATAATTATAAATTAGAGATAATAAAATTAAACTCTAAATAATTCAATTAATACATCCTGAAAATAAAATAAGAAAAAACCAAAAACCTATATATGAATAAAAATGGTTCAGAACCCAACAAAAGCCTCTTGGTAACTGATCCTCTCCACACCAATAATGGTATTCCATAATCCATTAGTTGCACTACTTATTTATAATCCTCTAGAACATCAATTAGCATCCAAGGTTCAAAGATGTGTTTTTTGACTGAAATATAGGTCAAAATATGGGTTTCCCATAAAACATACATCAAAAATATTATTTTTCTTCTATGTGAAGAATTTACATGACATTATAAATTTACATAATGTGTAATCATGAACCACATATATAGAAATTCATTAATTATATCATTTCTATAAAAACATCACATGTGTCACAAATTACAACCTTTTGGTACCTCTAGAACTTCCCTTATTCTCATTGGATTCAACCTTCGTCCTTGGATTCTTCATCATTTTCCATTGTCGCACCTCGCTACTTCACGGCTTGGCGTGAAGTGCGATTTGGTTTCTAAAATGCCACATTTTCAATCATATTCTCCGAATTTCTGTCCTATATAAGAATACATCAAACAATATCTAGGTGTAGTCTCATATTAAATCAGTTATTATCCAATATAAACACAATTAAAACCCCATCAAAGTATGTATACAAATAATAGATATCAAATACCCCAAGACTTAATTCTTTACTCATCCTTGAGAAAACCCTCAATATTTAAATAACAAGGATATATACATCCACAAAGATATTTTCAAATTATTGTTATTCTAAAAATATGTTACAAATGAATATTTTAAAGTCACAACACATACCCAATAAATAATCCAAAAATTTTGTTTCATTTATAATTTTTAATTCATTAAATTTCTCCCTTTCCACTCATAGATTTCAACTTGTCATCGACACACATTCCACTATTGATTTACCTCACCAATAAATTTCTACTAATCCCTCATGGGAATAATTTAATTTGATCTATTATCATACTAAATGTACATTCTCATAACCCTATCCATGAATTGAATTTACTTTATCTATTACGTAATGAAAAATAAAACAATTAATCATGAGGGCTTTGGAATTAGGATCCAATGATTATTAAGATGAGGGTCGGTTGGTAAAATTGATTCAAAATCATGTAAGAATTAAGTATGAAGCTAAAAACTATTGTATAATACATGATATTAAAAATAAAATCTCATTGTAATGATCCTCAGTAAAATAAAATGGAATCTTTCACACCAACCAAAGTGAAAAGTAATGGCCCACATATGAAATCAACATAATGAAAAATTACCATATCATTTTGTTCACTTAGTTTTTTTTTATATTTTTAATCAAGATTGAAATAAACCTCACATCTACAACCTAAACACATATGATAAAAATCAATGGTCTGGTAATGGATATTTTTTATTCTCCCAATTCACAACAAATGTCTTTTCTCAGATGTTTCACCTTGGATAAGTCTCACATCCACCACCTAACCACATATGATTGTTAGATAATTGGATTGAAAAATATGATTTTTGACCTTCCCAAGAAAAAATCCCTATTTTTTCATTTTTTTATTAATTTTTTTAACAATAACAGGGATAAATAATGGAATTTACAAAATAAAAACATGATATTTCCCCAAAAATCACATGTAAACATCCTGAAGTCTCTTATCAAGATATCACATCCTATATCAACCATAAACAACCCCTCCCCCACACTCATTCAGTTGAATATCATGAAAAATACAAAGATATGGGAAGAAAAATAAATAATGGCCTATTACATGGATCAATTCTAACTAGTCCATGGTTTCTATGGGATAAAAGAGGACCAATGTTTAGGTGGATCATAAGATATAAGGAATAATTAAAAAATGAATCAATCATTTAAAAAGTGAATTTGTTTAGTCAAATCATATACAAGATATTAATACATGTTACAGTTGGTTAACATTCCCTAAGATTCACTCAAAAAATATTCCCAGAAAAATTGGAAATATTTTTTCAAGAATCCACGTAGTAATGGGATTAGTATATAAGTTAATCTGGTTGTGTCAAGAACATGGAAAATTAGTTTACTCAAAAAATTGTTTTAGGAATTAAATCCTCAAAAACAAATCATATCAGTAATCAATTTCAATAAATTAAAAATTAAAGTAACCAAGTGAATTTTTAAATTTCAATTTATATCTTTTTCATTTTTGGGAATTATATTTCAAATTTTTCAACAAGTCAATATACTTCTCCTAGGTGGTGATATTTCATAGATCAATGAATGTAGGAAAAATCATGCATTTTTATTGTTGAATCTAATTTAATTCATTTCAGAAAATAATTCAATTAATTATATTTTTTTGACTCATGTGGTGGAAAAAACAATGGGTGAAGAAATAGAAACAAGTTAAACTATTACTCACCTTCCATTGATGTTTTCAGTGCATTAATCAGGTTATACCTGACCCAGTTTCTTAAAGTGAGTTTTTTCTAAAATTTATTTCCATCCTTACTACTTATTGCTTCCTAGGGCTCGAAAAATAAATTTTAATAGTGAAATTATAATAAATTTGTTATATTTGGATAAAATAGATAATTTAATTGACCACGATGAAAGTTATTAAACTAATAAAATAAAATAAATCATTTTTTTGAAATATGAGTTCCCTTCCAGTAGTTTTTCTTTTTTAAGGTCGTTTAGCATAACATTTACCTTTTTGGCTAGTTGAAAATTTATATAGAGAGAATAATCTTAAATATTCCCAGGTCTAGCTATGTTATGAATCTAGGATATTCATTCTTTTTTTTTCTCCATTGATTCTTTTTGACTGGTGGTGGGATTCAATTTGTGGGCAGATGTAATTGAAATAACTGGAAATCCTAATCTGGCCAGATTTTTTATTTATCATTCTCTACCACTACTCTTTTCATATTTTCCTTAGTATAATCTTTTATAATTATTTCTTGAATTGGATCATATATTCGAATAAAAGGTTATGGAGGGATTCCCATTATTTTTAGTGTTAAGATTACTAGTGAAGTGGATATATTTTTTCTCATTATCCTCTTCCTTTTATTTTTCTTCTTCCATCATAAATTCACTGGTTAATACCACTTTGGCCTTGTTATTTTCTTTATTTAAATATTATTATTCCTAAAATTATATATATTTTATTTCTTAGCCTTCCTCTCTCTTTCCAATTTAACAATCCTATCAAATATTTCCATAAAATTTAATTCCTCTTTTTTTCAATGTTGCAAAGGATATTTTCTTACTTCATAATAGTTTTTTTGAATGAGTAGAATGGATGCCTCTGGTTTTTATATTTATTCTAAATTGATAGGTTTATCTTTTGCAATGTTTTCAATATTTTCTTGGTAATTATTGTTATTTCCTACCTCTATTTTTTCTTTCTTTTTTTTTCAACTGTATTCACTTCCTCTACCTCATTCCCTTCTTCATCTTCAAACCAACCAATACCTACATTACATTTTAATGATATTTTTAATACTAAAGAATTTGAATTATAAATAACCTGGTGAAATTTAGTAATCATGTCTCCATATTCACTAAGTTGGTCCTTGTGATCATTTATCTACTTATCCAACACTGGAATATACTTTGAGAGTGATGTGGTTAGTTTATCATTTGAATTCTACACATGCTATTGTTGGAAGGAAATTTTTAATGAATATTCTTATCATTAGATTAATTTATTTCCAAAACATGGATTTCATTTACACATATACATTCATAATCTTCAAAAAAATCTATATCATCATTATAAACTATTAGTAGGATACTAACAAGAGAATTGAAATTGAAGAAGATTTTAGAAAGGTGATTAGTTTATTCTCCCAACTCTCTGAGATGTGTCTCATGATCCTCTTCATTTTTTCCAACACAAAAAACTACTAAATGGTTGATATTGTTAGTCGGTCTTCTAAGTTCTTCTCAATTAAGGATCTTCCATTGAAGTTTTAAATATTGGTGTCTCCCCCACAAGGTTTATAGTACGTGTCTCATTTCTAGTGACATTGGAATTCATCATATTTAAAAGAATATGAATCAATCAATATCATTTATTAACATGATCTACATCTTGAATTTTGTGCGACCTTTGTGCTGGGATACTCTAGGATTGCACTGTACCATAGTGACTGGTTTAGCTAAGAATCATATAACTTGCAATCTATCCATCACAACACAAACGACTACCTAGATTATAATCTAGAAAAATAAAATGAAAAATAAATAATTAAATTAAAATAAAATAAAAATGGGATAATAAAATATTTGGCCTATGAAATTAGTTAGGAGTCGTTTGTAACACTCTGATACTCCCCAACAAATGTGATAGAATTTGATGTACCCAAAACCAATTGTTGAATCCTCTAGGCCTGATCAAATTATAAATATATTTGTTCTCATACAGCACTAACTAAAAATATGTGATATATAAGGTGTGAGGGGTTGATCCCATAGAGTGTGCGGAATGGAATGATGAAAACTCTTTACTAAATGTCATGGAACTCTATCTTCTGGTTGACTTCATTAAAATAATTATCAAATTTCAAATAAATAAATTAGAATTGAAAAATTTAAGTTAGAGGAACATGTTTATTTGGATGGTTTTCCTAAATAAATTATCTCAACTTCACTTTCAAAACAAATGTATCAAATTTATGTTCCACCAAACAATTTTATCGAAAGAATAAATTGTCATTCTATATCAAGATTTCATATAATTCCAATTATACATTGTCATGTAAAATAATTTACCTAACCTTCTTTATGTTTACATTTTTAAATGAAAAATAATAATCCTATTAAATATTTATTAATAAATCATCACAGTAATTTTTATGTTCATTAATTATTGAATTCACATGGTCAATGGATCAATGATGAATAAAATAGATGCATAGTAACAACAAGATTATATAGAATAAAATCATCTTGTGAGTGAATTTTAATTTAAAATTGATGGTATTCATCCCTTTTTACTAATTATGCTCTCCCCTATGGGTATTATCCAACCATCATTGGGTGATCAATGATGACGATTAAACCAAAAATAATAATGAAGAGAAATTGTGATTGTGAATGAGAAGGATAATGAATAATAATATAGATAGAATTAAATGAGAATAAATAAAAAATATTATATCAAATAAGTTAATGGAAAACAAAAATAAAAACCTATTTATGAATAAAAAATGGTCTAAATCCTCCCACTAGTTGATCCTATACATGCTTGGAATGTAATGAATAAATACCTTATCCTAACTTCTTATTTATAAACCTCTACTCCATTAATGGCCTTCTCTATGTGAAAGAAATGTTTTAAATTTAAATATGGTTGCAAATATGTGGGAACCGTAAAAGATACATAGAAAATCCCCATTTTTAACTATATCATGAATTTATAAGACTTCTAATCTTGCACCACATATATCAAATTAACAACTTGTATCCTTTATAGGAAAAATTCAAATGTCTCATGACCTACCTCATTTTATTCATATAACCTCCTTTTTCTATTGGTATTTAACAAATAACATTGGCTTCTTCATCATTTTCTATTAGTGCAGCTCTCTGCATTGCAGATCTGTGCGAAGTACCTTTTTGTTCTTCAATTTACACATTTATCATAATTTGATTATAATTTTTATCCTATGTAATAATACACAAAAATTAAATATTAGTGTATCATCTCATATTAAATAAAATAATATCTAATAGAAACACTTACAAAAACCCATCAACATTTATATATATATGAAGAAGAGATATCAAATATGCACACACTTAATTCCTCGTTTGTCCGCGAGAAAAAACCGTAATAAAAAAATAATAATGATACACACAAATACAAGGTAATTTTAAATTTATTATTATCAATAAAACAATTTATAACTTGATATATTGAATCATAAAACATTCCCAATAAATAATCAAAAAACCATGATTCATTTATAATGGTCAATTCATGACATTTTCAATTTTTAATACCAACTTTCAACTTTTCATCAACACCAATGCCATTATGATTTAACTCAAAATTTATTTCCTCAATTATCACTCAAGGTAACAATTTAATTAGACTAATTCTCATACCTTAAGTGCATATTACTAACCATAGGCCTGCATTGACTGTTCTTTCTCAAACACATAAAGTCAAATACCACAATTAATAATGAGGATTTTGAAATTTGGATCTAATGTTTTTGAGGTTGATGGTAGGTGAGTATAAGTGCATTAAAATCAAATAATGATAAAGTAGGTGGCTAAACTCTAATAAATAAGGCATTATATTCAAAAGAACAGGTCAATGTAATAATCCTCAGTAAAAAATAATGTCATCTCATGCACCCATGAATGTGTAAAGTATAGGGTCATATAATATATAAACATAATGAAAACTGACACTAACATATTTTTCTTTTCTTTTTTCTCCCTTTTTTTAAATGTCATGATTAGAATAAACCTAAAATATTTGACCTAACCACATATGAAAAAATTCATCAATCTGGTCATGATGATTTTTTATTCTCCCTATCCACAACCATTATATTTCAGAAGATGAACCTATAATAAGTCCAATATATATCACCTAACGGCATATTATTGTGAGATCATTAGTCTAATAATAGTGATATTTGACCAGCTTGAGAAATAACCATTTTTTTCTTTTTTCCGTTATTTTTTTAACAACAAGACCGATAAATAGCGTAATGCATAGAATAAAATCTTGAACCATCCCCCAAAATCCAATTTAAAAATCAAACATTCTCCTATCAATATATCAAATCCCATATACACCATATATAACACCCCCCACATACTCATTCAATTAAATATCAAGATAAATAAAAATGTCTTGGTAGGAATGGAAATAAGGGATTTTAATCTGGATTAATCGTAACAAGTTTATCCATGGTTTCTTTGGGATAAAGGAGGAAGAATGTGCATGTGATTCTTAGGATAAAATGTATCATCAATAAAAAACATAATAATTTAAAAATTTATAAAATTTAATCAGAGATCCAACAAGATATTAATGTATTTTTTAGTTAGTTTACATTCCCCATGTTTCACTCAAGAAATATGCCCAGATGAAATAAGAAATATTTGGTCCACAATTTTCTTAATAATGGGAATATAACATATCTCAATTTGGTCATTACATGAATATGGAAAATTAGTTTACTCAAATATTGTTTTTAGGAATCAACTTCATGAAAAATCAACCATATTATGAACCAATTTCAAGAATGTTAAAAATAAATTAAGCATCTGAGTTATAAAATTTTCATTTATATCTTTTTCATTTATAGGGATTATATTTTAAATTTTCCATCATGTCATATTACTTCTACATGGTATTGATTTCTCCTAGTTCAATGAGGACAAGAAAAAAAATCAAGAATTTTTTTGGGTGAATCTAATTTAATTCAGTTCATTCAACAATTCAATTAATTCCTTTTTTTAATCATGTGGTGGAAAAAATAGAGGTGAAAAATAAAAAACAATTAAAAAATACTCTATTTCAATTAATTCATATGAATGGTTTACTCAAGTTATGTCTGATCTTTGTTCATGATATGAGTTGGTTCTATAGCCTCTTATTGTGGTACCACTTATTTCTTCTTAAGGAGTGAAAATAAATGTAAAGAGTGAATGTATAGGCCCTTTATAGTATTTGTCTTACTCAGATAAATAGATCGACTAAGGTTAGGGTAATTAAAAATATAAAATAAAATAATGCTATATTCTATTAATAATTTTTCAAAATCCAGCTTGCCTCCCAATAGATGATCTTTTTTATAGTTTCCCAGCTCGATATTTACCTTGGATAGCTAATTAAAACATTATGTAGAGACACATTCATTTATTTTTAAAAATATGGGTTTTCTCTGCATCTGAGGTTGTCTTTCCCTTTATCCTTCATTGATTCTTCTTGACTATAGGTGGTCAACATTTTGAGGATAGATCTAATGAAAATTATATGAATTCATAACCTTGCAATATTTTTTGTTCTTCATCTCCACCACTACTTCTTAATATTTTCCATAGTCTAAGCTTATCGAATGATTTCTTGATTTTGAGACACTATTTATCACCTTATTCATGAATGTTAAATAGATTCCCCATCCTTCTTCAATCTCATGAATATTAGTGAGGTCGAAGCCCTTTTTCCTATTATCCTCTTCTTTTACTTTTTCTTCTTCTATTAAAAATGCATTGGCTTCTAGCTATTTTACCTTTTCTTTTTCTTCCTTTTCTTCTTATTCTTCATATCATTCTACATATTTTGTTGATTCAACCTCATTATCTTATTCACCTTTGATAATCCAATAAAAAATTCCCAACAAATTTCATTCCTCTTCTTCTCAAAGTCAAAAAGGTATTCTATTTGTTCTTCTTGGTCTTTTGTATGCATAGGATGGGAGCCTAATTTTTTGAAACTTCCTCTAAATTTTGAGTTTCCTCATTGTCAATATTTTCAATATTCTCCATGTATTTTTCTTCTTTTTCTTACCTCTGATTCTTCATCCCTTGTTGTTTCTACATTATTTACTTTCTTGACCACTTTCTCTTCTTCGTATTCAATCCAAACTAACCCAGTATTAGATTTTTATGGTAATTTTTATACTAGGAAATTTAATTTCAAGGGTCTGGGGAAAATTCTGTAATGATTTATCCTTACTCACTAAGATGTGATTTGTGATCATCCATCCTATTATATAATACTAAAATGTACTTTTTGAATAATGTGGCTAGTTTTTCATTTTAATTCTACTCTAAAGAATTTTGGAATAAATTTTTTCTAAATGTAATAATCATGAGGGTCCTTTATTTCAATAGTTTGTACATCCTTCACATCATGAAATTATACATCTTTAATCCAACCTGAATATTTAGTAGAAATAATTGGTAATCTGCTGACAAGAGAATTAAAATTTGAAATTATTTTATTATGGTGAGTTGTCAATTCTACCTGCTCTATGGGATATATCTCCTGATCACCTATTATTTTTTCAAATACTATAACGTACTGGTTGAGTAATATAGTTAATCATTTTTTGAGTACTTCTCTATCAATGATCCTTTATAGTATTTTTTTAATATTGGGGCCTCCCACATAGATTTGGAAGTAGGTCTTGCACTTTTAGTGATGTTGTAATTCATTATATTCAAAAGAATTAAAATCATCCCAACTCATTTCATGACATGAACATCCTCTTGAATTTAGTGCTACCCATATGGATGGATAATCTTGGAATGTATTGTCCTCTATTACTGGGGAAGAATAAAATTTATTTGATATGTAATATGTTATACATAAAAACAAAAACTACCAATAGAATAAAACTGAAAACTAATAATAATAAAATGAATGAAAAATAAATAACTAAACTAAAATCTATATATAAAAATGGGATAAGAAAATTTATTATCTTAAATAATAAGTCTTGAGTCATTATAGATAATCTACTACTCATCGGCACCAAAATGTGATTCACCTAAAAGGCATCATTAAATACTAAAAACATGATCAAATTAGAAATTTGTTTCTTCTTATACCTTACTAACTACAAAAGCATAATATTCAATAAGTGTAGGGTCGATCTAATCGAGATTGAGGAATAAAACGATGAAATATTTTACCTAATGTTTATAATGCTCCAAATTTTTTTATTTTCATTAAACAAATAATGCGATTTAAGATAAACTATTTCAAATAGAAAAACAGAAGAGATTGGAATCCATTTCCAGATATGTTTTTTCTAAACAAATTAACTCAACTTCACTTTCAAAACAATTATATCAAGTAAATGTGCAATAAAAAAATTATTGATTGAAGAAATATACATTCATTATCAAAATACTCTATAATATATATTCCACATGATTATTTGAATCAAAATAGCTAAAGTGCATTATTTTCATATTTCCAAAGGAAAAATAATAATTCTATTAAATGGTCATAAATAAATCATCTCAATCAGGTTGGTGTTGGTTAATTATTTAAGTCATATGGTCAATATATCAATGATGAATAAAATATATGTGGAGTTACAACACAATAATATAAAATATTATCCTTTTATGAGTGACTGTTAATTGAAAAACGATGGCACACATCCATTTTAAATGATTCTTCTCTCTCCTATCGGTTTTATAAAACCATCATTAGGTGATCATCGACAATGATTAATCCCAAAATATGAGGGAATATAAAAGATGAGAGTTATTTATTACAAAAATTAATAATAATTGATATTATAATTAAACTAAAAAATCCCACTAATACATCAAACAAATATATAAAAACAAGGATAAAGTATGTACGAAGAATGATGGGTCCGAACCTTACGGAAGCCATATGGTAGCTGATCCTCTCCATACTAGGAATGGATTGAAGTGATCTATTAATCTAATTCCTTATTTATAACCCTCTAGGTCATTAATGGGCTTCCCAGTTACAAAGATCTTTTTTAATAGAAATATGGGTTAAAATATGTGGGTACATTAAAGATACATAAAAATCCCAATTTTCTATTATGCAGGGAATTTACATGATGTTTAAAGTTTACATGATGTGTAATGTTGCACCACATGTATTAAATTCATGAGCTGCATCATTTCTAGGAAAACTTCACACGTGTCATACCCTACTTACTTCTTATTCCTCCGAAACTCCCCTTGTTCTCTCTGGATTTAACCATTAACGTTGGATTATTTAGTATTTTCTATTGTTGTACCTCACTGCTTCGCAGCTTTGTGAAAAGTGAATTTTTTACTCAATTGCCACTTTTTCAATTATATGGTCCAAATTCTAGTCCTGTATAAGAATATACAAAATATAAATATGAGTGTGAGATCTCATATTAAATAAATTAATATCCAATGGAGACACATATAAATACCCATCAAATTGTTTATATAAAGCAGATATATCGGAAAATAACCCCAAAAAATTGTCGTTCAAGTATATCTCATCCATCATTCTGGTGCATGGTGAATAAGCCATTACTACACACCTTGTTTGACACTCCTATGTGATAATCTTAGGTTATTTCATATATCTTTAATATCCATTATAAAATATTTTTATATATGACAATCGGGAATGGATTAGGTAAAACCTAAGGTGTTATATATTAATATGAATGTGTCATAATTTCGGTCATATAATGATTGAATTTAATTCATATATAAATGTTCACCCTCGTTTTTCTATATTAATGCTTACATTATGTTCTTTTCTAATTTCCATGGTTATAACCCAAAGGAATAATTTGAACTAGATATGTGATGGCCAATCCCACAACCAACCTCACTAGAAACCAAATATATTAGTAGATGGAATTCAATATCTTATGACTATGCTCACTCAAATATCTCAATCTATGATTAGTAACACATATCATGAAGATCATTTGAATTCACCATAGAGGGGGAAACATGTCATTGAATCATTTATGTACCAATGTCTACCCTCCGTCTATGGGTCTTCTGATCTTTAAGTTACTGAGTAATTGATTAATGCGATGGAAAATATATGTTCCTTTCTTCAATGATTGGTCCATGAGAAATTACTCATGGGATTCCATCCCTTGGAATATCAAGATGATCAATGTTAGATACTTATCAAGAATACAATTCAAGAATAATAAATAAACTCCTTATAATTGGAGTAGTTTTAGACAGTATTATTCAAATTAGTAATTTCCATGAAATAGTCATACTAAAACAGAGATATAATTATTGGGGTTTAAAAAAGGATAATTAATGCATAAATACATACAATGAAATTTTTAAAAGACTTATGAGTCATGCTTCTAGTATTATCAAATAACCAAACATTATGATTGATTAATTATTTAATAGTCTAAACCCATGTATTTTAAATTAATTAGACCTAAGGGATGATGGAATCTATGATGAAATTGATTGTTGTGGTCTTAAATTTGGAATGGTAACTAAAAACCCTCATGGTTATGGGGATAAGAAAATGAATATGGAGGTTCGTGGAAGCTATAGTGTTTTTTCCACATATAGGGAACGATTATTTCCAACCTTTTATTGGAAAAAAATGTGGGAAAAAGCAATCAGTTTATTTCATGAAACGAACAATAAGGTGTTTCCATTATAGGAAGCTTATTCATCGAGTAAAATAATTTCAATGTGATTTATAGAGGACAATCAATGAAAAGAATGGGGAGAAAATCAATTGAATACCCTAGCTACACATTAACTCTTTAAATGAAAGAAGTTTTGGAATTATTTAAACTAATTACATAATCTAAGGGAAAATGAGGATAATAATCCTCAAAAACATATGAATTAAAAAAGGGGAAAAAATTTCAAACTATCAAAGGGGGTTAGAATAATTGCATGGTGAAAGTACACTTTTCATCCTCTTTATAATTGAAAATGATTTATTTTATTTTTTCTATTCTAACTCATTTATATCAACGAAATATTCTAAGGGTATCACATTACCCCATTAATGATTTGATGTTGAGTTAGTAGTGAAAACCACTAAAGTTAAAATGATCACATCTCAAGTTATTAACTCCACTCAGATTCATGTTTGCGGGAATGTTCTTCCACAAAATCTTTTGATTAATCATCTAGTTAAATTTTATGTGATTATGTGACGGATTGGATATCATAATATACATCCTAAGTAAATTTATGAGGAAGGGAAGTCAGATTTGATATTACATATGAAAAAATAGTCAAGCATTGATATGGATATTAGTATGAACATATAGTGGAAGTTACTTCCATTATGTGGGTCTTTCTACCTATTTATGGTTTATTCTTATCTCAAATGGTTGTGTTAAAACTAGACATTGATGATATACTTATTTTATAAGATTATACTGATGTATTTATAAAAGAATTTCATAGTATTCCTCTAAACCATTCCATTTATTTTTCATTAGAACTCATTCCTAATTATACACCTATTTCAAAATAAGTATATAGAATGACCCTGTTTGAGTCACTAGAATTAGAGAAGAAACTTAAGGGGAATCATGATAAATTATTTACACACCCTGGTGCATCAAAATTGGGTGCACCTATTCTTTTTTTGAAAATTAATTATGGGAAATATGTCCTTTCATTGACTACCAATAACATAACAAGATCACTATCAATAACAAGTATCCTCTAAATCATACAGATGATTTCTTATCTATTACATGGAGTTTAATTTTTTATCAAGTTTTATGTTTGATTTTGATATCATTAATTTAGCTTCAGTAATATTATAACCATGATATCCTTCATTACAAAGTATAATCTTCAGGAATATATATTGATTAAATTTGGAATTACCAATGCACTAACAATCATTATGAAGTTAAAAAATATATTCTTTAAATATTACCTTGATTATTTTTTGGTAGTATTTGAAGGTGATATTTATATATATTCGAAGAGTAAGGAATATCGTGAAGATAATTTTAAAATTCTATCGAAGACCCTATAGAAGGAGAAGTTATATACTAAATTTTTCATGTTTGAAATTGTACAGTAGAAATTCGCACATTTAGGTCATATAATCTCAAGTTATGGTATATTTGTGGATCCTTAAAAATTATAAGTTATTGAACAATGGTCCATATTATCAATGGTAACTAATATACATAGTTTTCATTTATTGGTAGGGTACTATATGTGCTTTTTCAATTACTTCTCATGGATATCTAATCTAATAACCATGTTGACTCAGGAGGGATCCAATTTCCTTTAGCTAGAAGAATTTATGGAACATTTCATGAAACTAAAATGATAGTTGGTTTGGTGAAAATATGCATACACTACCCTACCATGGAGAAGGGTTTTTGATATTTAGAGATGCATTAAATAATGTAATGGGACATATCCTCATGCAGAATGATATGGTGATAGTTAATTACCCATTCTAATTGGTGATTAATTGTAAAAATTATGTGACATGTAATTTGGAGTTAGAAACAATAATTATTTCATTTCAAATATGGATTCATTATTAGCATAGTTAATGGTGTGTTATATATAAACTTATCACAAAATCATCACGTATATTTTCACACAAAAATATTTTAATTTGTTCCAAAGTAGATGGCAAGAATTTATTAAATATTTTGACTACTCAATACACTACCACTATATGAATGATAATTAGGCGGTTGATTCTCTAAGACAGAAATACCATGCTATTTTTTCATTATGAGGATGAAAAGAGAACCAATATTTATGGATTTTTATAGAGTATAGATCTTGATATCATGAGGAAATGTTAAAAATAATATCATTATCATATGAATGTTCAACCATTCATCCTATGTGGAATAAAGTGGCACCAAAGGAGGATGTGTAATTATAGATTAATAATGGAAATTTTATTTATTTTATACTTGATTATGATAGAATGATAAGGTTTAGAAACCATGTCTATGTCATCATAGTAAAATATTTGAAAAACAATCTACTGGAAGTAACTCATAGCTCACCATTCTTTATTCAACCTAGAAATATAATGCTTTATAGTGATCTAAAATAAAATGTATGGAAAACATGAAAAGTTATATTTTATAATGTTTATCTTAGTGTTTCATATGTAATAAATTTAAATCTAAGAGATAGAATTAAAAGAGGGTGTTAAAACTATTACCCATACCATAATGGAAATGGAAAAAATCACTATAGATTTCACCATCAGAATTGCCAAATCATCTAAAGGCTATAATGTTTTTGGGTTGGAGTAAATAATAATACAAATTCAGCACACATAATTGTTGTTATATAATATGTATCGCTGGATCTTATTTCTAGAACATATATTAGGGTGGTAAGTCATCATAGAGTACCATATTATATTTTATATATTTGAGATCTGAGGTTTAATTTAATGATCGAGAGAATTTTTTAGCCTGCTATGGATATATAATTGTGTTTCAATAATACTTATCATCCTCAACCTGATCGTCAGTCTGAGAGGATTATTAAAACATTGTAGGATGTGTTGATATACTATTCACTAGATTTCATAGGCAGTTTGGAACAACACCTTTCTCTATTTAACTTATCTTATAACTAAATCTTTCACAAAAACCATTATATAGATCCTTGTGAAGCCCACTATATAAGTGAAAAAACACTAATGCACGAGGTTGTAGTTAGAGAAGAAAGATATTAGGAAATGATCTTTGTGAGGAAATGTAATAGAGAGTCAGATCCATTCAACATCAAATCAATGTATCTTAGAGTCAATAGAAAAGTTATATATACAATTTTTGAGAAATATAGACTTTGAAGTTGGTGAAAAGGTATTTCTATGAAATTATACATTGAATAAGATTCTTAGATTTGGGAGTAAAGAAAAGATAATACATAGTTATACTGAACCCTGTGAAATTACTTATCGATTATAGATGGTATCTTGTCACATGGTACTTCCATCGAACCTCTATCAAGTTAATGATGTGTTCTATATATCAATCATGAGAAAGTATAAAATTTATTTATCACGTCTATTGAACTCATAGGTTTAAATATTGGTGCATGATCTTTATTATAAATAAATTTTATAGAAATCTTACATTATAGAGATAAATTTCCAAAGAAAAAGTCCATTCATCAAGTTAATGTTCTCTAAATGAATCATAAATTCAAAAAAGATACATGGGAACCCGAGGATGTAATGAAATATAGATATCCTCATTTGCTTAAATAAGATTGATATAATTAAAAGTGATAAATTGATTTATATTTCACTATAATTTGATACCCAAATATTTTATATGAATTTCCATTGAAATAAATTTAATGTATTCAATAGCATTCTTACTACACAATACTGGTCTTTAAGAGAACTATGATGTACTATAAAAATATTATTACTTATTTGAGGCTATTATAAATTAGTCATTAATTTAAATAATATTTATAATTAAAAAATCAGAATAATATGTATCAATTTTTTAACTAATGAAAATTCATTATTACTTAATTTTCAATAATGTAATTTTACGGTTCGAAAGTATTTTTTCCTAAAAAATGGTATTATATCAATTTGGTTGTGGGAATTAGAATTAATTTTTTCCATTTTAGAAATTTAATTTTAATAAATTAACATCATTTTTTAAATAGGAAATTTAAAATCATCTTATGATTAACTTTTGTTAAATGTATAAAAAAATTGATTTTTTGGTAAATAATAAAAATTTAAATTTTTTATGAAAATAGTATTTTATTTTATAATATTTTTAAATATAAATGTTGATATAAATTGTTATTAAAAATTAAATTAGTTTTTCTTTACAAACTCTAATTAAATTTTTACCTTTTAGATCAACATTATACTTTATCTTAGTATAAAAATACCTTTAGACTTAAAATGGCATTGTTCATAAAAATATTTTTTGTTGCATTTATCATTTCTATATAAAAATAATTTCTAACATTTATTTATATTGAATCATGAGAATTTTATTTCATATTTGTAAATATCATTTTATAATTTATTAATTAAACCAATTTTATTTTTGGTCATTATGAATTGTAAATAGGGTGAAAAATTTTACTACTTAAGTAACAAAAGGGTAAAACTAGTAAATTATTGTTTAATTTAGTGATATGTACACAATTTTTAATCTTAATTATTATTGGATAATTTTATTTACACATTTATCAACATACTATAGAAATTTTAATTTTTTATGCGATACTTGTAAAATAATGTGGGTTTATAATATCTTAATCCATCAAAATATTCCTAATGTGTCCCTCCACACACATATAAATGGAATCCACTCCTCTCTATTAATTTCACCACATTGAGCCACCTGGATTCAACATAATCTTCACAATTATCTTATAAAAATCACAATCTATAAATTTTTGGATTTTATCTTCTTAAAATACCATTACAAGTGTCCTTAATAATGGACTGAAATGAAGTGTACCGAAGAATAGTTAATCCTATTACCCGAAGTATTTTAATTTATTTTTTCTTTTAACTCATTTGAATATATGGTATTAATGATCAAATAATAAATTTGGCATATAGTATATAATATTTTATTATTACTATTCAAACATCATTATCCCCCCCCCTTTCAATCTAATAGGAAAATAATGATCGCTCATGTGTACATGTGGACAACCACCTCCATGTAGCGATATGATTCCATTTCCACCACCATAATTTATGATTGGGTAATAAGATGTATTTAATGTTTATATATGATATTTATTAGATAATTATACTTTTATTATTATAATATCTTATCTACCTTCTAACCTTTCCATCATATCAAAAAAGATAATGTCACTTGTGCATATGTTTGGATTGCCACCTCGATGAATTTTTGTGACTAATATTTCATTTTATCTTTAAATGGATGTTAATAAGGATATATTTAATGATTATATATTATATCTATGATAAAATAATGATTCTGTAATGGTTCATTATTATTTATCTTTCTTTCTTTTAAACAATCAAAATGTTGAAACATCACTCGTGCACACTTAAGAACTTTCATCTCCACAAAGAGATCTAATTCACTTTTAATAACCAATTTATATAAATGGTTATAATAATATATATAATGATTACATATGATAATAATTACATGACTAATATTCCAAATATGATGGGATTGTGATCAAATCACATGGATCAGATCTGCCAAGTGAAAACTGTTGTAAAAACCAAAAGAGTTGTCACCTAAAAAATTAATTTTAATAATAAATTATTAATAAATATGTGATAAGATGTTATAAAAATATTAAAATATTTTATGATATTTATTAATATGATTATAGACTATATTTATAACAAATCTATATTTATTATATACAGATTTTGATCTCATCTGATTTTGGAGAAGACTCAAGGTATGGGATTTATGAATCAATCTCGTTTTTAATCAGAATTGTTTATAATTTAATTACAATTGAGGGAAATTATATTATTATTATATAATAAATCCAATTAATTTTTCTTATCCTATACATTTTTCTATAATTTTCAATCTTTAGTGCTATTTTGACCCAAAATGTTTCATAATTGTTTAGGAAAATCCAACATTCTTTCTCCTTTTTCAGTTATAAATCCTATTTATTCTATATCATTATTTTATAAAATGTTTTAAGAAATTTTTCTAAATACTATCTACTAATTTATTAAATTATGTCTTACCAATGTTTCACTTTATAAAAAAAATTTAAAAAATATTCTTGTAATTTTCTTAACAACATACTTGTTACTAAATGTGTGAATTGAATATTCATTTTAATGATAAATTCATGAATAAAATATATCATCCTCATAAATTACCAAATTGTTTAATCTTCCTATAAAGTTTTCCATGTTCATTTTTAAAGAAAATATTTTCATTAATATTTTGGAAATATTTATATTTTAAATATTTTTTTTGGAATTGAAAAATTTATTTTCCTCAAGAAATATTCTAATTGATATTTAAAAGAAATTTTTTATCTATAATAACATAAGTTGATGTTACTTATGATTCAATGTGAATGTGATTCTATTATTCCATCCTTATTTATTATCTTGATGATTTATTTTTATAATGATGAAATATTGAAGAAACCCATTTTTTCATGGGTAAAATTATAATGAAATGTTAAATTTTTTCATGATATTGTGGTGTATATGTGAATATATTATGATTATTTTCTTAGTGGGTCGATTATTAACCTCCAATTACTTGGGTAAATATGGATAACTTGTGAGATAATTATTTTATGTGTGAATCTAATTTCATGATCCCAACAGAATTCAAGGACCTCATTTCATGTCTATAATTTTATGTGTGGTAGTATTTTCATGTCCATAAGTTTAGTCATGGAAGTATTTTCTTGGGCATACATTTTTGAGAGGATTTGATTCCATGTCCTTAACATAATGATTGAAACTATTTCTCTTTATAAATGTTCACTATGTTATAATCTTATGTTTTCTACATTCTTATGTTTAATTTATTCTCTTAATAATCATGAGAGATTATTGATGATTCCACACTCTTATGAAAATGGAGTTTTTTTATAAAAAAATAATTATTCAATGACTCATGATTGAACATATTAAATTTATTGGGAATCACTTCCTTATCCTAAAAATATGTTATCAAAAACTTATGACAATTTATTATCATTGATTAATATCGTTTTTTTTACCCATATTGAGAATCTGATCTGAAATTTTTTTGTGTTTCCTTGTCTTGGATTTTATGGAAGGGCATATGAATGAAATGTCTAGAGGGTGTTAATATGAATAAAATTGTTGGGGATTTTGGAGATTCCTAATGAAATAAGATGTTCATGTATATGATCTCCAAATACACCAATAATTTATTGTTTTGGGGTGTGTATAGTTTTTTTATAATTTAGATAATCATCTAAAATGATGAAATATTTATATATGTTTTGCTTAGGTTTCCTCAGAATAAAATATTTTTCCAATAAAATTTTACATTTTGTCTTGTGATGTGTTGAACGTGTAGACTATTTTCTGGATTTTGGAATTTTTTTATATATCTATAAAATTTCATGCATTTTTCATGTGTACAATATACGAGTTTGTCCCGATAATATTTATAAAGAATTATGTTTTCATCAATTTGAATATGGATTATTGTGAGAGCCATTTCCTTAAATTTGAGAGATGGTGAGGTGACCGTAATTATTTTGTATAAGCATGTAGCATGTTTATATACTAAATGAACAATGATTGAAACTATGAATAATTTTGAAACTGGAAAATGCATGATTGATTGTTGTTGAGGTGTAATATTTGTAAAAAAATGGATCAAATCCTTTTAATTACAATGGATATGATTGAAAAATGTTAATGTAAAATTATTATAAAATATCTAAATCATATATAGACAAAATTACATCATTATATTAATATATTTCTATATATATATATAGGGTACCTGTATTTGTAATCAATTTAATATAGAACACAATAAATTTTATAAGTCCACTATTCATTATATTATTCAATATTTATGTGATATATGTAAAATTCCATTAATAGAGTTGATCAATCCATATTATCCATGCCCAATCCAACAGTTAGAAACCAAGAGTAACATATGAAGGGTTGTACTAGGACAGGTTTGTTGGGAATAACGAGTTATGATAATTATGACCTCAGCATATATTGCTTCATAACACTCCCCCTTAGATGTTATAAATTCATGGAATATTGTATAATTTTTACTTAATCATCCAAATGGAAAAAACATTAATAAAAAATAATATAATTCTATACCATGATACCTAATTAAAAACCTTTTCATTAAAACCCATTTTGAAATGATTGATTTTGGGACGAAGTCCCTTCATATGGAAATCCTTTCAATTTCCCCATCTGTTGGTGTTCCAACCATTTTTTTGACATGGGTGGCAAGGATTTATCTTATACATTAATTATAATTTCATATACCCAATATACAAGTGTCGCTACATCAAATAAATATGATTTTTTCCTATATAATTTCTTCCCTCATCTACTTATTTGCATCACTATCATTATTCATTATCTCCAATTAAAAGTTCGAAAAAACATAAATGTTATGTTGCTTTTCATTATTATGTTCATTCATTCACTATGATATGTGGTGTAACATGTTCATTCATTTTAATTTTTTTAGGATTCTTTTTTCATTTTTTCATGTAAAGTTCTTCCCATTATTACTAAACATATAAAGATATAAATTTTTCAAAAAATATGGTTTAAATCCCAATATTGTTTATTTATAAAAAAAATATCTTTTAAGAGAGTGTGATACGTGATATTTAAAATCAAAATAAAGTGTTTTAATAATATTTAAACATTATAAAAGATTATTTGGAAAATATTTACTAATAATATATCTTTTTTTAATTTTTATTAATGTATAAAAATGATCTTTTTATGGAAGAATTTAATTGAAAAAATACAAATAAGGGGAAATTGTTATACAATAAAAAAACTATATTCTGGTTGGATAAATAAATAAATAATTTAGTATAATCATGTGTGATATAATGTATTGTATCATTTTCATGTACATGATTACAGATTTAATATGATATGTGGTTCCCTATACACTTTTCAACAAAATCATGTGTAATGATAAGATTTTAATTTATTAGGGTGGATTGTTATATTTTTAATATATAATTTTAAATAAATTATATATATGATAGAAATATGTGTGAATATTCCTAGTAACAAGAGACAGATGAATTATATGTTTTAAAATTTTCATTTTTAATATTAATTAAAACTTTGTTTATGAAGGTTAAAAAATTCGATTCACTAAACCCTCTTCTAATTTTAATAAAGAAATATCAATTTCCATGAGTCTTATTAAAAATGTATCATAATCAAATTGGGTTCGATAAAGAGAAATGTCATATTTTAGATGATTCTGAATAGTCTATTTAAAATACAATTTTACATAAATAATATTGTCCCTTAAAGAATACATAATCTTATATCAGAGTTTATATAATAGAGAATGAATATAATGTATCACTTATTATTTAAAATATATTGCATTAGAATTGAGAATCTTTTCATGGAACAAGTAAAACAAATGAATTGAAATCCTTTTACGCAATGAGAAGAGTATCTAATGAATTTGGATAAAAGTCTCTTGATTTATACGTTCAAGATAGTCTTCTTTACCCACACCCAGTTATTCCCTTAAACTGAAAAATATGGCATGCATATTCTATCATGATCTCCCCACAATCCCTTATTTAAGAAGGTAATAAACACTTTTGTCTTCTTTTTGTTGGTATCCCTAAATTAATAAATCAGACATATGATAAAAATCATAAGGAGACAATAAGGTTTAATTAAGATTGAAACTCTCTTACTAAAGAATACAATTACTAGGAATAAGAAATTCCGAAGGTCATTGTTCATTTTCTTTAGATAAAATAATCGGTATGTAGACAAACACTCACACAAAATAATCGATATTTTCATTACAAATGATGAAGTGAATTGGTATTTATAGTCATGGAGTGAAACAATCAACTTGGTCTATAACAGTTATATTTTTCATGAAAAAAATGGAGGGATATGTACAGTTGAAACTTAAAATGGTCAAGAAAACAAAACATACAACATCATTTTATCACAAATAAAAATATCATAAAAAACAATATTTTGTAATATGAACTGAATATAATCATGAATATGATTCTATACATTATTTTTTTATGAGAATAAATTGAATTCAATTTTGAATTTGAATAAGTTATTAATTGGTTTTAAAAAATATAAATTAATCGGTTTCTAAGATAATTAGAAATAAAATTCATAATATATTGAGAATTGGATTCTAAAAATATTGAATATCAGATTCTGAAAACATATATAGTTTGATTCTAGAAACCTAAAGAATCGAATTATAGATATGCTGAGAATTGTATTTGAAAAATGGTGTGAATCAGATCCAATAAATAGAGATAATCAGATTCTGAAAATTGAAATAATTAGATTTGACAATCAGTGTATCCTAATATAAGTATGGGTCTGATATTTATTAATACCAAAATATATTTGGTTTTAAAAAAATTTCAGTTAGACTTGGCTGGAAAAAATCATAAAAAGGTTCAAATAATGTGCGACCTATTATTATCAGACAATCATATGTTTAGAAAATATTTCCTTTTTAGTACTTAGAAAAATATATTAAAGAAAATAATATTAGAAAGAGTGAGTTTCTGATTTTTAAAACATAAATGAATGAGAATATTCATAATGAAACTTTTGACTCAATAATATCTACTTTTTTGGAATGCCCAAAAAACATTAAATAAAATAATATTAAGACCAAAATATTTCATATATTATTTTAAAAAAAATATACTTATCTCCTTTTTCATTTGAGAATTAATACGACTAACTCTCCCTTAGGATATGAAGTTCCCCTAAGGATCATATTCTTTTTTTAAGTGCATTTCTTCATTAAAAAATATCACCTTAATTAATTATATTTTCTTTAATATTATTATAAAACATTCTCCCCCTTTGAAATTATCTTCATTAATATTCTTCCTCTTTTTTATTAAATATTTTCCCCTTTTGTTATTTACAGAAAATAATAGAGATAATAATGTACCTGAAAAGGGTTAGGAAACATTCGATATGAAACATGAGAATTATAATACTTAATAATGAAAATGTTCACAATAAAAGTTTTATAGGGTAAAAAATTAGTCCTTCTTCAACATTAAGGATATGAAAATAGCCTTATGCTTCTTTAACTCATTTTGATATTCTTAAAATATTTCAAGGAAAAATTCTTAATTCTGATTTTTCTTTTTAAGTCTTTGAGTTTTTTCTTCTTAACTCTAAATATTTTCCATCTAAGATATGAATTTTTCATAAATATTTTCAGTTTTATTCATTAACAGAATAATAAAGTCCTAGTAAAACTTCAAAATTTTGATCTCTGTTCCGTATAAATTCAACATTCCATTTAAATATTTTTCTTCATGATACCAAATTTAATATTCATAGATTATATTCTCAAAAAAGGAATTTGAAAATTCATTGAGTTAGTCTTCATATTGTACTAAAAAATTCATTATTGAATCAAGAATATCTTAAAAAATTATGATCAAGACTAATCTTCCTTGACCATTTAGTCATGTCCTAGTAGGATTTTCTACGAAAATTATAATCATCCTTTGATTCTCTGAATTCAGCTTCAAGTTTGATCAACTACACTGTTTGAAGTGTTATTGATTCTGATCTCAGATTTAATTATTAATGAATCGCATGAAATATTGACTCAGTCATGGGAAAGTAATAAAAGGAGTTTACAATTTTCTTCTATTATTTATCAACAAAATATTCCCCCATATAATGGGATGACTTCTCTAAATCTGATATATTTTGTTTACTGCTTTCGACATTAGTCTTCCTTCATCTATCTTTATTATAAACTGATTTTTATTTAATTTATTGCATTTTCTTTTAATAAGATAATTTGAAAATACTATCTTCATCATTATTATCATCATCATCGTCATCATCAGTATCACCACGAAATTTTTGAATTTCACTTTCAACCATGTTAGATTTCTATGATGAAGAGGTTTTTTAAGTATGATTGTCTGTCTTTGGAGCATATTTTTCTTCTGATTCATGTTTGGATAATAAGGTTTGAGAAGTTGTTAGGCAAGGTTTGTTAGACTAACTATATCTATGGATTTAGTCCAGTTTGATTTCTTATATTTCATCATTACTTTATTTTTCTTTAGTATCTTGACCTCATGCCTGAAATTTATTTTCATAACTTAGAACTGATCTAGAAAAGAATAATTTTAATTTATTTATTGAAGAAACCTCTACATCCATAGTATATAAATGTTTAGGCAGAACATCAGTGTCTTGAAGAAATGACTCCAGAATTGGAATCTATTCTCTTGCTCTTTCTTGGGATTTCAACAAAGCTTGACATGAATCTACTTCTGATAACTTTTTCTTCAACTTCATCTCTTTAGATTATTTTTCTTGTGCTTTAGAACATTTAATTTTTTAATAGTTTTCTTCTTTTAGATTTATTAAAAAAACTATTCCCCCTTCAATTATTTTGTCTCTATCTTGTCTCTATTTTGAGACAACTTTATCAGGATAATCTTTGTTCTTCATAGATTTATGAGGATCGAAGACTTTAATTATCCTTTTATGAAGTCCGAGTTTAAGAACTTTCTCCAATAAATCCATAATTTCCAAACATATCAACCAATTCTTTGGCTTGTTCATAAAAATAAAATTTCATTCTTCTAAGTGTATCTTCTTGTAAAAGAAGAATTTTGAAATTTTTTGTCTTGGATTTGAAGGGAACATTAAAATAGTTTAAAAAGTTTACTAACAACTTAGACAAGGTTACCAAAAACATGAGAATCTAAAATTTAATATATCCATACTTGATCTTATTGATGGTAAAAGAGATATATCTTACCAATTTTATCTTACATAAATTGACAAGAAAACATTGTACAAAAATATATATGATGTTGGGGGTGTCTCTATCACCTTTTCTCATAATCAACAAATCATTCATCCATAAATCTATAATCCAGCTTTTAGGAGTGAGATATGAAATTTTTGGCTTCTTATAGGACATTAAGTAACTATTTCACTTGCACTTGAACTTAACTTTTTCTTTTCCTCCATATATAAATAACTCTACAGACTCATAAAACTATATAACTATGTCTATAAAAACTATATTGTGATCTCTCATTGCTTTAAAAACATAAATAGATTTATATACATTGAAATATAGGAAATTACTTAATAATAAATCATATTTAATATATATCTTGATCAAAAAACATTTCAAGAAAGATAAACCAATCTTTGAACTCCTTTTGTGGAGGCATTGACTCTGGGAAGAAATGGATTGAGGTATTTGATTTGAGGAAAATAGTTGGAGTCGGACTGAATTATTTGAAGATTGGTAGAATGTTCGGTGATAAATTAATGAGAATAGATATGGTACATGGGAGTCATGTACTTTATATGTGCGACTGAGGTATCGTTTCAACTTCCAAAAAAACAAGACAGTTGATAATAAAAAGATCTGATCTGATTGTTGATATTGAACTGAATAAGTTTTCGTGTAATCTTAACTTTTTAGGGTTTTAATAATTAAAAGAGTTTTAAAATTCTCAAAGTTTAATCCAATAAAATTTTGAAAGAATTGATATAACAAAATATATAATTGAAATTAAGAAATTAAATCATAGTGTATTCTTGTAGTATACATGATCATGAAAAACACCATGACGTCATGCTAATTATACTAAGAAATCACCATATCTTTGTCAACATCACTAAATTACACTTTTGAATTGATAAATTTCACTTCCTAGGTCACATTATATTAGAATCTAGGGTATCTATGGATTCAGAGAAGGTGAGAGCCAACGTTTCCCCAGAGTCTCCCATGAACATATTTAATATATAGTGTTTCTTAGAGATATATGGTAACTATTTACATTTTATTTATAACTTATCACATATTTTAGCACATCTTATAGGATTCAATAAGAAGTTTTTTTATATTTTTATGGTCTGAAGATTGTGATAAATCCTTTTACGAGTTGAAAAGAATACTGACTACAACATGTGTCTTAATTTTAAATAATCCGGGAAGAGGATAATAAATTTATTGTTACAAATTGGGAATCATGTTTCGAGATGGTATGATTCAAGGGGAATGTTTCATATCATATTGGACACAACATTTGAGTCCATGCTGGCATAATTAACTAATGCACAGACTCTATTAAGCAGTATTGGTTCATGATTTACATTGCTAGAGACATTAATTTTAGGGAAACAGTCCATGTTATACATTTAAAATAAAATCATTTAATACAAATTCAATTAGTGCGACTTGAACCTCTAATAGTGAAGAAGGGTTGAAAATGTTTATCCTCTCATCTTTTAACTTTCTTATACATCAAGAAGGAGAAATGTTGTTGATGAATATCTAATCTAAAATACTAAGATTCAGGTTATTTAAGAATCTAGTAGTGAATGGTAGTTTATGGCACTATATTATGAAATGAATCTGGATGATCAATAATAAAATGAGAATTATTTTCATAGGGATTTAATATTGGCCCCATCACTTATGGATTGAGTGAGTAAGAGACAAATTTTAGATCCCAAAGTCCTATTCATTGGAGAATGTTTTTTTTTTTGGTGAGGAAATCCTACCTGGTTGGTTCTTAATGAGGATGAGACCTAGAATATCCATGGGTGTGTTTGGTACCGATAGACTTGTGAGAGGAGATGATCTATTAATCTAATGATTTTAATGGGGAATTACATCTCAGAAATACTAAGATGTACCATGACATGCTCCATCGATATTGGTGTCATCTGATGAATAAATGAAATTATAGTATTCATTAATCTGTGTTCCACTTATAAACTAGTGATACTCGAATACCAGTGAATTTTTGGTCTCATAAAATCACTACCCATCCATGAGTGGAAATGGTTGATGTCTCCATGTATTTTTTAAGGGGATTTCTAAAGTCATCTAGATGAATTAATTTTTTTTGGGTGACTACGGAGAGGTTGAAAAAGGTCACCCTCTTCTTACCTATCGAGGATACATTCTCAATGGATGTCCTTGTAAGGATATATATCCAAGAGATCATATGACTTTAATAAATTCCAAGTACCATTATTTCTGGTAGGGATACTTAGTTTGATTCTGGATTCCCGAAGGGGTTGTCAATGGATCATGGCTCATAGGTACTTATGTGTATAGCATACCAACCATAGAATAACGGTTATTCAATGCAAACTATATTAATACTAGAGGTAATGATCTATGAATGTGTTCTTGATTTTAGAGTATTTTGATAAATATGATTTTCTCTAGATGATTTTTATTATAACAACATATCCTATGTGACTATTTATATATGGTCATATGAGTCACTCTATGGTAGGCCTTTTTATTTTCCTCTATGTTGTTTAGAGGTAGAAGAGGTAGTATTATTGGCACCACATCATTTCCTGGATATGTCAAAGTAGGTGCAGTTGATCAGGAAAATTATGGATGTGGATCAATCTAAGAATAATACATATGTAGATCATTGTTGATGACCATTAGAGTTTGAGGTGGCAGATCATGACTTCTTGTGAGTCTCACCCAGATTGGGTCATGGACAGATTCAGAGGGAAGTTATGTTGTTTCTTAAATTCATTGATCCTTTTGAGACATTTGAGTGGGTTAGGTTGGTGTCTTATCATATAGAACCTCCTCATTGGTATTGGGCTACGCATGATTCTATTCATGTTTCTTAGATCTGGTTATTTTAATCTTACCTATATCATGTATTTGATGTTGAAGAAAATGAGTTATTGGACGATGCTTCATTTGAATAGTATCCAGTTTGTGTCGTCAACCATAGCATGAAAATTCCTCACGATAGGATAGTTTCTCTTGTTTTGGTTTTAAGACAGCATGGTTGTGTATAATAAGAAATGTGGGAATCAAATTCCAATATACACACTCACTGGCCAAAGTTATTCATAAATACAACTCAACAAACCTAAAAGAGGAAACTCGGGGATGGGTTGTTTTAAGGAGGGGAATTTGTAAGATAATAGTTTTAAGTTAAGTTATGGATCCTTTATTTTTTAGTATAAACCATTTTTCTATCTAAATTTAAGTTTTCAAGGGTTTCATGGATGTTTTAAGAGAATGTGGTCTTGGTTTTGGGATTGAGGTTCTAGTTTTTGAAGACATAAAGTGATTCATACAATTAACATATCGCTTGCACAAACCATTCCCCCCAACCATGCAGCCTTGAGAGGGTGAATCATTATTTTTAAATTCATTAAACTAGGGAATCACAATAATTGAAAACTTATAATTTATTACAATTAAAACATTAAGGGTTTGTGTGTGGTTTTTTACCTGTTCACCTTAGTTGTCCAAGTTTTGGGCTCATGGACATTGGGAATCCCATTATTGGTGCATGGTTTTTCAATCCATACATCCAAACCATGTTCCCTATTTAAAGTTATACAAAATTACATTTTTTTAGACATATCCTTTGAACCATATTTTCTATTCCTCCTTCATCAATTCCATTTCCAGCAACCCATAGCCTTTCCTTCTTCCTTCTTCTATGATTTTCTATATCACCCTAATCTAGACTTCATTTAGATCATCGTTTTTCATGTTGAATCCCCATAAGTAATTATATCACTCTTTTTTATTTTATCACTTTTTATCCCTCTCTTTTTGTGATCTTCATGTGTGTTAATATACCATATTTTCATAGTGTTTGTTTAGTTTTCATTTTCCAACATTATATCAAAAATATGAGTATAATAATGGATGTAGAGTCTACCACATAGCTATGGGAGGTGGTATGTGACTCTTCCTTCAAGGTATCCCCATTTATAAATTTTCACATCGTTCCACATTCTAAAAAATCCACACTTTGCTTCTAAAAATTATATTTCGTTATATATTTTTAATACCGTGATTGTGAGGTGTTACAAGACCCAATAGTTCTATTGGAGGTTGAATAATTCAACAAAAACAACCAATTTGGGTTTAATTGACTAAATTTTCTTGAAACCCATTCTTTTATTCCAAACTAAATCCCCTCCTATAGTGTGTTTTGTTTGGCCTTATTGATCCCCTCCCATTATTTTATGTATCCAAACCACCCCTTTGGTTTTTTTTAAAGTCACATAATGAAATGATTTGATATAATTAATTATTCAATGGATTTAAATCCATAAATTATCCTTATGATTACTTCATCACTTATTCATTGTTTATTGGATGCTGGAATTGCTGACGCCATTTTAGGTGTGGAACACCTTGAGAAATCCTTCGATTTCCGAGTGGGAATTCCCGGACTGAAATCATTTTATTCCACTGGATTCATCGATCGGAATTCCAAGTATCTCACATAAATAGATTTGATCCTTATATTACATAATTAATTCATTATCTTGATATCATATGATTCTTCTAGATTACCTAGAAAACATTTTACTCTAGGGATGATCTCCCTAGGTTCAGTCGATGTCTTCGAAAAAATAATTCCTTGTGTCCACCGTTTTTATCCCAATAATGGATTACCTGACACACAAGTATATTTTTCCTTTGATGTGATAAAAAATATTAGCAGTAAAATTCCAAGGGTTCAACCATTGGATTCGACTAAAAATAAATTGCCAAACCTCATGTCTTGATCACTATGAGCTAGTTTCAATTTCATAGGACAACAATACCATAGTTCATAATTGGAATTGAAATTGGTGTGTTGTGTGGGAATTCCTGGGCCCGTTCTGTGGATTACATAGTATTATTATCACAGGAATTCTTGGTTTAGGTTATTCTAGTCCACTAACTATTTTTAGGTTACATGTTTAGAGAAATTCATCTTAGGCTGAAGTAGGTGTGGTCGGTTGGGAATCTCCAGAGAAGCCCATGCTTGAAATTTTTTCTGTTTTAATTACTATTTCAATATTAATCAAAATTTCACATATTTATAGTTTACACTCATATATTGGATTTTCTTTAAACAAATCCTATGTGGGCCTAATGAGTTTTACTCACACCCTATTTGGGCCACTGTTTGGTACTCAGACAGACTTCTTGGATGTAGTAAATGTCAAAGGGAAGCACCTAGAATTGGTTGCTTCATTAGGTTCTAGATCAAGGTATAGAAGAAAAAGATTAATCCAGTTCTTGGGATTCTCATAAAATTTAGATATTTTATTGTTTTTATGTATTTTTTGTGACATATACAATTATACACATTCTATCATGATTTTCCTTTAGCCCATTTTTAATAGACATGACATCATCTAAACAAGATATTGTTTAATAATGTGTATATGTCATTAATTTCCTGTTTGTTTAAATCAGATGACCTATTATTTCCTCTAATTTACTATTATTTACCGATGTTTTTTACTCTAATAAATATGTTATAGTATCCATATTATACCACCACATACCATATCTACTAGTCACTAGCCTCTAACATTAGAGGAGTTGGGCTTGAAGCTATATGTACCTTAGGTCTGATCACCTATGAGTGAATCAATCCTGAGACATCAAAAGTCGCATAATACACTCATCAGATATTACATATAGTTAAATATAAATAAATTCCATCATAGCTCATGTGAAATAACCTAATCTAGAATAGACAACAAGGGAGGTGGGGTAGTCATCCATTTCTCCTTACCAACCAAGATTTTTTGGCAAGACACATGTATCCCAAAACCTATGGTCATCAGTTTAATCAAATGAATAAATTGGGGTGTGTATAGAAATAACAATGAAAATATAATATATAATAGTTACACGCAACAATATCATATTGTTCAACCCAAATAATAAAACATCCACATCCCCACAATTGCAGGCCAACATAACTTCTGTCACACTATCCACCCATTATTCCCACATACCAAAAACAATCACACATCAATTTCATAGTTCTCATTTAACCACACAAATTACTAACCACTCACATATTCATATATCATCATTTCATATTCAATTAAAAACTATTCTCTATCCAAGGAAATAATTTACTCCTATAAATTAACATACCAATTAGGCATCATTATCCCATTTTCCATTACATCATTAATTATTTCTTTCCAATACCCATTTTCTCCAACTCAAGTTCATTTAATTAGAACATACCACATTTCAATCATTCCATGACTCTTTGAAACTACCAAGACAAGGCATGATGTTTTCATCCATTATTATATCAACTTCATTATTCTGTATCACACATCATCACCACAACCCCCCCCCCCCCACAAGACAAACACGATAAGTAACCACACCCCTAATTCTATCCATTAATCATAAAATAACATTAATCAAGATAACAAGAAAAAAGGAAACATAATAATTCCTTATTTACATTAATTCATTTTAATTACTATCTTTGGGAATTACCATTTTCATGTGAAGTGATTTCCATAATTTTATTTCATAAAATAAAAACATATTTATAGAAGAAAACTAATTTCATAGACAACAACATCAATCATGTAGTTATGGAAAATAAAAATCATGAAAACATGTAAATAACGTGAAATATATCTACTTCCACTTTTAATTAATAATTTTTTTAATTATCCTAATAGTGAAAAAACATATTATCCACCTAAAAGTAAATAAAATAATTATAATATCACCTATTCACAAAAAGAAATAATGTGAGAACTTGAATCCCTGAAATTTCACAAGGATATTCAAGAACAAAACATCATGAAAGAGAGAGATAAAGAGAGAGAGGGAGGTGATGTGCATATGTATGGAAGGATGAGAAGCCTTATGTTCTTTATAAAATACTCATAAAACTGAAATGATGGGGTTTAAGATCATTAGAATCAATTATCTATACTAAATATTGCTTCTCCAAGCATATGTGTCACCTTCCAAATCCTCCATGTCACCTATAATTCAATATTCCTCCTTCGGCATTCCGTCATCCCGTGACGGATTTCTCACATCCATCGCGCTACCTCATTTCCTCCCTCTAGTATAAGGGTTCCTTCGTTCTTCGCTGATCATTGACACTGAAGCCAGATTCCTCTACAGTTGGTCTTCCATCGACGAGCTTCCTAAGGGTTCTCACTCCCCTCTCTGATTCCCCTCTCCTACCCCCTTCCCGATTATCCCCTCCAGCCTGCACCGCTCCAGCTCACGATTTTCATCTCCTACTATACTTCCAGGTCGATTTAATTTCCTCAATGCTCTCCTATGTGCAACACCTCCAATTCAGTCTACATCATCAACTATTTACAGCTTCAGTTTTCAAATCCCAACTCGACTCCTCCTTTGACTTCCTATGTTTTTTGTTGTTCGAAAACCTTACCCATACAACAACGTATTGAGTAAAAACCCACTACCCGCTTGATGTACGGATGCTACTCATCTAAATCCACCTCATCCAGCTCCCCCGCGTCCAACTCCTCCACCTTCGGGTCCTCCACGTAGGAATCCTTCACCTCGGGAACCTCCGCCTCAGGCTCCTTCTCCTTATGAGGTATTGAAATTTGATGGCTGGTGTCGAGCTCCAATTTTCTACTCCGACCGATTCCCTTCAGCATTCATCCATTTCAAACGATTTCAAGCCAGTCCTTCAACACAACTTCTGCTCGTGATTTGCATCACATGTATCTAAGGTAATTGTAATTTTACACTGTCGTAACCTGCATATGTAGTTTTTAATCATCATTTTACCTTTATGATTTATTATTGACACATGATACGGTTCAGTTTTATTGTTCTAAATCACCTGAAAGGGTTATTCTTAGATGCATTGATGTATGAATTTGGCAAAGCTTTCTCAGAAAAGGGATAGATGGGTGAATTGATGTAGACTACATTTTGGCCTAGTGGTTTCTCTAGATACATTACGATGTTGAAAACAAATGCAGGTGTTGGGTTTTAGAGATTTAAAAATTTATAATATCTAGATGAGCACTATATCTAGAGATTTTCACTTTTTAAGAATTGGATTACTATGAAAATGCACCTTTACTTCTCTTAGTTACAACTATAAAAATATTAAATTATACTATGAATGCATGTATTTTCATTGGAACATAATTTTCTATAAATGATTTTAAATTCATGGTAACATTTATTTTATTCATAGCTTATGTTATATTTATATTCCTATCTACTTTATTATTATAAAAGTATGGAAGTATTTCTAACCATGATTCTATTCTCTCTGGGGTTCAAAACACACGTGGCGTATTCCATGGTGGAGGTGTTTATGTTCCACTGTAATGGTGAGTTTGGTGTTTTTATATATTCAAATTTTTAAATAGGTTCAATTTTTTCCCTCATATGTTCATATTTTTTCAATCAGGTCTATTTTTTCCATATAGGCTCGTATTTTTTTGTTCTTACAGTATACTGTTTTATAAAATTTTCAGAGTACTTTTTTTATAATTGATTACAATTCAATATGCAGGTTAATATTTTTTCCTTCAGCATTCGTCCGTTTTAAAAAATTTAATGTCATTCCTTTCCTTGGACATAGCTTTAGCCCATGATTTTTCTCACAAGTATCTAAGGTACCCATGATTTTACACTGTCATAACCTGCATATATAGTTTTTAAACATCATTTTTTCCTTATGTTTCATTATTGAAACATGTTATTGTTTGGTTTTATTAACCTACATTGCCTGAAATGATTACTCCAAGATGTAGTGGCACTTGAATTTGACAAAGGTTTCTCTAAAAAGGGATAGATAAGTGAATTAATGTAGACTATTTTAGCCTGGTGGTTTCTCTAGATACATTATGATGCTGAAAACAAGTGCACGTTTCAGGTTTTGGAGCTTTGAAAATGCACAATATCTCCTGTAGATTTTATGTACACTTGAATAATGATTTTTATAAAAGGGTTTCATTACCTTAATACTATAATTTCTGTCTTCATTACAACTTATATTATATTTCGTATACTCGATAGTTTTTTGCATCCATTATTTTTTCCAATCAAATGATTAATACCATCTCTTATCGTATGATTATAGTTCAATGATTACCATCAGTTTTCGTGTTTTTAGGTAAATAAGAACCATCAGTTTATTTAGTGGATTTTTCTTTCAGGAGACTAGAGATGACCAGGGTCTACTATTTGGGCCCGGTTGCTGCTCGTGATTTGGTAGGCTTCTGAAACATTGTTTTAATTTTTATATTAAGGAAAATAGAATTATAGATTTAGTATTTATTTATTTTAATTTTCTCTAAATTAATGGATGTAACATATTCTATGTAATAAATTTTTTACTCTAATTTAAATTTTTACATTACCTCGCATCACTAGAACAAATACATTCATATTCCATGGTTCCAAATGAATATGACATTCTAGTAATGATATATGTACCTTTAACCATTTCAGATCAACTACATAGAATATGTAACTTCTATTAATTTAGATTGTCCACCAACAGGGATACCGGGATATCATCCAAATCAATGAGAGTTCAAAAAAGATAATATATCACGGTTAAATAAATGTCTTGAGAGTTTCAAAGAAAATCATTAATTCCCATTCATTATAATTTAGTTAATAAGCAGTATCACATAATATTTTCATAATATATTCACTGTCAGTCATCTTATTTCACCAATATCTATTTCTATTGACTATTTGTATATTGTCTTCAATATTAGTCTGTTGTTTTCACTATATGTGTTTCCTATTTCTATAATTACGTTGCCATATATGTTACTATTATGATAGTATATGCTCTTAGTATGCTGGAATATATCCATCATTCCTTGCAATCACACCTCCATTATCTATGGCATATTGTTCCTGAGAGTTATCTCTCCATCTCCGCAAATCCGCTCCCCACCTCCTCCTCTACCGCCAGCTCCCTCCATTCCTAACTCCCTCTCTAAATCCCTCCATTCATGTCTCCATTTGTTAAGGGAGACGGATTCTCATCCGAACTTCTCTCCCTAAATTTTCATCGGGTCTCATTAAGTCTCACCCCTCTATTCATCTTCAGGTAATAATTGACGATAAGACACTCTTCCACAAGTATCTCAACCCCCAGATCCATGTAGGACAACTTCATCACTGATATAACTTAGTTTTTGGATTCATTATACAATAGTGGTCCTTGATTTTCCCACTGGTAACCCATTAATTCCTCCACATTTGATATGATCTACTACAAAACATATATATTTAGTTTCTCTCTACTATTCAGTTTTTAATATTTCTATTTGTTTAATAAATTTTCTTTTGTCATTAGAATACATCTGTTTTCCCAATCCACCTATTACCAAATCTATTTCAATTTTTCATACAATATTTATTCACTTATATTTGTACAGATCCAGATCTATGCAACCAGCATGTTCTCCTAATATAATGAAAATAATATCTTCAGTTTTTACTATTTTCCTTCACTAAAAACTTTTACATATATGATATAACAGTAATTTTGTTTTATAGATTTACAAATTAGGTAATATATTTCATTATGTTATCTAGTATTTATTCCCCTGTTCATTATAACATAAGATGTTATAAAGATTTTTTTTATCGTTTTTATTCAGTTTTTATTGTTGGATCATACAATTTATAGGTACAAAACGTGTATTAAAAATAGAACAAAATATTTTTGTTTTCAAAATCCATCACATTTCCGTTGCAGATCAGGAAAATAAACAGAGAAAGATGAAAAAGCCATTATTGGGAAGATTTTAAATGTTGTGCACCATGACCTAAAGCTAGAGGTTTTTATTCTTGAAACCAAAACACGTCTTTTTTATTTAGTTTTATAATTTTCTTATTGTGACTATTGTCTTTGTTGTTTAATAGAACTTCCTTTTTACATCTAGAAATGTAGAAGCTGATATGAAGCTCATAGATTTTGGCCTCTCTAACTTTATTAATCCATGTAATAATTGATGATCTTCCATGACTTATTAGATGAGGCATCATTATGTTACAGGACATTATAAAGATTTCTTTCTCGTATATTTCACTGTGTTTGGTTTTGGAAAAATTTTCACTTTTCATTTTCAAAAATCATAGGAATGCAGGAACATAAGATGTTATAAATGTTTTTTAGCATATTTTATTCAGTTTCTACTATTGGATCAAATAGGTTATTGGTACAAAACATGTATCATAAATTGGAAACAATATTTGATTTTTCAAAATCCATCTCATTTCTATTGCAGATGTGGAAAATGTATAGGGAAATATGAAAAATCCATTGTTGTGAAGATTTGAAGTGTTGTGCACCATGCCGACCTAATGTCAAAGGTTTTTATTATTGAAACCAAAACTATTATTTTATATTTAGTTATATATTTTTCTTATTGTAACTATTGTGTTTTTTTTAACAGAACATCTTTTTCACATATATAAATGAAGAAGATGAAACAAATCTCACTGATTTTGGCCTTTCTGAATTTTTTAAGCCAGGTAAGAATTTATGGTCCACCTTGACTTCTTGGATGAGGCATCATTATGTTATAGGATGTTTTATAGATTTGTTTCTTATATAATGTGATGTGTTTGGTTTTGTAAAATGATTCACTTTTCATTGTGAAAAAACACAAGAAAGAAGAAACATAAAATGTTAAAACGATTTTTTATCATATTTTATTCAGTTTCTATTATTGGATCAAACTGGTTATATGTAAAAAAATGTATCAAAAATTGGAAAAATATTTTTTATTTCAAAATCCATCTCATTTCTGTTGCATATGTGGAAAATATGCAGCGAAAGATGCAAAATCCACTATTTTGAAGATATTATGTGTTTTGTGTTGTGACCTAAATCCAGAGGTTATTATTCTTGAAACCAAAAATCTTATTTTCTATTTAGTTTTATATTTTTATTATTGTAATTATTGTATTTTATATTTAACAGAACTTCCATTCCACTTAAATAAATGAATAAGCTGATTTAAAGATCATAGATTTTCGACATTCTGAATTTATTAAGCCAAGTAAGAATTGATGATCCTCCTTGACATCTTCGATGATGCATCATTATGTTATAGGATGTTATAAATATTTGTTTCTCATATATTTGTCTGTGTTTTCTTGTGGAAATTTTTTCACTTTTAATTTTCAAAAAACATAGGAAATCAAAATCATAAGAGGTTATAAAGATTTTTTTATCGTATTTGATTCAATTTTTATTAATGGATCAAACCAGTTATATGTAAAAAGCATGTATCCGCACAATGATTGATACTGTGGATTGAGATTTTTGCAATGTGTATCCCTTGATGATTTTACATGCTAATATCATCAGATTTCCTAATATCCCAACATTAGGGCATTACTGCTTCCACTTTCCCTTCAGTGGTGACCCATGAGAAATTTCAGGTGATGTTTAAGTTATAGCTTTTGAATGAACTACCCACCACAAGGTATTGTGCCTCCAAATTGCAATTTTAATGCATAGAATTATTGATTAGATTCTTAGAAGATTTTATTCTATGATTACTTATAGGTACAAAACCGTGGTTCAGTCATTTTACTAGCCTAACATTGGTAGAAGGTAGAAACTGTGATAGGATTTGGAAACAAGTTTTAATGTTACTTAAGTGTAATTATATTAATTGATATTCAATGATGTATTAAAATAATGTATTTCATGATAACATTCACTGTTATTAGTGTATATATCCTACTCTAAACGTTTTCAGGTATCTTATGCTTCTTGAGGGATAATCGTGGGAATTTTTTGGTATCCTTTGGATTTTGCATAGATGATCTAGCTTAGAAGTGGTGGGTCTCTATACATTGTGAGTGTTCCCCCTTAACTAGATAATCAAATGTTCTACATTAATTTCTTACTGTGGAATTTTTATGAGGTACTAAAATAGTTTCTATTTCATGAAAGTCTCATGAACTGTGAAACTATACTCAAGGATTCTAGATATAATCATTCGTAATGAATTGTGTAGTCTGCTAGAATTGTGAAAATTGATGCATTTTCTTTTTTTAAAGATTCATATAAACTCGATTAATGAGAAGAGAAATATGATATAGAATAAAATATGTTCTACTGTAACAGTTCAGTAGTGCTTCCACATCAAATATGGGGCAAGACTACCCTATACTTACATAAATGAAGAAACATCGGAAACCTATCCATTACCAAGGTAGTTTTCTTAATGTATTTTATTTTAATGCTAAAATAAAACAATAATTTTTATTATTATATCAGTTTCAATTGAAGACTAAAAATATCACATTCCTTTACTATTATATTAATTTATTTTGTAATTAGATATATGTTATCTTATATGTTCAATAAGAGTGATCAAAACGGAGGTTCCCTTTTTAAAACATCAAAATATGTTTCCATTTTTTTCTATATGATTTATATTCCATTAAATATATAAAGACTACAACTATTGTATTAGATAATGACTTTATAGATATTCCATCATAAATTCCAGCACCAATTTATAAATAACATGATAATATTAGTATAATGTATATCAATTTCATTTTCTACAAAATTTTAATTATAATGGATTCAGTTTGACATGTCCTAGAGATGGAGTCTAATGTGGTGTCATACTCTGAGCATATGTTAATTAGGAAAAACATTAACATTATAAGCCATTATTTCATGATAATAATTTTATTGATATTTGTGTTTGTCTCTGTGAGTCAGCTGTCTTCACTGACAATGGAAATCTGCTGTGGTATTTATGTAATCCTTTATAAACATTATTATATTCCTCTTAGATTCATTCATGCTTTTTTTGAAGGCCAAATAAATGTTTCCTCTCATTGCATTACAATGATCGACTAGCCTTGTCATTGGTTTCTTCACATTCTTAGTCTCATCACTACAGATCACCCATTAGACAAAACCATTTATTATAGAAATGTTAGTAGCACCAATATAAGAAGGAAAATTTTGGTTTTTGGATTCTTCAAGCACCTACATGTTTTCATATTCTATGTGAACTTAGTTTTTATACAACATTGAATTTATATATTATTTTGATATTGATTCTAATTCTATATAAAATGGTGATATTTATTTTCATGTTATATCAATATTCAATCATTATTCACCTATATTTATAATTTAATATCATGTTGTCTGGTTTTGTAAAGTGGTTGAAGGCTCTACTTACCCTTGATTAGTTTCTGTTCATGAGATCCTTAAACCCCACAACCCAATTCTATTGACATTGAATGAAGAAGGTAGACGTTCAGATGATAGGGAAATGTCACTGCTGTTTGATTCTATGGAGCAGGCTCAGGTTGCTGTAGATTTTGAATGAACTTCCACTCTTTCATTGATGAAACTGCTATTTCCATTTTAAATTTCTTGAACTTATTTTTCAAATGTAAACTTTAAATCTCATATGGAACTACTTTCATGAGTTCTGAAACCCTAAAAAAACTACCTAGCTTTCATTCCATTTTTTATCTCAATATCGTCGCTTGCCTCCATCTCTGCCTCTATCTCCAACTTTTGATTCATCTCTCTCTTATCTTCGCCCCTCACATTCTGTTATGTTCCATCATTGTCAGCATTAGTCTTTTTCTAAGTATTATAATGGTGTGTCAATATTTTATCTACTCCTATTCCATTTTTATGCATCAATACTTTGTGATTAAAGAATATTCAATAATACTATTTCTTAATAAATTTTACAAATATCATTCTATTATTAAATAAAAACCATTAATCCAATATGTCATGCGTATGCACAGGTGAGTACTAGTTCTAGATAACTCAAGGTGGAAAAATTGGAGGTATAGCTCTAATTTTTTAGAAATAAAAAAGATTTCTCAAAAGACTAAAAGAGGGCGCACTAAAAAATCCCCTTTAATTCAAAATTATATTTTTTATTTCCCAAATTAAGTCCCCACATAACCCATTCAAAAATTTCAAAATTAATATAAGTATGAATATTCCATTCATAACCATTAACTATTGGAAATCCATATATTTCCAATATTAAATCCATTCAATTATGTTAAAATTTAGTTACAGGTCAGGAGAGAATGAATAATGGATGTTTACGTACAAAAAATACACCCTTATGTAAGAGACATGATCAATGTAAGGGTAATATGGTTTTTACCCTTATGTAGCTAGATTCCCTTACATAAAGTTTGTAAAAATCTATTTACCCTTTTTAGATTTATAAGGACCCTTATGATAGAATAACGAATTCATAAATATCCTTATGAAACTCAATAAAACATGGTATGACCCTTATGTGAGCTTTGGGAACTAACAAGATACCCTTATTTATTATAGGAAACTCATACTCACCCTTATGTAGGCTTTAGAAAATATTATATACCATTATTCATTGAAAGAGATGACCCTTATGTGAGTTTGAGAAACTCTTTTAGAACCTTACATAGTTGTGAACTTACCTTATCCATTCCTTAAAAATTCACCCATACCCTTACCAAATACAACAAAAATGATTATGTACCATATGCAAGCCATGAAAACCCTTTATAACCTTTAAGTATCTATAGGAAAAAAGTGGTTTACCTTTATACATTAGGTGGATTCCACTCAAGGGTAGCTAAAAAGTTTAGAGAAACTTAATTTTCATTAAATTAACTTATAAATTAAAAATAAAAAAGGTTTTGGGTACTCTTTGACACTTATAAACCTTGGAAACATAAATTAATGGTTTAAAAATCTTGGGCTTACATTATATACCTCTCAAATATTTCTCATCCTTGATAATTTAAAATAAAACATGAAAGAAAATAAAGGGTTTCAAACAACTACCACTTGGGATACCTCACGAAGTTCTATCTAAAATAGGAATATAACCACTCACTATATGAATAAAGTAATTAAGTGCAACAAAATCGTCAAATTAGATGGAGAAAACTCATGAATCATCATAAGATCATTTACCCCATCCCAATGGGAATGAATTCTGAAAAGCTTCACAATAAGGAATATCAAGCATCAAATAACTAAAATTATTGAGAACACATTTAGGACTCCAAATCCCAAGTTATCTCCTCTAAACCATTATTCCACCACAAGACCCAAACCAAATTAATATAATTCCCATGAAACACCTTCTATTAATAGTCCTTAATTTCAACAGGTCATTAGTCAAAGGTCACATTATCTTCAATATCCTACTCACCCCAATTAATGACATGGTAATTTTCATTAATGCAACATCCTGGTCAAGTTGTGATCACTTTTCAATGTTTAAAAGTTTAAAATTCAGGTGTTAAGGGTTTTGGAGACAATATAGATCATTTTATAAAACACTATGGCTATAAAATGGGTATAAGATAGGTTCAAGCTATAAATCATACATTAATGATGCTAATTAATCCTTCATTGAATCCATGAATTTTTGTTTCCTCACGTGAAATCCCTTCATTAGTTCAATAATGTTCAAATAGTGAATTCCTCATATATGATTTTAAATTGAGGCATTGACTTTTTAACCAAACGTCAAAACATGGGAAATCATGTTTTGAATCATTAATTTTAAAAACTTAATGTTTATATCATGTTGGTTTTTATTCACTGTATTATCGATTACTCTGTCAATTAGCTTTTGTTTCCCCTACCAAACCCTAGGGTAACTCAAGACATTATTTGGTGGATTCCTCTCATTCAGAACTCCCCTATTTGAAACTTTGTTCTCCAAAAAGATTGGTTTCTTTTTTTAAGTGTGGTCATTTTTATCATTTTCATAATAAGTATTGTCTTTGGAAGAAACATTAAAACTCATTTGTGGCGTCTATAGATTGATTTGTGATCTCTAATTGTCCCTTGAAGATTGATTTTATGTTTTTATTCTTGAGGTTAACCTGCATGTGGGTTGTGGGGTGGCATGTTTGTTTCATGATATATGTGTTAATATAACCTCTCTACCAATACTTTTTCATACATAACTAAATTCAAAGATGTGATAAATGATGATAGGGAAATTATTTTTGGTTCTCCATTTCTTTCCTTTTCATGTGTGTAGATATCATCACATTTGGTGCGCAACCTCAGCTTGAGGAATGTGGTTCTATATATAGATTATATAATTTGAACTGTAATTTCTCATAGTTTTATAAATTTTTTATAAATTATGTCTAAAGATCTAAGTATTGGTTGATTTGTGTGTGTAAATTTGTTTTTTAGAAAATATGTATTTTTGCTCAATTTTAATAAAGGAATCATGTTTTTAATGTATTTAAAGATGTATTTATGATATGGGTTTTCAATTAATGTTTTGATGAATATGTTATTTCTTGGAATCGTTTTGTGAATTGATATTACCTTTTTAACTGATCTATGTATGCCACACTTGGAAACCATGGGAACTTAGGTGGAGGGTTTACTATTAGGACATTTTTATTGTTTCCATAGGAGGGTTCACTCATGGAGTGTTTCACTGTTCCATAGGCTATGCATCTTGGGGAATTTATATAGAAATTTTCAAGGGTTCACTCATGGGTTGTTCCTCAATTACAAAAACATTGTGTCCTAAGGGACAGAGACTGCAATATTTTTTGTTGTTTTTAATTAAATGAGTGACCTAACTAGATCTAAAAAATTTATCCTAGGTGAGTTTACCATTAATATTAAGCTTGTGTAGTTTTGGATGTCATATATATATCATTTGTTAAAATTAATGGTTTTATTGGAATTATTTTCTGAAAATGTATCACTGGGTTTTGTGAATGATTTAGGAAATGTCCAAAATTTACAATGATATTAACATAATAATTTTTAACAACTGATCACATATTGTATTATTAAAACTTAGAATATTTGAATTAATGTATAGTTAGTTGTTAGGAAATTTCTATGTGGGGTCCTACTAAGAATGTATAGCTCACATCTTTCACACTCCCTCAAGGGTTTTTATACCTTGTATTGACTTCTGATGTAGGAAAGGCCATACCACCGCAGTGAGGTCATGTGGTTTCTATCTTCTTGATATGGGTAGCTGGTTGTGAGATGTTGCGATTTTTCCAACATATCCCATGGATTGTCTATTTTAATCTTTATTTCCCCTTTTGGGTTATAGGATATATACCTTGGGTTTTATCTTGATTTTTGGGTTTTTTCTCTACCTTTTCTTTCTTTGTTTATGGAATACATCATTTTTTGTTGTTATTATACAAGTATATATATTTAATTTACCTTATTTCATGTTGTAGGAAATCATTCCTACATTTTTTATGCTTGGGTGCTATTCTCTGGCCTATAGGGATTTGAAACTCTCTTCAGGTTATGTTGAATTCTTATTTAAAAATCTTTGATAAGTTATTTAGGTAGGTTCATGACAATTTTTTATCATAGTTTGGTTATAATAATTATTAATAAGTTTTTATATATGAGATGGAATTTTCATGACTTTATGGGTAGGCTATGATGACTTCCTAACCATATATTTCCATGAAAAGAATCATGTTACCATCGAATGTTAGGATTCATTTCTCTTGGGCCGTGTTTCCATTTAATCTCAATTTATTATTATGATATTATTGTTTAAATATAGATCATTATATTTTATGATTATTTTGTAATATTTTGTCTAGTAGAAAACATTCCTCTAAGACATCTTCCAAGGGTCCCTCATGGGGTGCATCGAGATCGTCTCCTCAAGGGAATCCTCCACTAGATCAGAATCTTATAGAGGATATCATACAGGCAATTTGTGTCATAGACCAGAATGTATCTTGAATTTAGAACAAAGTTTATAAGGTGAAACAAGGATTTGGATGATGCTAGGATCAATGTTGAGAGTTACTACATGAGAATATCTCATCATTTAAGGGCATTAATGAACCTAAAGAGTTATAGGACTGGAAGGACAAGATTGGTTAGATCTTCAACTTCTTGGAGACACTTATGGCTATCAATGTGAGTCTTACCATTTAGGATTGATGGTCCTAGCAAGTAGTGTTTGTATTATGTGTTATATGAAATTGATATGTGGGATTTTATTGGAATGGATTCAATAACCTATCATTTTATACGTTATCCCCACAGACTTTTACGATATAAAATTCCATGGAGTTCCTATCTTTGTTGTGGAGATAGTGCTCAGTGTCAGAGTAAACCAACTATTATGTGTATCTGGTTCATTTTTCCTTGGAGGAGGAGGTGAATTATCATTGAAAATATCCTAAATTCCTATAGTGTTTTCAACCATGTATCTAATAACAGATATACATGTTGAATATTACCATATATTTGGAAATGTTAGACATGCTGATGACAGTGGAAATAGATATGGTGAGAAATATTTTCTTTTCTTGGATCTTCTCTTCCTCGTTGTAGCACTTTAAGTGGTAGTCAATGAAAGAAGAGAAAGTGGAGTGATATTTGAAATGGTGTCAGTGGTGGTTATTAGCAGGAGACTTCATCTACACTATCAATAGTAGAGAGAGTTTTCCCTTAATGTTTTATTATTTTGGCTTGCTATGGTACACCTGAAATACTTTTCCTCCACCCCTGAAGATGTTAATTTCTTTTTTCCACCATTTCCAATTGTAAATTATTTTCTATAAATTGTATACACCACATTATGGCCAAGGATATCTAGCTTCAAGGGAAACTGTAAAGTAGTCAAAAGCATCAATGACCATAGGGATCTATCCATAGGCCTCAAAAATGAATCACTTTCACGGGGTGGATGATTTTCAAGAGGGGGTTGATGTGGGAGAAGAGAATGTGAGAGGAACCATTATTTCATCATCTATAAAAACTTATCTATTTGATATATTTTCCTCACAATAATTTATATCTACCTATTTTTGGATATAGTAAAACATATAATGGAGATCATTTCCATTGAAATTTATCTGGTGACACCACATAGAAAGAGGAAGTAGTATGGTTTCATTTTCCTACTTGTTGTCTATTGATTTCTAACATCGAGTTGGTCTTGGATTTCTTGGTTCTCAACCTGGATCTATCCAATATCATTATCAATATGGATTTGTTAGTTTCTCATCATGGTTATATTAGTTTTTATCATCACTATATTTCATTTTATACCATTGATGATATCTCTCAGGTGTTTCAAGTAGAGTGGTATTTGAAGTCCAGTCATGTTGTTCCTCCACTCCCAAAGCTCCAAATTTTGTTCTCATTCATTGAGATTGATCCCTATGATGTTCCTTCTCTTGAAGATCTTCCCTTGTTGGTTATGGACTTACCTGATGTCTTCTTTAATGACTTCTCTGATATTTTTGGGATGTAGATTTCATGACTTATTTTTGTGTTGGGTATGTAGTTGATCTTCATACCCTCTTATCTAATGGTTCCTTCTGAGCTAAAAGATCTCAAAATCCAATATAATGATCTAATATTGATAGATTTTGTTCACACTACTGTTTCACTATGGAAATCCCTTATTCTCTTTATAATTACAGTTGATGGTTTAATTTATTTTTTTCATTTACTATTAGAAGTTAACCAAGGTGATCATTAAGAACGTGTACCCTTTTACCTATATGGATAACATGTTCAATAAGAAAAAGGGGGTGAAGTGGTTTTTGAAAATCAATCGTTATCACAGTTAACATCATCTATGGGTTCAAGATTTTGATATTTTGATAACCACTTTTAGGAGTATCTAGGGATATTTTTAATATTATAAGATTATTTTGGGTTTAGCTAACTGTCTAGCATGCTTTTATGTCTTTAAGGAACCATATAATCCATTAGTATCTCAACACATTTATTGTGGTTATTATGGATGAAATGTTGGTTTAATCGATACCTGATCATGAACATGAGGACTATATAATTTTTTTGGGGAATTAGGTGGTGCCACCGACTATATGGGAATCTATCAAAATGAATTTTTATAATTGAGAAGAGTTGTTATTTATAAATTTTATTTTCATAAATGTCCTTTAAGTCAATTCAAATATGGTAAACGTTATATTTTAATGGGAAGAACCATGTAATTTCTTTGATAAATGAATCATCCTATGATTGGATGGATATTATCTATAGTTTACCAATTATTTATCAATGTTCATGTCACATTTGACAGATCTTACCAAGAAAGGTGTGGAATTCACATCCTATGATAATGTTCAAACTCATTTTTAGGAGTTGAAATGAATTCTGACATCATCACCTATTTTGATCTTACCTGATCCCAATAATGGGAGTGTTGTATACTATGATGGTTTTGGTGTTGGTTTGGGTTTTATGATGATATATAGGATTGTCACATTATAGAATATGGCTCTCTTAAACTGTGTAATCATGAGAAAATTTAACCCACTCATGATTTAGAGCTCGTGGTAGTTATGAAAGCACTTAAGTGTTACAGACACAATCTTTTCTGGGAAAGGAGTATGGTCCTTTCATATCAAAAGAGTATAAGAATTATCATTTCTCATAATTAGATTAATCTTAGGTAGATAAATGTGTGGAATACATATTGATGTTTTACTTCTACATCGTGTACATACTTGAGAAGGGGAATGTCATAACTAGAGGTCTTAGTATGAATATTACACAACAAACCATTTTGTAATCGAGGGAGGAGAGGAAAATAATGAGTATTTTTCATATTTTCATGTGGATGCATATGAGGAGGTTTTATTTTGTTTTTAACAGGTGTTATGTAATCATCATTTCTCCTTGAATCTTTATTATTGGGATAGAAAAAGGGTGATGAGCTCAATGGAATCAAGGAATACTTATATAGTGAGGAAAATATTTTAGGTTATTCTCTCCCTTTTAATTGTATTCTCTACTTTGTGGATTGGTTTATTGTTCCATTTTTTATGACGAATTTTGTCTTTCATGATTTTCAACATTCTTCATGATTCATTACCCTTGGATCATTTATGTTGTATTATGATAAGATATGGTGTTTTGTTGGATGAGTATGAAGTGTGACATCATTGACTATGTGTCCTGCTAATACACCATCTAATAAATAATGGGAGACAACCTAAATCCTTCCGGTTTGATCGAACATCTTTTGGTGCTATTTTGGATATGGGATAGGGTTTTTATATAATTACTTGTTGGCTTACCATGGACTCTACAAGGAATGAATATTATCTGGGTAGTGATTGAGCATTTAATGAAATTAGTTCATTTTATTCTGATTAGGGGTGCCCCAAAGGATAAAGATTTGGGTAGACTATATGTACTGGATATCATAAAGTTAAATTGGGTTCCCTATAAGACACTTCAATAGGTATCCTAGGATTACATCTAGATTGTAGAATATTCTCCAATAGGTGATGGGAACTTAGGTTAGGTTCATTACAACTTACAATCCATGGTTGGATGGAGAGAGATAGCATGCTATCCAAATCATGGAGGATATGCTCAATTCATATTTCTTTTTATTTTGGTGGATCATGGGACTACCATCTGGGACAAGTTGATTTTTCTTATAATAATTGTTAACAATTATCAATTTTAATGTATCCTTCTTATGATTTTTATGGTCTCCTTTGAATGTCTCCTCCTTGATGGGAATTTTTTTGTGACGCCTCTCTTTTGTGACTGTGTTTTGTTCGGGATACATCGACAAAGATTTAGGATGTACGCCGACTCTTGATTAGTATAGTGTAAGATGAAATCATATGTGAATTATTGGAATCTTCTATGTCAGTTTCCATGGGTGACCATGTTTTCTTATAAATTTCTCCATGGTTGGATTTCAGTCGGCTTGGGAAATAGGGGATGTTAGCTCTATGATATGTAGAACCATTTGAGGTCACTGGGAGGCTCGTTCATGTTTCTTAATAGTTTTCATTACCAACTCAGTTGAAATATATTCATGATATTTTATAAATATCTCATCCCATGATGTACCATCCTAACCGCTCCCATGTTCTAAGTCATGGGAGATTGATATGGAGTCATATGTTTCCATTCTGTAGAAACTAATGGATATCATTTTCTTCATATTAAATTCTTATGTGGGAAGTCAATTCCATTTATAACTTTTTTTAGTATAATAGAGTAGATTATAATAAAAATTTGGTGCATCAATCATCATTGATGGAACAGTGGCCTCACACATCTAAATTTGAATGAAAATCCACATCTGAAACATCAACTGATGTTGGTTGTCTGCTAAACACCCTTCAGAGGAATCACCGTAAATTACTTGATCAAATATCACATCTACCTATGGGTCTCCCCAATGAGACTCATTCACCTATTGTATTAAGGGGACTACACATTCATCTGAAATATGTAACCTCCACCATTAAATACACTTATATAAAGTTGCAGTGTTTCCAACTCCCCCATTACCATCAATGTCTCCCTTGTCTCTTTAACCATATCCTTCGTGAATTTTTACTCAATGTGTTAGCCACAAAATTTTATTTCCCAACAGTGTAGGTTATAATAAATTCATAGTTTGAGAGAAACTCCATCAACCTCTATTTTCACTAATTTAGGACGCATTGACAGAAAACCTAACCAAAAAATATTATGACATCTCTAGATCATATATAATTCTTTAATGATTAAATATTTTCACTACTATAGGGAAGAAAGTACTAGTGTTAATTTTATATCATTGGTGGCATATCTATGCTCATGGTAACACAACTTTTTGGAATCATTGAAGATCACTGTCTACTATTACATCAATAAACGACCCAAAACCAAATGAGAAGAATCACGTGATACCTCAAAACATAATGCAATAATCAAGAAATAAGAGAACTGGGGCATTGACCAGCTGTACTTTCACATTGACTAATGATACCAAAAAGTGATCAGTCGAAACATAACCCAAGTCCTTTCTAGTTAGAACTATAAATGAGACCATAATTTAGGATAATTATATAAAAACAAATACAATAATAGTTCAAAATACCAAGAAATATATGATCCTACTATATATTCATCTATTTCTCCCAACAAAAACTACCTCAAAATTTGAGGGATCCACTACTACTCTCTTTTGGGACACCACATTTCCAAAGAAATGCACATACCAAACATAGAACATACACTTGGACAACTTCTCATATAGTTGGTGGTGATAAAGATTCTCTAAAAAAATCCTCATAAGTTTTTCACACTCCTCATTCTACCTAGAGTATATAATAATATATTTAATGAAAATTACTATAATATAGTTTAATAACTCATCAAATACAGATTTTATGGTTCTTGTGAACAATATCATCATGTTCGTGACACCGAATAACATAACTACAAACTCAGAGTGTCCTACCTCTACCAGAAGGTAGTCTTCGAGTTATTTTCTTCCTTTACCCTAAACTATTGATAACCATACCAAATATCATTCTTAGAAAACTACTTAGGACATCACAACGGGTCAAAAAGATCATCAATCCTAACAATATTGTAACAATTCTTAGCCATCACCTAATTCATCCTTCAGTAGTATATATGTAATAATACACTATTATATACCTTCTTGGAGAACAAAAATAGAGAACCCCATGGTGACACAATAATATAGATAAAACCCTTATACATAAGATCATCTATCTATATTTTTAAACCAATAACTTAGATGGTGTCATCTAATAAGGATCCATTGAAATCAAAGAGAAACTCGTTTGTAACTTTATCCCAAACTCAAAATAAATTCAAGGTGGTTGTGTTACATCCTCCCTGAGAGGAAAATCCATAAATTATTCAATAACTCTAGTAGCCACCATTGTCTCAATTCCCATTGACATCACTGAAAATTCTTCCATCTGGAAAATAAGGGGTTCGACAAGACTCTACTCATATAATCACCTCATTCCCTGATGAAACATCATGTTGTCCATCCATATTAGAGAATAAAATTATCCTCATGATGAAATCAATAATCAAATGTATGGAATAAAACCAATCCGTGTCAACGATTTGATATTATATTTTAATCTTCATTGAAAATAAATCCCCATATTGTTGATGTTTCCTCATCATCAACCTACACCCATGGAATACATCAAACAACCAGTTTTGGACTCCAAATGGAAAACCGAACACCATGGGAATAATAAATCTCCCAATGTCTTGTCCCAAATCATGGAATAAGGCGAGTGAAATAATGGAGTGTGAGTATTCTTAATAAAAAAATCATACTTATGAGTAGACAATAATCTAATCGCACCTTTAATAATATTTGGCCCCTATTGTGTTGGTATGTCCATGTAATGAGACTATTCTTGCCCAGTTTCACTTCCCTACTTTTATAAACCACATATTTAACCATGATCAATTCACGGTCCCATGAGATGGGAAAGAATCTAAGGTCCTACCCTACCTACCCTATATCCACATATCATAGCATATGCGTAATGTACCTATTGGAAGTATGTCCTCACTAGCATCTTCTGATAAGGATGATGTTGAACCTAACTGCCACCACCATATTAAGGTCCATGGACTACCAGACACTGATACTATAGATGACGATGACCCCCCATAATAAAACATACTGGTCTAGAGACCTCAAGAATAGAAAGGGGGATACTATCCCTTGAAAAAAAGAAATGAAACTAATGAGGTTGACTCTCAGTGGGTCATAACATCAACATCCCTGACATCCATGATTGGACACCAACAACCCACTCTTCAAGTTACCCGACTATCTCCCCTCTCGTGAAATCCCACCTTAATATTATAATCTTATAATCAACTCTCTCTTCTTGTATATATCATGATATGGGAGAAATGAAAACTCATTAATTCTATACTAGATAGATTGGTAGATCACTTCCACAAGATGTCAGGCATAATACTACAATTTGGTAAAATTTTGGAAGGTGAAATGAAAAACATCCTTAAAACCACTTTCATATTCACATGTAATATCAATAACCACTTTCATAATGGTGGAATGCATAATTCCAGACTATCATAACCACATAGCCAAGGCCTCGTGCCAAGACTACAAATATGAATTTGTCAAGGCCTTGTGCCAAGACACTAGTTTGTCTCATGAGACCTACCGATGCATCGAGGAGCTATAGCGAGCTCCACCCGTCACTTACTAAGTCTAATTCATTCCTTATATGAAAAGTTTTAAATATAACATAAACATTTTTATTAAAACTTTCATATGAAATGCCAATACCTGATCCATAAACCATGAATGGTATAAAAATATCACATCCGCAGTCCAACATAACTCATTCAATACAATATGGAAGATTGCATTATATCAGATAAACCTCAATTGAGAATAATGAAGGATATTGACATAGATGGTAGTAATCATAAAAACTATTAGAGAGAAATATCCCTCTTTTTCATGAAATCATTTAAAATTCACACTATTTGTCAAGAAGCCATTTAAAAATATATTTTTGAATCAAAGTGTCCCATACCACATTGAAAATTTTCGAGGGAATTTTAATTTTAAAACATTAATGTCCATATAAATAAATTCTTAAAACCATTTTTAAAACATGGACATTAATGAGAAAGATTTAGAAGAATAAGTCATTAAAACATTTAAAAACGATATTTTAGTTAGAGTTTTTATCCAAAAGAGAGACACTTGAATATGGATAATTAAGGTAATAAAAACTTTTTAATATCATGAGAATAAAGGGATTCATGATATACTACGTCAATATACATTATATACTCCATATAAAAGTGATTTGGAGTATAACAACAAAGGAGTCTCAATGGAATGTAAATGGAGATTAAATCTCTTATAAAGACTGTATCCTTAGGTTAAGGATAAATCAACGACATAATTATATGTGACAAATATAATTAAACTCAATATGATTGGATTTTCAGTGTAAATCAATCAGAGGACATTCACACATATTCTTGTAAAGACAACACCAATGAATTGGATATTTAACTCAACAAATGGAGAATGAGTTGAAATTACTCTTATCAAATTCATATCGATGACTTGAAAAATTATCAATGGATTGATTATGTGTATCAAAATTATATCCATAGAAAAAGGGAGTAGAAATTATGACATAAGCAAATGAATAGTGATTCCACACATAATCAAGGAGTAAAATAATCATTGAAGTTTGCCTAAAGCTGAATAAATGGAAATTGAAATTTCAAATTCCCTTATCAATTTGGTAACATACGAAACATACACCCATGAAAGAAGGATAATACAATGATGATGTAAATATCCATAAATTAAAGTATATTACACAATGAATACAATCATGGGCAGTACACACACCACATGCAATAAATAAGTGGCGAACAATGGAATTATCACGGAATTAAAAGTGAGATAAGAAACCCCTTACCTTGTACTTTTCCTTGGTTGGGGGTAGGTTAACCTCCTGTATAATGGTTAAATAATTGTAATTAAGTTATTCAAGAATCATATACATTAATATGATATCATATATGATCTTTTAACATTTCTTTTTCAATAATATCTTAATATTATTGTCGTTTCGGGTGTTAACTTACTCATTTTATTTTATATGTTTTGTTATGTAAGCCATGTTTGTTATGGATAGGTTGTATCTTATTCATATCAAGAATTATATTAAGTCCTTAAACATTATTATTAATCTTCAAATGAGAATTACACTAGAATGGATATGATGGAGAATTAATCTCATCACGTTCGTGGAGACGGTAGTCCGTACGTACGCATGAGCGACAATATCATTATTTTGATATAAAAATAATATTTAATTGGATGGTATATCATATATACAGAATAATTATCATGTTATATTTATTATTTAAATGAATTACACATCATTATTATAACCATCAAAATAATAATGTTTTGAACAACAATTACACCACGACGTGGAGACGGTAAGTCGTACGTACGCACGTATGGTGACATGTCATTCAATGGATGGATAGAATACTGAAATATGGTTGTACCAAGTTTATAATAACATAAAATTATATTTAATATACGGGATTTATTATTTTATAATCGTAATAACAAATAAAGAAGAAGTGGAAGAAGAAAGGAACTTGAAAAAGGGTGGTGAAATCATTACCTCTTCTTCAGGTTCTTCCATTTGATTTGATCAAAAAGGCTCCGTAGGTTGGATTTCAGACTAAGGGAAGGCCTCCAGGATGATATTAGGGAAGTTGAGAGAGTATTTGGGCAGGTTTTGGCCGAACCAAAAGTCCTTGAAGCTGTGAATTAATGAGAATGGGGAGTTCCCTTTTATAAGAGGGGTGAGGAGCACCTTTGGAAAAGATAGAAATAATATTTTATAATAAATTCATATTCGGTTTATAATCGCTAAAAAGTGGTTTATTTATAGGTTAAGGTGGGGATAGGTCTAAAACCACTAAACCAATAGTATTTAGACAGGTTCGGGTTACTATATTAACCTTATCTTTAAGTATTAACTCTTAGTTAATTAGTTTCACTTTTACAATGTCTCTTTGTATTTTTATATTATATGGTTAATAAACTTACTATATACATCCAAGAGACCCCTATCTGGTCCATTAATGATACACCTATCATGATATAAGTCTCTTTTCCGAACATTAGATTTCTAAGAATTTAATATCAATTAATAATATAATATTGTTTTTAAAAACTCTTTTATGTCAATTTTGACACTATTCAATAATTGATTTTTGTAAAAATTATAACAGAATGATTACTTATAAAAAAGTTAATTACATAATTCCTAAAATTTTATATTATCCTAGAAAATTATTTTTATTTATAAAAAGTCTCATATTACATTTATTTTGGTATTTATAATATCAATTATTCTAATTTTTCCTTAATTAGGTAATTACTGCATCACAATTGTGTCATAAATAAATTAAATTATATAATGTCTAAAAATTATAAATAAACTACCAATATTTAGGAAATATTATTATCTTTCTAATAAATATTTATAGTCGAAAATACAACATATATACCCCTATGTAAAAATTTTTATTCTAAAATATATATACTTATGTCATTTTTGTATTTATTTTAACTTAATTAAAATAAAGTGTCCCTATCACCTACAAGTGGCTCCATGGGGTCCCAAAATGGACCCAAAGATTCCCATGGTCGGAAATGTATCCACCAATAAGGTTAGTACATGTTTCAGGGTAATTTAGTATTACTATAATATTATTTTTTAACCCTTATTTACCGGATTTACCCTTTAACAATGGTAAATAAAATATTTACTCAAGTAATTATTCAAAATGTCTAAAAATAAGAGTTACATATTTACACAATTTGGAAATAGTGATTCCAAATATGGAATCCATTTTTCAAAATTCAAAACACAGAAGTGGAGGAAATTAATTTAAAATTAATTCCCGCAGTCAAAACAAAAAGCGTGTTTTTAAGATATAATAACTATCAAAAGATTGATACTTGTTTATATCCGGTTTAATTGTGAAATTATGTCCAATGACCAACATTGTATTAAATGGTAAAAATATATTCTAAATATACTCTAAAACAACTCAAATTTTTAATTTATCACTAATAATTATTTTTATTAAAAAAGTTGTTTTTAATTAAAATTTAGTAATTTTTACTATTCATCAAAATATGAAAGTTATCCGAAAAGTACCAAAATTTCACCCTAGGCTAATTTCGATATCCTGAATCCAAAAATGAAGTTCATTTTGAATGATAGAATGTATAAAATTTCAAAAAGTGGGTATTACTATTCATAACAGCTAGTTTTATTCGTTGTGGTGTGTGTTAGAACATGAAGTTGCGTACAACACACGCTACTGTATTATTCAGCGAGAAGAATATCGTGGAAGCTTGCGGTGTTACACCTATTCCCAACTAAATCACCTAAAACAGACAAAAATCTTACCAAAAATAGACCAGAACCCCCCCCCCCCCACCCCACACCCCTGGACAGCCACCCACCCCCTGGACAGCCCCCCACACCCCGTGACATCCCCACCACCCCATGGACAGCCCCCACACCCTTGGACAACCCCCACCCTCATGTATACCCCCCCGCCTCATGGACATCACTCCCTCACCCCTGGAAAACCCTCCCACACCCCTGAAACAGACCAAAATGTTATCACAAAACAGACTAGAACCCCCTCACCCAACTAGACAACCCCCACCACTCCCCTGGACACCCCCCACACCCTTGGACTTCCCCCACCCCCTACACAACCCCAACACCCTTGGACAACCCCCCCACCCCCACCCCCACCCTTGGACTACCCCTCCACCCCTTGGACAACCCCCCACACCCCTGGACAATCCCCCACCCCCCCACCCTCCTAGACACCCCCCACACCCCTGGACTGCCCACCACCCCCGGGACTGCCCCTACCCTCTTGGACACCCCCCCCCCACACACACACACACACCCTTAGACAGCCCCCACCCCACCCCTGGATAGACCCACCACACCCTTGGACACCCCCCCCCTCCCGCCTTGACACCCCCCACCCCCACACCCCTAGACTGCCCCCACTCCCAGAACAGCCCCCCACCCTCCTGGACAGCCCCCACCCTCCTGGACACCCCCCCCCCACACCACCACACACCTAGACTACCCCCACACCCCAATGACTACCCCCACCCTCCTGGACACCCCACATACCCCTGGACTCCCCCCACCCCCTGGACACCCCCCCCCACACACACACACACACTGTGACACCCCCCAGACCTCTGGACTGATCGTGACCCCCGAGACTGCCCCCACCCTCCTAGACACCCCCCACAACCCTGGAATGCCCCCCCCCCCCGGGAATTCCCCCCACCCTCCTAGACACCCCCACACCCCTAGACTGCCCCCACCCCCTGGAAAGCCCCCCACACCCCTGGATTCCCTCCACACCCCTGGACTTCCCCACCCATGAGACTGCCCCCCACCCTTCAAGACACCACCCATACCCCTGGACTGCCCCCACCCAAGGATTTCCCCCACCCTCTTGGACACCCCCCCCCCCACACACACACACCCCCCTAGACTACCCCCCACCCCCTAGACAGCCCCCCACACCCCTTGACACCCCCCCCCCTGAGACTGCCCCCAACCCTCTTGAACACCCCCCCCCACACACACACACACACACCCCTGGACTCCCCCCCCCCACCCACCCACCTAGACACACCCACACCCCTGGACTGCCTCCCCCCCACCCCAGGACAACCCCCACCCTCTTGGACACCCCCCCCCACACCCCTGGACGGATCCACCCCCCCCCCCCTGTGACTTCCCCCCACCCTCTTGGACATCCCCACGCACCCCTGAACTGCCCCACCCCCTAGACTGCCACCCACACCCCTGAACAACCTCCCCTCCCTCCTGGACACCCACCCCCCCACACACACACCCATGGACTCCCCCGCCCCCCTGGGATTTCCCCCAATGCCCTTGGACACCCCTGGACATCCCCCCACTCACTTAGACATACCTCTCACCCTCCTAGACACCCTCCCACCTCACCGGATAACCCCCAACACACCCCTGGACACCCCCCCCCCCCCACCTAACTAGACACTCCCAGACCAAAACCCAACCAAAACCAGACCAGAACCATCCCACCCCACTGGAAAGCCCCCACCACACCCCTGGACACCCCCCACCCTCGGACTGCCCCCCTAGTAACCTCCTAGACAACTGGTGTAGGGAGTGGAGGTGTCGCCATCCATCGGGGGGGCACGCCACTGGAAGTTACTCATCACTCCCACATGCAAAGCTTGATCTCTCAAAATGTTTCACATGTTGGAGTGATGAGTACCTTCTAGCGGCGTTCATCCCCCCCTGAGGGATGTTGGGGCCTCCTCTCCCACCCCTGGACTCCCCCCCCCATCCCCATGGACACCCTGGACCCCCCCCCCCTCCCACCCACCCCACCCCACTGGATATCCCTCCCACACCCCTTGAAACCCCCTCACCCCACATGAAACCCCCACACCCCTAAACACCCCCTGGACAGCCCCCACTCCCCTGGACAACCCTTCCACCCTTCTGGAAATACTCCCACCCCCTAGACTTCCCCTACCCCACTCACATGGAGCCCCAGGATACCCCCCACCCCACCGGACACCCCTCCCACACCCCTGGATACCCCCCACCCCATTGAACACCCCCCCAACCCTTGGAACCCCTCCCCCCAAACCGGAATCCATTCCAGCAAAATGATCATAAGTAGACCAAAATAATATGTAGAGAAAAATTAAACATTCACATATATAACATTCAAAACATACAATGTCAACATAAAAAAATTAAATCCAACCTAAACGACTACCAAATACACAATTACAATGACAATATTCAAAATTACATTATACACTACAAACAACTAAAATTCAATCTAACCTGTAAAGTAATTTGACCATTCCACTTGTAAGTGTTTGATGTCTTGAGCACTATAGGGTTGAGATTCATCAAATAGATACAAATTAAAAGGATAGTAGTTAACGTGTATAATGAATAAATCAAATGAAATATAATGGAAAAGTTTAAATGGAAATATTACTTGGCCAAAGTTCACAACTGTCCCAGTTGTTATTATTTCATACGTATATCTTAACATATAATATCCTCTTTGGATTATGCCCTGTTGTTCAGGACAATTCTATTTGAATGAGGGTAAATTCAATATATTATTTTTATGTAATAAATCAAAAAGTAAAAATTATAAATGGATATGTACCTTTCCATTTACATATTTGATCTTCGCACTCCTTTTCTTTGTCTTTCTTTGAAAGTAGACCCATCCCCTGTTACAAAATAATATGAATGGGATAAATTTAATATTCATTATAATATATAAATCTATTGAGAAATCGAAACTTAATTTTCCAACATTTTATTAAAACTTTCCCGCACATCTCCATAGTCAGATTATATCCAGTATAGTGTCTTCTCCCTTGGGAAAGAAACCCCAAACATACAATGATCACTGATAAAAGAAAATTTAAGGTTAGTGGTTTTTTATGACAAAATATAATGAAATCTTTGTGAGAGATGTGTTTCATACCTATCACAAAAAGGCATCTTCCAACATTGTGTGACTATATTCGGTTCAAGCCTTTTATTAATATAAAGATTTTTTTTTCCTCGTCAAATGCACATGATTTAGAGGATATCAAATGCATGTCCATGAACCAAAAACATCTATCAACTAATTCTTCTCACAAATTTTATAAAGATACCTAATACAAAATAGACATAATTATACATTTTTAATAAATATAACGCAGGGAAAAAGTGTTAAGACATACATGGAAAAAATTTGCACCACGTTGATGCCCAACTTATGTCCAGTAACAAGCTCCATGATATCAGTTTTCATAATCCCCACAGTTATTTCTCATCCAAAAACATGAGCTTCCATTGGAAACTCATAATGATCCGCCAACAAATTTGAAAATCTTGAAAATTTGTCAAAACTACTCGAATCTGTATTTAATGTCATAGCTATTTGTCTTTGTTGTTGTCCATATAGTATTTAGTTACCTTTGAAATATTCCTGTAAAAATAAATTGAAAAATATATTAGTTTTCAAATGATAAAACAACTTTAATAAAAAAAATAGAAGATATAATGTTCATACCTCTATGTTAATGAGTCGAAGAAGTCTGGATGGCCAAATTAAAAAATGGTCGATACTATGTCCAACTATCATTACCTCATTTGTATGTAATGGTACTTGAGATGATCTATCTATAATATCCGGTACAGTGACCCTCTGATTCTCTACCTCTAATTGTTGATGATAAACTGTGTCTCTTATACAATATACCAACCCATATTCTACTATATGATGTTGAGGATAATCAAATACAACTCGCAATAAGTAGAAATCTGCGAAAGAGTTGTAGTATAAAAAATGGGGTCCACAGGCTAAGGTGGGGGAGTTGGAGCTACTAGAGGAGGTGGAGGATGAATAATGGCGTCTACAGGGGGAGGTGGAGGAGTGGGAGCTACAGTCTAAAATTGTCTTTGCATGTCTGCAAACAAAGACTGTACCGACTCTCTAATATTTTCCTCCATCATAGCATTAATATTATGAACTTCATCTTCCTAGGATTCTATTTTTTTATAAACACCCTCATCGTAAGTAGTTGAAGAACGTGGAAACACTTTTCTTACAGATACACCTGCCGGATATCCTCATACATGATCAGGATGTTCGGGCTTTCCCAATGCTGCAGATAAAATATATTGCCTCCCAACAGCTGTAAATACCCCCTGTGAGATCTTCTCCTCAAGAGAATCATTTATTAATTAATTGAACATTTCATTAATGATTGAAACTATATGAAGAAAATTGTTAACCTAGATTAATAAAATACATATATTACAATCCTCTCAGCTACGATTCTAAAATATTATGAAAGATATTTCCATATTTTTCCCATCTGAAATCTCTTCCATTTTTCATGTCTAGATATAGGGGATAGAGGGGACACATCTCTAGAGCATAAAGACTCAGCTGTTAGTTTTTGTAATTTTTCCACCATCATTTGTTCATCCAAAAATGTATACCCTCCCCGAGATAAACTATCAGGGTATACATTTTTAGATTGGATATCCTGATGAAATTTCCTTCTTTTCTGTAAATTAAGAATAATAAATCATTAACCAAACATTAATAAGATCATTTATATAAGAAAGATTATAAAATTTTACATTTCCCTTACCAAAAATGAATCTTTTCTTCTACTTTCAACAAATTGTCACCACGTTTTTTCATCTACGAAAGGAAATATATGACATGGTTTGTCATGACTCTTATGACCAAAAATGAAATCATATGTGAGGGTTGATTTGAATTCTCTCCATCTCTTGGAATCCATCAATAAGAATTTCTTCTTGACTCCTCCAGTGTCAGGAATATCAAATGTCATCTGATAAAGAAGAGGTTAAATATATTTTATATTCTAGAAATATTTAAATAGTAGGAAAACAATAGCAAAAGATCTTACCAAAATCATCTCTCATAACTGAGAGATTATCGCTTTGTCCACACTTTTCCAGTCATCATACAAAATGATTACTTTTCTCTTACCCTGAGTTGATACAAAACTCTTTAAATCTTTTGCATTTGTACCTCTAGAAATATCATCCTCATCAAACTTAATGAGTATCCTCTGATCCTACGTATGAGCAAGTGATAATTTTGGTAAATGTGTGCACCCACGTTTACCAACTCTTGAACTCTTTGTTGTAATAGGATTACATGAAGAAGATTGGGGAACATGAAGAGAAGCATGTGAATGTTCCTCCCCAGAGGTATAACCAATATTCTCATCTCCAGAATCATGTGGTTGATCAACTGATTGATCTGTCGTTATCCTTCAAACCAAAAAAACAGACATTAGTTCACAAATATACAAATTCAAATATTTTAATACTAATATAATAAGAAAATAAAAAATTGTACTAAGTTATGTAATAGTAAACCTGGTTAATATGGTAAGCATGTTAAAAAATGGTAAAGATGGTAGAGATGGTCAAGATGGTAAACATGGTAAACATGGTAAACCTGGTAAACCTGGTAATCATGGTAAAGTAATTGTTACTGAACAAAAATAATAGATATATAATTTATATAATGGTAAACATGATACAGTAAAATAAACAAAATTAAAACATGGTAGACCTGGTATACATGCTAATGTAATTGTCACCGAACAAAAATAATAGATATATAATTTATGTAATGGTAAACATGATAAAATAAACTAAACAAAATTAAAACAAACAAAAACATATACTTATTTTGTTTTAATACATGTTTTAATAAAGAAAAAACATACAATATCTAACATTTTATGAAAATAATAAATGTATATAAAAAATAAACAAATGTTACCTATAATATTAGGAATGTACAAATGGATTGATTTCCCAAATTCCTTAATCGTGATTGTTCCTTATGGAACAAACCATGACTTCAACATGCTCATCATTATGTTCTGTTAATCTTTCCATGGAAGTACGGATCTCACATAAATCAGCATCTTCATCAAGTTCATCCTCACCAACTTATTGTTTTTTCCCTTGTAAAACAACAACCCATTGCATATCTAATTGATCTACTAAATCAAATTTTTTTTGCATGTGTTTCCATTATAAAAGAATCATCTACGTCTTCCAATCTATTCAGATTAACAACTATCATTCCAAATTCATCATGTCTGAAACTATTGTTACTGATAAACCATTTAAAATTAAAAATAGGAACTTTAATTTTAATTAAATAAACCTCTCATATGTTTTCAATCACTCCATAATATGCACTTGATGTAGAAATTGGGTTTTTGTCCTTAGCACTCAAAAAATGCATTGCTTCTGCAAACACCAATACACTACTATTCTAAACTACACTTTTGTTGTCTTGAGCTTTTGTATGAAATGTATATCCATTAATGTCATAACTGGATCATGTAATCACATTTAAACATGGACCACCCACTATCCATTTTAATTTCTCTGATACATATGATCTACCAAGCAAGGTCTTTTTAAACCATGACAAAAATGTTTTGTTGTGCTCATTCAAAATCCACATTTCTTTCTTCATTGGATGGCATTGTTTCAACTCATTAATATTAAATGTGATATACGGTTGGGCATCAGCTATGTTATTCAAGATTTATTATTCTAACATCTTCATCTATTCAGCTAACAACGATTTGACTTTTAAGCCACGAATCCTCTTTCCATCATTATTAACTCGTTCATGGCGAGATGGAAGCAAACCTATGTGTTGCGCCACAGCCAAGTAGCTCATACCAAACTCTGCAACCTCCTCAGAAATATACTTTTCAATAATAGAGGCTTAAGTTCAATATGTATTCTTAACATACCCCTTCAATATTTTCATATACCTTTCAAAAGGATACATCCAACGAATATATACAGGTCCACAATGCTTTATTTCTCTAACTAGATGAATCATTAAATACACCATTATATCAAAAAAAGATGGAGGAAAATATATTTCCGATTGAAAAAGTATACAAATTGCATCCTTTTCTAAAATTTTCAAAGCATTCACATCAATCACCTTAATACAAATTGAATTGAAAAAATAACACAACATCATTATAGTCATTCAGACACGGATGGAAAATATTACATGCAATGAAATTGGTAGAAGTTGTTGCATCATGAAGTGACAATCATGAGATTTCATACCTATCAACTTCAAGTCCTTCAATAGGAATTTTTTTTTACATTTTAAGAATAACCTTGAAGCACTTTGATTTCATGAATACACTGAGAAAAGATAATTTTCTCCCTCTTCGATAATGTATGACAAGACGGAGGGAAGAAATGTTTGTCTTCCATTAAGAGTAGGAGATAACTCCAAACATATTCCCATTGATAGTAAGTCTAATCTTGAATTCAACCCATCATTGTCCCTCCTTTAATATCTAACATTGTTCCCATCAAACTATCACAGATATTATTCTCCACATGCATGACATCAATATTATGTTTAACTTCATGATATCTCCAATATGGTAGCTCAAAATATATTGACCTTTTCATCCAAATATGTCTATCATTAGTAGATTTCTATGTGTTTCCCAGTGTCACATAAAGGTTTTTCACCCTCTCAAAATACAGATCATGGGATAAAGTTTTTGGAGAAATATCAAATTATTGTTATCCATTGAAGGACTTTTTTATTCTTCTATAAGAGTGATCCATAGGCCAAAAATTTCGATGACCCATGTACACTACATTCTTCCTATGATGCAATTGAAAATTTGACGTCTGTTGTTCACAAATTAGACATGCATTATTCCCTTTAACACTGTATCCAGACAAATTTCCATATTCTAGGAAGTCATTTATAGTGAACAAAATCACTTCATGCAGTTGAAAATATTCTATTTTATAAGAATCATAAACCCTAATACCATCCTCTCATAAAAGTTTCAAATCATCAATCAACGGTGACAAGAAAACATCAATATCAATGTCGGGTTGCTTCATACCAGAGATCATTATACTCAACATGACATATTTTTTCTTCATAAAAACTTCATGAGAGAGGTTTTAAATTACCAATAAAACAGTCCATGAACTATGTGTGCTACTGAGGGTTCGGTATGGATTCATTCCATCTGTGCAGAACCATAGTCTGAGATTTCTAATTTCATTTCCAAATGTAGGATATTGCTCATCAATTTTCATCCATTGTGGACAATCAGCTGGATGACGTATTTTTCCATCACATAACTCCTCATCAGCAAGCCATCTTAACCTTTTTGAATCATGTGAATTAGAAAATAATCATTTGAAATGATGAATTGTAGGAAGATACCAAAATACCTTTGAAGGGATCTTCGTAATCTCTACATCAGCCTGTCATTTTTCTTTCACCTTATACTGTGGTGTCCCACATTTAGGACACTCTCATAGAAATTCATATTCCTTCCTATATATCATACAGTCATTCGGACATGCATTTATCTTCTTGTATCCCAATCCCATTGGGAATAATATTTTCTTGGCCTTATAATGTGAATCTGGAAGATCGTTATCTTCTGGAAGAATTTATTTCATCAATTATAGCGGCTCTGTAAAACTTCTATCACTCCATCCATGTTTTTACTTTAGGCTAATCAATATTAACCCCGCCAACAAAACCATAAAATTTGTACGACCTAGATATAATGGTTTTTCAGCATCACTATATAGACATGAAACTGTCAGTTCAATCTCATTTTGTTCTCCTACAATATTGAGAATCATTTCATCAATTCCATCAGAGTTACCATCTTGTGAATCATCATCATTAGTGACATTCCATCCAGTTTCACCATGCCATATCTAGGGGCTGTAACTTGGATTAAAACCAGGACAAATTAGATGATCTTTTATCACTCTACTTTTTAAATTCTTCATATTCAAACATTTTAGGCATGGACAGAAAAAAATTTCACTACTTGAAATAGCTTGTTTAGAAAATTCCAAAAAAGGCATCAACACCTTCCTCATATTCATTGATCATTTGATGTGTCATAATCCAACTTCAACTCATTTTTACCTATAAAAAATATCAAAATTATACATCTTTTTAAGATAAGACAAATATATGTTTATATGAAAAAAATCATAGTCTAAATGTCTAACAATATTGAAATATAAAACAAATATATGCGTATTTAAAAAAATATTCTTGAATAAGATTTTAAAAGGAAAATATAGGTAGATATAATAGTTTTAAATTCATCATGGATCCTTGCTTCTTAAGGTTCAGAAAAAATACATCATGGTGCAACTGGATACCAAATTCACCCTTCCGTAAAAAAGAAATATGAAGTATAAATATTAAAATATGTATTCATTCACTACTGAATATTACACAAATCCTAACGATTTGAATCCTCTGGACAGCCCCCCACCCCACCCCTCTGGATAGCCCCCCACCCACTGGACACCACCCCCACCCCCTAGACATCACCCCAACCCCCTTGGACACCACCCCCAAAACCTGGACACCCAGGCCCCCTTAGAAAACACCCCCACCCCCTTGGACACCCCCACTCCCACCCCCTAAGATAACCCTTGGACACCACCACCCACTTGGACATCACCCCACCCCACCCCCTGGAAACCACCCCCACCCCTCTAGACAGCCCCTACCCCTGGATAGCCCCCCCCCCACCCCTCCTGGACACCACACCCCACCCCATACCCCCTTGGACACCCCCTGGACAACCCCCAACCCCCTAGACACCCCCACCCCCTAGAAACCACCCCCACCCCCTTGGACACCCCCTGGACACCACCACCCCCCTTGGACAGCCCCCCCCCCCCCCCACCACCAACCCTCTAGATAGCCCCCCCCCCCTAAAGAACCCCCACCCCTCTAGATTGCACCCCCCCCCCCCCCTTGGACACCCCCACCCCTCTTAATAACCCTATAAAACATTGATTACTATTAAAACATCAATTTAAAAATGACCAAACATCCAAAATATTAGAAGGAATGAAGGAGAAGAAGAAGTCGACGAATAAGAAATAGAGAAACAAAGAATAAAAGAATAAGAACAAGGAATAAGTATCTTATTTAAGGAAATTCCATGGAATCCGTGAAAACCCTGAGGCCTCCGATGGTTGATAGAAAATTGGAAAAAATTAAGTAAACTTGAGAATCAAATCAAATTTAAAATAAAAACTCAGATAGAGAAAATCACAGTGTAAATCATATCATCACTGCACAATGGGGTTAGGTAAAGTACGCATCTTTGAAAACCACAACATGGTCTCCCCCATAACCCATAAATTTTCATAGTCAGTGACTGGTAAAAATATATATAACCAAATATAATCATATTGCAACACCCCTCATATTTTCATAATGCTTGAATCCCTAAAAATCATAATGGAAACCTCAAACATAGACTGCACCAACACCGTTGGACACCACCCCCTATCAACTTGGACATCACCCCCTATCAACTGGACACCACCCCCATACCCTTAAATAACACAAATAAATTATATCCTAATATCCATGAAACAATACCATCATCATGTAATAATATCACAAACCATTATTCCATAGCCAATCCGAACTGACACTTATCCCCCAGCCCCTTGGACACCACCCCCAGCCCCTTAGACTCCCCCTGGACACCAACACCCACTTGGACAGCCGCCCCGCCCCCTGGACACCACCACCACCCCCTTGGACACCCTCCAGACACCACACCACCTTGTAAATTCCCCCACCCCTCTGGACAGCCCCCCCCCCCTCCCCACCCCCTGGGCATCCCCCACCCCCTTGGACACCCCTCTTGGACACCACCCCCACCTCTTACCCCCTTGGACACCCCTCGGGACACACCTAACCCTCTGGACAGCACCCCCCCGGACAACCCCCCAAACCCTCTGGATAGGTCCCCACCACCTTAGACATCCCCCCACCCACCCACCCCTTGGATAGCCCCCCACCCCCTTGGACCCCCCCCCCCCCCCCCCACACCCATGGACTGCCCCCCTCCCCCACCACCATAGACACCTTGGACACCCCCAACTCTCTAGACAGCCCTCTGAACACCACCTCCCCCCTTGGACATCCCCTGGACACCACCACCCCCTTTAACAGCCCCCCCTGGACAGCCCCCCACCCCTGATTATCCCCCACACCTCTTGACAACCCCCCCCCCCCCCCCCCCGACCCTATAGGATAACCCCCACCCCTCATGGACACAACCCCCACCCCCTACTCCCTTGAAACCCCCCCCCCCCCCAACCCTCTAGACCCCCCCCCCCCGAACAACCCCCCAAACCCTCTGGATAGGCCTTCACTCTCTTGGACACCCCCCATTCACTTAACCCCCCCCCCCCCCCGAACCCTCTGGACAGCCCCCCGAACCCGCTGGAAGCCCCTACCCCCCTGGACACCATCCCCACCCCCTTAACATCCCCCGCACCCCCTTTGGACACCCCCAACCCCCTTTGAAAGACCCTGGACACCACCCCCACCCCCTTTGACACCCCCTGTACACCCCCACCCAACTGGACATCCCACCCAACCCCCCTGGACACCCCCACCCACTTGCACAGCCCCCCCCCCCCCCCCACCCCAGTGGAAACCCCCTTGTACACGCACATACACATGATAGAACACACAAAAATCATAAAATTTAATGATATCACTTCCATAAGTTTATTTTACTATAAAATATTTAACACTTTATAGATAAACACTATGAAACTAACCATGATTGCAAGAACAAAGAAAAATAACATCTCAACAAATTCGTTTAGGGCATCGTGGAAAAAACTGAAAAGGAGTCGTGTGAGGTTTACTTGAGTGTTGTGAGTCGACCTGATAGATCTGATAATAATAAATATGAAGATTGATGTTGGTAAAACGAGCCTAGAGGGCATGACATCGACGAATCGATTCTAGGATTTCTGCATGAGAGAGATGGTAGGTCGCCCGGTCGAAGAAAACTGAATGACTGAATACGGGGTGCGATAAATCATTTAAAAGATTTATCATGTCGGTTATTTAATAACCGCCATGATAAGCTATTTTTTAATGTTTTTAACTTCCATTATTTAATAACCAATGTAGAAAACAATTAATCACGTTGGTTATTTGACGACCGATGTGATATATGTCGCTTTATACCGACGTGACAAATTGCTGATATTGGCTTTATCACGTCAGTTTTTTTATAACCGACGTGGTAAAGCACCGATCTTGTCTTTATCAAGTCGATTATTTAATAACCACTGTGATAAAGCATCGATCTTTCCTTTATCAGGTTGGTTATTTTATAACTGATGTGTTAAAGTGCGCCGGATTCGATTTGCACGTCGGTTATACAATAACCGACGTAAATACGTGAATTTCTGTATATTTGACATCAGTTATAAATTAACCGTCATAAAATATGGATCATGATTGATATACAACATTGGTTATAAAATAACCGATGTGCTATATTGATCATTATAGCATTTCACGTCGGTTAAATAGAACCGCCGTGTAAAATGCCGACGTGTTAAACGTTTTTTTCACTAGTGATAATAAATTTAATCAAGATAATAAGAAAAAATGCAAAATAATAATTTCTTTTTTACATTTATTCATTTTAATTACTATCTTTAAGGGAATTACCATTTTCATGTGAAGTGATTTACATAATTTTATTTCATAAAATAAATAAATATTTATAGAATAAAACTAATTTCATAGCCAACATCATCAATCATATAATAATGGAAATGAAAAATCATGAAAATATGTAATTAACAAGAAATATATCTACTTCCACTTTTAATTAATAATTTTTTTAATTTTCTTAATACAAAAAATCATATTATCCACCCAAAAGGAAATAAAATCATTATAATATCACCTATTCACAAAAATAAATATAGTGAGAACTTGAATCCCTTAAATTTTACAAGGACATTCAAGAACAAAAAATCATTAAAGAGAGAGATAAATAGATATAGGGAGGTGATGCGCATATTTCTAGAAGGAAGAGAAGCCTTATGTGATTTATAAAAGACTCAAAAAACTGAAATGATGGGGTTTAAGATCATTGGAATTCTAGATAACTCATGGTGGAAAAATTAGAGGTATAGATCTAATTTTCAAGAAATAAAAAAGATTTCTCGAAAGACTCAAAGAGGGAGCACTGAAAAATTCCATTTAATTCACAATTATATTTTTAATTTCACAAATTAAGTCCCCACATATCCCATTCAAAAATTCCAAAATTAATATAACTAAAAATATTTCATTCAAAACCATTAACTAATGGAAAACCATATATTTCCAATATTAAATACTTTCAATTATGTTAAAATTTAATTACAGGTTAAGAGAGAATGAATAATGGATGTTTACATTCAAAAAATACACCCTTATGTAAGAAACATGATCAATGTAAGGGTAATATGTTTTTTACCCTTATGTAGTTGGCTACACTTACATGAGGTTTGTAAAAATCTATTTTTCCTTTTTTATATTTATAAGGACCCTTATGATAGAATAATGAATTCGTAAATATCCTTATGAAACTCAAAAAAATTCGGTATGACCCTTATGTCAACTATGGGAACTAACAAGCTACCCTTATTTAGTATAGGAAACTCATACTCACCCTTATGTAGGCTTTAGAAAAAATTCTATACCTTTATTAGTTGAAAGAGATGACCCTTATGTGAGTTTGATAAACTATATTAGAACCTTACATAGTAGTGAACATACCATATCCATTCCTTAATAATTCACCCATACCCTTACAAAATACAACAAAATGATTATGTACCATATTCAAGCCATGAAAACCCCTTCTAACCTTTCATCATCTATAGGAAAAAGTGGTCTACCATTATACATTGGGTGGATCTCACCCAAGGGTATATACAAAGTTTAGAGAAACATAATTTTCATTAAATTAACTTAAAAATTAAAAATAAAAAAGGTTTTGGGTACCCTTTGACACTTCTAAACCTTGGAAAAATAAATGAATGGTTTCAAAATCTTGGACTTACATTATATACCTCTCAAATATTTCTCATCCTTGATAATTTAAAATAAAACATCAAAGAAAATAAAGTGTTTCAAACAACTACCACATAGAATACCTCACGAAGTTCTATCTAAAATAGGAACGTAACCACTCACTATATGAATAAAGTAATTAATTGCAACAAACTCATCAAATTAGATGGAGAAAACACATGAATCATCATAAGATCATTTATCCCATCCCAATGGGAATGAATCCAGAAAATCTTCACAATAAGGAATATCAATAATCGAATAACTAAAAGTATTGAGAACACATTTAGGACTCAAAATCCCAAGTTATCTCCTCTAAACCATCATTCCACCACAAGACCCTAACCAAATTAGTATAATTCCCATGAAACACCTTCTCCTAACAGTCCATAATCTCAACAGGTCATTACTCAATGGTGACATTGTCTTTAATATCCTACTCACCCTAATTAATGACATGGTAATTTTCATTAATGTAACATCCTGGACAAGTTTTGATTACTTTTTAATGTTTAAAAGTTTAAAATTCAGGTTTTAAGGGTTTTGGAGATAATCTAGACCTTTTTTTAAAGAAACTAGGGCTAGGAAATGGGTACATGATAGGTTCATGCTATAAATCATACATTCATGATGATAATTAATCCTTGGTTGAATCCATGAATGTTTGTTTCATCACATAAAATCCCTTCATTAGTTGAATAATGTTCTAATTGTGAATTCCTCATATATGATTATAAATTAAGGCATTTCCTTTTTAAGCAATCATGAAAACATGGGAAATCATGTTTTGAATCTTTAATTTAAAATTTTTAATTTTTCTATCATGTCGCTTTTTATTCAGTTTATTATCGATTACACCTTCATTTAGCTTTTGTTTCCCCTCTCATACCCTAGGGTAACTCAAGACATAATTTGGGGGATTACTCTCTTTCAGACCTCCCCTATTTAGAACTTTGTTCCCTAAAATGATTGGTTTCTTTTATTTTTTTAATTGTGATCCTTATTTTTCATTTTTATAATTAATATTGTCTTTGGATGAAACATTGGGACTCATTTGTGGAGTCTATAGATTGATTTGTGATCTCTAATTTTCCCTAGAAGATTTATTGTATGTTTTCCTTCTTGAGGTCAACATGCATGTGGGTTGTGGTCTGGCATATGTATTTCATGATATATGTGTTAATATAACCTCTCTACCAACACTTTTTCTTACATAACTATATTCAAAGATTTGATAAATGATGACAGGGTAATTTTTTTCATTCTCCATTCCTTTCCTTTTCATGTGTGTAGATCTCATCACATTTGGTGTGCAACCTCAGCTTGAGTAATGTGGTCCAATATATAGCATATAGAATTTGAACTGTAATTTCTTATGGTTTTATAAATATTTCTATAAATTTATTCTAAATATCTATGTATTGGTTGATTTGTGTGTGTAGATTTTTTTTAGAAAATATTTATTTTTGCTCATTTTAGTAAAGGAATCGTGTTTTTTAATGTATTTAAAGATGTATTTATGATATGGGTTTTCAATTCATGTTTTAATGAATATGTTATTTCTTTGAATTGTTTGTGAATTGGTATATCCTTTTTAACGGATCTATGTATGCCACACTTGGAAACCTTGGGTACCTAGGTGGAGGGTTTACTATTAGGTGTTTTTATTGTTTCCATAGGAGGGTTCATTCATGGAGTGTTCCTCTGTTCCATAGGCTATGAATCTTGGGGAATTTATATAGAAATTTTCAAGGGTTCACTCATGGGTTTTTCCTCAATTACAAAGGCCTTGTGTCCTAAGGGATTGAGTGTGCAATATTTTTTTTGTTTTTAATTGTATGAGTGACCTAACTATCTCAAAATAAATTTATCCCAGGGGAGTTTACCATTGTTATTAAGCTTGTGTAGTTTTGGATGTCATGTATATATCTTTTGTTGAAATGTAATTGTTTATTGGAATTATGTTTTGAAACTGTATCACTGGGTTTTGTGAATGATTTAGAAAATGTCAACTATTTATAATGATATTGACATAATATTTCTTAACTACTAATCACATATTGTATTATTAAAACTTAGAATATTTTAATTGATGTATAGTTAGTTTTTAGGGAATTTATATGTGGGGTCTTACTAAGAATGTATAGCTCACACCTTTCACACTCCCTCAAGGGTTTTTATACGTTGTATTGACTTCTAATGTAGGAAAGGTCACAGCACCGCAGTGAGGTCATGTGGTTTCTATCATCTAGATATGGGTAGCTGGTTGTGAGATGTTGTTATTTTTCCCACATATCAAATGGATTATATATTTTTATCTTTATTTCCCCTTTTGGGTTATAGGATATATACCTTGGGTTTTATCATGATTTTTGTGTTTTATCTTTACCTTTTCTTTCGTCGTTTATGGAATACATCATTTTTTATTGTTATTCCACAAGTATAGATAATTAATTTACCTTATTTAATTCTGTAGGAAATCATTTCTACATTTTTATATGCTTGGGTTCTATTATCCGGCCTGTAGGGATCTGAAACTCCCTTCAGGTTATGTTGAAGTCTTATTTATTGAAAATTTAAGGAGTTATTTAGGTCAGTTCCTGACAATTTTTCTTCATAGTTTGGTTATGATCTGTATAAATAAGTTTTTATATATGAGATGGGATTTTCATGACTTTATGGGTAGGATATAATGACTTCATAAACATATATTTCCATGAAAAAATCATGTTACCCTGGAAAGTTAGGATTCATTTCTCTTGTGTCGGGTTTGACCGTAATCTCAATTTCATCTTATGATATTATGGTTTAAATAGAGATCATCATATTATATTATTATTTTCATATATTTTGTCTGGTAGAAAACTTGCCTCTAAGACATATTCCAAGGGTCCCTCATGGGGTGCATTGAGATCGTCTCCTCAAGGAAATCCTCCACTAGATCAGAATCTTATAGAGGATATCATACTGGCAATTTGTGTCATAGAACAGAATGTATCTTGAGTTTAGAAAATAGTTGCTAAGGTGAAACAAGTATTCGGAGTATACTAGGATCAATGTTTAGAGTTCATACATGAAAATACCCCATAATTTAAGGGTATGAATGAACCTAAAGAGTTATAGGACTAGAAGGAAAATATTAGTTAGATCTTTAACTTCTTGGAGACACTTATGGCTATTAAGGTGAAGTCTTAACATTTAGGCTTGATGGTCCTAGAAAGTAGTTTTTGTATTATATGGTATTTGAAATTGATATGTCGGATTGTATTGGAAGGGATTCAATAACCTATCATTTTATAAGTTATCCCCATAGACTTTGACGATATAAAAGTCCCTAGAGTTCCTCTCTTGGTTGTGGATATAGTGCTCACTGTCAAAGTAAACCAACTATTATGTGAATATGGTTCGTTTTTCCTTGGAGGAGGAGGTGAATTATCATTTAAAATATCATAAATTCCTATATTTTTTGCAACCATGTATCTAATAACAGATATACATGTTTAATCATACCATATACTTGGACATGGTAGGCATGCTGATGATAGTTGAAATAGATATGGTGAGAAATGTTTTCTTTTCATTGCTCTTCTCTTCCACCCTGTAGCACTCTAAGTGGTATTCAATGAAAGAAGAGAATGTGGAGTGATATTTGAAATGGTGTCAGTGGTAGTTATTAGCAGAAAACCACATCTACACCATCAATAGTAGAAAGTGTTTTCCCTTAATGTTTTATTAGTTTTCCTAGGTATAGTAAACCTGAAATACTTTTCCTGGACCCCTGAAGATGTTAATTGTTTTTTCCACCAATTCCATTTGTAAATTATTTTCTAGACATTTTATACACCACATTATGGAATAATATCATTAGCTTAAATGGAAACTATAAAGTCATAAAAATTATCAAAGACCATAGGGATCTATCCATTTGCCTCAAAAGTGAATCACTTTCATAGAGTGGATGATTTTCCAGAGCAGGTTGATGTGGGAGAAGAGAAGGTGAGAGGAAACATTTTTTCATAATCTATATAAAATTATCTATTTGATATATTTTCCTCACAATAATTTCTATATTCCTATTTTTTGATATACTAAATCATCTAATAGAGATCATGTCCTTTGTAATTTAATTGGTGACACCACATAGAAAGAGGAAAGAGTATGGTTTCATTTTCCAACTTTTTGTCTATCGATATCTAACATCGAGTTGGTCTTGGATTTCTTAGTTCTCAACATGGATCTGTTCAATATCATTATCAATATGGATTTGTTAGTTTCTCATCATGGTTATATTGGTTTCTATCATCATTATATTTTATTTTATACCATTGATGAGATCTCTCGGGTGTTTCAAGTATAGTGGTATTTGAGGTCCAGTCATGTTGGTCCTCCCCTCCCAAAGCTCTAAATCTTGTTCTCTATCATTGAAATTGAGCCCTATGATGTTCCTTCTCTTGAATATCTTCCCTTAATTTTTATGAAATTCATTGATGTCTTCCTAAATTACTTCTCTAATATTTTTGGGATGTAAAGTTCACGACTGATTTTTTGTTGGGTATGCAGCTGATATTCATACCCTCTAATCAAATCGTTCCTACGGAGCTGAAATATCTCAGAATCCAATATGATGATCTAATATTGATAGGTTTTGTTCACTGTAGTGTTTCACTATGGTAATCCCTTATTCTCTTTATAATTAAATTTTATGGTTTAATTTATTTTTTTTCATTTACTATTAAAAGTTATCCCGGGTGATCATTAAGAACAAGTACCATTTTTCCTATATGGATAACATGTTCAATAAGATAAAGGGGTGAAGTGGTTTTTGAAAATCGATCATTATTACAATTATCATCATCTATGGGTCAAGGATTTTGATATTTAGATAACCACTTTTAGGAGTATCTAAGGATATTATTAATATTATATGATGATTTTTGGTTTAACTAACTCTCCATAATGCTTTTTTGTCTTTAAGGAACCATATAATCCATTAGTATCTCAACACATTTATTATGGATTTTGTGGATGAAATATTGGTTTAATAGACACCTGATCATGAACATTTCCACTATATAATTTTTTTAGGGAATCAGGTGGTGCCACCGACTATATGGGAATCTATCCAAATGAATTTTTATATTTGAGAAGAGATGTTCTTTGGGAATTTAATTTTCAAAGATGGAATTTAAGTCAATTCATATATGGTGAATGTTATCTATTCATGGGAAGAACCATGTAATTTCTTTGAGATATGGATCATCCTAGGATTGGATAGATATTATCTGTGGTTTATTACGAATTTATCAATGTTCATATCACCTTTGACTGATCTTACCAAGAACGGTGTGAAATTCACATCATATTATAATGTTGAAACTAATTTTTATGAGTTGAAATGAATTCTGACATCATCACCTATTTTGATCTTACCTGATACCAATAATGGGTGTGTTGTATACTATGATGGTTTTGGTGTTGGTTTGGGTTGTATGGTTATATATAGGATTGTCAAATTATGGAATATAGATCTCTTAAACTGTGGATGCATGATAAAATGTACCCCACTCATGATTCAGATCTAGTGGTAGTTATGAATTCACTTAAGTGTTAGAGACACAATCTTTTTTGGGAAAGGAGTATGGTGCTTTCATATCATAGGAGTATAAGATTTATCATTTCTCATAATTAGATTAATCATAGGTAGATAAATGTGTGGAATACTTATAGATGTTTGACTTCTACATCATGTACATCCTTGACAAGGGGAATATCATAAATAGAGGTATTATTATGAATATTACACAACAAACCATTTTTTAATCGATGGAGGAGAGGAACCTAATGAGTATTTTTAATTTTTTCATGTGGACGCATATGAGGATGGTTTTATTATGTTTTTAACAGGTGTTATTTTATCATCATTTCTCCTTGACTCTTTATTATTGGGATAACAAAAGGATGATGAGCTCAAAGGATTCAAGGAAACATTATATAGTGGGGAAAATATTTTATGTTATTCTCTCCCGTTTAATTGTATTATCTACATTGTGGATTATTTTATTATTTCATTATCTATGATGAATTTTGTCTTGCATGATTTTCAACTTTAGTCATGGTTCATTCTCCTTGGATCATTGAATTTGTATTGTGATAAGATATGGTGTTGTGTTAGATGAGTATGAAGTGCGACATCACTGACTATGTATCCTGATATTACATCCTCTAATAGATAATATAAGAGAACCTGAATCCTTCCAGTTTGATCCAGTATCTTTTGGATATATTTTGGATATGGGATTGGGTTTATATGGAATTACTTGTTGTCTTACCATGGACTCTACAAGGAATGAATATTATTTGGGTAGTGATTGAGCAGTTAATGAAATTAGTTCATTTTATTCCGATTAGGGACGCCACAAAGGATAATGATTTGGGTAGACTATATGTACTAGATATCATAAAGTTAAATTGGGTTCCCTATAAGACTCTTTAATTGGTATCATAGGATTACATATATATTGTAGAAGATTCTCCAAGAGGTGATGTGAACTTAGGTTAGGTTGAGTACAACTTACCATCCATCATTGGATGGAGAGAGATAGCATGCTATCCAGATCAAGGAGGATATAGTCAATTCCTATTTCTTGGATTTTGGTGGATCATGGGACTACCATCAGGGACAAGTTGAATTTTCTTATAATAACTATTAACAATTATCAATTTTAATATATCCCTTTTAGGATTTTTATGGTCTCCTTTGAATGTCTCCTTTTGTTGGCAATTTTTTAGCGATACCTCTCCTTGTGACTGAGTCTTATTTATGATACATCGAAAATGATTTAGGATGTATGCCAACTCTTCATTAGTATAGTGTAATATGAAATAATATGTGAATTATTGTAATCTTCCATGTGAGTTTACAAGGGTGGCCATGTTTTCTTATAAGTTTCTCCTTGGTTAGATTTCTGTCGACTTGGGAAATAGGGGAAGTTAGCTCTATGATATGTTGAACCATTTGAGCTCACTGGGAGGCTCGTTCATGTTTCTTATTAGGTTTCATTACCATCATAGTTTATATCTATTCATGATATTTTATAAATATCTCATCCCAAGATATACCATCCTACCCACTCCAATGTTCTTAGTTTGGGGAGATTGATATGGAGTCATCTGTTTCCATGGTGTAGAAACTAGTGGATATAATTTTCTTCATATTAAATTATTATGTGGGAAGTAAATTCCATTTATAAATGTTTTTTTAGTTTAATAGAGTATATTATCATTAGAATTTGGTGCATTAATCATCGTTGATGGAATAGTGGCCTCACACATCAAAATTTGAATGAAAATCCACATCTGAAACATCAACTGATGTTGGTTGTCAGATGAACACCCTTCTGGGGAATCACCCTAAATTACTTGATCATATATCAAATATACCTCTGGGTCTCCCTAGTTAGACTCATCCACATATTGTATTAAGCGGACCACACATTCATCTGAAATATGTAACATCCACCATTACCTACACTTGCATCAATTTGCAATGTTTCCAACTCCCCCACTACTCTCCAACCCTCCCCAGTCTCTTTAACCACATCCTTCGTGACTTTTTACTCAATGTGTTAGCCACAAAATTTTATTTCCCAACAGTGTAGGTTATAATGAATTCATAGTTTGAGAGAAACTCAATCAACCACTATTTTCACCAATTTAGGTCGCATTGAGAGAAAACCTAACCAAATAATCTTATGATTTGTCAAAATCATATACAATTTTTTAATGATTAAATATTTTCACTACTATAGGGAAGAAAGTACTATTGTGAATTTTAGATCATGGGTGGAATACTTATGTTCATGGTAACACAACTTCTTGGAATCATTGAATATCATTTTCTACTATTACATCAAGAAACGACCCAAAACCAAAGGAGAATAATCACATGATACCTCATACATCACCAATTACTCATGAAATAAGAGAACTGGGGCATTGACCAACTGTACATTCATGTTGAAAAATGATACCAAAAAGTGATCAGTTGAAACATAACCCTAGTCCTTCTTGGTCAGAACTATCAATGAGACCATAATCTGGGATAATTATATATAAAACATCCAATAATAGTATAAAATACCAAGAAATATATAAACCTACTCTATATTCTTCTATTTCTCCCAACAAAAAGATACCTCAAACATTGAGGGGTCCACTAATACTCTCTTTTGGGACACCACATTTCCAAGGAAATGCCCCGACCATGCATAGAATATACACATGGCCAACTTATCATATAGTTGGTGGTGATAAAGATTATATAAAACAATCCTCATATTTTTTTCACACTCCTCGTTCTACCTAGAGTATATAATAATATATTTGATGAAAATTACTATAATATAGTTTAATAACTCATCAAATATAGATTTTATTATTTTTGTGAACACTATCATCATGTTCGTGAGACTAACCAACATAACTACAAACTCCGAGTGTCCTACCTCCACCAGAAGGTAGTCTTCCAGTTATTTTCCTCATTTACCCTAAACTATTGATAACCAGACCAAATATCATTCTTAGAAAACTGGTTATCACATCAAAACTGGTCAAAAAGATCATCAATCCTAAAAATATTGTAACAATTCTTGATCATCCCCTAATTCATCCTTCGGTAGTATATACATAATAATACACTACTATATACCATCATAGAGAACAAAAATAAAGAACCCCATGGTGACACAATCATATGGATAAAACCCTTATAGATAAGATCATGTATCTAGATTCTTTTATCCAATAACTTAGAAGGTGTCATCTTATAAGGATCCATTTAAATTATAGAGAAACTCAGTTGTAACTTTATCCCAAACTAAAAAACATGTCAAGGTGGTTGTGTTACATCCTCACTAAGAGGAAAATCCATAAATTGTTCAATAACTCTAGAAGCCTCCATTGTCTCAATTCCCATTGAAATTAATGAAAATTATTCCATCATGAAAATAAGGGGCTCTACAAGACTCTACTCATAGGATAGCCTCATTCCCTATTGAAACTTCATGTTGTCCATCTATATTAGAGAATAAAATTATCCTCTTGAAGAAATCAATAATCAAATGTATGGAATACAACCAATCCATGTCAATGATTTGATTTTATATTTTAATTTTTATTGATAAAAATCCCCACATAGTTGATTTTTCTTCATCATCAACCTACACTCATGGAATACATAAAACAGCCAGTTTTGGACTCCAAATGGAAAACTAAACCCCACATGAATAATAAATGTCCAAATGTCTAGTCCCAAATCATTGAAAAAGGTGAGTGAAATAATGGAGTGTGATTATTCTTAATAAAAAATCATACATCTGGGTAGAAAATAATCCAATCGCACCATTAATAATATTTGGACCTATTATGTTGGTATTTCCATGTAATGAGACTATCCTTTCCCAGTTTCAGTTCCCTACTTCTATAAACCACATATTTAACCATGATCAATTCAAGGTCCCATAAGATAGGAAACCATCTATGGTCATCCCCTACCTACCCCATTTCTACATATAATAACATATTCCTAATGTACCTGTTGGAAGTTTAGCCTCACTGGAATCTTCTAATAAGGATGATGTTGAACCTAACTGCCGCCACCATATTGATCTCCATGGACTTCCAGACACTGATACTATAGATGAAGATGTCCCCCCATAATAAAACGTACTAGTGTAGAGCCCTCGAGAATAGAAATGGGGATACTATCCCTTTAAAAAAAGAAATGAAACTTACGAGGATGACTCCCCATGGGTCAAAACATCAACATCCCTCACATCCAAGATTGTCGCCAACAACCCAATCTTCATGTTACCCGACTATCTCCCCTCTCGTGACATCCCACCATAATATTATATTCTTCTAATCACCTCTCCCTTATTGTATACATCATGATATATGAGTAACTTAAATTGATTAATTATATACTAGATAGATTGGTAGATCACTTCCTCAAGATTTCACGCATAAGACTACACATTGGTAAAATTTTCGAAGGTGAAATGAAAAAGTTCGTTAACCCTTCTCCCAATATCTTGCAAGGTCATGATCCCATACTAAAGGAGGATCAAATTATTCCTCTCCATTTACTTCATTGGTGATTATTGGAATTATAACTATAAATCCTTCTGTAAATATGACCACAAAACATATTCCTCCTCCCAATCCCTGTGAAACAATGTTCACTACTGATATGTCACTTCCCTCATATGACCGGCTTCTTATGATACCCAGTACATATGAAATTCCAAAATCAAATTCAATGTTATATTGAGATCCTCCATCTACTTCTTTGTCTCTATATGATATATGATTCCATTTTAATTTAACGGGCCCTTCTACTAAAAGTCTTGTAACATCCTCGGCCACTACTAATCCTCCCTAGATGGATCGATCCTTCAATGATCAACCAGGTCATCTTATCAAACCTCACCAGCTTGAACCATATAAAAATGAAATATAAGATCTATAATTGAAAAGAAAATTAAACTTCTCTATGCTTGGTTGTACAGAATATTATGTTTATTTAATTTCTATTCACATAAATTTAAAAAATCACTCCATTCAATCATGAGTGAAAACATACTGATGCATGTACCTCAATTTGGTATATACACAATAAGAAATACCTATTCTCTTTTTTATTAAATGAAATTGGAGTCCTTGCATCATATTTTAGATGGTCAGGGGGGCTAAAGTATATGGCATATCCAGTCTCCTTGGTCTATATCACACACCAATTTTATATGATAGTATTTCCCTACCAACCCATTGTGTTCTAACAAGTTTCTAAACCTGATATCCATCTTATCTATCAACATAACCCTATAATACGAAACATTCATAAACACATTCAAACTAAGGTGCCACTAATGGTTTGGAAATTAAGGAAGATACATAATGACCCCCAATTCATGCCTCTAGTAGGCCCCGAGTTGCTGACTAGAACCAATGGTACCAATAAAGTCACACATAAGAGAGTCCTTTCCCTCAATATAAAAATTAGGATAAGGAGATAGGATATTATCCACTAAACAAAACCATAACATAAGGAAAATGGAAAACCCTACAATATTCTACAATGTGTGAAATTTCATATGAATACAATTTAAATACTCCATGTAAAGTACCAAATACAATCATACGAAAGAAAGTCAACAACATATGTAATTCCTATGTTTGTCATGTTTAACTCAGTTTATGAATTCCCCATGGAAATCTAATAAAAATTTTGTATATAGATAGGGTGGAAAGATAATTTATACTTGGTAGGCTTATACCCAAGGACTCCCATGAAAATGTGGGAAGAGAATACTAATTCCTCAGGGAAGAAACAACATAATAAAAAATCATCCATAAATTCAAATAGTTACTAGCCTAACTAAGTCTCAGTCACTAAATAATGCATCCACGTATAGCAATATAAGAATAAAAATATTAACAATAGGGTTCCATGCACCACTTACCCACTGATTTTCCACTCTCACACCCCAACATCATATGTCGTGGAGCTCACATCCCTTCTGTGTCTGTCATCCTCATACCATCACAACCCTCACCATAACTACAAATCTCTAACTCTAAACCCATTCCATAACAATCACATTCTCATCATAGTATAACTACTACCATAACCCGAATAGTAGTGTATCATGAAAATAAAGGACATCAACCTTGTTCCCTCCTCCAACCGTGAATGAACCCCCCCCCCCCCCCATGAGCTACAATATCCTCTCATTAGACATCACCACAAGGGAACTATATTTATAATCCATCAAAACCCATGTATAGAAACCTTTCATGGAAGTGGGATTATGTAATTGGGGGAACCATTCACCCACCCTCACAAGTCTAGATGTTTAGGGAAAACCACATGGAACCCAATACCTTTGGGCATTGGTGTAAACACATGACTCAGTTGTGGTGAAAATATAAATCACAGTTAGAATAAAATATGCAATAGTTACACACAAGCCCAACTTATGGTTCCACAAAAAAAATCCACCCAAATACTAAAACCACGAAATCACCCCATTCACATACCAACATTTCTTCCATAACACTATCCACCCATAATTCTAACTTATGAAACATAATCATTGATCAATTTCATAGTTCCCATTTGACACTAATAATTACTAACCAGTCACATATTTACTTATCATACTTCCATATTTAATAATAAAACATTCTCTATCCAAGGCCTATATTTATTCCCAACCATTCCAATTCAAATTAGGCAACAATATCCCATTTACCATTCCATCATTAATTTATTTCAACTACCAACTCATGTATTCCAACCCAAGTTTATTTAATTAGAACTTACCACTTTACAATCATTACATAAATACCAACAAACTTTCAATCCAAGGCACTTTACTATAAACAATTACCTTATCAACTTCATGCTTTCATATCATGCATCATCACTATAGTACCCCCTTATAATTAAAAATAAATAAGAAACTACATCCATAACTCTATCCATTACAAACACCATCAGTTCAATCAACTTCGCTGGCAAAGAGGAAACACCAAAATTCTTTATTTACACATATTTCTTTAAATTACCATCTTTAAGTGATTTACTATTTTCATGTGAGGTGGTTTACCTATTTTTATTTCAATAAAAAACATATTAAAAGTAGAAAAAATTTATAGCAAACAATATTCATTCATTATTAGGAAAAGAAAAATCATGAAAACAAGTATATCCCCAGTAAAATCTCTCATTCCCATTATAAATAATTATATATGATTAATTATATTTGTTGGGATAACTCTTACCATCCACAAGAAAGAGAAAAAAATAATGATAATACAACATATGTACTTTAAATAAATAGAAAAAATGAATTCTCTACCTTTCTCACGGGGCTTTAAGAACATATTACCTAGAACAAGAGAGAGAAGGGTGAGATGTGCATAGTTCAATAATCTATTAATCCTAGGATGATTTATAGAGGTCTAAAGAAGAAAAAATGATAGGTTTCTTGATCATCCTAAATTCATGATAATACCTAGATATTAAATTAGAGGGATATCTCTAATTTTATTTATATAACATATCATTCCCAGAGGACTCCCAAGAGGCTCACTTAAATCTCTCATTTAATTAAAAATTAGATTTTTTGTTTCACAAATTAATTCCACGCATAACCCATTCAAAAGTACCAAAATTAATTGAAGTAAAAATCTTATAATATAACCATTACCTAATGAAACACCACCAATTTTCCACATAAAATCCCATCAATTACATTTATGATTTATTAAATGTTGAGAGAGAAGAAAAAAAATAGAAGGTTCAAAAAAAAATCCACCCTTACGGATGATGCATGTGCTGCATAAGGGTAATATGGTTTTACCCTTATATGGATGGTTACCCTAATGTGTGTTCTGGAAAACTCAATTGTCCCTTAGCTAGCTTAGTAAGATCCTATACACGAGATTAAAAAAATCATAAATTTATACAACTCTATAAAACTAATATAGACCCTTACACAAGCTATGTGAACTTACAAGATACCGTTACGCAATAATCAAAAACTCATACTCACCCTTATATAGGCATTAAAAATCCAAACTACCTTTATATGATGAAATAGATTACCATTACATGAGTTTGAGAAACTCTTATAGGCCCTTACGTAGTGGTTATTTACCCTTACTCACGCCTTATAAACTCACCCATACCTCTATGCAACATATGCAAAACAATATATACCATTACTAAATCCATGAAAAATAATTTCGACCTCTTATATATAAATATGAAAAGGGGGTTTTCTTTTATGAATGTGGTGTTTATCATGTAAGGGTAGAGAAAAAGTTTAGAAAAGACATATTTTTCATTAAATTAACTTATAAAATATAAAGGAAAAAGGTTTTGGGAACTCTTTTAACACATCTATGCTTTGGAAGCACAATAGAAGGTTTTAGAAATCTGGTAACTAACATATATATATATTAGTAATATATATATTTATTTATTTATAATTTTTTATAATATTTTTAAATATAATTTATTTATAAAAAATAATGAATATAATCTTGTTAAATACAATCAATAATACATTTGACATTTATTTTTATTAGTAAAATGAATTGATAATATTTTTTATTAAAATACAATATAGTTAAAATATTTTTTAATATTACAAAGATGTTTTTACTTATTTTACAATATTTATTCTTTTATAAAACTAGTAATATTTTTTAAAATATAACTAATAATATTTAAATAAAATTTTAAATTATTCATATTTTTTTATGTATAATCCTATTAATATTATGTACAGTTATATAATTATTCATTGTTAATATTTATATTACGATATTAATTAACATTAGAAATTTTATATATTAGCCATAAATTAGAGTTTATTTCATTTTGAAATTATAATAAAATTAAAATTATGTGAAATAAATATAATTGTGTTCCGCATTTATGTGTTGGGTTCACCTATTACACACACAAACACATTTTTGTATCCTTAGGTTCTTCAGACACACTAACTCACACATATTTATATGTTAATAAAAACATTCACATATGTAAATCAATAATAGAACAAATGGAAATTCAAATCATTATATTAATTTCTCAAATGAACTTGTATTTATAATTACAGTAATTTTATAATTAAATTTTTTAAATATTTTTATAATACTAAAATATTTTATTAGTATTATTAATGGGAATTTAAAAAATTTTATATATAAATATAATTATTTTTTAATATAATTATACATTTGTATAATTAATCATATATTATAATAAATATTTATATTTTGATGACTAATAATATTTTAAATTATGGTTAATAATTATTAAATATAATTAATTATTAATTATATTTTTTTAACATAATAAATACAATATATACATCTATAATTAGTAATTATAATATATCTATATATTTGAAATTATAAATCTATTTAATTATAATTACAAAAAATATTTCATTAAATTTTATATTTTTGTAACTATTTTGTTGAAAAAAATCATTCATTTATATTTTTTATATAGTTGATACAAAAATATTATATTATTACATATGTAATTTATATATATTATTTTAAAATAATAATACATTTGTATTATTTTAAATATAGTTTGTGGTAAATTTAATATTAATTGATCACATATTAAAAATAATCCATTGTAAATTGAAATGTAATTATAAATATTTTTAAAAATAAGTAAACATTTTTATAATTTTAAATGGTTATTAATTTATGTAATTATTAAAAAATTTAAATATTATTAAAAATATAAATACAATTAGTAATTATTATTATTCATAATTACTTAAAATTATATACATTAATGTAATTAGTAATTTTTTTAGTGAATGGAGGAGGGGGTTCAACTTCACAGTTGGTGGAAAAAATCACGTTTCACTGGAGATAATCAGTGTGAGCGTTGAAATTGTGCATCTACTAGCCATGTCATTCCACCAGTTGGGATTTCTCAAGAGTATCAGGTATCATTTATTGAAGCATGTTGGAATTAAATTTCCTCTTGAAAGGAAACATGTATAGGTCGTGTCATAATGTAGGGTGCTTTGTCTTTTAATGAATCTTACTCGGAAAAAGTTTCAAAGAGACAAATAATGAGTTAGAACTCGCGTATTGCGACATTCACTCTTCTCAAAGCTGAAATTTTTTGGTGGATAGATTATTTAGTCTACCGAGTTTCTCAAACTTTGAGATCTTCATATTGGAGGTGTGATTCAATCAGTCATGGTTTTTCAAACTATTTCATCCCTTCTTACGAACATAAAAAATATGAATGGTTTTTGGTCCCTCTTTCGAAACCATGATACTCTCTCATTTCACAATTGAAATTCGGACTTCACTTTTTCAAATTGTAGGAACGCTTTTGTGTGGGTTTTTTTCCGGACCTGACCCAAGCAAGGCCTGAGCCATAACTATGCCAAGCACACCTCTATAGGCTTAGGGTGGAAACAAGCATCAAAGGTATAACAAACTCGGGAAGGCCTTTGCCTAATAACCTATACACACACACACAAATCTGTCTCAATGAAAAAGTGTAGAGGGAAAGAAAAAAAGATGAAACACTACTATAAAGTAAACCAAGAATGCAAGAAACTCCAAACAATACTAAATTATGGTAGTGTAAACAAAAAATTAAAGGGTAAAAAAACACACCCAACTATAAATATGTCCCAACCTTATAGAAAAATAAAAAATTAAAGAGTTAAAAATGATCATATCTTCTGAACTCAAAACTATAACCATTGTACATAGTTGAAGCACTTAGTATCTCTATGCTTCTTTTTAGTCATGGTCGACCAGTCTGTCTTTTGAATAATAAAATACATATGTGAGAAAATCCCATACAAGGCTGAGTATAATCATACCCAGTATGACACCCCGAAAGATAGAGGGGGTGGTAAGAGGTACAATGGGAATATAAATATAGTAGATAAAAAATATAGTGAAAGAGTATGTCTCAACCCATGAAAGAGTGAAAGTAAGCTCATCCAAACACAAGTGGGTATACATGGTGAGAAAATGAAATACATGTCGATTCTTCACCCCTATAACATGGGAGTGGACTCATCAAATCATGAGAATCTAATCACTAAAAGAACATGGATTACCCTGTGCATCATCACCTCTCCTGGAAGGAGAGTAACCAAATCCAAGGTGTGGATACATAAGAAGAAAATATATATATATATATATATATGTATATATATATATATACTCAGTCAATGAATACCAAATGACTTTGTAAGGGCATCTCCATCTCACAACTCATCCCATAAAGAAGAGTATCCAATAGTTCCAAAATTCCTTCAACTTTTCCCGGTATCACATGTGTCTTCCAAGAATTAACCATAAAAGTCAAACCATACCTCGAAATAGTTCCATATAGTTGATGGGGCATAAAATATAAGATAATTACATGCTTCTTAGTGTTTTAGGTGTGTTCTACTATGATAGTATCCATAGAGGACCGATCATCATGTCGATGGGGGTTCCACTCTAGTGTCATGACGACCTGCATCCATACTGATCGAGGGATCCACTCGCATGGTAAATGGATCGTGCCCATGCCGATGGAGGGTTACACTTTAAAGGTTGAGGACCTATGTCGTGGGTTAATAAGAGGTTCCACTACTGTCATCATGTAGCCACTCCCTACCCGGTAGATGGTTCCACTAGGATGTCGAGGACCCACACGCTGGTATAATAGGGGGGTTCCACTCTAGTCATCATGGATCCACACTCTAGATGATAGTGGTTTCCACATGGAAAGGATATTTAGAGAACATACACCTATGCCACTTGGAGGTTCCACTCTAATGATTGAGGACTCCACTACCCAACTCTACTATTGTGTACAACATGATAGTCTATGGTGATTATGGGCAATCACTTCCATCATCTAGAAATGAAACCATAAGCGCCATGGACAGTTCATTTTACATAGTATCTCTATAGATGAAACTGGTGGAACCATCATGTTCTACAAGGAAAAACACTCAAGATTGGCTACTCGCAGGCCAAAATTTGAGTTCCGAAAAAGGAGATATGGAACCTTGAATTTTCATCAAAAGATTTCATGGGGTATATGGTGTGTGAGGGGACCCACAAGTTTTGTAGACCCACTCCACTGCTTGGACATATCCTAATATTGTATATATATTCATCCCATGTAGTAGTACACATCATGTCGGTGGAATACACATCATGTTTAGACTAATCAGGACCAGGGTCATGTCCCACTTGCCATGTCCATGTAGTGGACCCTGTGTCCGTGTACCAAACCAAGTGTCCATGTATCAGATTACATGGATTTATACTTGAATGTGTACAAATACATGGTTTTCCACCCTTGTGATCCATCACATAGGTTTTCATCTATGGATATGTTACACTACGTTTACGAGGGCTACACGTTATTTCACCCTTATATTTTCTAAAACACTAACCATTGCCTCTAAGGGGGAAATATGTTGTGTGTTCATACTTTAACACGACCTGTAGTTTGGTTTTCTCCAAAAGTCTAGATCTGAACATTGTCCCTTGAATCAGGTTGTTACACTATAGATCTAGCCTCAAATCCATCTAGGATGAGCAGAACTATCCCTGATTTTCACTTTCTAGCCAACATTCACAGGAAATTGACTCTAAATGTTTTTGAGGGTTTTATCGCATGAAAAGGATGCCACCACACATTCAAAATTTTATTTCATAACAATTAATGATCAAAAGGATCATCCTCATCTCACGAAATCCCTGATATATACTCGGTTCATCGATCTGGTCCTTATTTACAAAACAACTATGAAATCAGGTCTCTATTCGGTCTTGGTACAACCCAAAAAAATGTTGAACTAGAACCTCATGGTACCTTTAGTGACGAACATGAAGAAATGAGGGATAACTTCTCATGAATAAAGGTTAAATGATCAATCAAATTCATTATTGGCCAATTTATAAAGAATGAGGATCATGGTGTTGGAAAATAATTGAAAACAGTTTAATTTATATAAGAGGGTGCATGAAATTGTCCAATAATTGGTGCATATCCCAAAGAAGGGATGGATATACTCAAAAATTTAATCAAAGGATAAAACAAACCTAATGAAGAGACCTACCTTGATTTTGGATCATTATTTCACGAGGAACGTGTCCTCTAATTATCGAGAGAAGTTGTGGTGTTTGCAATATCCTGATCTGATCTGATCCTGAGTCCCATCATCGTTCAAGGAGATTTTTCAATACAAGAGGAAGTGAGAGAATTTGAAGTGTCTCATGGTTTATGCTGCTAACCCAATATAATCCATCACGGTGATATTCTTGTAGAGTTATCAGTTTCACTGAAAAATCTAATTAATTAATTTAATAATTAGTTACCTCATTAAATGCTCTTACAATAAGCATGGAGTCTAGACACCCCACACCGACTAATTTTATGTTGTGTCTTGGGAAACACCATGTTATGTACTAAACTGTAGTCTAATATTTCTAATCTGAGATACCTTTTAAGATTTATCCCTATTTATTTAAGGTATCATGTTTTCAGAAAATAAAATATATTTATTATTTTCATAAAATTAACTTTTGGCACACTGAGCCTCGGAATCACACTCTGTCTTTGCACCTACCTATAAAAATATATACAAAAATATCTTATTAGAAAAAAAATATGTCTCTATATTATATCATCCTTCAATATTTTTGTCCCCAAAAAGAATAAATCAAGCAAAAAACTTGAGATAATGAGCCCATACTTGGCTCTCCCACTCCCAGGAACTCTCATTCATGTTCAAAACCTGGCATAACATGAAGACCAAGGGGATCACCCATCAACACAGGATCCTTTCCTACCGATCCTCAATCATCCTCGGGTGCTCTACAAAGGTGTATGTGTCCCCAATTTCCACCACTCCCCAACTGACGATGTGAATGGGGTCATACACATATTTCATCAACTATGAATCATGGAATATATCATTCAACCATTCCATCTATTGGGGTGGGTTGAGGTTTTCAAGAACCTCGCCTACCTCTTCATGATCTTGAACAATCAAATGAACCTTGATAATAGCTTACCTCCCTAGCCAACCATCTGTAATCCTTGTTGTGGGGAGACTCTCTAGAAAACATGGTCTCCCTAGTCAAAATCCAAGGGCATACAACGTTGATCTACATAATATTTATGTCTGGTATGTGATGTCTTCATCCGCTCACATATGACTTGTACTTTCTCCCTCTTCACCTGCACCATCTATGGGACCACAAGATATGTTTCTCCAATCTATTTCCAACAAAAGGGTGACCTACAGGGTCTCCCATATAGGTTATGAAAGGGTTATATGCTAATGGTAGATCGGTTGCTATTTTATTATGAAAACTCAACCAAGATAAGGTGATCCTCCCAGCTCCAACCTATGTCTAACACACAAGATCTCATTATATCCTCCAACACAAAGATAGTGTGCTCGATCTTCCAGTTGGTATGTGGGTGAAAGGTTGTATTCATCCTGATGTGGGTCATAAATTACCCCTTCAATACATTCCATAATCATGACACAAACCACATGTGATGATCAGAAACATTCATGAAGGGAACTCAATGAAGGTGAACGATATCCTATAGATACAATTTGCCCAAACAGTCCACATTACTCTACTCCTTGATAGAAAGGAATTATTCCAACATCATGAGTTGGTCAACTATCACCTATATGTTGTCATGGAAATTCATTGTGTATTGAATATCTATGACAAAGTCCATGGATATGACATCCCATTTACACTCTAAGAACTTAGGGGGATGCAAAAAACCTTCTAAAACATGGTTCTCATATTTCAACTACGAACATGTGAGCCATCAAGACATGAACTCATCTATTCTTCATCTCATGATGGACCACTAAAAACTTCACTAAGGGTCTCTATAAATTTTCCCCACATCGGGATTTATAGCTAGATTTTTATGTGTGGAACTCCCAAATCAACTCCTCCTGTAACATGAATAGAAATAATGTCCGCCCATGGAAAAAGATGATGTGATTAAATCATTATGAATAACAATTTGGTGAGTTATGTGTGGGTATATTCTCACGTAAGACCTTGTAGTCGATATCTTATAGTTGGGACTCCCTCACATGCTTCAAAAGAGAAAGAGTCCAGACCATCAGCTGCATAAAAGCAGTACCCTCTTTCTCCACCAAGGTACACAACAAAGAGTCCAATTACTCTTAAGCCTCTTTCACTAAGAATGCTTGGGATATCATACTATGGTAATTTTCTCAAATGTTCCCTTTACCTATAATATTTGCAATCTTGAAGTCATAGTCCACTAGGAACACCAGCTAGCATCATTGTATCAGGTTCAAGACTCTCTTTGGGAGGATGTACCTAAGACTCTAGTGGTCTCAGTAGACCACAAATCGATCTCCCATTAGATATTATCTTCATATCCTCAAGGTAAGGACTAATAATGCCATATCTAATTCATGAGTTGAATGGTTATATTATTTGGGTCTTGGCTTCCTCGTCCTGTAGGCGATAACGTCTTGTCACTACATCAACATATCGTTGAGCCCAACTACCAATGTACGGAAATACACTACAAACTCAACGCCTTCCTCTAGAAGTCTCAACACTTCATCACTCTTCATCCTATCTTTCAACTCCTCTAAGTACCTATAGAAAATCTTAAACAAGATAAATTATCACAATTTCTGTGTTAAGGTGGACGAAGTGGCTTTGATTCTAGATATGTATACCAAACCACTTATGTAGTACCCCCACTAGACCATAAAATATATGCACCTCTAAACGCTATTTGGTGGCTCCCAAGAAAGAACTACATCAGTCAACACTGGGTCCATGGATAACCCATGCTCATAAATTACATTCCCAAAAAATAAACCTTATTAATCTAGAATTGTCACTTTGAGAGATTTATGTATGGTTGGTGATGTCGAAGAAAATCTAGGGCCATCCTTATGTGATAAGTATGATCCTATTCTTATATAGAGTAGATGAGTATGTCATCAATAAAGCCAACAAAAAACTAATTATGTACAGATGGAAAACTTGGTTCATCAAAACCATAAACATGGTGGGTGAATTTGACACACCAATGGGAATCACTTTGAACAGATAGTATCCATAGTGACATTGTAAATACAACTTTGGAATATCACACTCAAAAATCATCAACATATGGTATCAGTACCTCAGATAAATCTTTGAGAACCATATCGCACATTGAAATTAGTGAAATAGGTCATCAATCTTCAGAAATGGGTACTTGATATTTATCATGGCCTGATTTAGGTTATGATAATCCACGTCAATTCATAAGCTATCATCATCATGTTTCATGAAGAATAATGAAGATGTCAAGGGGAACACTGGGTCTGATGAAAACTTTCTCTTAAAGGTCCACCAACTATAACTATAGCTCCTAGAGCTTGGTAGGGACCATTTGATATGCCTCAAGAGATATTGGTGTAGTACCAAGATGAAAATAAATGAAAACTCAATCTTACACCTTTGATGTAGTCCCATAACATCCTTGGGGAATAATTCCATTTAATACTCTATAAATTAATGAACCCATATTTTTAAAGAGATTGATACATCATGGGATATACTCATTAATTGATGGATGATAGGTTGAAACCTTTAGCTTACAGAGCCCACTATCCCTGCCATGGGATCTCTCCCCCCAGAAAAGGAGAATCTTGTCCCATTAGTGCGTAGGCATCTAACTTGTCTGTGGTGATTGTTGGTATGGGCTCGAACCATGGACAGTAAATCCATACCCAAGACGATGTCATAGGGTTTAACCATGATGAAGAAAAGGTCTCATGTGAACCACTCTCCACCAAGAGAAAGCTCACTTTACCGGATGATGAAGGATATAGAAGAAGTGTCCCATATAGGAAACTCAAGATGCAACGATTGTTCTAGAACCATAACTGGGAGCTCCATCTCTCACATCAAGAGTATAAGGATGAAGTAATGACTAGAACCTATGTATATTAACACAAAATAAAGATCATAAACACAAAAATTGTATCAATTATCATCTCGTGTGTTATGGGATCATTGAAATTCAAAGCTGATAGCTATCAGTGACCCTAGCCACCAGCTCTCGGAGCCTAACGTGGGCCACATGTTGGTGATGGTGGAAGGATCTCATAAAATCATCCACCACCCATAGCCTCTCCTTCTCCTCTACCAGATCTTCATCCCTAGGGACCACTATGTTTTTTTTGGGAGATCATTGATCACGGTGCTACCTCTACTATGGTAGTCCATCAACTATCAACCATTTCTACTCAGCTCTTTGGGTTGGATAGTCTTGCATTATGTAACCTTTCCCATCACAAGTAAATATCCTCTCATATTTGGTCTGGCCTCTTCCTCTACATTTCCACTGAACACATGCCTTATTTTGATCATGGTAATGTCTCATGCACCGAGATCCTGGTGCATGGTGTCTACAAGCTGGTATAGAAGACTCATCTACATGGAGCTCATGGCCACCTCTATCTATCTTGCATCCCTCTGATAGAAAACTCATTATCACCAATTCCCACTCCCGCACCCCATCATAGGTGGGGATGCACAATGGTACAATGATGGGTCAGATCTCTTTGTGGAGTCTCTACACAAACTTCTATAGTCAGAAGTAGCCATCCTAGATAATGTATATAGTATACCATGAAAGTTCTATGAACCTTTTTTTGTACACATCCACTCCTCCCAACATTATGGTAGATATTAGATACAAGTGAAACGACTAGGTTCATCAGGGTCCGAACAAGCCTAAATATACAGACCACCAACTCCAACTAATCTTCAATTACTTATAGGTCTGCCTCACTATAAAACCTCAGCAGCCTCTGGTACTATAAATATTATAACCTGCTAAGACATTAAAAATCCTCATCCTGATATGCTAGAATGATATTATACTCAAAAGTTTATGTACATATACCTTCCCACCAAAAGGATGTGGTCATGGGATAGACCCCTAATGGAGTCCTTGTCACTCATCGGGTTGTTATCCTGAACTGTAGTTGTTATCCTGGTCATCTATCATCGCAGAAGCATCATAAAAGTTATCGAGGAGTAACAAAGATATATGAACATATATAAATATTTCAACAAAAATGGGGATCTAACTCAAGAATTAAATTCAAAGACTCAATCATATATAATGCATGCACCATTAATCCCTACAACAACTGTCTCTTAATGCCATGTAAATAAGAAGGAAGTCATGGTCTTGGTGACTGGATACATCATCCACCACATCATCACTGTATTCTTTGGCCAAAGAGACATACTTGAGACACATAAACACTATATCCCCAAACCCAACCAAAACCATGTAAGGGGGTGTACTGAACAACATCCCAAGGAAAAAACATGTTATGATACCAATATGCCATGACCCGAACCAAGTTGGGGATTGATTTGAAAATACCCCAAGCATTCCTCTATACACTAGGGGGTGAGATGCACTAAATTCAAAACTAACATTGGGAGTCCTTTTCATAAGTACCTGTATGCACACACATAGCCATCTCAAAGAAAAAGTGCATATAAAAAGACTAAAATATTCAACACTACTATGATGTAAACCAATAATTAATGAACCTATATACAATACTAAAGTAAATAGTGTAAACTGAGAATTTTAGGGGAAAAATACACAAAAACATTAAATATGTCCCATCCAAATAGAAAACAGGAAAATTCATTAGGTGAAAAATAGCCCAATTATTGAATCCCAAGCTATGACCATTGTACACTATCCAATAACCTAGTATCCCTATTCTCTTCTGTACTCAGAGTCGACATGTCTATCATCTGCATAAAACATGACATGTGAGGGAAAATCTCATAAATTTGTGAGTAAAAGCATACCTAATAGGACACCTTGAAAGATGAAGGTATGGAAGAATGATATAAAATATGAATAGAAATATAGTAGATGCAAGATATAGTGAAATAGTATATCTCAACCCAACAATGATTTAATGTAATCTTGTATAAAAAAAGAGACTAAAGATGGTGAGTAGAAGAGCTACCCATAAATTCTTACCCACCTATAGTAGAAGAGTAGAATCATCTAATCATGAGAATATAATCACAAAAATCATGTGGAATACCCTATATATCTTCACCTCTCATTGAAGGAGAGTAACCAAATCCAAGGTGTGGACAGATAAGAATATATATATATATATATATATATATATATACTCAGTCAAAGAAACCAAATAAAAAGAGTAAGGAGATATCCATCTCATAGCTCAGCCTAGAAAGAAGTGTAGAAAACAGTTCCAACTATCCATCAATGATGCCTAGCATCTCACACGTCTTCCCAGAAGAAACTATCCATGTCATACGACGCCTCATCACTATACCATGTAGTTTAGGGGGAACAAACTAAAAGTAGAGGGCCCCCTCTCTAGTCCGTCCGGGGGGTTCCACTATGATAGTATCTATAGAGTACTCCTGCCCATGATTATTTGGGATTCTACTCTAGTGTCATGAGAGAATGTGGCCATATTGATGGAAGGTTTCACGTAGTATGGTAGTGGACCGGCGCCCATACTGATGGGGGTCTACAATCTAAAATTGAAGTAACTAAAACCTGGTGTGATATTGGGTTTCACTATGGTCATTGAGAACCCTCACCCTAAATGGTTGAGGGTTCCCATCAATAATTGAGGACCTGAACCCTATTAAAACTAGTGGTTCCACTATAGTTTTTGAGGACTCGCGCCATACCTAGTAGGGGGCTCTCCTCTGAATAGTTTTAGAGGAGTCTCACCCCTGACACAGGAGGTTCCACTCTAAATATTGAGGCATCCACTCTCTATCTCTAACGAAGAGTACAACTTAGTAGTCTTTGTTCATTATATGTAATCACTATCATAATCGGGTGTTGCCTCTATTAGCATCATGCTTTCAACATTTCACATTATATCTCCAAATCCACAATCAAGGAAACAATCAAATTCCATATGGAAAAATACTCATGATAGGATACTCGTTGGACAAATTCCGAGTTCAAAATATAGAGATATAGAGCATTGAATTTTTCTCAAAATAGGTCCATTGGTATATGCCATGTGAGGGTACCCACACAACATGTGATCCCGCTCCACCGCATGGTTGTGTCTTTCGCCAACACATGATTCTTTCCCATGTTGTACTATATGTTGTGTAGGTGGACTACATTGTGTGTCTAGACTAACTAAGAATGAGGTCATTTCCCACTAGTTGTGTCCATGTATTGGACCCCGTTTTCGTGTACCAAACCTTGAGTCCATTTACTAGAGAACACAACAGTGTACATGGCCATATACATCCACACAAGTTCTTTCCTATGTGATCCATCACATAGGTTCTCATCAGATGAAGGGTTACGAGATGTGTATGATGACTATGTGAGATGGTATATGAGTATGATATACTCTATAATACCAAATGTAGGATCGAATATGTAATCATGAGATGCTCAAATACAAGAGGGGGTGTATTGTATACTTTAAAAAATCTAAGGAAATTTTGAATAACCAAAATTCATAACACCTCAAAGTTCTAATAACTTGCTTGTTTCTTGAAAAGTTATTCCAGAAATGAAACTTAACAAAAGTTTATAACAACTAAGATTCTGCCTTAAAGAATATAGAATCTAACAAAATTGAAGTACATGTATAAGGAAGTATAAGATAGTTATACTTTCTTCAACAATACAAATACAGCGGAAAACTTGTAAATAAGTAGGAAACAAGTAGTAAGTCTTTTAAACCAAAGAGAAGGGTATCCAACAATCTTGGATAAAGGCCTCTTGATTTATACTTTCACGAATGTATGTCTTACCCACACCAGGGTAATCCCTCGATACAAATATTGGAGTATGTCTTGCTATCCCCACAAGCCCTATACTATCAGGTAGTTGGCACCTCTTTCTTCCTCAGAAATGAATCCTTCAACTTCAAGGTAGTCGACTCCTCTAACTTCCTATCCTCGGAAGCCCTTGAATGTAATCAACAACATTTCGAGTTGCATGAAGAAAATATTCACGAAGAAAAGTTTGAACAAGCCGTTCAAACTTTCTGCACGATGCCTGAGAGTTTTTAAAAGCCTCTCTCTCTAGAAATCACTTCAACAGCATGTAATCACAGTTGTTGAAGTTATTCATCAAAAGTCCTGAGCTCTTTCAAATGAGATCCTATTTATAGGAACGGCTTCAAAGGGAAGATCCCTCCTCCGATGGTCATATTTTCCTTGAATTTCGGAGGGACCTATACACATGTCACTCAAACAATGCTTAGTGAGAAACTGAAAGCACGAAAACATTTTATAACAAAAAAATGTAAGCATTACTAAATTCTGATTTTCGGAATATAAGAAAATATGAAAGTTTATAGTCTAACAAAAATTGAATTTGGAGTCTACAATACAAGGATATTAAGATTCTGTTTTCTAGGAATTCTGAACCTGAATACTATAGAATTCTGGAGTCTAAATTTCAAGGAAATTCGGAATCTGGATTTACAAGAATTCAGAACCTGAACATACGAAGTTAAGAGTCAGAGTTCATGAGAATTCAGAGTCAGAACTCATAAGAGTTTGTGGTCTGAATTTAGAGAACTTCGGAGTCAGAACATAGAGAAGTTTGTATCCAGAATTCATATTCCAAATTCGGATTGAGAACTCAGTGAAGATCATATCCGGAATTTGTATTCAGAATTCAGAGACAGAACTAAGTGAAGTGCATAATCAGAATTATAATTCAGAATTCGGAGTTAGAACTCACTGATGTTTGTAACCAGAATTCTGATTCAGAATTCAGAGTCAGAACTTAGTGATGTTCGTAACCAAAATTCTGATTCAGAATTCAGAGTTAGAACTCAATGAAGTTCATAACCAGAATTCTGATTCAGAATTCGGAGTCAAAACTCAGTGGAGTTCGTAACCAGAATTCCAATTCAGAATTCGGAGTAAGAACTCAGAAGATTTCGTAACCAGAATTCTGAGAGTTCGGATCCTAAAACAGAATTATTCATATCTTAGTAATTAGAGGATTCTGAGGTTTTTTGTTTTAAAACCAAATTTTACACTTTGTGAAAATATGACATGAATAGTGAAAATATGGTAAGGATAAATTTCTTTAGGGAAGGGAAATTTTCCAAATAGAAGTAAAACAGAGAGTAAAATGAGGTTTTCCTTGAAATAAGGTGTTTGTGATTTTTAAACAAGAAGGAGTGGTAAATTCATAAGGATACCTTATTGACGTAACAATCTCCCCCAGGTATGAAGGAATGGAAAAGTCATAAAGAAAACATTATTGACTCAACAATAACCCCCTTTTTGGAAAGCACAAACATCCTTATGAAAAAGAATATAAGGACTTAGCAAACATTTTCTAGACTTTGAAAAAAAACTTTTCTCTCTTTACATGTGAACAATGGTGAATACGACTAACTCTTCCTTAGGTTTTTGAATACTAAGGATCGTATTCTTAGATTTCCGAAATGGGATTTTCATTAACTTTTGTATGTAAATCTTCTTAATGATCACTCCCCCTTAGATAAACTCCCCCTTTCATAGAGATATATCTCATTATACTTGGAATTATTTTTCCTTCTCCTTCTTTGGGATTTTCAAAATGATTTTGAGGGAATAGAAAAAATATGGTACCTAAAATATTAGTATAGACATCCAAAAAAAACAGGGAACCATATTTTCATTACGATTGGAAGAATTAGTACCAGAAATAAATACAACAAAAGATCAAAATTGGGTCTATTTTGTTTGATTTTCCTTGGGCATCAACTTCTTCACGATTGTATTCAGCTTTTTCAGCTCTTTGTGATCCTCCTCTACTTTCTTTTCTAAGGTTGTGATCATATCCTCTTGAGCCCTCAGGGCCTATTCCTGAGCCTTCAGTAATTCATCATGCTTCTCTAGATTTTCTTGAATCTCAATCTCGAGATCCCTCTCTGTTTTCCAACTTTTGAAAACAAAATTCAACTTCCCATTCAGGTCTTTGACATCCTGAATCCGAACATTCGGATCAAGAGTTAGCTTTTTTCTCAAAGCTATATGTACGATCATTGATTTAGGAGTCTTTGGTATCAAAAGATTCTTTGACATAATATTGAAATTGATCAAGCTCTCTCTAATATACAACATTTTTCTTTGACTAGCTGGTCATCTTCTTGCAAGATTTTCTATGGGCTTCATAGTTGTTGGGAGGTGGAGCACCGAGTGATGAAATTGACTATCTTCTTTTTCATACCAGGACTCCAATATTGTCGACACATATCTCTATACATCTTGGTCAGCCTAGGATTAACTTCTCAAACAGTGGTGTGATATTCCATCATTATCACTTTCTATATACCTGAAGGTACCCATACACGGCCATGGTAAAGGAGAGTTTCACTGCCATCAATAAACCAACTAGGAGGTGGGTTCTCTCCTGTAACACTTTGCCTAAAAATGAGACCCTCAGGGTCAATCAACTATTTCATGTGGACATGATCTAGAATAGAGAAAGTCACTATAATAGCTACTAGAATTGTTTGTCCACTCTGCTCCTAAACCTCCAGATGTATCTCTGAAAATAAGGCCATCATCTACCATTCATTGTTGGCTACCTGCACGGCTTATGTTTGTTTCTGGCGTCTTAAAGTTTCCGCTATAGAATTACCCTTACCAGGGGTATAAGAAAGCTCAAATTTGAACAAATGCAATTATTCAAACCACATGCATTTCCTTAAATTCAATTCTCATTGAGTGGAGATATATTTCAAGCTTTTATAATCCGTGTAAACAATGAATCTCTCACCCAAAAAATATTGTTTCCAAAAACATAGAGCATGAACCACACCTTCCAACTCAAGGTTGTGTGCAGGATAGTTCCACTTGTGAGGTCTCAGCTAGTAGGATCCATAAGCCACGACTCGATCACCCTGCATCAAAACTGCTCCTAGTCCAATTTCTGAAGCATCACAATAAACTGTATAGATCTTAACAGGTTCAGGAAGAATCAGGACTGGGGATGAGGTCAATCTTCCTTTCAACTCCTGAAAATAATTTTCACATTCTTCTGACCAGATGAACTGTACACCTCTCTTAGTCAAGGCTGTGAGAGGCGCAGTTAAGCTGGATAAATCTTGGATGAATCACCTATAATAGCCAGCAAGCCCTAAGAAACTGCGGATGTCGAAGACACTCTTTGGTTGCTCCCATGGAACCACGATGCTCACCTTTTCTGGGTCAACTGATACCCCTGCTTCAGATCTAATATGACCCAAGATGTGAAATTTATCAATCTAGAAGTGGCATTTACTGATATTAGCGTACATATGGTTCTCTCTTAGTGTACTCAGTACGATCTCAAGATGGGATTCATGGTTGTCTTTCGAACGGGAATACACTAAGATGTTGTCCACGAAGACTAATAAAAAGGAATCAAGATACTGATGAAAAAACTGATTCATCAGGGCCATGAAGTCTTCAAGCTTGACCCTTCTCTTTGGAGGTGTATCAAGGTGGTCAAAGATAGACCGTACAGCTTCTATTCATGATTCTCTGCCACTCCCTAAGAAGGTGGGAGGGTGTTGCAGTAGAAAGTCCCACGTAAGGTCTGCCATAGATGTGGAAGGTCTGGGAATATTCTAAATTGACTACATGAACTTGAGGAGACTATCCCAGAACTGGGCATCCGGGTCCCTCAGAATATCGACAGGAGTTAGTGCCATAGGAGACTCTACGAGGGGAACCACTGGTGGTTCAGGCCCCAACATCTCTGAATTGAGCTCATTGCCACTCTCCTGAGACACAACACAAATAAGTCACGGTGGAATTTGTCTATGATAGCCAAACACACCCTTAGACAAGGAATAATTAAGGTGAGAAAACATGTAGGTTGAAAAAGAGGCAAGGTACATAGCCTGCCTCTGAGCACTAAACAACAGACAACCGCCTCAAGAGCTGGGTTTTGTTATAGAATAGGCAACTAAAAAAGATTACTAAACAGTTATACAACCCACTCCTAGGTTGAGTCAGGCTAACATATAACAGACTAACACAATCTTATATTCAATTAACCAACAATTTAAAATGTTACCAGTAGGTATAACAGCACTCACATACAATAGGAAAATGCATGCTGAAAGTAGATCTGGCATGACTATATGCATGGAATTTAGATACTATAGTGCCTATCATGATGCATGGGATGTTTTCACCTCCTATCATTAGGTTTCATTGGTAAACACATTATTATAATAATAATAGCACAATAACAATTCAATACAAGTAAGTCACCCATGGTGAAATAATATCAACAGCAACTGGAATAATCCATAACTGCAATCCCAACCCAGGAATTTGATTTTTCCCCTATACATGGGTTAGATACAACCAGTCACAAAGTACATCCCAAATACCTATATCCTAGTCTCCTGTATAACCCAAATAGTAAGAAAAAAAGGAAAAACAAACTTTCATACCACTTTTTAACATTCCGACGTGGCTCAATTCCAAGACAGTGGCTGGACCGGTGTGTCACATAACCTCAAGCACATCTCCCCGAATGCCAGAGGCTGCCGACTAGCAGTGAGGGACCTTTTGTGTCTATGGGGGAGACTACGCCCTCAGAGATAATTGATAATATCATAGAAGAAGTAAACAAAAACAAATAATAAGTAGCGAAAGCATGTGAATAAATAAACTACAGGAAAAGCAATGTAAATAATCCAACTGGATAATAAACACCAAGTGCAGAAACTCACAAAAGAGTGTCATGTCATGATATGTTTCTAAACTAAATGTACGAAAAACAGAACTCAAACACACAGTCAAATAAAAGAAAAGACACAAGAGAAAACTCCATCATGAGCAAGGCATGATTCTCTTCCCCAGTCACCATCCTAATCGGTAATAAATAGTCAAGCATTGGAAGCAGCGTGCTTCCCCTTGTCAATACCTGCGAGCATGTAATCTACTCGGGTGTCGACGAAGCCTAAGCAGGGTGTGAGATAAAATCCCATTAGGACGTCACCCACAGTGTCTAAACATTTCCATTTCATGCAAAAAAAATAGAGTGTTCCATTACATAACAATTTCAAATTAATTAATTATAGTGCAATAAAGTAAATAAGTCAGCCCGGGTCCCAAACGGCACCCAATCCTAATCACCTGCTTTATCCTAATCTGGTAGTCTGAAAGGGTACCTGTCAATAGAATGCAGGAACATGTGTATATATAAAACCCATAAAAGCAATGTAAAACCAAAAATAAGTATACCCCAAGATTGTTCTTTAACTGTGGGTCAAGTCCTATGTCAACCAGGAACACTTCCACATATCAGGGGAAATATCTCACCTCTCAATAGACTCAATTAGAAATAACATAAACCTAAAGTGCATCAATAATTAAGGTTCATGTTGAGATTTGGAGTCCATGCCCTCCTGAATGTATCGCAACGGAACATTTGTCAATTTATCCAATGCCACGGAGCCAATCCAAGTCAATCTTTAGAAAGACCAAGTATCGCTTGAGGCATGGCATTACCCTGAGTCCATCCCGATCTCAGAAAAAGGGGGTTGAGTGTCATCTGTGGCTGGATTAGACACATTGCCAATAGATCCATCCCAATGGGCCCTTTTGGAATCGGTATCACTCAAAAGAATTAGAAAGTCTGGGGAAGTCTTGGTCCGGCAAAGCCAACGACACTGCCCCCCCCCCCCACTGCACAAAGAGGTTACCCATCATGAACCGAGGATATTATTGTGGCCCATAATATAGGACCCACCTCCTTTCCCTTCCCTAAATTTAATTAATGTTTTCATAGCAGAAGATATAAGATAATCAGCATATAAATTCGTAGCTTGTAAACTAACCAGATACACCCATGCATCACATGGCATAAATTTAACAGTACAAAAAAAACAACTTGCAAGTTAATATACATATCATATCAACCTCAATGGATAATTCATATTTAAATAATAAAAATTTCATCAAAACAAGTTCCAATGATCCAATAATTGAAGTTCATGTTCAAGCAGCTATTTATTTAATTTAATTACAATAAGAATTTGCTTCAGAACACATGCAATTTACTAGACAATAAACTTGGATAAAGGCAGAATACACCGATTATTTCGGCACGCCCAAAGGGGTTTAAAACTTTATTCAAATAATTAAAAACAACTATTCATTTAATTTAAAAACAATAAAAGGGGTTGAGGAATACCCATAGATAATTAAATTAATTACCCGACTAACGTAAAAAATACGCCGACTATGTCGGAACACCCAAAGAGGTGTCTGATCTTGTTTCAACCATTAAAACAAATTAATTTAAGATGATTAAGGCTTCAACAATTAAACAAAACCATTAATGAAATTAAAATGGGTAAAATTGCACAAAGTCGGTAGGCACCGACTAACGGTACAACGGTGCATTTTTTATAAATCACAACGAAATGAAAGTAAAGTGAGCAAGAACCCAACCTTGTAGTCATAGATGACTCTAAGATGCGCGGTAGACTTTGATTTGACCTAAAGTGGATGAAAATGAAGGATTTTAGAAAAACCCCAAAATAGGGTAAGAATTTTTTACGACGAACTGTGCACAGAATACTCAATGCAATCGAACGATTCTACTTGTGCAATGTTAGCCTTTCCCTATGGTTTACTGCGCACCTGACGGTGATGGAATTAGACATCGGACGGAGGAGAAATGGCCTTTTGAAGGGGCTTCTGGTTGGTGTGATTGGATTGAGGGGTGCGACGTGATGAGTGGGAGAGGGATAGAGGATAGTAAAAAAGAAAAGACAGAAAATAAAGAAAATGAAAAGAAAAAGAATAAGAGAAAAATAAAAGATAAGGAAAAAAGGAAATAAAAGAAAAAGATAAAAAAATAATGAAAGAAAATAATAAAAATCATTAAAAATGGGAATCCTCCATTTTAATTATTTTTATTTTTCTCATAACCCCTCTTTATTTTATTTCAGAATTTTTATCATCCTTTCTTGCTTTCTTTTAAATCTTTTTTAAATATTTTATTAATATTTTCCAATCCTTAATTAATTATTTAAAACCCAAACACCACGCCAAAGCATGATGTAACATTTTTCATGAAACGTCTGCAATAATTTAAATTAAATAAAAAGCTGCCCAGGACCCGCAGCGAGGTGTGTAGACGCGTGCCCCAAGTCGCTTAATTAATTAGACTACAATAAAGTAAAAAATGTTATATACCTGATTAAGGATGGGTCATTACAAAATGTACGAATAATATTATCTAATTTATGATGTATAAATAAATTCACAAAAAATAATAAATTATTGACAAATTTTTATTAAATAATCAGTCTTTTTTTAAGTAATTTTATTCTTTAAAAATATATTTTCCTCAAAAAAGATTTTTATTTCATTTCATGGAAAATATTATAATTAATTTTTTAAAAAGTTTATAAATTTCATTTGGTAAAATTAACTTCATTTTTTAAATTCAAAATATCAAAATTTACATTGGTTAAAAAAAATTATTTTTTAAAAAAAAAATTAATTTTTCAATGAAGCGTGCAAGTCATCGATTGTTTTTAAACGTCATTTATTTTTAAATAAATTAAGAAATTTAAAATTACCATGATGTTTTGAATATGATTTATATAATAAAATTATTATTTAATTATATTAAATGCACTTAATTTATACGGAATCATCTTTATATTGGATTTCATCACAAGTTTGTTTTTGGGTTTATAAACCAGATTATTATTACAATTTTTTTAAAATGAAAAATGTATATTTATTTTAATTATTTAAGAAAATATATAATGGAAATTTTTTAAATTAAATTTATATATTATAAAAAATTCATATATGTAGAAATTCATATATTAATAATTATTAGTAACATATTTAATATGAAATCATTTTTTCCAGGAAATATACACTTCTTGTTACCTAATTTTCCCTCGTGCCTTCAAGTTTAGTTTAAAATTAAATTTTATCATTTATATGAGATGAATATTGTAAAATGGGTTAAATATTTGGAATTAGAATAATTTATATTCTATATTATGGTCAAATTATTTTTTGACCATAATCAATAGTGAAAGTTGTAAAAAATAATTTTCTCAATTAATGTAAAAATAGGTTTACTTGGGCTTAAACTAAATATTTATGGGTTAAATGACCTAAAAACATTTATAAAATATATTTTATGTCAATAATTTTGACCTTATCATGTATTATTATTTATAATAATCCATTTTGGGCCCTTTCGTAATGGTAAAAATATCGTGGCACAGATTCCTTGTCAAACATTACAAGTTTGACACTCACCTCACTTATAAATAGTCACCCGTCTTCTCTATTATTAACCCTACAAGACACTATTTTTTCAGCCAAGAACTATCATAATTTCTTACCAACATCCATAACCTCATACTATAATCCATTTTGTTCAAAAAAATATTATAGGAATACATTATATACAATCTTAAAGAGGTGATCTGAGAAGAGCTAAAATTCATAACTATTCTTTTTGGTATTATTTCTTCTTCCACATCTGTAAAATATTATTCAAGTATTATCATATGATAAAACAATTATATCATATGTACTTATATGTTATTATATTAATACAATAACATTAATAAATCTCTTATTCTATCAAATGGGATACAAAATCACTATTCGTGTGTACGACAGACTACCATCTTGTGAACCGTTGTCATTCGTTTTCCTTTATCGCCTCTCATGACTTGTTGTAATTATGGATTTAAATTATTTATATGATATTTTTATAATATTTTTACTTCATTAGTTATTATATCACATATACCTATTTAATTTCCATTCCTTGTGGGATATGATAATATCTCTTTTGTGTGTGGTGAACTACTACCTCGTGAAGCGATGTGTTTTGTTTTTCACTAACACTTTATATAAAAGATAATATGGATAATGATAATGAATATATGTGATATAAGTGATAGAATAATGATATTAATGGAATATTTATCATTATTAAAACATAATATATCATTTTATTTCTTACATTGAAAAATTATAACGTCGTTCGTGTACGCGTGGACCATTGCCTCCACAAAGCGATGCGATTCTTTTTTCATCCAAAAAACACAAGAATTATATATATATATACATATATATATATATTAAATAAAATATGTAATTAATTATATTATGATCATTATTTAAAGATAATGTAATACATACCTTCTTTTGATAATGGCCATTGAAAAATTGAGACTTTACTCATGCGCACAGACGGCTTACCATCTCCATGATTATTACATAGCTAATTTTTCATAACCATTTATTATTATTGGTTTTTAAATTATAATTTATTAGTAAATATTATAATTTTTTCATGGTTATTATTGTATATATTTTTAAATAATTACTTCCTTGACAATGGTCATCACACAGAAGCCATTTTGAAACAATAAACCGAACATCCTCAAACCCCTGTTATGAACATAACTGATTAAATAATAAAATATATAACTAAAAATAAATTAAATAATTCAAATAAAAATATGGTATTAAAACTATAATTTTTTTAAGGAATCAAATAATTTAATTAATATTATTATAAACGTGTCAAAGTGCTTACAAGAAAATTATGGTCTCAATGTAAGGGTTTATCATCTCACTTTTACTTTTATGGGACATAATCCATATTCATCGCTTTTTCATCTTCTACAGTGTATATAATTTAAATTTTAAATTTATTGTCTTGAATATATAAAATATTTTTTCATTTTACATTTCAATTTGAATTAATTTATCCAAGGGAGTTTTCTTTAAATTTTCCAATGGTTTTATAGTTCCTTAACTCAATTTCTATTCATTATGTTATAAATCTTATTAATTTATTATATTATGATATTATTTTATATGATTTGATTTCTAATTTTTTTTATTATTCATATCCATTTTTTATGGATTTATATATTTTACACATAATATCTCCATTGATTAACTCTCAATTTAGTAAGGCTTAATCGTCCAAAATTCATTTCTATGGGACATTTGTTCATGATATGCGCCTATATTGTTTATGATGTGTATAAACAAGAATTTTGGAATTTTATATCATGTATATCATTATTTTCATGATATTTAATGTTTCAATAGAATATTTTCATTCATGAGGCTTACAATTAAAGAGTTACCAAATAGGAAAAGGCATTATTTTCCAATCTCCTTTCTTTCAGGATTCCATATGTTCAAATTTCTTTTAGAGGAAATAATATGATCTTATTTTCTCGATAACCAAATATGTATTCCCCTCTAGTTATTAATTTATTTCAAATTATTAATTTCTATTTCCTCCCTTATTGATTTAAGAAACATCAAGAAATTTTTATTTGTAATCGATATTGATCTTGCATTTTATTTTAGATAGTTTATCTTTCTCTTCCATATCCATGTTTTCTAAAAGGTTTTCAAAAAATTTATTTTTTAAAAATAAATGATTTCCTAAATAAATTTTACATGATATTTTACCTTATTAAAAAATGATTAGAAAGGAAATTTCATATTGTTTTCCAAATGCTTCTCTGTGACTCAATTTTAAAATTGTTTTTCAAAAAAATGTATATTTTTAACATTTATGACATGAATAGATTTATCAACCATCATGACCAATATTTTACTTGATGTTTAATTTATATTTTCCATGTTTGATTTCAGTGAATATTATTTTCTCAATATTTTGGGATTTTTTTGTTTTTAAAAGTGATTTTTAAAATGAAAAGGATATCTTCCTAAAAAATATTTTTAATGGTATTTTTAAAGAATTTCTATTCCTCAATGTAAATAAACATTGTTGAAACTTATGCTAAAAAACATATATTTTGTGATGATACCATCCTGATTCTTTTAGTATAAGGATTAATATTCTTTCAACGAGATTGACATTGAACATGTTTCTTTTCCATAGGGTAATCATGTTTTAAAAATATTTTTATGGAACGAATTTTTTTTCCAAGGGATAACATTGTTTCAAATAAATTTTTATGGAACTCATTTATCTTATATGGGTTAATATTATTTAAAATATATTATTATGTAACCTATTTGTTTTACATGGTTTAATCAAGTTTCAAATATGTTTATATGGAACCTATTTCTTTTCTATGGTTTAATCATGATTCAATTATATTGTTATAGAACCCATTTATTTTCCATAGGTTAATCATATTTTGAAGAGATTATCATGGAACATATATATTTTCAATGGTTTATAATGTTATGAAAGGTAAATATATTATTTATTGAGTTTATGATTAAATGAAATCACTTTATAATTTATTCATGACACAGTTCTTAGAAATTGTTTATGTTAAGGGGTGGTTCCATTATAAACTGTGGATGGGTGGTACAATTATTACCCAAGGATGGGTGGCTACATTATAAACCAAGGATGGATGGTTATATGATAAACTAAGGATGGGTGGATCCATTATGTCCCTCTAATACAATGGGTTATCCTAATATAGAAGTCGCCTATACAGGATATACTATTTGTAAGAAGTGATGTGAAGATAATGTTCCAAGCTCCTAATAAGTTTTACCAATAATTGAAATGGGTTTATAATGTTTCTTATGATCAAGATTAATATAATATGGGTAATTATTATTGATTATGATGAGTCTTGAATATATTAAAGATTTATGGAATTTTTCCATGATCCATATATTTATAGGTATTAATATTATTATGTTATACTCGAGTTGTTTGGTTTTTTCATCATACCATTATTCTCTTCTTATGATCCCCGATGGCATTCAATTGTTAATAATTATTTTTACCCTTATTGGGAATTATAGAACACCCATACCATGTTTCATTTTTTAAAGGTTATAAAGATTTAGGTTGAATGAATTATGTCTATATGGGTTTCAAATGGATTATAATTATCACCTAATAAGGAAAATAAAAGCTGTGTGTAGTGGGAGATGATGTTTATCTTTATGAACATGTTTTTTATAAATAATAATGTTTAGAGTTATTCCTAATTCTCTAAAAATATAAAACTAAAAGGTCCTTCAGAATATAAGTGATCATATATTTTCCTTTTGAATTTTTATGTTTTTTATAGTGAAAATTGGGTCACCCTTATTTTTATCAAATTAGGAAATATAATGATTGTGTTTTCAACACCATATCCATGAGTAAAGATTAGTGGTTGTTATAATCTATGTGCCTCTATAGTCAAAATAAGACCCCAAAAAACACCAAATTCCAAACATAGAGTGTTAGTAAAAAACATTCAATCCATAACTAAAGAACCTATTGAAACATATAAACATGTCATACCCACCAATTTGAGTATATAGGATGTGATCTATAAGCTCGTAGGATACCACCATGAGTTTATAAAATTCATTTTATATAAATAAACCAAATCATCTAGATTTAAAGTAATAACAAAATTGGTTTTTGTTTTCTTTGTACATGATGAAGGTAAATAAATAATGCCTTATATGATTTCCTAAAGCACACCCTTTATATAACATATCTAAAAAATTCTCTACCATTGACACATCATTTTACAAATAAATCATTTCCCTTTTCAAAAAAAATAACTTTCCTTTCAAAAATAACAAGGATAAACATTCCCTTGTTATTTTTATCATTCCTTTTGAAAATAAACCCTCATATGGTATAAAACATTTTTTAAATTATCATTATACTAGGATTGAATTTAAATCGGACATTATTTTATCTTTTTGAAGTTCAACTCACAAAGACACCTTAAAACATGAATATTAACCATGGAAAGAAGATAAAAATTAAATTCCATGAGATTCATAAATAAATGAAAATAAAAATGATAATAAATCCTTACAACATTAATTCTCAGGCATAAATAACCAATACATAAATGTAATCTCAAGAAAAAATATAATAATCTCAAATAATCATATATAGAAAAGGCATAACATCTGATATATCGAATGAGGAAATAATCTATGCACTAATGTCACTATTAATAGACATGAAAAGGGTGGAACCAGCTTCTAATAGGTTAATAATCATATATCTCATCCCCCTGATCACACTCAACTAGTCGCATCAGTGACAACCCCCTAACCATGTTTTAACATTAAACTAGGGACGACTACCCAGTGAATAACTCTCAACAATCATAGCCAACATCCATTAACTCCACACAAAGTATCCTAGTGTTCCTCATGATATAGAAAATAGATTTGGAAATATATAAAAATGTCAATCAAATTACAAAATAAATCCCTAAGTCTATATAACCAATCCCTCATATTCTTTCCACCTCTAACACACACCCTCTAATAATGAGACCATATCCAAACCACATAATCAGGAATCACAATTCATATAACATTAACACATGTACACAAGCATAGTAAAATTAAAAAAAATGGAGCTTAAATATGGTGTAAAAAAATCAATAATCCACATTCATTTAAGGTACCAAACGATCCTTATTTTTATATATAAAAATAATATTCTTGGAAAATCTCATTTTACAAACTATTTTGATCCCAAAAATAATTAAATGGTAAATTAAAAGTAACTACAAGGAATAAACAAACTACAACATTGAAAATTATCTTTCAAAATCACTTTGAAAAAATTTGAATCCTCAAATACACATTACCAATATCAAAGAATCAACATGAAAAAACTAACAAGTATTCATCTTTTAAAGGAATCTAAAAGGATTTTCTCCCCCATTATTAAATAATTGAACACATTTTAAAATAAGTAAAACTAAATTATAAAGAAAAATCCACTTTATAAAAACAAATTGGTTCAAAACAACACGATACAGTAATTTTTATTATATAAAACCTTCAATTGAATTTTATCAAACACCTTGAATACATAAAATTCCATTTAAAAACAAAATTTCATTGAACTAAACAATTTACCCATTTTTTCAAAAGTAAAAAACCAACAAACATCAAGAACCTTTGGTAATAGAAATCTAATTATCATATCCATCACTAATTTAGTTCAAAATTACATTAAAAATCAATAAATTAAGTAACACTATAATAAAAAGAATCATAATGGGAACACCAAAATCATATGGTGGATTTATGTTACCTTCAATGGATTCCACTAGAATACATCTCTTAGAATGGATCACAACATATAAAAACTAAAACCATAATTTTATCACAACCCAAACTGTTAAAATCAACCCAAAATTTCCATTACAGTTATAGAAAAAATTGGTGAATGTGGTGAAACCAAAAACATAAGGAATGAGAATACATTATCCCTTGATCCTGATAAAGAAACATTAAGGAACCAAAACAAATATACCTTGAAGAATCTTGAATGATGAATATATCCCCTTAGAAGGCTCACAAATCAACGGAGTTCGAATGGGGAGGCTTAGGGGGGAATACATTATTAAAAATGAAAAAAATGAAAAAAAATTACTCCAAATAAATAAGGTCGTATGGTTATTGCTCATGGATTACAAAATTGAGAGTAGATTATCTGATAGTGACTTCCATGGAACTGTTGAGGCTGAAAATTTATCTCGCATGATTCACCAAAATATATACAAGTCATGCGATCACCTTTATGAAAAACTATATATGGTGAATGATTTCTACAGAATAGTTTCCCAAATAATAAGGAAAAATGTGAAGCCCTAAAAAGACAGAATGTTTTAATATTTCAACCTTAGGACATCCCAAACTCAAGTGATAAATCAATCACATAAACAGAAGCATATAAGTAACATTGAGGGGTGCCATAATTCTCCCAAGGGGGATACTTTATATTCCAGGAAAATTCACACCAAGAAAATCATTGTTAACCTACGAAAAGGTAATGGTTATGATTAACTCACCAAATAAAAGGATATAACCAAAATATAAACTCCCAAACATGGAACTTGAAACATGAGACCATAAAAATCTAATTTTTTCAAAAATATAAACAATAAATGACTTCGCAAGACTCCTAATAACTATATATTCTAAGAAAATATTACTAAAACTACAAAATGTTTGGGAAATAAATCCTATAAATCACTAAGATTTTAAAATATGAAATTATGTTAGATAGAGTATATGACAAACAACATAGACCTTAAACAACCAACAAAATATTATTATTTAAATATGAATGTTATAACCTAGTTTTTGAATTAGTAGGTATTAATATTATTAACCACATTATTAAATATAAATAAATTTCATAATAAATACAAATTTACATCTTAATTTTTATGAAATATGCAATCCAATTTCAGTCAATATAATTTATTCTTCAAAAATATTTTTTCATCAAAACAGGTTTATATTATTTTTTGTTATAAAATGTTATAATTAATATCTATAAATTTTATACACTATATTCTTTAAGATGGATATCATTTTTGAAATCATCATATCATAATTACATTTTTGGGTACTTTTTATATTTTTTTCAAAGAGTTTTATTTTTCACTAAATATTGAAGAATACAAATTTTTATTGAAAACTATATTTTCCTTTAAAGTATTTAAAAAAATACATTATATTTTGAATTAGTTTAAATTTTTATTTAGTTAATTCTAATAAAAAAATATCTAATTATTGTGTTTTGAAAATAATTGTATACCTGCATTTTATATAAAAAATGTGTATACTTAAAAAGGAATTTTTCTTAAATATTTGTTTGTCATAACATTTAAGGTTGTAACATTAATTTAATTTCTTCTACTTCTATAAATTAAATAATAAAAATATATATTCTATAATTATAATTAGAAGAACCAAATTGGTATATAGTTCTTTGTTATTTTTATCACTATTAATAGTAACCAATGTAAATGATTGTTACCATGGTATTGGTAAATAAAGTTATTAATCTTAAAAATAATATGATAAAGCTTGAAAATTGAACCAAAAAATTGTATATACCCTATTTTATTAGTTTATTTCATCCATTTCCATCAATTTTTTTAAAAAAATTAGCATTTTGGGCCTATATTTCTCTGATTTCATACTTTATATTATTTTATGTAAGGAAATGTCAAAAATGCAATTCTCTTTGTTTTATTATCTCTATATTTTTTTACATTGGGATTAAAAGAGGGGGTTTTCAGTTATAAAAGAGTTACAAGAAGATAAATTATTTTATTCTTCATGATTATAAATTTCTAATTTTTAGTGATGAAGTAATTAACTTAAATGCTTACGCGATGCAGATATGGTATTTATTTAATTAATATAATGATAAAATAAATTATATTTAAAATTTTAAAATTAATATAATGTAAGTTAATTATTTTTGTCAAGAATTTTTAGATAAAAATAACATATTATATATTTTTTAAAGGATTGTATTCGAATTAATGTTTTTCAAAGTCAAATTAAATGAATAGTTCAAAAATTACATTAATTTAAATTTATATTAAATAATATTAGTTTAAATGATTTAAAATTAATAAAAATACTATATTCAGACAAGATATTGTTTTATGTTTTAAAATATAAAATATGTTCCATTTCTGGGATAGTTTTTCTTCTTATAGTAATTATATTGACCCGTAGAGAGTAAAAATGTCATTATCATGATAATTTTCAAATGGGATAATATGGGTTAAAATAAAGATTTAAAGATAAAAACATATTATAAACTTATAAAATTTTATTTATTGATATTATTTAGATCCATACTCATCTTATATTCAAATTATATCAATTTTTATTCTTTATTACATGAAAATTATTTTATATTAAATTAATATTCTAAGTTATTCCACGAGTACCCCTCCCCTCACTTATAAAAATTCAGCTCCACAACTCTTTTATTCTCACAAAAAAAAGAATTTTATTTCAGTAAATACCTATCTGAATACCATATTAACATTCATCCTATAATTATACATCATATTTTGTCATAATACACACATTATATGGTTTAAGGTGTAAAGAAAAAGAAGTTTTCCAAAGAAGATATATAATCTTGAACTAAATGTTTTAGTTTTATTTCTTCTTATACATCCATAAAATCATCATAAAACATGATGAAATAATAAAATCACAATATTACATATTATTATATGTTTTTATGTCAATTTAATAACATATATCCATCTCATCTTCCATCAAATGGGAAATGAACTCGTTTTTCATGGGAACAACGGACTACCACCTCACAAACTAATGTAATAAATTTTCCATCATACCTATCATGGATCGTTATAATGATATATTTAATCTATATATATGAAATTAATGTGGTAAATATCATTATTTAATTATAATATATCATATTTTTTTAACATTCTATTAGTTGAAAAGTGTTAGTGTCTTTCTTCCAAACATGTGGATTAGCACCACCACAATGCGATGTGATTCGTTTTTCATCACCACATCACATGGATGGTATGTATACGTGTATTTAAAAAACATGGTATTTATGATTTAATTATCATTCATGAAATGTAAAGAAATAATTATCTATATTCCATCATGTTGGTTAAAAATGGAAATGTTACTGGTGTGTACATACAACCGATTATCTCCATGATTAAAATGTGGTTCATTTATCATAACCATATTTCATAGTTGATTTTGAAAGTATAATTTATGTATAAAAATTATAATTATTTAATTATTATTATTTTTTAGATGATGGAATACTTACTTCTTTTGAAATGATCAATATACCTAAGTAGTTTTGAAATTATGAACAAAACATCCTTAAAATACCTATTGTGGATAACTGATTAAGTATTTAAATATATCATTAAAATAAATAAAATATAAGGTTTAAGGATAAATAATTAAACCTAGATAATTTTATTAATAAATAAAAGAATTTATATCAGTATATTTTATAAGAGTAAAGGTACATACATGGAAAGAATTGTCTTGAGGATAGAGATTTCATCTAAATTTCTTATCATTGAAGCCAATTTTATTATTATAAACCTAATTTCTATTATATAGATTATATACTACCTATTTTACCTATTATATATTTAATTCTTCATAATTAATGGTATTTTAATCTTAAATCAAAATTATTTCATCCAAGGTTATTTTCCTTGAAAGTTATCAAGTGGTAAGCGAAATCGTAACTCAATTTCCATTCCTTGGGTTATACTTAAACTCCATTGACATTATTATGCCATGATTTTTTGTTAATTTGTCTCTAAGTTTTTATATTATCTAGTTATACTTATTTTATGGGTATTTAAATATGTTCACATAATTACATCATGTATTAATTACTACTTCAAATGTTATGGTCTTTGTAAGGGTTTTCTTTTTCTCAATGTAATTTTCTTAAGACATGTTTCATATTGTGCCCCATGATTTCATTTTATAGTGCAATAATTATGACACGAACGAATTATAAAATATTAGTTCAAAACATTAATTGGATCTAAATGTCCATATCATATTCTATCTTTCTATGATTTTTTATTTCAAAAATTACAAATGAATTAAAGGTTTTATATTACAGGATCATTTCTATTCGATATTATTTATATTCAAGGTTGCATTTGGTGAAATAAAATTCTATTTTTTATTGAACCATGAATATATTTGTGTACACTTTTTAGGAATATATTTTACATTTTTAGTTACCATTTTCACCTATATTTACTAAATAAACATCATGAAAGTTATTTGTAAGTGATACCAGTCTTATATCTTATTTTAAATTGGGAATATTTTTATTTAATATCCATATTATCTAGATTGTTTTCCAAAATATTATTTTAAAATATAATTATGTTCTATGATTATTTTATATGATATATAACCTTCTTTTAAAAAGGATATAAAATAAAGTTTCTTAATTTTTTCTACATGGGTCACTTTTTACTCCCTATGTAAAAGTTTGAAAATAATGTTTATTTTTAATATTTTCAGCATTAACAAATTTTACCTCCATCATGATAGCTATTTTTTAATAATTTTACATTTATTTTCATGTTTATTTTCAAAAAAATAATTTTTATAATATTTAATAAATTTCTAGTTTTTAAAATTTACTTTCATAGTGGAAAGAATATTTTATTCAAGTATGTTTGTAATGTTATTTTTATGTTATTTTTATTAATAAATGACAAAAACATAAGATTTTACAAATAATTTTCTCAAGAAAGGTTTCAATGATATCATGCTTATATAATCTTGGGATATATTAAGATTCTTTAAAATAGACATTCATAGAACCCATTTCCTCTCTATGGGTGATTGAATCTATGAATGAACTATGGTAATTGTTATGTTGTGTAGTGAAATATTCAAATTTTTTATCATTCTATTGTACTATGAGAAATTTATGGATGATTTATGGGTGGTTCCATTATAAACGAATGATTTTCATTATTCCATTATAATCCAATGACATGTATTTACATTATATTAAAAGGATAGTTGAGTCTCTTATATCCCTCTTGTGAAATGGGTAATGATATGGAGTTAATTAGATGTAAGTTACTCATATGTGATGAATAATCTATGTTACCTTTAAGAGAAAATGGTTCTTACCACATATATGGTAATCTAAAGAGATATGGAAATTATCTAGTCAGATAATTCTATTACAAATGTTTGATGTTCCATGATACCAAAATATTTTCTTAATATTTTTATGGGTTGTAAAGGTTTAATCTAATCAAGAATAACATGATATGGCTCATGATTATTATTTCCTATTTATATTTCATTATTAAATAATTATTCCAAGTTTCTTGAATTATGATCTTGGTATTGATTCCTATAAATACTCTTAAGTTATGTTAATCCACATTGATAATGTTATCATACACTTATGATAGTCTTATGCTCACTAATGACATGAATGTTTAAATTATTATGTATATCTTTAATGATAATTTTATCTCACCTTTCTTATGTTTCATTTTTTCTATTTTGTGGGGAATGGTTTTATGTATGTTATACCTTAAAAGGTTTCTAGATGTGAGGAAGTTAATCAAAAATGATATACAATATTATGAACAATATATTTTTGTATCCAATATGTTATTTAAGTGTTTTTAAAAATTCGCTAAACTTATAAACCTGAAAGGTCCCTGAGAATTTAAGTCGTAAAATATTTAATTTTGATGTATTGTGTTTTAAAGGGTTGAAACTGGTTCACTTTTAATAGTATCAAGCCATAAATTTAATGTTTTTATTAGTAGCACTAGATATGGGAGTGCAGGGTAAGGGTTTTTATATTTGGTATTAAAGTATGGTTTAGACAACCTTAGAGATTTTGATGTTTTTATGAGTGGTTATCCTGAGATTTATGGATATCATCATGGGTTTATAAGTTTAAGATTTATCATGTGTTTAAAGTTATCGACACCACTTTTGAGGTTTTTCATGTTGGGATTATAAAGTTATTAATTATATTGTTAAGATATTTTATAATTATGTTGAGGTATATATAACTCTTAGGTTTAACATGAAAGATTATTTGGGAAGAATGTTATAAACGTTTTTAGATTTAAAATGAAGGTTATGATATAACCTTTGACGTGAAAACCTTCCTTATTATCAAGGGTACTATAGTTAATTAAGATATATGGTTATTTAATTATGGAATTATTGATATTGAATATTTGGTATTATTGTTAAATTTTGTAGATTAATGTATTATTTATTCATATAAAGGTTAATAAATTTTTGATATTTTCTTACCATATGCTAACCATTTGGGTCTTTGTTATTTTCCAAAGATGGGAGTAATAGCTTATTATCTTTTTGTGGATTATCTGATCTAATAGAAGTTGATTTTATTGATTCATACATGAATAATTCATCTTAAATATGCATCTTATGGATAAAAAACATGATTATGGTTAAAATTGAATAAATGGTAAATTTAAAATTATCCACTAATTATATTTCTTTTTTTTCATATTCTAGATGTTAAATAAATTCATTTACTCAAGTAAAAGGTTCTTGAAATAAAATATTATCCTATTACCTTTATTTTTTATGAATTAATTATCTTCTTCATCCCTTATGGATTTATGGACATTGAATGTCTCTAGATCAATCACATTATTGTGATCGATGAACTCTATAAATAACTGATATTATTTAAACATTAATTTTCTTCTCCATGTCTATATTTCCAATTACCAATAATGTTTTCCTAATAGGAAACCTATTTTGAATTATTCTAGATGACCTTCATATTCCCTTTTCCCTCTTTTCAAGAGTAATTTTTTGTAAACCTTTTTGTTTTATGGGATTTCAACAAAGGTATTTTCAGATTTCAACCCCTTGATTGTCAAGATTAATTTAAAATTGAGTGGATATAACTTTTTAAAGGATGAGAATATAACACCCTGATATTTTAAAATAAAAACATTATGTTCGATAGAATATACGATACGCAACACCGAGATTAAATGACACATAAAATACTATTATTTAAATATAAACATTATAACCAAGTCCTTAAATTCATGTATGTGAATAGGATAAACCATGTTATTAAATATATATAAAGGTAGGAATCAATAAAAAAATATTGATTAATTATTTTGAAATATTACCTCTAATTTTTTATGTTATTTTATTCTTCAGGAATAAATTTTCTTAAAAAATGGGTTTTCATTATTTCTATGAAGGAATTTTATATTTAATTCTTATAAATTTTATATCTTCTAAATAATGAAAATGGTCTATCTTTTTAAATTATCAACTAAAAATTATCTTATGGTGAAATTTTTATTTTTTCTGAAATATTTTATTTTTCAATGAATTGTGAAAAAATAATTATTTTTAAGGAAAACTATATTTTCTTCTAAAGTATTCACAAAATAACGTTATATTTTTTATTATTTTTTAAATTTTATTAATTTTTTATTAAAAATAATCTGATTTTATTCTTTAGAATTATTTCTATATCAAAATTTGTTATAAAATCATTTTTATACTTTAAAGTCAGTTTTCTGAAGAAAAAAATTATTTTTCCTTATGTTTCCTATTTTAATATTAAATTAATTTATTACACTTTTAGAAATTAAATATAGAAATATGTATTCGATATTTGGAATCATGGGTTTCTGATTTTTTTAAATTTTATCTTTTTTTATTTCATTATAAATATTAACCATAGTAAAAAAGTTTCACCACAGTAAGGATAAATCATGTAATTGATGTTAACAATAATATGATAAGGACTAAATAATATCCCCAAAAAGTTACTTTATCTTATTTTATGAGTGTAGTATGACCATTTCCATAGATTTTTTTATAATATCAAAAATTGATTTCATATTTTTTTGATATTCACCTTTATATTATTTTATGTAAAAAAGTCAAAAATGTCTTTCTTTTTGTTTTATTATCCCTTATTTTTTGACATAGGGATAAACAAGTGATATGATTGAATATAAAAGGTCTATTTGAAATTTAAATTAATTTTTATAATGATAATTTATTAATAATTCTTAGTGGTGAAATAATTATCTTAAATTTTATCTTAATACCGACAGAATATTAATTCAATTAATCAATAATTCAATAAATGATTTTAAAAATGAGAGAATTATTTTAATTTGAATGAATTTTTTTCACAAATTTTACTGATAAAAATTACATATAATATAGTTTTTAATGGCTCATATTCTAATTACATTATTTTTATGTTGTTTTCAAAGTCAAATTAAATGAATAGTTCCAAAAATAACATTATTGATATTTATAATAAATAATATTTTATTAAAAAATTTAAAATTCCTAAAAATACTATATTCAAAAAAAATATTGGTATATGTATTAAAATATCAACTATGATCAATTAATTGGTAAATTTTCCTTTTATAGTTACTATACTGATCCCTAAAGAGTAATAACTTAGTTATAGCGGTAATTGTCAAACAAGGGTAATGTGGGTTAAAACAAATATATAATGGTAAAACCTAATTTAAACATTTGAAAATTTTATTTTATTATATTATTTAGACACATTATATTTTTATATTCAAATTATATTAGTTTGGAGTATTTCTCACATGAGAATTAGTTTATATTAATTTAATATTTTACAAATTCCTAGAACTTCCCTCTCCTTGCTTCTAAAAGGGAACATGTTACCTTCTTTAATTAAAAATTAATAAGCCTTTAATTTTATCCAATAACCGTGAAATTAACTACATAATATCCATTTCCTTGTTATAGAGTCCATGATTTGAACATAATATCCACTTTGTATGGTTTAAGGTGTAAAAAACATAATGTTGTCTGAAAATAAGTATAGTCTTTAAACAAATGTTTTAGTTTAATTTATTATTATAGCACCTTAAAATTATATTATAACATAATGAAAAAATTAAAAATATATATTAAATATAATTACATTTTTATGTTAATTTTATAACCTATATCTATCAACTCATCAATCAAATGTGAAATGAAGTCGTCATTCATGTTTATGGTGAACTACCACCTCGCCAACTAATGTAATTATTTTTCATCCCCAACCATATCATACGGTTATAATGATGGATTTAAGTTATTTATATGATATTAAATATATAATTATCATTAGTTTAAAATAATATATCATCTTTTTTCAACCAATTCCATTCAAAGAAATATGATAAAATCATTCATGCATACATGTGGATTACCTCCTTGACGAAGAGATGTAATTCATTTTTCATCACCACATCACACAGATGCTATATATAAGTGTATTTAAATAAATTATATTTTATTAATGATATAATTAAAATTATTTAAATTAAATTAGTACTTATATCATTTCAATCATGACCGTTGAAAAATGAAAACATTACTCATGCGTATGTGTGCCCTACTGTCTTCATGATTCTAACATAGTTCATTTTAAATTACCAGTTTTCATGATCGATTTTAAAAATATAATTGATATAAAAATATGAAAATTATTTAATAATTATTAATCTAGAGATTATGGAATACTATCCCCTCTTACTACATCCTCAAAATACACGATGTGGACTTAACTGATTAAATTTTTAAAAATTTATTCCAATAAAATATAAATGGTTTGTGTATAACGTAATAGACCTATAAAGGATGTTAAAAGATAAAATTATTTATATATATTTATTATTTATGAGTTAATGGATACACATGGAATGTTTGGACTCGAGGTAAAGGATTTTGTCTCGATTTCTTATCATTGAGGCATATTTTAATGTTATAAAACTTATTTATTTTAAATAGAGTATATGCTAACCATTTTTTATTTTATTTTATTAGTACTTCATAATTAATTTTATTTTATGTTTCAATCCAAATTATTTCATCTTAGGGAATTTTAATTGGAAGTTACCAATTGGTAAGGGGTTTCATAACTCAACTACCATTATTTATGATATAAATCTACTACATAATATTGTTATTCTATGATTATGTGTGAAAAGAAATATAAATTATTTTATTATTTATTATAAAAAATTGTATTTATTTACAAATTTTCACATTATCACTTCATTTATAAATTAACACTTCAAAAGTTATGATTGTCGCAAGGGTTTTCTTTATATTAATGAATTTTTTTTGACACATGATTCATGTCATGCACTATGATTTCCTTGTATGGTTTACTTAATAAAACCTGAAAAAATTATTAACAAATTACATCATGAAATTAATATAATTTATAGATCCATATGATATTCTTACTATCAATAAATTTTATTTTTGAAATTTACCAAAGTAGTAAAGGATTTCCGTTAAAATCTCATTTTTAGGTATTATTTATATTAAAGGTTCAATTTAGATAAATAATATGCTAGTATTTTCTAGAACCCAAAAAAATTATTATCCTGTAGTTATGAATTTGATTTAAATTTTAATTTTCCATTTGAATCTTTATTGATTAAATAAACATCAAGAAATTTATTTGTAATTTATATCAATCATATATCATTTTTTATATCGGGAATCATTAACTTCCATATCTTTGTTTTTTTAAATAAATAATATTATTTTATAATCAAGAAAAATTTCTTAAATTTATTATTCATGATATTTGAACCTATTTTAAACAGGTTTTAAATTGAAATTTCTGAGCATTTTTTACATGGGTCACTTTTGACTCTCTTTACAAATGTTTGAAGAGAATGTTTATTTTTTTTGTTTACAAAGTAAAAATATTTTTACTTTATCATGAATATAATTTTATTTTAATATTTAATTATATATTTCCAAGTTTATTTCAAAAATAAATCATATTATTTTGTGAATTTTTATTTTTTCCAAGTTAATTTTAAATTGGAAAGGGTATTTTCTTTAAAAATGTTTTGAATAATATTTTTATAGTATTTCAATTCATAAGTTACCAAGAACCTTGATTTTACATATGATGCACTAGGTACATGTTGTGATGGTGCTATATTAATTCTTTTCCCAAATGTATTATTATTATTTCAAGGATATTTTCATGGAACCTATTTCATTTCCATTAGAAATTCAAGCTATGATTGAAAAATGGATTTTATTATGGTGAAAAATGTAATAGCATCATTGTTTTTTTCATTATATGGTAATTGGAAATATTTATAAATGATTAATGGGTTTTTCTATAATAATAAAAGGATATTTAGTTCTTTTATAAACCATGGGTGGTGGTTATATTTTAAACCAAGGATGGTTGGGTCTGTTATAGCCTCTAATTAATTGGGTAATGAGACAGAGTTAATGGGATGGAAGTAAGTAATACGAGATAATAGAGTTATGTTACACCTAAGATACAATGGAGTTAATAGGTTATAAGATACTCCTATGATATATGGGAAATAACTAGTTAGGTATACCCATTATGAATGTTTGATGTACCAATACACCAACACGTCTTCATTATGATTCCTATGTATTTTTAATTATTTCTTTGATCAAGATTAAAATAAAATGGATCATGATTATTGATTCCTATGGATATTTTCATTATTAAATATTTTTTACATGTTTAATGAATGACGATAAATGTATTTATGGGCATGAATTCTCTTATGTTATTCCAATGAACTTAGATTATGTCATTATACCCTTATGCTCATCTTATTCTCACTAATGACATCCATTTATTAATTATTATTTTACCCTTACTGAGAAATTTTTCTCACTCTTATTATGTTTTAATTTACCTAGGTTTTAAATATTGGTGTTATGTATGTCATTCCATATTTTATTACTATATGTGAAGAACATAGTTGGATATTTATTTTAACAAGTTTTTTAGGAATCCAAGTTGTTATATATAGGTTTTCTCTAATTCAATAACACTCTAAACCTAAAAGGCCCTTGGTCATATATGTGATCCAATATTTCCCATTGATGTTTTAAGTAGTGAAGGGTTAACACATGGTAGTAATTATTGGTATAAAGCCAATAATGTAATTTTTATGTTATTAGCACCAGATACAAGAGTGTGGTTCTGATGTTTTTATAACCCCCATAGACAAACCGAGGTCACAAGGTATATAAGGATGGTACATCCCAACCATAAAAATATTGAATTAACCTGAAAAGATAAGGGTACACCACATGGACCGGAAAAAGAACTCCCCACCATTTTAGATTAATCTAAAATGGTGAAACATCAAAGGGAAAACCCAAAAGAAAGATCCTTTCCAAACAATCACGATTCACTAACCCCAAGACACAAGAAATGAGAACCAAAAAATCAAAAGGTCGATAAATTTCCAAAGATCAACATGATAATATACTCCCCTAAATATGAGAAATACTATAAACTATGAACATGAATCAATAAGGATTTACAGGATTTTGACTTTAGGTTATAGACTATATAGAGGGTAAATTGGGTCCAAACTCACCGAAAACCCACAATAGGTGATCTAAAAAAGAAAACCTCATCTTGGTAACTCTCATGGTCTACCCTGCAACTAAAATCACATCCACTTTACCCCAACCCCCACCTGATCTAATATTATGTAATCCATTATTGAAACCTTCAAAGATAGTCTATACTATAATAAAATGAAAAAAAACATAAAAATAATGAGGCCTGATCAAATAAATAGGCACTAAGATAAGTATACAAGTTCATTCATCCATTATGACAAAACATATAAGGTATACAAAAGAGATTAAATTAGTTCTAACAAATTAGTGGTTACCGAAGAGGATACTCCCAAAACCACACAACGTCTTGTGAATATCCCATGGATGAAACACAGTGGAACACTCATCATATAAAAATTGGTTCTGAGAATATTTCTTCATCAAAGGTCCTCTTGGCTTATAAAACCACTGGAGATAACTAGGATGAAGACATTGGTGATAGATCCTTAGGGTAACACCCTGATGTTTTAAAAGAGTAAAAACATTTTTGATAGCATGTTTGAAATGAAACACTAATCTTATAGGAGAATATAAATCCTTAAAAATTAGAATATATTTCTTCAAATTCAATATATTTGATAGGATTTGATGCATGCAACATGAGGTTTAAAAGAAACGTGATAATCCGTTAAAATATAATTACTTAAAAATGGACACTACAACATATTCATTAAGATAATGGGTATGATTAATAATAAATAAATTATGAAAATTATATGGTTTACACATGAATAAAATAAATTCAGTATTTATATATTGATTATAAAAAAATAAGAGCCATTAGAAATTGAGATAAATGTTTATTTAGAAACTATACTTCCGTGAAAGGTGGATCGGTGCCACATTATGGACATAATTTAAAATTAATTTTCACCAATTTTAGAAAATTTCTTTGAAAAAAAAATTAATTTTTTAAATATAAAATTTAAAATTATCTTTTGGTGATTTGGTTAGAATTTGATGACATGAAAAAAATAAATGAATAGTTAATAATACTAATTTCTATTGAAAACTATATTTTTATTTAAATTATGTACAAAGATAAATTATATTTTAAATAAATTATAAAGTAAAATTAGTTCCATTAAATTAATATATAATTATTATAGTTCATTGTAATTATTTTCATATAGAATTTTGATATTAAAACATTATATACATATGGTAATTTTCACTTTGGAAAACCACTCTTTCATCTCATCTACGATTAAATTTTAATTTGAATTCTACCACTTATGTGAGTTGAATTGGAAAAATGGATAATATATTTGAAATAATTATAATTTATATTATTTAATAAGGTTAGCATAATTTTTTATCAATATTAAGAGTTAAAATAGGAAAAATTAATTACAATGATTAAGGTCAAAATGGGTTTACGAGGATGTTACACTAAGAAGATAAGGGCTAAAATTGATCTCAAACATTTCCAAACCGCATTTTATGGATATATTTAGACCTTATAACCTCTAGGATTCAATAATGACAAAGAAAATTAGGCTTTTTCCATGGTAAAAACATGGTTATCACTTTATCCTTTGAAATATATCATGTGTGTCATATCCCCCACTTATAAAAGGACACCCTCTATTATCCCCTATTCACACTTCCCAAACCCTTTTCTTCATCCAATCCCTAAAAAATCCCTTTCTTAATTCCCTCCCCACATCCTAGAGTCATTATATTCATTTTAAATATAACATATTCATATGTTATGAAAGATTTTCTTTCAAATTAATTTAAATTACTTGATATCTTGCATTACATGCAATACAGAGTTTAGCTTGTGATAATTACAACACCAAATTTATCTTATGTTTCACATAACATCAAGTATATTTGATAGCTTGTGTTATATACAATTCCTAGTCTTATCAGATAATAATATACTATTAATATTATTATTTAACATCATAGTTATCACAAATTTTTTGGAATTGAAGGAATGAACAAGATTAGCTAAATTTTTAAAATATGAGTTAAAAATGTTTTTAGAATGAATTCATTGGTTAATGATTAATTCAAAATTAAAATAAAAACAAACTGAATATAAAGGAAATGTTTTTATAAGAAAATTATTTTCTATTCCCAATTTTTTTTATCTTAATAAGTTAAATTAATTACTATTATTGAATGATATTAATTAAATATATATATATATATTAAAAATAATTATTAACATTAACCCTATGTTTTTTATATACATAATATAAATATTAATCAAATTTTATGCATAAAAAGCTATATTTTTTTCAAAAGGCATTTTATCCACCTTTTGATAGAGCACATGTCATAAAACTAAACTTTGACACTTTTATATGTTCTATTGGAAATGATAAACTTTGTTTTGTAAATAATAATTAGAAAATTATCTTAGAGTGAATTTTTGGAAAATTTTAAGAATTTATTTTATGAATAGTGAAAAATACTGAATTTCAATTGAAAACTGACTTTTCAAATAAATAATTTAAAATGATAATTTATATTTTATATTAATTTTAAAGATAAATTATAAATCTATCAATACAACATATTTCATTGTAATTTTAAATACCCGGAAACTTCAAGGAAAATTTTTTCTTAATTTTCTTTGAAATTTTACAAGAACGCAATTTCTGACGGCGCCTGATTCCCAGGCCCGGTGTGCCCGGAATTAATTTCCGAAGTTTGGCTCGGGTACGTTCAGTGAACGAGTGAGCGGGAATTTCTATCTTTTGAACCGGTGCTCAGAATTGAAATCTGATTGCACCGATGAACTCGCAACGCCGGTAATCTCTTAAGAGAACCTTTACCGTAGTTGCGTTTGTGCGGGAGGAGAAGTTAATTTTTGGGGTTTAATTAAAATAGTGAATAAAATTGTTAAATCAAATTTTAACAATGTTAAGTGGTTAACTTCTCCCATGGGAAGTTGGTGGTGGGCCTACATCCATCCAACTTCCCATGTGTGGATATTTGAAAGGGTGGGGCCCACACGAACCCCCCCCCCACCTTTTCAAATTCCTTAAACTCCCTAACCCTCTTAACCCCTCACATTCCAACTCGCCATTAACTCACATTCTTTAATATTTGACAACATGATTAATTAATGAGGTGAGTTAAGTATGGTTTATTTGAATTTCAATCTTTTGAAATTCTTGCCAACACTTTGCAATTAATTAATTAAACCAACTTAATTAATCATTTTGAGTGTTTGAATTCTTTTGAATTCATTTTTCCAACATTAAAAAGAGAGATTATATTCTTCTTTTTGGGTTGGCATAAACCTTGTGGGGAGAACTAAAAAGGGGAGAAGAACTCTTGGAAGATCACCAACCTCTCGAGGAAGAACGTTCCATGTTTCCGAAGAACGTGAAGCAACACCTCCGACCATCTTCAACCGGAGTAAGGAAGGGAAGCACCGCCGCCTACAAAGTATACAGAGGGTTATGTCTCGGCTTGACTTCACCGAGCTCTTCTCCCACCAACCTAGACGGAACGACGCCCGACCTACGCGACGCTTGTCTTCTGCGGGTCGTTGAGGAACTCAGTTCTTGAAGCCGAGGTAGGGGAATTTTATTTTGGAATTCTCTTATCTTTTGAGAAAACAACGACGAGCGCGGACCAACCAATACCGGGTTGATCTGCGGATCGTCCGATCAAGTGGTTGATGATTGAGAGTTTTTATTTATTTAATTGTTCGTGAATACAAACTTGGTGATGATCATGGATTAAAACCCTTTTTGTTATCGAATAACGCGAGGGGTCGGACCGCACAAACACGGCCGACCCTCCTCCTTTGTTTTTCGTGATGGTTTCTTGAGGATGATACGAGAAAACGTGGTGCCGTCGCACCATTCGATTTTTTGCGGGAGATACGTGTAGCGCCGTCACGCCGTGCCGTGGAAATAAATCCAAGAACGCGACGCCGTCGCGTCGCGTCGAAGGAAGTCAAAGGCACCGCGGCCGGAGTGGGGCCGCGGCAGAGTGAAGCGATGCCGTCGCATCGCGCCGAACGGCATAGGTCGCGGCCGGTTCTGGGCCGCGGCAGAGCAAGATGACCGACGGCCGGCACCGGGCCGCTGGTGTCGGCGAAGGAAGGACCGGCCGTCACCGGTCCTTACTGGCGAAACCGGCTGGCCAGTGCGGGCCGGCCGGGCAGTGGAGACCGGGGGAATTAATTTCCCACGACCAGGTCTCAAAAGCGGCCCCAATTAAGGGGTCGCGGTTCTCAAAGGGGGGGGGGGCTTTGCCACCCGCGTGCGGCACCCGAACGGCGCCCAGGCCGCGCCGCCGTGCCGTTCCGCGCCGCCGTGCCGGTCCGCGCCGCCGTGCCGGACCGCGCCGCCGGCCGGGCCGGGTTTTCCAAGTCGGGTCGGGTCGTCGGGTCGGGTCGCCGCCCGGGGCGGGTCGACCCGGTTCGGCCGACCCAGGGGGGTTCGGCCCGGGCCCAGACCCCCAGTTTTGGAACACTTTTGGTCAAATACTCGTATCTTGGGCTACGGGCCTCTAAACGACTCGCCGTCAGCGGCAACGCGATACTTGGATCGAGACGGTCGTTTCGGTATACTATACTCAAGGTACACGTTCCTTTTCGGGAGCCTACATGGTTAAAACTCCATAGTTAAGCGTGCTTGGCCTAGAGTAGTGATTAGGATGGGTGACCTCCTGGAAGTTTCTCATAGTGGGTGTGAGACGGAAAAGCCAATAACTCTTAGAACGGGCGTCCGATTGACGCGCCGTCTGTTGCGTTGAGTTCCTGCTGACGATACGGAACTTTTGGCATCCTCCTCCTGAGAATTGGATGTAGATGGATAGTGGCCGGGTTGGATCCCACCGAAATCCAACCGGGCCCCTGGAACGGAAAAGCTGATATCTTTCTGACAGAACGTCCGTTTGACGAACCGTCAGCGACGTTGGTGATCTCGTTGAGAAACGGTCCCTATTAGTATACACTATGAGAGTTCGGGGTACAGTTGCGATACGGCCGGGTTTGGTTCGCTCACGAAACCAACTAGGCCCCTGGGACGAAAAGGCAATAACTCACAGACCGGGCATCCGATTGACGCGTCGTCTGTTGTGTTGAGACCCCTATGATGAGGCAGTCCTTTGAGATACTTCTTCGTGGAACTTTGAGATACTTGGAGTATCGACCTGTAGCTCGTGGAGCGGCCCCTCCTAGTGACGAGCGTGCGGAGTACGGAGATCGTGTAACTGGCTGAGACCTGACGACTGCTTGACCGACTCGACTTGGAGTGAGTCGACAAGCCCAGTGGACGGAGCACTACTTTCTGAGGTGCAGATCCATGGAGGATGGAACACTACCTGTGTGACAGTGCAGACCCGCGGTACTCATCTGGAGAGTACCTCAGCAGGATACTAGGGGGTGTGCACTATTGTGTTTGGGTGACATACCTCGGCGGGAAGCACTACTGTGTCTGGGTGGCTGACCCGTGGTACTCAACAGGAGGAGTACTTCAGCAGTATTAGGTTAGTGAGAAGTACCTCGGAGTCATGACAGGACCACTGTACACTCCAGAGATGGAGCTCTTCAGCAGTTACGGTTTCGATAATGAAAATCCTGGTTTGAGCTGAGACTTTTGACCTTTGTGTTTACTGCATGATTGAGATGGGTCACTTGATAACTTAGGTATATGTATGGGAATATACCTGGGTAGTGTTTATCTATTGATTTCATAATCCTTGTGTTTCCTCATGATTGAGATGGGTTACTTGATACCTTAGGTATATGTATGGGCATATACCTAAGTAGAGGTTATCTGTTGAGATATTCTTTGTGGTTATCCTTGTTGGTTTAGTGAGACCTTGAGGGTCTCGGGGTCCCTACTGAGTATCGTTATACTCACCCCTGAACGGGCTATGCCCGAACCTCGTTGTGTTGGTTGCAGATGACGGGAAGTGCTGACGGAGGCCGAGTGTTCGAGGACTGGATGGTACCCGGAGGTGGACTACACGAAGAGTCAGTACCCGGAGGTGGACTTCACGGCGAGACGACACTCAAAGGTGGTTGGCGGGCGAGAGCGTTGTGGAGGCAATCTGTACCTACCCTTCCGGTAGGATCCGTGGTGGACTATCCAGGAGCTGCGCCAACTGTACCTACCCTTCAGGTAGGATCTGAGGAGGACGACCCAGGAGTCGCTTCCATCCCACCAGCTGTTGTCTTTTTCCGTTGTACTTTGTTCAGATGTAGTTTTACTTTCTTTTAGATTTGTATTCTGGCCCATTTTTCCTTTCAGCACTTCTCTTTGTACTTAGTGTTTACTTTCGCTTATACTCTGTCATGTTTGTTTACTTTTATAAAGGCAATGCCTTCCCAGTTATCGGGATTTACGCCTTTGGTGCTAGTCACCAGCCCCTGGCCAATGGAAGGCGGGCTTGGGGTAGTCACGGCACGGGCCCCAAGGATGGGTCATGACAAATTGGTATCAGAGGAGTTCGGTTCTACTGCAGAACTTATGACTCTGACTTTTTCTTTCTGTGAAGCAATAGTGTTAAGAGTACCAAGTGTGGATTTCAGTTCAGGGAGTCCAGTGTTGGTGCGGGCGGCCGACGTATCCATACACCAGGACCCTGACAACTGATTTACGACTTTGTGCACGATAAAACGGATTGTGTGTGTGTTTTCAAAGGTTTCCCCTTAAAACAGCTCAAACCAGGTCAGTTCACCAGGTATAAACGTTTGACCATGTCGCGATGTTTCTTTCAGGATTCCTTTTCACGGACGACCAGCTAGAGCCCAGAGGGATGTGCGTGCTGACAGCCTGTCGAGCGACGAGGCTTCGGTGCAGGGCCCTCTTGCAGTTGAGGCACCAGTGGAGGCACCAGTGGTACTACCATACGTTGGGCCACCGATGCCACCAGCCCCAGCAGTAGGCGATGCACGACGCTTGAGCGCGCTGCATGAGTTCCAGCGCCAGAGGCCACCTAGGTTCCGGGGAGAGACGGACCTGCAGGCGGCTGAGGTTTTGCTGGAGGCTGTGGTGAGAGTCTTCAGGCTAGTGGGGATGCCGGCAGACTTCATGGTGATCCTTGCTGCCAGCCTCCTTCAGGCAGTAGCAGGCAGGTGGTGGAGCCACTTGTTTCAGTACTACGACGGGATGACCTTCGCATGCAAAGACTTCGAGACCTTCTTCAGGGTGGAGTTTGTGCCAGTAGCTCTACACCCCGAGCGTGTACAGGAGCTTCTGCCTTTGCCGCGTGTTTTTCGATCAGTAGCCGAGTCATCTGTGGGCAGTAGACAGATGATGCAGAGGTCCAGGAGGACCAGACTAGCAGTTGGATGATCTCGGGTTTTAGGACCGGTGGTGCGGGGCACCCAAGGTGGGGTCAGAGCCAGGCGTGCCAGAAACAGACAATGTTACTCCTACGGCGGGAAGGGTCACATGGCACGTGATTTTCCGACTCCCCGTACGGTTGATCAGCGGGTGTTGAAGGAGCCACCGAGACAGAAGCAGCGGCTGGTGCTTGAGCAATAGCTGAGCAGTGGACAAGGCAGTAGATCTCCGGGAACAGGTGGACAGGAGAGGAACTAGTGGATACGACCCTTGTACTTCTAGTTCCATTTTGTTGTTGTATTCGTGTCTTGTACTATGAGCTGCAATAATAAAAAGACACTTATCTTTGAGATGTTTTCCTTCCTGTCCTTTTGTTTGGTTGATACTCAGTGGTCCCGGTTAAACTGTTTACTTGACCCTCACTTTTGAGATTTCTACTAGAGGGGTCCCAGTGACCTCACACTGATGCCGACAATGTGACTCGACCCTTGGAGGCGAGAGTGACAGTTGGATCTCTTAGTAGTTACGTCGAGGCCTTACGACATAATCCCTGGCATGAATGCATCATTCATGTCAGGATTTACTATATTAGGCAACAAATTTGGTTCATCCAGGGGATGAGACCGGGTTTCTCTTATCGGAAAAGAAGAAATCATAGCAGCTCTTGTGAGACTAAAGAAGGTCCAGGTCATCCAAAAGCGGATGAAGACTTCACAGTGCAGTAAGAAACAAGAAACCGGTGCCAGTCTTAGAGACTCAGGCGTATTAAAGAAGAGGAAGCTTAAAGGAGAGATGAGTCTACGAAGCAGTAGACATGGAGGCAGAGCTAGGAGAGCAGCATGAGGTGGTGTACATCCTAACATGGTACAACCACCCACCTTAGTTATTCCTGTCAGGCTCAGGGAGCTGGAGGGCGGAGGAAGAGTGCAGCTGCATGCGGTCAAGGATTGTGACCCAATGGCTCTAGAAATGATTCAAGGGACAGTCTGTGTCCACTACTAGCTGTTGTAGTAACGGACGTCGATGTGAATCATTTCTTTCTTTCACAAATCTTGTTCCAGACCTAGAGTTTCCGGTAAGCCATGGACTTGACCCTCACGTCTAGAGATACCTTGGGTGGAGACTTGATAATCACAGTTACGTCGATGGTGTGGTCAGACCATCGAGGCAAGAGTTTCGGTTGGAATCTCTTGGTGACAGCGTCGAGGCCTTACGACGTTAGTTTGAGTATGGAATGGGAAATAATTGTACATAATCAAATTGACGGTTTTAGGCAAACGTCGTGATGGGTATTCCTTGGTCGGCGAAAAGGAAACCCTAGGCAGCACGGGATAAACTCTTTCACGGGAGGGTGCGACCGATCTCTCTTGAATCGGTCAACCTTATCCTCGTGGCAGCAGTCGTTTGAGTTCCAGTTCAAACAGGAATTAGAAACCTCTGGAGTTTGAGGATGGCGACCACGTTCTTATACGGGTCTCACATCGACGAGGTTTACGGAGATGTGGCCAAGGCGGCAAGTTATCTCCAAGTTTCATCGGACCTTCCTAGGTCCCCAGCTGGGTAGGTGGGGTGGTTTACCACTTGACCCATTCACCGCAGTTTCACCAGGTGCATGACGACTTCCACGTATCTCAACTGAGGAGATACGTGCTTGACCCTTCGCATACCATCGACCATGAGGAGATGGACGATGGTGATTGGGTGTCTTTCATGGAGGTTCCAGTGGGGATCGAGGATTGACATGAGCAGATCCTACGAGGACGATTGATTCCTCGGGTGCACTTTCTTTGGTAGTACGGAACCTCCAGGTAAGCACATGGGAGCGGAAGGCTCAGATGCATGCTCTGTATCGCTTTTGTGACCCTATTTTGTGTTGAAGCTTCACGGGGACGTAAAGCCCTGAGGTGGGAGTAATGTAAAGACCCGTAAATTTCAAGGAAAATTTTTTCTTAATTTTCTTTGGAATTTTACAAGAACGCAGTTTCTGACGGCGCATGATTTCGAGGCTCGGTGTGCCTGGAATTAATTTCCAAAGTTTGGCTCGGGTACGTTCAGTGAACGAGCGAGCATGAATTTATATCTTTTGAACTGGTGCTCAGAATTGAAATATGATTGCACCGATGAACTTGCAACGCTGGTAATCGCTTAAGAGAACCTTTACCGTAGTTCCGTTTGTACGGGAGGAGAAGTTAATTTTGGGGGTTTAATTAAAAAAGTGAATAAAATTGTTAAATCAAATTTTAGCAATGTTAAGTGGTTAACTTCTCCCATGGGATGTTGGTGGTGGGCCCACATCCATCCAACTTCCCATGTGTGGATATTTGAAAGGGTGGGGCCCACACGAACCCCCCCCCACCTTTTCAAATTCCATAAACTCCCTAACCCTCTTAACCCCTCACATTCCAACTCCCCATTAACTCACATTCTTTAATATTTGACAACTTGATTAATTAATGAGGTGAGTTAAGTATGGTTTATTTGAATTTCAATCTTTTTAAATTCTTGCCAACACTTTGAAATTAATTAATTAAACCAACTTAATTAATTATTTTGAGTGTTTGAATTCTTTTGAATTCATTTTTCCAACATTAAAAAGAGAGATTATATTATTCTTTTTGGGTTTGCATAAACCTTGTGGGGAGAACTAAGTAGAGGAGAAGAACTCTTGGAATATCACAAACCTCTCGAGGAAGAACGTTCCACGTTTCTGAAGAACGTGAAGCAACACCTCCGACCATCTTCAACCGGAGTAAAGAAGGGAAGCACCGCCGCCTACAATGTATACAGAGGGTGACGTCTCGGCTCGACTTCACCGATCTCTTCTCCCACCAACCTAGACGGAACAACGCCCGACCTACGCGACGCTTGTCTTCCGCGGGTCGTTGAAGAACTCCGTTCTTGAAGCCGAGGTAGGGGAATTTTATTTTTGAATTCACTTATCTTTTGAGAAAAGAACGACGAGCGTGGACCAACCAATACGGGGTTGATCCGCGGATCGTCCGATCAAGTGGTTGATGATTGAAGGTTTTTATTTATTTAATTGTTCGTGAATACAAACTTGGTGATGATCGTGGATTAAAACCCTTTTTGTTATCGAATAACGCGAGGGGGTCGGACCGCAGAAACACGGCCGACCCTCCTCCTTTGTTTTTCGTGATGGTTTCTTGAGGATGATATGAGAAAACGTGGTGTCGTCGCACCATGCGAATTTTTACGGAAGATACGGGCGGCGCCGTCGCGCCGCGCCGTGGAAAGAAATCCAAGAACGCGACGTCGTCGCGTCGCGTCGAAGGAAGTCAAAGGCGCCGCGCCCGGAGCGGGGCCGCGGCGGAGGGAAGCGATGTCGTCGCATCGCGCCGAACGGCATAGGCCGCGGCCGGTTCCGGGCCGCGGAATGGCAAGATGACCGGCGGCCGGCACCGGGCCGCCGGTGTCGGCGAAGGAAGGACCGGCCGTCACCGGTCCTTGCTGGTGAAACTGGCCGGCCAGTGCGGGCTGGCTGGGCAGTGGAGACCGGGGGAATTAATTTCCACCAGCCAGGTCTCAAAAGCGGCCCAAATTAAGGGGTCGTAGTTCTCAAAGGGGGGGGGGACTTTTCCCCCCGCGCGCGGCACCCGAACGACGCCCAGGCCGCGTCGCCGTGTCGTTCCGCACCGCCGTGCCAGTCCGCACCACCGTGCCGGACCGCGCCGCCGTGCCGGACCGTGCCGCCGCACTGACCCGCACCGCCGCGCCGGACCGTGTCGCCGCACCGACCCGCGTCGTCGCGCCATCGCGCCGCCGGTCGGGCCGGGTTTTCCGAGCCGGGCCGGGTCGTCGAGCCAGGTCGCCGCCCGGGGCGGGTCGACCCAGTTCGGCCGACCCAGGGGGGGGGGGGGGTCGGCCCAGGTCGGCCCGGGCCCAGACCCCCAGTTTCGGACCACTTTTGGTCAAATGCTCGTATCTTGGGCTACGGGCCCCCAAACGACTCTTCATCAGCGGCAACACGATCCTTGGATTGAGACGGTCATTTCGGTATACTATACTCAAGGTACACGTTCCTTTTTGGGAGCCTACGTGGTTAAAACTCCATAGTTAAGTGTGTTTGGCCTAGAGTAGTGATCAGGATGGGTGACCTCCTGGAAAGTTTCCCAGGGTGGGTGTGAGACGGAAAAGCCAATAACTCTCAGACCGGGCGTCCGATTGACGCGTCGTCTGTTGCGTTGAGTTCCTGTTGACGATACGGAACTTTTGGCATCCTCCTCCTGAGAATTGGATGTAGATGGATAGTGGCCGGGTTGGATCGCACCGAAATCCAACCGGGCCCCTGGAACGGAAAAGCTGATATCTTTCTGACAGAACGTCCATTTGAAGAACCGTCAGTGGCATTGGTGATCTCGTTGAGAAACGGTCCCTATAAGTATACCCTATGAGAGTTCGGGGTACAGTTGCGATACGGCCGGGTTTGGTTCGCTCACGAAACCAACCAGGCCCCTGGGATGAAAAGGCTAATAACTCACAGACCGGGCGTCCGATTGACACGCCGTCTGTTGTGTTAAGACCCCTATGACGAGGCGGTCCTTTGAGATACTTCTTCGTGGAACTTTGAGATACTTGGAGTATCGACCTGTAGCTCGTGGAGCGGACCCTCCCAGTGACGAGCGTGCGGAGTACGGAGACCGTGTAACTGGCTGAGACCTGACGACCGCTTGACCGACTCGACTTGGAGTGAGTCGAATAGCCCAGTGGACGGAGCACTAATTTCTGAGGTGCAGACCCATGGCGGATGGAGCACTACCTGTGTGATAGTGCAGACCCGCGGTACTCATCCGGAGAGTACCTCAGCAGGCTACTAGGGGGTGTGCACTATACCTCGGCGGCAAGCACTACTGTGTCTGGGTGGCTGACCCGTGGTACTCGACAGAAGGAGTACTTTAGCAGTCTTAGGTTAGTGAGCAGTACCTCGGAGTCGTGATAGGACCACTGTACACTCCAGAGATGGATCTCTTCAGCAGTAATGGTTTCAATAATGAAAATCCTGGTTTGAGCTGAGACTTTTGACCTTTGTGTTTACTGCATGATTGAGATGGGTCACTTGATAACTTAGGTATATGTATGGGAATATACCTAGGTAGTGGTTATCCGTTGATTTCATAATCCTTGTGTTTCCTCATGATTGAGATGGGTTACATGATAACTTAGGTATATGTATGAGCATATACATAAGTAGAGGTTATCTGTTGAGATCTTCTTTGTGGTTATCCTTGTTGGTTTAGTGAAACCTTGAGGGTCTCGGGGTCCCTATTGAGTATTGTTATACTCACCCCTGCACGGGCTATGCCCGCACCTCGTTGTGTTGGTTGCAGACGACGGGCAGTGCTGACGGAGGCTGAGTGTTCGAGGACTGGACGGTACCTGGAGGTGGACTACACGACGAGTCAGTACCCGGAGGTGGACTTCACGGTTAGACGACACTCAGAGGTGGTTGGCGGGCGAGAGAGTTGTGGAGGCTATCTATACCTACCCTTCAGGTAGGATCTGTGGTGGACGATCCAAGAGCTGCGCCAACTGTACCTACCCTTCAAGTAGGATCCAAGGAGGACGACCCAGGAGCCGCTTCCATCTCACCAGCTGTTGTCTTTTTCTGTTGTACTTTGTTCAGATGTAGTTGTACTTTCTTTTAGGTTTGTATTCTGGCCCATTTTTCCTTTCAGCACTTCTCTTTGTACTTAGTGTTTACTTCCGCTTATACTCTGTCGTGTTTGTTTACTTTTATAAAGGCAATGCCTTCCCAGTTATCGGGATTTACGCCTTTGGTGCTAGTCGCCAGCCCCTGGCCTATGGAAGGCGGGCTTGGGGTAGTCACGGCACGGGCCCCGAGGATGGGTCGTGACAGTAATAATTTTTATATTGAATATTTTTATAAAAACATTGTGAAATTTTGAACCTTTTATTTTAAAAACCCGCTTTTTCATCACATCTCCAGGACCAATTTTAAATTAAATTATTCCACTTATATGAATTAAATTTGAAAAAACCTGATTTAATATTTGGAATTAGATAATTTTATATTATGTTATATTTTCATATAAATTTTTGACAAAATCTATTAGTGAAAACAATTAATATTATTAACGATGGTTAAGGTAGAAATGAGTTTACTAAATGGTTAAACATATAATATAAGGTGTAATGATGACCTAATGTTTTTCCAACACTAATTATATGGATAAATTTTGGAAATTAATATTTTATTATCGAAATATATGTGTTTTTGGGAAACTTTATCAATAACATTACCCATATAGTATGTTCAGTTATGAAAAAGTCAAAAGAAACCTTTTTCATTTAAATTTCTATAAATATTATTATCAAGAAAAAAGAAAAAATAGGTTCAGTTATTAAATTTATTTTTAAATATAAGTTAATTACTTTATCATAATAATTTATCTTTAATTTTTAGATATAAATTTTTAACATTAAAGGATTATGAAATGTCAGTGCATAGATTATTTAGTTTATAATGATTAAATTAAATTATACTAAAAATATTAAAAGTGATGAAAATATAATAAATTATAGTGTTATAATATTTTTTTAGGTGAATATATCCTGATAAGAATATTTTAACATAATATTTTTTAATACCGTAATTGAATTTGTTTCTTAAAATTGAACATAAATTAATAATATCAAAATTGACATTAGTGATATTTTTTGATAAATAATATTTTTATTATATGATATAAAATTACTAAATGTTCTATATTTTATAAAGTGATTTTTAAATTATTGAAAATATAAAATATGTTCCATTAATGAACCATTTTATCTTTTATAGAGAATATATTTACCCCTTAAATAGTGAAAACATTTTTGGCACGGTTAGGGTTAAACCAATGTTTGGTGTGTTACATATGCTTCTGTTAAAATTAATTTCCAAATCACAGGGGTTTTTTATTTTTTATTTTATATTTAATACATAAAATAAATGGGTATAAATTATCTAATAATTACCACTATTATTTATTTTTAATGGAAAAATTACCTCGGTTAGTAAACTAGTTATCTTAATGAAAAACCAAAATAAAAATAATAATAAAACTAGGATGTTAAGTAAGGGAATGTTTTAAACATATTCTCTAAAGTTTTTTCAAGGTGTGTCTCGCCCATATAATCCATAAAACACATTAATTATCTATATAGGATCCAATTTAGATATTATTGGCCTCCCAATAGTGAATAATTTTGAATATTTAAAAAAATTTCAGTCCTCCTCAACTACAAAAAGGCACTCATTCTACCCTCTTCTTCACACCTATCATGCATTTTGGTTCATCCAAAACCTAACAAGATCACCTATAAAATCATCTATACTCAATATAAGAGAATTATTTTTGTAATAAATAAATATTATGATGGTTTTAGTGAATACATAAGGAGGATACCCAAAAAATAATTGATGTTCTTCTAAAATCGTTTTTATTTCATATCTTCCTCCACCTCCTTGAATTATTATTATAAAAATTATTATATAATTACATAAATATACAAAATATAATAGGGAATTTTATTTTAAGTATATTTCTTATGTCCACACACACTTCCATTAAATAGATTGCAAAATCACCATTCATTTGTACGGAGGACTCCCGCCTTACGAAACAATGTTGTTCGTTTTTCCATTATCACCAATCATGGTAGGTCATAATGTTGGTAATACTATTTATATATTATATTTATGATATAAATAACATAATACTATCTTTTAAGTAATTATATTATATGTATCCTTTTTATGTTCCATTTCTTAAGGGATATAATAAGATCGCTCGTGTGTACGGCATACTACCGCCTCATGAAGCAATGTTAAGAGTTGTTCACTAACGTGTTACATGGAATGTAATAAGAGTAAATATAATGAACATATATAATATAAATTAAATAATTATTATATTCATGACATAATTTTCCTTAATAAATATAATATATCATTTTATTTTTTGCATTTCACACACTATAAAAGTGATTACATCATTCATGGATATGTGGACTATCGCCTCCTCGAAACGACGTGATCGTTTTTTTCAACACCACAACACAAGAATGATATATATAATACTAAATAATTAAATAATATGTAATTTATGATATAATTATAATTATATAATGATAAATGTTACATACCTTCTATCCATAATGATCATTGAAAAATGGGAATGTTACTCATGCATATGTACGCCCTACCATCTCCATTAACATAATGTTAATTAATTTTTTTTAACCATAATTAAAGATTGATTTTAATAATATAATTGATTTATAAATATGATAATTGTTTATTAAAAATCATTCTATATGTTTTGAAATAATGACATCATTTACCTTAGTCGACCTACCAATGTCAGTTTTAAAACATAAATTAAATATATTCAAAACATCGACTTAAAAATAATTGATTAAGTAATTATATATATATTTTTTATAAGTTAGATAATCATAAAAATAAATTTGAAAATTTTATCATGTATGAAAATAATTAACATAAGATTATTATTTACGAATAAAAAGAACAATCATCATGATTTAGACTCAAATTAAAGGTTTTTCGCATCTCACTTTTATTTAAATTGGATATATTCCATATTAAAAACATATTTTTTGTGTGTTATATATACATACCATGAATGTATTTTATTATTATTATTCTTAAATTGATGGGGATTTAAATCTCTATTTTATGATCTACCTTTCATGGGGTTTACATTTTCAATATTACCAAATCGGTAGTGGATTTTTGTAATAATTTTCATACTTTGAGTCAATTGTTGTATTATACACCTATCTTATTTTATAATTTGTATATGATATCCCATTAACAAGTAATATCCTGAATATAATTATTTTAATGATATTATAATTTTACTTTGATGTAATGTTTTTATTGGGATAACGATTTAATGTTACCAAGGTGGTAAGAGTCTTTTGTTACAATATCATCGTTTATTAGGATTTTCTATGATTAAGTCTCCAAATTTTAAATCTTATAATTATAATGAATTTTCTTATAATATTCTTATTAATGATATTTTCAATTAATTTTTCCATTTTCCCACTCATTGTAACATAAAATGTTTAAGAAAGTGTTATTAATAAAATCTGACTTTATTTTACTCTTCAATCAAAAATATGTGTTCTTTCCAAACTATGTTTTCTAAAATTGTTAGAAAAATGATATTAAATGATATGAAATGCCTGGATCGGTTGTGATCACTGAGAGGGGAGGGGTGAATCAGTGATAACTTTTTCTTTTTATGAATTGTTCCCTTTGGATTATCAATTCAACCTCTGCAGCTGGTTAAAGCCTAGATCTACTCTTTTAGTGGTGCAGTAATAATGAGAGCACAGAACACAGAGATTTACAAGCTTCGGTACAAAGACCTACTCCTTGCCGTGTTGGTTACACCCCCCAACACGGATTCTTCACTATGCCAAAAGATGATTACACAGTAATTGGTTATACCCCCCAATTACAAGTTGGTTAAACCCCCCAACTCCACAGCATCATCTTCATCATGGCTCCACTTCACTTCTTCAAAGGTGTTGTTCAAAAACTTCAAGTAGCTTCAACAGTCTTCAAAAGATCTCGTTGGTCTTTCTCAAGTTGGTCTTATTCACTTGTGCACACACAAGGCTATGCCTCGGGTCTTCCTCCTTGCACACACACTCCCAAGTGTGGTAAATGCTTCACCCAAACTCAAACACCAAAAGAGGCGCGCAAGGGGTGCGGCCTCACTTCTTCAATATCCGCGCAAGATGTGCGTACGGCCTCTGTCACGCAAGGAGTGACACTCGTGGGCACGCAGGGTGTAACCAAGTGAGGGGCGCGCAAGTACACTGCCCGAGCTCTTCTTCCTGTCGTGCAAGAGGTAGCGCGCAGGGGACTTCTTCGGAGCCTCGGGTGGCTCCGGGATTCTCAGTCGCGCAAGAGGCTGCGCAGAGGTACTTCGCGTAGCTCGGATGGCTTCGTGGGACTCTTGTGTTCTCAAAGGATCAGCAACCTTTCAAGCGCCTCGGGTGCTCCTTTTATAGGCGAGTATTGCGAATGGAGTCCACGGGATCCAATACTCGAATGCTCGAAATCATCGGCTTTTTGAAAACTTCAAACGCGTTAAAAAATCATCCGCGTATCTCGTTTTTTATTCTCTGTCCAAAGCGGGTTTCCTTCTTCTTCGGTTTCCTTCACGTGCATGCGACTTAGAACGCATGCATGGACTTCTGTTTAGGATAAACCATACAAAACATAAACCATCATGGCCTCGCACCTTCGGTTGCTTCGGCCAACCTTGAATTCTCTCCTTTGTTGCATGCAGAGTCATTTTAATGCATGGACATGTTCGGTGTGGCCAGACGAGCTCATCGGTGTCTTCGGCTTCTTTAGAGGTGGCCGGAATCTCAAAAACCGTCGTCGGAATGCCTCTGGTTCGAACGGAGGCTGCGAGAATGCGCGGGTGGCCTTCGGCTGAGCTCGAGGAAGGAGACGGATGGGGAGCCGTCAGATCAGGCGATCAAATAACCTTGGATGGCCTGGATCAGATCGCGAATAGCGCGATGCATCGGGCGGCCGAGATCTGCGCGCGATCACTCGGACGGCCAGGATGCGCTCCTGGTGAATTTTCCCGCGTCCCACATCGAAACGCCTCACGGAATTTCCGCGGTATAACAACCAAGCACTGCCAGCCTCCCTTCAGTTGCACTTCTCCCCTCTCGGTGCCGCCCCGCACCGAGTTCTCCCTGCGGGCGCGCTCCGCGCCCACTATGCACCTTCGGGCGCGCGCCACTGGCGCCCACTATGCACACTGATACTCTTGGGGGCGCGCTCCTTCGGGCGTTCCCCAGGCGCCCATGCGGTGTCTTGGGTGCACCCTGCCGCCCTGGCTCGCCCCACGGGTTCCCCCATGGGCGTGGTGCCCTAGCACCCATGCCTTGGGGTTGAACCCTCAAGGTGCCTTGGCTGGCCAATTTTTTGGAAAAGGCATGAATGAGGACATTGTTAAAAACAATGTGTATAATATGCCACATGCCACCTCTCTAAGACATCCTTCTTCTACATTTCTTCTTCACTTGAATTCTTCAATCCTCCTCAACATGTATTCATTACTTAGGAAGGTTCCTTCTTCAACCGAGCTCCTGAATCAATTAAATCTTCAATATTCTTCAATGATCCAATTAGAGGTCAAGTTGGATCACATTCACATTGTCATGCACTAAGAATTAGTACATGGTCTTCTTCAGCTCACTTCATCCACTTAGAAGTTATGGATGGCTCTCTTCATCTCCTCATGCATTGTCAGTACAATGCATGGTCTTAAAACATTGTTGTGACATTGTATCCAGTTGATACAAGTTCTTGGAACTTTAAGAACAGCTCAACAATCGTCTAATTTAATGCTTCTGTAATCATCAATCTTCAAGATGTACTTCATCAGATGGCACACCATGACAAGTTATTGACAACAAATGCAATTACTTCACTTGGGCACAACAATCTCCCCCTTTGTATTTGGTTGTCAATACTCCGAAGCACACTGAGAGAATGTCGTGTGCCTGATGATTTCTCCCCCTTATTGGCCATCAAATGCAAAGGGATTAATGAAAGCCATACTCAGAGTATAGAGCTTCTGGAACCTGCACATCTTCAACTACCAATGCTCCCCCTCAGGGGATGCACTCATCTCCTTCAATTCCCTGCATGTAAGTACAAGAATACAAAAATTTAGGGAATAAGGAGGGACCTTATTCTTCCTCAAGTGAGAGTAGAAGGCTGAACATGAAGTTTCAGCCTCAATTCAACAAATCTTTCCGTAGGCATAGCTTTGGTGAAAATGTCTGCCACCTGATCTTGAGTAGGAATGTAGTCTAGCTTGATGTCTCCACTGGCGACCCTTTCTTTGATGAAATGATATTTTATATCAATGTGCTTGGATCTAGAGTGTTGGATAGGATTTTTAGACAACCCAATTGCACTTTGATTATCACATAAGATCCTCAATGGTTTTTCAGCTTTAATCCTCAAATCTGTTAGCTGCACCTACATCCAAATCATTTGAGTACATGCATGTGTAGCGGCCACATACTCTGCTTCAGCTGTGCTCAATGTTACAGAATTTTGTTTCTTGCTGTACCAGCTAACACATCCTTCTCCCAGAAAGAAGGTTCCACCAGATGTGGATCTTCTATCAGTGCAATCACCACCCCAATCAGCATCTGTGAATCCCAACAACTGTATGTTTGCACTGTGTTTGTATAAGAGTCCATAGTTGAGGGTTCCTTTAACATATCTCAGGATTCTTTTGGCTGCAGTTAAATGAGATTCTTTTGGGTCACTTTGGAATCTGGCACACAAAGTCACTGCATATGCTATATCTGGCCTTGAAGCCGTGAGATAAAGTAGACTGCCAATAATTCTTCTGAAATCTTTCTGATCAACATTGTTGCCTTCTTCATCCTTGCATAGCTTGGTTCCGACAGAAATGGGTGTGGAGACTTCCTTTGAACTTTCCATTCCAAACCTTTTCACTAAGTCCCTTGCGTACTTCTCTTGTGAAAGAAATATGGAGTTTTGTCTTTGTTCCACCTGAAATCCTAGAAAATATGTCATTTGACCAAGCATCGACATTTCAAAAGTTCTTTTCATCTGCTCAGCAAATTCTTCACATAGTCCTTCCTTGTTACCAGCAAAAATGATATCATCCACATAGATAATGACTATGAGGATACAATTGGCCATTTCTCTGACATAGAGGTTACTGTCAACTGTTCCTTTGACAAATTTCATGTCTTTAAGACAACCATCCAATTTTGAGTACCAGGATCTAGGGGCCTGCTTCAATCCATACAAGGCTTTTCTCAATCTGCACACCATACTACCATCTTTGTCCAGCAAAAATCCCTCCGGTTGTTCAATATACACCTCTTCTTCAAGATCTCCATTCAGAAATACAGATTTCACATCCATCTGATAGACCTTGTACTGCTTGTGTGCTGCAACTGCTAAGAACATTCTGATAGTTTCCAGTCTTGCAACTGGTGCAAAGGTTTCCTCAAAGTTGATTCCTTCCATTTGTGAATATCCTTTGCATACAAGTATGGCCTTATTTCTGGAAACTTCTCCCTTTTCATTGAGTTTGTTTCTAAACACCCACTTTGTCCCAATAACATTTTTATTTTTGGGCCTTGGCACAAGATCCCAAGTGGAGTTCTTTTCAATTTGATTGAGTTCCTCATGCATAGCTTGTATCCATTCCTCATGTACAACTGCTTCAGCCACTGTGTGAGGTTCAACTTGAGAAACCAGTGCAGTCTGATCTTCTAATCTCAATCTTCTTCTAGTTCTTACTGAGGACTATAGGTCTCCAATGAAATTTTCTGTGTCAACATGTTTCTTCAATTTGTTGTATCTGATTCTTCCATTTTCATTACCTTAATCTTCATCACTGGTATATTCAGAGTTGATCTCACCAACAGTTGGTGTTGGCTCAGGTAATTCTGCATTCTTCTGTTCCAAGGCTGTGTCATTCTTTGAGTCATCATCATCCACAGTGTATGGCTTGGTGTTGTTTTCAATTATTATTAAATCACTGCAGTCAATCATTTTATTCAACCTCTTATTCCAGCATCTGTATCCTTTTCCATCAGGTAGGTAACCCATAAAGATTCCTTCTTCAGCTTTTTCTTCAAACTTTCCCAGATTGATGTTTTTAATCTTGATGATGCAGGGACTACCAAAGACTTTGAAATATTTAACAGTTGGTTTTCTGTTAAACAACATTTCATAGGCTGTCGTTTGTGTTTCTGGTCTCAGGAGACATCTGTTCTGTATGTGTATAGCAGTGCATACTGCTTCTCTCCAGAAAAACTTAGAGATATCATGCTCAGCTAACATAATCCTCCCCATTTCAACTATGCTTCGATTCTTTCGTTCAGCCACTCCATTCTGTTGTGGAGTATATGGTGTACTATATTGATGTTTGATTCCATGCTTGACCAGATAGCTTTCAAAGACATCACCGGTATATTCTTTTCCGTTGTCTGATCTTACTTTCTTGATGCAGAGCTCTAGTTCCTTCTCAGCCTGCCTTCTGAAAGTCTTGAACATCGTGATTGCCTCTGACTTGTGTTTCATGAACATGACATTGGTCATTTGAGTGTAATCATCAATGAAGTTTATAAAATAGAAATCTCCTCTTGTAGACTTCTATCTCATCGGTCCACATATGTCTGTATGGATGAGTTCAAGAGGCCTAGTAGACATGATATCAACTCCTTTGTGTGACCTATGGGTCCGTTTTCCCTTCTGAAATGTGTCGCAGACTTCATCTCTTTCTCTCTTTAATTTGGGTAGATCTCGTACAACATTGTACTTCAGAATTTTACTCATACTCCTTTGACCAAGATGGCCAAGTCTCCTATGCTAGAGGTTGTTTTCATCTTTAGAGCTAAGAAAACAAGAATTGATGGGATCACCAATTTGAAATAGATTTCCAGTGGTTCTTCTTCCTTGAGTGATTATTTTTCCATCCTATGAGCTCTTGATGATGCATGAGTCCTTCTGGAACAACACCTCATGTCCATCATCACATAATTGACTTACACTCAGTAGGTTGTGCTTTAATCCTTCAACAAACAACACATAATTGGATTTTAGATTTGTTGTTGCAATCATAGCCTTTCCAACTCCCTTGATTTTCAGAGAACGATCATTTCCGAACACCACGGTTCCTCCCTCATGACTTTCAATGTTGCTTAGAATTTTTGTATCACCAGTCATGTGGGATGAGCATCCACTATCAAGAATCCATGACTTGGTTTTACTGCTGGCTTTTAGAGCCACTTCAGCAAAGCATGTGATTTCATCATTGGTTTCTTGAATGCCTTTACCTTTCATGTCTTTGACTTTTTGTTTAGGAAGAGCTGTCATACATTTATCAGCTCTATGACCTTGTTGGTCACATATTCCACAAGATTCACTCAAGCAGTCAAATGTGTTTTGAGTTGGTGGCTCTGATGCTTTCTGCAAAACACTCTGGTTTTCAGGATGTCTCCCCCTTGACTCATGACTCATGTTTGGACGAGACATGTTATACCAACATGCATAGGCCTTATGTCCAAACACACCACAACACCAGAAGTAGCCTCTGAACCTTGACCTTCTTTGTTGATAAGAGTCATGTTGTAATTTTATGTCCAAGATTTGAGTAGTCCTTCCTGAGGATTTCCTTCCTTCCATTGAAGATGATTTTACACAGGTTGGTTCATGCCATGTTTGTCTCAATTTTATCTTTGAACCTGCATTGTTAGAAATGACAGATGTATTTAGAGATTTACTTAGTGGTAAATTGACCTGCCTCTGAGCACCAGCATAAGATGATTCTTCCTTGACCTCAACAGCCTTGTTGAAGTCTTCTCTCATCTTTGTCAAGCTATTCTGTGCTTCAATCCACTTGGAATGTGTCACTGATTTCTCTTCTTCTTTGAGGTGAAGTTTCTCCTCAAGATCTTTTGCTATCTTGTCCAGCTCAGCTACCTTCAGTTTGTGTCTCTTGATTTCATCAATGTACATTTTCTCTTTCTTCATACATTCTTCCAACTCCTCAGTCATCCTTTTGGTTTCCTTTTGTAACAATCTCTTCTCTTTCTTGAGTTCAGTGTTCTGTTCAAGGCAAGCCACTAGTTCATCTTTCAATATGTGTTCGAGCTCTGTTCGTTCACTTTCATCATCTTCACTGCTGCAGGTGTCAAACCCTTTTTCCACATGAGCCATAAAATTCATTTCTTCTTCTAATTGACTAGCTGAAGTGAAGTCTGATTCTTCCTCTTTGCTTACATAGCTTCTTCTTTCACCAGGAACGATCCTTTTCTTTCTTGCACCAGATTTGTTTCCTTCTCTTGGGTATCTACTCCATTTCTTCTTTTGTGAATTATCATCTTCAATATCTGGAGTACTAGATCTTTTCTTAGGACAGTTAACAGCAAAGTGTCCGATGTTATTGCAATTGAAACATCTCGATGGTGATTTCCCTTTTCCCCTGAATTTAGTTTTTCCAAACCTTTTAGAAAAAAGAGAAATAATCGTGTTGAGATCTTCATCCTTTTCTTCATTGTCAGAATCACTTGATTCTAGGACTTCGTCATCTTTTATCTTGAGTTGTCTCATGGCCTTAAAAGCCATCTCATCCTTGATCTTCTTCTTGAATACTGGGATCTTCCTCATTTCATATGAAATGAGAATGTTGTGTAGTTCATCAAGAGAGAGATCATCTCTGTCTTCTAATGCTGAGACTTTGGGGTCAAACCTGTCAGGAAAATTTATCATTAGTTTTTTAACAATAGTGGAGTCCTCCAACTTTTCTCTAAAGCCCCGAATGTTACTGACAATTTCATTGACTCTTGTGAAATAATCATCAATTTTCTTCTTCTCCCATCTTGACATCTTCAAACTTGCTTCTCCAAATTTGTAATTTGGCTTCCTTGACTTTCATGTTGCCTTCATAACTACTTTCCAATTTGTCCCAAATTTCTTTAGCATTCTTGAGTCCCATGACTTTTGTGTATACCTTTTCTGAGAGTGACATAAGAATGGCATTTTGAGCTTTACCATCAACTTCCATATTTCTTTACTCATCGAGTGTCATAGAAGCTTCATTAGCAAGAGGAGGGAATCCAAATAAGGTTGCATCTCTAACATCAAGGCCGAGAGATAGAAGGTAGGGAAACATCCGATTTTTCCAGCTGTGATAATTCTTTCCATCGAATGTAGGGACACCCCTACTATTAACAGAATTTAGATTGTCCATTTTCTCAGAAGTAGATCCTAACAGAGGGAACCTCCCTCTGATACCACTTGAAATGCCTGGATCGGTTGTGATCACTGAGAGGGGAGGGGTGAATCAGTGATAACTTTTTCTTTTTATGAATTGTTCCCTTTGGATTATCAATTCAACCTCTGCAGCTGGTTAAAGCCTAGATCTACTCTTTTAGTGGTGCAGTAATAATGAGAGCACAGAACACAGATATTTACAAGGTTCGGTACAAAGACCTACTCCTTGCCGTGTTGGTTAGACCCTCCAACACGGATTCTTCACTATGCCAAAAGATGATTACACAGTAATTGGTTATACATCCCAATTACAAGTTGGTTAAACCCCCCAACTCCACAGCATCATCTTCATCATGGCTCCACTTCACTTCTTCAAAGGTGTTGTTCAAAAACTTCAAGTAGCTTCAATAGTCTTCAAAAGATCTCGTTGGTCTTGCTCAAGTTGGTCTTCTTCACTTGTGCACACACAAGGCTAAGCCTCGGGTCTTCCTCCTTGCACACACACTCCCAAGTGTGGTAAATGCTTCACCCAAACTCAAACACCAAAAGAGGCGCGCAAGGGGTGCGGCCTCACTTCTTCAATAGCTGCGCAAGGTGTGCGGACGGCCTCTGTCGCGCAAGGCGTGACACCCGTGGGCACGCAGGGTGTAACCAAGCGAGGGACGCGCAAGTACACTGCCCGAGCTCTTCTTCCTGTCACGCAAGAGGTAGCGCGCAGGGGACTTCTTTGGAGCCTCGGGTGGCTCCGGGATTCTCAGTCGCACAAGAGGCTGTGCAGAGGTACTTCGCGTATCTCGGATGGCTTCGCGGGACTCTTGAGTTCTCAAAGGATCAGCAACCTTTCAAGTGCCTCGGGTGCTCCTTTTATAGGCGAGTAGTGCGAATGGAGTCTGCGGGATCCAATACTCGAATGCCTGAAATCATCGGCGTTTTGAAAACTTCAAACGCGTTAAAAAATCATCCGCGTATCTCGTTTTTCATTCTCTGTCCAACGCGGGTTTCCTTCTTCTTCGGTTTCCTTCACGTGCATGCGACTTAGAACGCATGCATGGACTTCTGTTTAGGATAAACCATACAAAACATAAACCATCAGGGCCTCACACCTTCGGTTGCTTCGGCCAACCTCGAATTCTCTCCTTTGTTGCATGCAGAGTCATTTTAATGCATGGACATGTTAGGTGTGGCCAGACGAGATCATTGGTGTCTTCGGCTTCTTCAGAGGTTGCCGGAATCTCAAAAACCGTCGTCGGAATGCCTCTGGTTCGAACGGAGGCTGCGGGAATGCGCGGGTGGCCTTCGGATGAGCTCGAGGAAGGAGACGGACGGGGAGCCTTCGGATCAGGCGATCAAATAACCTTGGACGGCCTGGATTAGATCGTGAATAGCGCGATGCATCGGGCGGCCGAGATCTGCCGCGCGATCACTCGGACGGCCAGGATGCGCTCTCGGTGAATTTTTCCGCGTCCCACATCGAAACGCCTCGTGGAATTTCCGCGGTATAACAACCAAGCGCTGCCAGCCTCCCTTCAGTTGCACTTCTCCCCTCTCGGTGCCACCCCGCACCGAGTTCTCCCTGCGGGCGTGCTCCGCGCCCACTATGCACCTTCGGGCGCGCGCCACTGGCGCCCACTATGCACACTGATACTCTTGGGGGCGTGCTCCTTCGGGCGTGCCCCAGGCGCCCATGCGGTGTCTTGGGTGCACCCTGCCGCCCTGGCTCGCCCCACGGGTTCCCCCATGGGCATGGTGCCCTAGCGCCCATGCCTTGGGGTTGAACCCTCGAGGTGCCTTGGCTGGCCAATTTTTTGGCAAAGGCATGAATGAGGACATTGTTAAAAACAATGTGTATAATATGCCACATGCCACCTCTCTAAGACATCCTTCTTCTACATTTCTTCTTCACTTGAATTCTTCAATCCTCCTCAACATGTATTCATTACTTAGGAAGGTTCCTTCTTCAACCGAGCTCCTGAATCAATTAAATCTTCAATATTCTTCAATGATCCAATTAGAGGTCAAGTTGGATCACATTCACATTTTCATGCACTAAGAATTAGTACATGGTCTTCTTCAGCTCACTTCATCCACTTAGAAGTTGTGGATGGATCTCTTCATCTCCTCATGCATTGTCAGTACAATGCATGGTCTTCAAATATTGTTGTGACATTGTATCCAGTTGATACAAGTTCTTGGAACTTTAAGAACATCTCAACAATCGTCTGATTTAATGCTTCTGTAATCATCAATCTTCAAGATGTACTTCATCAGATGGCACACCATGACAAGTTATTGACAACAAATGCAATTACTTCACTTGGGCACAACATGATATTTTAATCTCATTTTAATGTGAGATTATTTTAAAAATGTTTTATGTTTTTAAAAGTTTTTTAAATTATTTCCAAATCATCTTTTATATGTTTTTATGGTTATTTTAAAAAAATGTTTTCAAAAGGTTTTATGTTTTAAAAGTAATTTTTAAAACGAAAAGCGTATTTTCCTAAATATTGTTTTAATGATATTTTAATAGTCTTTCCATTCATCGACATCAACAGACCCTATTGTTACTTATTATCCAATGTGTATATTTTGTAATGATATCATCCTCATTATTTCCCTATATGGATTAATATTGCTTCAACAGGATTGTTATGAAACCTATTTATTTTTCAAGGGTCAATTATGATTAAAATATATTGATATGAAAGACATTTCTTTTCCATGATTTAATCATGTTTTGATGAGTTTTATTATTAATGTTTTTTATTCTTTCTACATGAGCATTATATAAAACAAGTGATCTCAATACAGCTTATACATAGGGCTGAGCCCTGTTATACCTCATAAATAAACCTGATATAGCTTATTCGAAGGGTTGAGAAACATTATAGGTCATGGAAAATAGGTGAGCCTGATATAGATTATATGAATGATTAAGGCCCATTATATCTCACGAGTGAGCCCATTATAGCTTATACAAAATGTGAGCCCCATTATAGCTCTCTAATGCATTGGGTAATTAGTATGTTGGAATACAATCATATAGAAATTCCAATTAAAATTGTTTTGAATGGGTTTTAGGAATATGATTATCCAATTTATCAAAAATTAAGTTAATTAATTTTTATGGGTGTAAGACCCCTATCATGATACAATGTACATCCTTGTTTAAATTTTTGTTTTAAGTAATGTCTCTGATGACTAGGAAACACCTCTGGGGTATTCTAGGGATTTGGGGCATGAAAAAGAGGGAAAATGGTCCAATCTATGATGAGAGCATGGTAGGCATGTGGTCAGTAGTAATCATGTTCCATAACTATGTGGACTATGGGGAGGGTGTGCATGGTTAAGGGAATTGTGTAGGGTGGCCTAGAAAACCGTACATCTTGGGGATACTTCAGACAGTGGCGAGCACATGTCCACCACACAAAGTTTCGAACCGTGTAGGTGGAAATACCAATAGTGAAACTTTATTTACTCCTGGATAGAGGTAACTACATAGTTTTCACATGGTTTGGAAACCAGTGGGGCTAAATCATGAGCCACTTGTAATGTGTATTTTAACTATTTTTTTTCCTCCCAACCCTATTTCATTCTTCCCCAATTATTCACCCCATTCGACCCCCAACATCAAGAGTGAAAACCCTACAACATCTTTTTAAGGACCCAACCATAAAAATTCAATAATCATGATTTTTGATCAAGTATTTACTTTCTTTCGCATTAATGATCATTTAATTTTTAGATTTTTAACGAATTGGGACACAACAATTACATTACATCTCAAATATTAAAAAGTAGATACTTCAACTCTATCCATTTTTTTCACAACAACAAAACTCTTTAAAAACACGAATTCATTTCTTGATAAAAATATTCTTGAATTATTCTTTTATATTACCCTCCCTTATACCCCATGAAAAACATTTCAAAAATAAGTGATGAACCTAAAAATTACAGTACGTGATATAAAATAAGGAAAGAAAACATTAGTCTATGAATACATACAAATTAATGAAATCATACTATTTACTCATAAAACATATGATCTTAAACATAACTCAGGTAATCATAAGATTTATGAATTACTCAAAGAAATGATAAATCATAATGGTAACTTGTGGCATCCATAACATACATACATTATAGTTTTCACATCCACATAGGGAGAAATCTTCATGGTTACGTTTGGAATACCTGTCATAGTATATTTCATAAATTTATTAGAAGAATCCTGAATTTTTACCTCCATCATGTTAACCAATGTATTGAAGACCCATCACATGTTCACCCACCCTTAGTTTATCGTGGAACAACCCAAATACATAAGAAATGTACAAGAACCATTATATAATCATAAAAAATAAACAAGCATAAAGTGAAAATCACAATTCCGCGTTGAAATTGTAAGACAACATTTTATGATATTGATATAATAAATCCATTTTAAAAACCATTTTAAAAACCAAAATTCCTAAATATGGTGTTTAATTTTCATTTTAAAAACATTATGGCTTGTAGTGGAAGATAGATATCAAATAATACTCGTGGCAGCGGAAAGGTCATTGTCACCATATAAGTTAAAATAAAACATTCTTATTTTCATTGAGTAAATTGATTCGTAAAAAAATATTCCCTTTTGAAAAATATTGAATAAATTTTAAATTCAAAAGGTTGAATATACACTGTATAAATGATGGTCGTTTACAAACAAAAAATATGCCTCAATGAAAGGAGATTGAGACAAAGTCCCTTACAAAGATCATGTAATTAGATTGAGGATAAATAAATAAAATAAATATGTGTGAAAAATATAAATACACCCAATATATTTTTATATTAAGTGAACAAAAAAGAGTTCATTCACACATATCTTGGAAAAAAATCCTATGACATGGATATTTAACTCAAAGATTGAATACTGAGTTAATATTTCCCTTACCTCAAATCCAACTTGTGTTTTCATTATTTATATTCAGGAATAATAAACTTTGGTTAATTTATAATTGAATTATAACCTTTTTAATGTTTATTATTCCTTTTATATCACTTATAACCATGTTATTAAAATTACATAATTATTTAACTTTATATTTTTCAGTTTCTTGATATTCAGTACTTGTGTCCAAAATGAACTTGTTTGATGTAAATTGTCCATGTGTTAAAAATTACATCGTCTACATAATATTATTGACGGTTAAAATATCATATATATATCAAGTATATATGTATTTAGAATAGTCCATAACATTTGTAGATAAAAAATTAATTGCACCGTTCATGGATATTGTAGGCCGTACATACACATGAATGTTACCTTCATTTATTTTTCATATTAAAATAATGAAAAATAAATTATTCATAGGTATATTGTAATTCCACTATAATATATACATTATATATGTTACATAAGTAAATTAACCCCATCCTTTATATTTTCCATATACTTCATGAATGAGTCATATCAAATTGAGGGGGCGCTAGTCCACGCTTCCTCAAATGAAATTATCAAATTTACACATTATTGAAATCATAAAGTTATGTTTTAAATAAAAATTAAAGAAGAATAGAGTAGATATAAATATAATATATATAATATTTATTCAGTATATTCATGTATATAATTTAGGTTTAATGAAGATCTTTTAGAATGAATCGCATCGCATTGTGCAGACGTTAAGTCGTACGTACGCACGAGCGACGATATCATTAACATGATGGTTAAACGGTATAGAATTGGATTGTATATTAATTATAAACATTAATTATCATGTTATATTCATTATTTTAATCCATTATATTCATCCTTATATCCATCAAAAATAAGTCTTGTTGAATAACAAATTGCACCATAGTGTACAGATGGTAAGTTGTACGTGCGCAGGCATTGTGATATTGTTATTAGTAGGATAGATAAAAGGAGGTATAAGGTTTTACCATAATTATAATAACATAAAAAAATGTATAATATACTTTATTTATTACTTTTTAATGAATAATCATAATAATGGGAAGTAGAAAAATAAAATAATTTTGAAAGAGGTGATAAAACAAATACCTTTTTTCCGTGTATCTCCTTTTGATTTTCACAAAATGTCTCCATAATAAAGATTTGTGCAAAAAGTTTGGCCTCCAAGATAAATGGAGGGATTTTGGTAGATTATTTTAGCAGAATTTGGATGATCCAATCTACTTTATAGGTGTGAGTAAGTAGGTAGAGATGGTGGCCTTTAATAAGAGGGAGGAGGGGCACTTTAAGAAAGTCTTGAAATATTATATTATTTTAAATACATTTTCATATTATAATATTTAAAAAGTGATACATTCATAGGATAAAATGAGTATGGGTATAAATCCTCTCAAAAAATAGGTTTTATACAATTTCAGTTCAAAAAATTAACTTTCTCTTTTAACATTAACCCTTAGTTAAAAACATTTACTCTTACCATGTCTTCTTGTATCTTCATAATAAAAGGTTACTATAATTACTATAAAATTTTAATAGAACTTCAAGTAGATCATTACTGAGATTTTTAACATTATATATGTTTTTTTTTTTAAAATTATATTTTTAGGACTATTATATCATTTAATAAACTAGTATTAGTTTTAATAACTCATTAATGTCAATTTCGACTCTATTTAGTAATTTATTTTTCTTAAAGTCATAAAAACTTAATTAAATTTAAAAAAAAGGAATTAACTCATCCCTAGCATGTAATTTTAATCCAGAAAATCATTTATTACATAAAAATGTTCAATATTAAATTTAATTTAATATTTATAATATTATTTATTTGAATGATTCACTAATAAGGTAATGACTTCATCATTATTGTGTCATAAATAAATTTATTTATTTAATGTCTAAAAATTAAAAAAAATACCATGTTGTAGGAAATTTATTTTATATTTACAAATACAATTTATATACAAATATATAAGTTATATAACCCTATAATAAAATTGATTTATTAAAAGATACATGTTTATGATATATTTCCCTTTTCTTTAAATTAAGTATTATGAAATGTAATTCTCACATCCCTGGGGATCCCAAATGATGAAATATCATCCTAAATATGTTCTTGGTAAGGAATATCTCATACAATAAGATTATGACACGTTTTAGGGTTGTTTTATATTATTAAAATATTATTTTGTTACCCTTATTTACCTGATTTACCCTTTAACCATGGTAAATAAAAATAATTATTGAAGTTACTATTCATAATGTACAAAAATATAGGGTACCTATTTACATAATTTCGAACATATATTTGAAAATATAGACTCCATTTTTTCCAAATTTAAAACACGGAAGTTTCATTTATTAATTTAAAATTAATTATCATTGTCAAAAACAAAATATGGTTTTTTAGGAAAAGAAAACTATCAAAAGATTGACATGTGTTTATATCCAATTTAAATGTGAAATTAATTCCAATGACAAAAATTGTATTAAATGATAAAAATATAAAAAAATTACACTTTAAAACCAAGAAAAATATAATATATCTCTATAAATAAATTAGTTGAAAAGATAGTTTTGACTTAAAATGTTGTATTTCCCACTATTCATTAAAAAATAAACTTTATCAAACAATTACCACAAAAAATTACAAAGTAGATATTGATGTCACAATTTTATAAAAGAGGTTTATTTTTTCAAATAAATATATAAAAGTGACAGAAACTATTTTTAAAAATGGTTCTTCATCAAAAGGTGGTAAAACTACCTTTTAAAAAATATTAGATTATTTTATACTCAAAATTGGATTCATTCTCATTTTAAGCATCTAAAATTTATTGAATAAATGTAAAAACATTTAACAAATATGTGTGATCATATTTTAGTTAGTTAATTTTATTCCTGCGAATACAACATCTAGGCATTAACTACTGTATAAAATAATAGTATTATTATTGTATTATTTTTCTGTATAACTCAATGTTGTGTGCAGTGTAAGATTTCAGAGAAACTCCTTATTGTGTGTTGAGTACGCTATCAGAAAAAGTGTCCCATTTAAAATAAAATTAAGATCATATTCATAAGTATTAATAGATTTGAAAATGTATTGTTCTATAAATATATGGGATGTTACACTCCTCATCCCCCTTAGTTGTTTCTCCTTTGATCCTTCAGCATTTGGAGTCTCGTTTGGTGCGAATAGAACCTCCAAGTATATCGTTGAATCTGTTTCTTTCCATTTTCTAGATGATGATTAATATAATATTTCTTCTCCTTCAAAATCCCAGAAACCCTATTTCTCTATAAGATTCTTATTCTGGGATTTCATAGTTATTTGGGTTAAAATCAAGGAATAAATTTAAGCAAGAGGTTGTCTACAAACATGAGGTATGTGGTCGTAAAGATTATTCCCATAGTCTTTATTTTTTATATGTGTATATAGTTGAACCAAGATATTTCCTTATTGTTAGTTTATTATTTTTATTAAGGAATGTGATTTAAGCCTTATATTGAAATGAAAACCCCTAAATGTACCTAATTGGGTCAGTTAGTAAAGTGATACTAAACATAGGTCTCATGGGGTACGTCAAACCCTTGTAAATAGTGAATAAATTAGTAAACATTAAGGTAGGTAAATTATGAGATCGAATGGGTTATAAAAGTGTAATTTTATATGTGGGAATTTTTATTGGTTTAATTAAAATTAAATTAAGTTTGAGTTTTTGAAATTCCCCTGAGGTTTTGAATTTGTTAAAATGGTGTGTTTTAGGAATTTGACTCATCGATAGTTTTATTGAACGAAAAATTATTTGTGAGTGTGGATAATTTTTTGAAATGAGGTGTTGACCTCAAAGTTATTTCGAAAGGGTTTTCCTTAATAGATTTAAAATGGTGATTTAAATGAGGATGTGGTTACTTTTTTAATGTTGTTTAATGGTTATTTTGAATATTAGAAATTGAAATGAAATATTTGGGGAATGTTTTAGTCTATAAAATACGAAGACCTGTGTTTTAAAGGGAATATTCAAGATGTTTTTAAATGATTATTTTTATTTGTGTATTATTCCATGAATTGTATTTAATGTTTTGTAGGGACGTTAGTATTTGAAATGAATTGTGGGATTAGGTAATGGAACCCTTGATAGTTGTGTGGGAATGTTAATAAGGATTATTAAATTAAATGACTGATGTGGTGTTTCAATGTTAACATAGAATAAGTGGGTGTTTTCTTTAGTGTGAATATGTGAAGTGTGATATGGTTGGTTAATGGTAAGTGTGAAATGTTTAAAGAATCATGTGAAAATAGATTAGTGGTTTGTGTGGGTTATTGGACTTAAGGATCTATGCCCGTGGGTTAGGTTGGACTAAGGCTCTAAACCCCACCCCTATATTGCATGGGTTGTGGTGGAGGAATGAGGATCTTTTCCACTAACAGTATCAATTGATGTGATTACCTAGATTGGGGAACTAGGGTAAGTTGTTATGTATTCTTTTGTGATTTGTTTCCTTATAATGTATGGAACTTTCTACCTCTTTATTCATAGATTAAATAACTTTCATCAGCTATACTGAAATGATTAATATGGATAACCCTTGAAACTAATGATAAAACCGGCTAATGTTAACCCTATTATTAAATGGAGCATTGTTTATCTTTTATAACATGGTTGTTATTTATGTAGCTACATGAAATTTTGTATATAATGGTTGTTTACTTTAATAAAAATTAGTCGTGTGATGTTGATATGTACTCACACCCTTCTCGTGATTCCATGGAACATGGAGACCTAAGAAGATGGTACTTGTTTCAGGTACAGGATCGGGATAGGGACCTTGTGTTTGGTTCAAGCATAGGTTTTTGGTTGGATCATGAGTTTTTAGTATTGGGTTGGGACCCGAGACTGGTTTTGAGTTATTTTATGGTTCTGGTAATTTTTGAGATTGTATTGTATGACTATTTAACATGTAGTTCATTCATCTTTTGGTTATAGTATGTTTACTTATTACTTTTTAATTCTTGTGTTATGTGGTTTATTTATTGTTTATGTGGCTTATTACGTATGTTAAAACTATTTATGATATGATTCCACTCTGATAAGAGGTTATAATCAACCAATCAAACCTATATAGACTCACGCAGCTAGTCAGCTGCCTCCTCTATATAGGGAGGTGCACTTGAGGTCATGTGGAGACCCGACTGAGGGCACCGATTATAGTGGATCCTAGGTCGAGGATGTTACAATGGATTTTTAATGTTTCTCATGATTAAGATTGATATCACATGGCTTGTGACTATTGATTTGGATGAATCTTAACCTTTCCATGTTTTCATATATGATGATCTAGGTATTGATTCGTATGAGTTATTTTTTCATTCTCTCATGCAGTATAATTGTGTTTTCATACCCTTATGCACTTCTTATACTCGTTGATTACATTGAATTGCTATTTTTTGCCCCTTACAAGCCATTTTAACTCACCCTTCTAATTTTTCATTTTCCCCAAGTTATAAAAAATGAGGTTTAACGAACAATGTCTTAAGGGGATTTCATATCAATGATAATGAATACATAATATGAAATAAGTAAAGTCTGGTTAAGTGGAAAAATTACCATTTAACGACATGGGTAATATTTATATAGAATTTTTTCCTAATTCTCGAAAACTATAAACATAAAAGTTAGTTGTGGATGTAAGTGATACAAGTTTTCCTTTTTTTGCAAAGATTTAAATGTAAAAATATGGTCACAATTATCAACATCAATGCTGTGAATTTAAAGTTTACGATTTTAGAACTTGATACTTGACTGTGGGTCCTGGGCTGTTATAATTGTTATCAGATTTCAGTCTATATAACATTGTAGATCATGATATTTTTAAGAGAGTTTATCTTAAGCATTATGGAAACCATCATAGTTCTACAATATTAAGTATAATAATAAGTTTAAATTCATAGGTACCTTGTCTGAGGGTATTAAGTAGAAAAAATTTAGGTTACTAATCATATTTTAGGAGTTTTTTATTGAGTTAAAGTATATGTAAAACATCAGTTTATTAAGAATTATTACTTTACTTTTTATGGAAATAAGTTTTAAGGTATTTATAACCTTTAGGGTTTATATTATCTTGGATATTGAGGTAATTATTGCAACACAAGTATTATAATATGGATGAAAACATGATCGAAAAGAAATTTAGTGACTAAGTGATTAATGTTACTTCAAAAGAAGATCTTTAATTTTTTAGGCTTGAAATCTAGAGTGTATGAGATCACATTTGAGGTTAAAATAGTTTTTAATTTTAAGGTTTCTAATGCTATTTGGTATATAGGTTTGTGGAATTATTTAGTTTCAACCATGGGTATTACTGTTGAATTTTTAGTATTATTTTATCATATGAATGTTTATTCATTTTTATAATTATCTTACCAACTTCTAAAAATGTTCGGTTTTGATTGCATTTAAAGACATGTGGAATATCTTATTATCCCATTTATAGTTATGTGGTATTTAAAATTTTATTTTCTTCCGTCAGGTGTGAAAAAATCATCTTGAATACTCATCTTTTGAGAAAAAAATGAAATTGTGGTTGAAATTGATTAAAGGATGAAATTTTACCTATTAAATAAATATATATCATTATTTATTTAGTCTATATGGTGAAAGAATCCATCAACTTTAGAAAAATTATCTTCAAATAAAATTTCATCCAATTATAATTAATTTTGATGATATAAAAGATATTTTCTAGATCTATTTTGTTGGTGGTATTATTATCATTGACTTTATATTGACAATATTCTCTATCACTCTCAATTATTACATGAATACTATTTTTTCCTTCTAAATTCATTTTTAAATTTCTGACCAATGTTCACCCTATCTAGAATCCTAGTTATACATGACGTTGGGTGACCTTTATTCACACATTCCCTTATTTAAGGGATTTCTTCTTTATTTCATTTTTACTATGTGAATTTCAATAAAGGAATTTGAGAAAATATAATCCATCGATAAACAAGACAAATTTTAAGGGGTAAAATCAATTTAAGTGGGGTAGGATGTAACATCCCAATATTTTATGAAATATATTGTTTTAAATTGAATTAAATTATTTTATAGCTTTCATTAAATGTAATTCATAGCTTATCTTGCATTATTAACAACACCACGTTTATCTAATATTTGTCAAAACATCAGGTATCTTTGATAATTTGTGTTACATGAAAATGATGAGTCCTACTGGACCAAAATATACTATTAATATTATTGTTTAACATTATAGATATAACCCGGCCATTGGAATAGAGTTAATGAATAAGATTAACTAAATTATGAAAATATGATTTATACATGTTTATATAATTAGTACGTTGGTTACCAATTTATTATAAATAAAAATGAAAACCAATTGAAAATAATGGAAATGTTTTTATAAAAAACTATTTTCATTCATCCAATGGAATTTTATCCTTATAATTAAATATAATTACTTTTATTGAATGATATTAATGAAATATACATATAACATGTTCAGAATAATTTTTCACATTCATCCTCTATATTTTCCAGAGATGATATAAAAATTAAATCAAATTTTACAGATAAAAATTTGTATTTTTTTCTAGATGTATTTCTACCACATTTTGATGGCGCATTTGTTTTAAAAATAAATTAAGAATCTTTTATAAATTATATTTGAAAACATATATGTTTTTAATGAAAATTTTCAGAATTACCTTAGGGTTTTTTTGGTATTTTTCTAAGAAGATTCTTTTTTAGGAAGAGTCAAAAATAATTAATTTTAATTAAAAAATGACTTCTCTAATAAATTATTTATAATTTTTAATTATATGTTAAATTGGTTTTAATGTAATATTAAATCCATTAAACACATATTAATACAATAAAGGTCATTAGAATAATTTTTTATTCATTATTGATATAAAAAAAATTGTAAAAATTTTCACTTTTTCACTTTAAAACCCCACTTTCTCATTGTGTTTGCAGGATTAATTTCAAATAAAATTCATCTATTTCTATTAATTGAATATTTAAAATTTAATTACATATTTATAATAATAAAAATTTATAATATCTAATAAGATCATATTAATTTTTTACCAAAGTGATTAGGGAAAAAAATTAAAATTAATTACTATGATTATGTGAAAACAGGATTACTTAGTTGTTAAACTTACACAATAAGGTGTAAAAATGACCTTAAATGTGTCCAAACCCCATTTGATGGACGCATTTTGTCCCTTATGACCTAATTACATATATTTATTATTTTATGGGACACTTTTACATCGATGTGACCCATTTAATAAGTTAAATAAATAAAATGACAAAAGGGGCCCTTTTCCATTTAATTTCTACAAAGATTTGGATTGGGACAAAAGAAAACATATATTAAGATGAAAAAATTACTCTGAAAGATAAATTAATTTTATTTATCATAAAAATTTATCTATAATTTTATGATATAAAATAATTGTATTAAATTCTTATGAAATGCCAATGCATAGATTATTTAGTTAATAATTGAATAAAATAAATAATACTAAAAACATTAAAAGTGATGTAAATAAAGGAAATATTTGTGTTGAATTATTTTTTATATGAATATAAAATTATAAAAATATATGAAATTAATATATTTTAATTCCATCATTGTAATTAGTTTTTGAATATCCAATTTTAGTGAATAATGTCAAAAATGACATTAATGTAATTTTATAGTAAATGATATTATTATTAGATGATTTAAAATTACCCAAAATCTTATAATATAAAAAATTGTTTTTAAATGTTAATATATTTAAAATATAGTACATTAATGGATCAATTTATCTTTTATAACGAATATATTGATCACTAAAATAGTAGAAACATTGTTGCCTCGATTATGGTTAAAGTAGTGTTTTCAAACATTAAATGTACTTCTATGAAAATCAATTTCATACACACATGGGATTCTTATTTAATATTTTGGAGATAATAATTATAATAAGTGGATATAAACTGTATAATAATTCTAACTTTAATTTATTCATAATGGATAAATTAATTACGTTATAAAATCAGTTACCTAAATGAAAAAAGGGGAAAATTAGGAAACATAAAGGTTACTGAAAAAATCGTTAAAAAATATTATAATGGGTGGTGGAGATTTTTATAGACCATATAATCCCTATAAACCATTAATTATATATATTTTATCCCCTTTATGTAATATTTACCTCCGTATTGAGAATTATTTTGAGTATTTACAAGAATACCACTCCTCCTCATCTATAAAAAGGTTCTAACTCTCCCCACTTATTCGCACCTATCAGTAATTTTTTATCATACAAACCTTTCCCAAATCACCTCAATAATTTCCTACCCTCATCCAATAATCTTTTTTTTTGGGAATAGATAAATCCTTTGAAGGTTTTAGTGAAAACCTATATATGATTCCCAAAGAATAGGTATTGTTCCTCTAAAAGCATTTTAAATTCATATCCTCCTCTACCTCCTTAAATTATTATAATAACATGATTTTATAATATAATGATTATAATAAATACACAAATATTTTTTTATGTTAGGGTTATAACTTGAAAGCACACACTTCCATAAAATGGTTTTTGAAATCATCATTTGTAGTTTTCCAATACCACCTCCCATGGTTGGTCATATTTATGTACATACTGTTTATATATGATATTTGTTATATTTATAACATAATAGTATATATAGAGTCATTATATCATATAAACCTCTTTTATATTTTATTTTTTAAGGGTCATGTCACATCGCTTGTGTGTATGGTGGAGTACATCCACACGAAGCGATGTGAACCGTTTTTTCACTAATGTGTTACATGGAATGTAATAAGGGTTACTATAATGAATATATATTATATAAATGAACTAATTATTATATTAATTACATAAATATATTTATCGATGTAAAATATATAGTTTTATTCATTCTATTTCACACACTAAAAATGTGGTAACGTCATCATGGACGTGTGGACTACAGCCTCCTCAAAGAGATCTAATTATTTTTTATCACCACATCACAAGTATGATATATATATGTATACATTACAAAATAATATGGATATTATATCATAATTATTATTCAATAATTATAAATTTTTATTATCTTCTTTTCATAACTATCATTGAAAAATGGGAACATTACTCATGCGTAAGTACGTCCTACCGTCTCCATGATCATAATGTTGATCCATTTTTGATAACCATCGTACATGGATTATATTAAGAGTATAATTTATGCATAAATATGATTATTATTTCATGATTATTATTATTTATATGTTTAAATAATGACCTCATTGACCTTAGTCAATCTATCAAAGTCAGTTTTGACACATATGTTGAATATGGTCAAAACATCTGACTTAAACATAATCGATTAAGTAATTATTTATAACTTGTTTATAATTGATATAAAATTAATAATAAACAAATAAAAGTTTATCCTAGAAGTAAATAATTAACATAATTTTATTATTCTGGAATAAAAAGGAAAATCTTGATGAATCAGACTCAATGTAAGTGTTTCTCTCGTATGACTTTTTTTTGTGAGAAATATTCAATGTTCACCAGCAATTTATATTCTGTGGTATATAGACTGAACATAAATGGAATGTATGATTATTATACATAAATTATTGGGTATTTATATATACATTTTAGGATCTACCTTTCATAGGGATTACAGTTACAATGTTACCAAGGTGATAAGGGATTTTTGTCATAATTTCCCTTCTTTGAGACGTTTGTTATGTTATACACCTATATTATTTTATAAGGTACATATAATAATATTTTGACATGTTAAATAATTAATATACTTTTTCATGACATTATAAGTTTCCTTTTCTTTTATTATTCCATGGGGCTTATGATTCAATGTTACCAAAGTGGTAAGATTATTTTCTTACCATCTCATCATTTATCCGGATTGTGTATGATTAAGTCTCTGATGTTGAGATCTTATAATTATCCTGAAATATATTATACTATTATTATTAATTATGATTGAAAGTAATTTTACAATATTTACACTCTTTGGTACTTGAATGTTTTGATAAAGTGTTTTTATGAAAATTCGACTTCATTTCTCTCTTCGATTGTAAATCTATTCCCTTTCCAAAAAAATTAGTCTAAAATAATTAAAATGTTTTTAAATAATATTTTAAGGTAATTTTCAAGGGAATTTATATAAAATAAATTTTTTTAAAAATTCATTTAAATTATTTCCAAATATTACTTTATAGGTTTTCAATGTTATTTACAAACAAAAAGTTTTTCAAAAAGTTTTATGTTTTAAAACTGATTTTCAAAATGAAAAGAGTATTTTCCATAACAAAATTAATTTTTTAAAGGTTATTCCATTTATCATGGTCGAAAAAAACATATTTTTACTTATTCTATAATGAGGATATTTTGTAATTATTCCATCATCATTTTTTCCATGGATGGATTATGATTTCTTCAAGGAGATTATTTTGAAACCTGTTTCTTTTCCACAAGTCAATTGTGTTTAAAATAGATTCATATATAACCCATTTCATCTCCATGGGATAATAATGTTTTTATTTGTTTTATGATGAAATTTTTTTATTCATGGTACTTGATCATTATATGAAATATATGAGTCTGATATGTCTTATACGAAGGGTTAGACCCCAGTACACCTCACGAGTGAGCCCGATATACCTTTTTTAATGGTTTGTGTCACATTATAGCTCATGGAAAATGGGTGACCATAATATAAATTTTAAAAATTTTGAGCCACATTATAGCTCATGGGTGTGCTCTATACAGCTTATATGAAGGGAGTTCCCCATTATATCTCTATAATGCACTGGGTAATTATTATATTAGAAGTCGGTTGTATGGTTATTCCAATCAAATGGGTTCTAAACGGATTTTATGAATATTATTATCCAAGATACTATGAAGTGTTTTTATTTCTTATTATGGGTTTATAATTATTTTAATGATTGATATTTATTTCACATGGCTCCAGATTATTGATTCTAATGACACATTCCCTTTCCATGGTTTCATATTTAATGATCCATGTATTAATTGGTTTGAGTTCTTTTATAATTCACTCATGAACATTCATTATGTTCTCATAACCATATGAAATTATATTTATCATTCATGGAATTCAATTTTAAATTCTTATCTTTACCCTTACTGAGCATTTGATTTCAACCTTCTTATGTTTCCTTTACCTAGGGTTATAAAGAATGAGGATGCATGAACTATGTCTAGAAGAGATTTTATATGGATTATAATAATGACATAATGTGAAATAATAAAGGTTGGGTAAAGTGGGATATATTATAATATAATTAAATGGTTATTATTTATGTTTTTGTTTGTCCAAATTCTCTAAAACTCAATTCCTAAAAGGTCCTCGAAAACGTAAGTGATCTAACTTTTCATTTTTTCTATTGTATGGTTTCAATTAAAAAAACTGGGTCACAATTATCAATATCAATGAAAAGAATTTAAATTTATTAATTTCATCATCAGATCCAAGATTTTGGTTTATGGAATATTATAATAAATTTTTACTAAGAAATATTTAGGTACAAACCAATGGAAAATATCTAAATAATTGAATAAATTCTTAGACATGTGTATATGTTTTATTTCTTATTACACCTCATTCAAAAATAATTCAACTATGATTATATAATAACACCATTATCTAATATATACTATGATATTATTATGTTAATGGAATTAACCATATCTATATCTACTTATATCAAATTGGAAATGAGACCAATAGTCGTGTGTAAGGCATATTTCCACCTCGGGAACCGATGTAATTTGTTTCTCATGACCACCTTTAAAGGATGGATATAATGAAGAATTTAACATATTTACAATATATATATTAAATTTTTATACTTATGTAACTATAATATCACATATACCTTCTTGCTTTCCATTTCATGGGGTATATGATAACATCGCCCGTGTTTACAGAAGACTATCGCCTCACGAAGCTGTGTGATTCTCTTTTTATTTTATTTTTACATTAATTATAATAAGAATTTATTTAATTAATATAAATTCTATATATAAAATAATAATTTTACTTTAAATAGAAATTAATATATATTTTATTTTTATTTCATCCATCAAGAAAAATGGAAACAACGTTCATGCATATGTACGTCCTACCAGCCCCATGAACAGTATAATCCATTTTCTATATCTAAATTCAATAGATTTCTCTAAAATAATTAAATCATTAATATATATGATATTTTTATCCTGATAAAAAATTTATAGATTATGTAACAATAATCAAATTAAAATGATCAAATTTATTGAACTTAAAAATACATGAAAAATGAAGCAATTATCACCCAAAATAGTGATTTTAAAACATAATTGTTAATAAATGGGTGTTAGAAGACTATAATTAAATAATATGTGTATGATATATATGATTATTGTTTTTTTATTTATTTTCAATACCCCTATAATTATTAAATAGTAGATTTAGAACCATACGAATGAAGTTAAACCTAAGGTAAGGGTTCTCATCTCACTTTTACATCCATGAGACATACAAAATATTCACCACTTATTCATTTGAATATTGGATATACTACCCCTTTTTATATGGTGTATCATGAACATATTTCTCTTCTTGGTATTTAATGTTTCATTTGAATTTATAACATTTAAGGGGATTTTCATTCAAATGCAACAAAAGTTGTAAGGTTTTTTCTCACAATCTCATCATTATTCGGGATTTTTTTTGTTTATGCTCCCTTGAGATAGTTATATGTATTTTTATCATAAAATTAATCTATTTTATTCAACTTTTGTTATTAATGAACTTTTTCAATTAATAGTAAAAAGTTTCCACTATTTTGTTCTTAAAATTATTGAGAAAATGTTATTAATAAAATCTAAATTTATTTCTCTCTTTAGTAAAAAATGACTTTTCATCAAAAATATATGTTTTCTAAACAAAATCAATTTTTTTAACTTATTTAAATGACTTATTAATTAAATTATTACCCATTTTTTACATTAATAAAAATCAAAGGAATCTTCATGTCATTTTCAAAAAAAAACTCATTTGGCATTTACTGAAAATGTGAAAGGAATCTTTATTTTAAACATGTATTGGATGAACATAATTTTCCACTATCATGACCACATATAATTTAAAATATTATTTTATGAGTTAAAATTTTTATTTTCATTCAATAACATTTTAAAAATATTTAGTGATTTTTAAAAAAAAATATTTTTAATGTGAAAAGGTTATTTTACTCAAAAAAATTAATGACATTTTTTTGGTATTTCTATTCATCAATAAAAATACAATTATTATAATTATGATATACTAGGGATATTTTATATTAATACCATATTTATTATTTATTTGAATGTTTTATTATTAGTTTTAAAAATGATGTATAATTTTATTATCATTCTCTATATTACTCTATATGGTTTATTATTGTGTTTACCTGATTGGTGAGTGAATTAAACTTTTGTATGATAGTTTTTCAATATTAATGTTTATGTTATTTATATTTCACCCCTTTAATATGAAAAATGACATAGACATACTAAGTTCAAGGTGGGGTCTATTTATATATATTCCCTTTATGCACCAATGGGTCTAATGATAAAAATATTTTGGCCTAATTTTACAGGTTTCTATCCATAAATTTAAACTATCTCATGAGTAGAATTGACATTACATTTTAGATGTCTGGAATTATGAATTCCATAATTATGTGATATGTTATTTTTTCATGTTATTATTTGATAAGTTAGAATATCCATGGATAATGTTCAAGATTATATAATTATTTATATGGAATTATTTGAATATCACTTATTTATTATTTATTATGCTCAGTTTATTGATTAATTGGCCTGTCTTTTAGCTATTTAAATTTCTATATTTATTAAGATTATTTATTCATGATGGATTCTACTATATGTTTACCCATACTAAGAATCTAAGCTAACCTTTTTTATTTTTTATTTTCCACAAGATACCAGGAAGTGTTTTTTGATAGATATTCAGGGATATGCTATGAGAAATAACAGCATTCTCAAATAAAACACTTTGTTTATAATATGTTTACAATTGTAATTTTAATTTCATGTATATATCTATTTCAATAATACTACTAAACTATTTGTTCCTTTGGGATGTCATTCATTGTATCTTATCATGATTTAATAATGTAACCTCCAGCTTTGGGATACCGAGGTTGGGGTATTTACATTTGGTATCAAAGGAATTTTATTCGAAACCCTAGGAACGAGATTTAGGAAAATATAAATTAGGTAATATAACCCTATAATAAAAATTGAGTATAAGTATATAATAGCTTCTTTATGTTTCAGTATGGTATAGATTATGAGGTTTTTCCTAGTAGTACATCCTTTTATTAATATTGTATGTGGAAGTGGTTCTAGAATAGATGTACCTAGTTCAAATAACTCTTAAAAAGGCACATTGGGCTTGATTGGAGCATTAACTAGTACATGAAAATATACTTTACTACACACATAGTTTTTAACTCTTGAGGATATGCTTAGAATAATTCACATTTTCTTTATATATCATTATATAGGATTTGAAAATATTTTTTTTATTTGAAACATTCCAAAGGAAACGATGATTATGATTATGAGATTTTCCATGCATAAATTTTTAAATTTCTGATAATTCACTCTATATTATAAAGATTATACAGTATGTTAGATAATTTTATGATCTTATACAATTTATGTACTTATTTATAAATGGTTCGTGGTGGATTTAATGGGAACCATATCAATACACGTACCATATTTAGGGAATTACCTCATAGGAAATATAATGAAGCTTGAGCTAGAGATTTAGCTCGGATTGGAGAAATTATAACCATATTGGGGTAGCTGACTCATATTATGAGAAAAACGTTTCTTGTATGGAAACTCATATTGATCTACTATATATTGTAACAATTTTAGGTCGCTTTATTCCAAAAAAACTCAGTCATTCAATGGGACTAAAAAACCATTTTTTACTGAGAAATGGATAAGTTCCTTAGAGAATATATTTCCAACTTAGGGACGTAATGAATGGGTGAAGGTTTTCTTGGTATTTTATCGAATCTTGATAGATACATATAAATGGTGGTCATTTATTCGAAAAACATAGTATGAAGAAGGAATATAAGACATTGAATGGAATTATTTTAAGGTACTCCTCTTAGAAATGTATTTTCCTCATGAGAAGTGAAAAAATATGGACAAAAAATTCATGAGTCTAAGAAAAAATATGTTAAAAATATAGATAAGTATAAATCCATATTTATAAGGTTATAAAGTCTTTTTTACGGACTTCATATATAATATGATGAGTAAGATTCAACATTTAATTTATTGGTTAAAAGAAATCCTTTGAAGGGCATTAGTTTCTCACTATTTCCCATCACAAAAGGACATAGTATCATGTACTCCCCTATAAGAGAAATAATTATCCAATTAATACAGATTTGAATTAATTAAAGACAAAAATTGGATGGTAAATAATAATATGGATAAAGGGAATAAGGGAAAGAAGTATATTATGACATGTGATAATCGTGGAAAGAAACACTCTTGTACTTGATTAAAGGGAATTGGAGTTTTCTATGAGTGTGGAGTGAAAGGCCACCATGATCATGATTTCAAGGGAAGGAATGAATTTTCCAATGTTCAATACTTTAACTATAAGGATATAGGGAGCTATTTAAAAAAGTTTCCCAAGCGCCGAAGGAATATAACTGAGAATATGCTAAATGATCAAGGTCAAGATTATGATATTAATAAAATAGAGGTTGAATTATTAAATTTATTATATTTGGATTCAGTAAATATGTTGTAGAAGTATTTAATCAATGATATTATCATTAAAATGATCATAAAATGTTTAACCATTGTATTGTGGTACCTCTTCTTTAAGTATCTGAAAGTATATGATGAATATCATTAATAACCAAGATAAGTGATTCTGTAGAAAGTTATTATTTTTTGTAAAATAAGTGATTGAGGTATATAACCCTTAATATGTGTCAAATATTAATATAATAATGATAATGATATGTTAATTTCATAGTAATGGTAACTTTGAAATTGTTTTGTGATTTATGTACTCTTTGTTGGAGTTTACTGTATGTTTTGGATTTATAGAATATATTTAACAACATGATATTATATTTTTGGAAGCATGCTTGTTTTTATTATTGTTTAATGGTGATCAAGGTATTAACATATTTTGAATGTGACATTAAATGCCACATTATATTTTATGGGGGAAGATAATGTGGATTCAGGGACTTTTCTTCTAAATTTAGTATGGAATATTTTCGATGATCCTTAATGATAACTATTTATGTAATGGAGTAAGTTGAACTTTGGATATTATGTGAATGCTTATGATAACCATTTTAGTGAGGTAAAACATCTAGAGATAAAATGAGTGACTTGTCATTCATTTATATAGTTAATGACCTATGAAATGTTAATTTTAGTTCTTGAGTTATAAAAATTCCTATAGAATATTCTCCACCTCCAAATATCTTTTTTTAATTTTATAAAGATACTTTATAGTTTAGGGGTAATTTAAAGTTTCATAATTAAAATACATTAAAATTCCAAACATCAAATTCAAAAAACATTAGCACACATAAAAACACAGTGATAAGATTCAAAAAACAGCCGCCCAAAAGCACATCGTCATCCAGTCATTTTTTCCATCAACCCAACGTTATCAACATCACCTATTCGGTGTCAACCACATCCAAGTTATTGATCATTGAGAAAAAAAATTATTTTCAGAATTAAAATTTCAAACTCACCCCATCATTACCACCTCATTCGATGAATCACCTTGCACCGCACACCTAGACACAAAACATACAACCCAGCCTCACCAGATCACCAATGGGAACCACCAACCAGAATACATCATAGAAATAAAAAAACACCAAAACACCACTGAGAATATGAGGTCCTAAAGATGAAGAATCCTCACAACAATAAAGATGATCTTCTTATCTGAACATAAATATAGATATGAAGCCACCATAGAGACACCTAATGGAATGTCACTGAATATGTGAAATCACAACCCAGAACGTCGAGAAAAACCACGCAGTTCCGACTAAGAGAAGAGTGGAAGAATCCTGGAGCAAGAGTGATGTATGGATTAGAATAGGGCCTTGATAAAGAACTTTTCTCCATGGCCTCCCAAGGCCAATGACCACCACTATATCCAGAAATAAATATCACCAAAAACTAGAAAAACTGATCAAAAACATTACAAAAAAGAATCAAATAGCTTGGGATTTCATAGTAATAAACCCAACAAACCTTAACATGTTCCTTTGAGGAAGAAACATCGAGCAATCCATTAAACAAATACTCATTTTCATAAGAGAATGTTGACTCAGGTCACACCAGGACACTGATGTCTACCAAACCACATATCCTAAAACCACTTTTTTACGACAAATCTATATTTGACTATGAGAGGCATAGTGTAAAATGAGGTTAGAGTAGATATTTGAGTGACAAAAGGAATTGAATGATGGAATTGATGATGATAATGAAATCCAAATCAAACATAGGAGTGCAAGGACTTTATCAATTGACAAACCTCATAACCAAAATACCTCTATGTTACCACCTCTCAAGATCTTACTTGGAAAGTTATAGGGGAAGGAGGGGTTATATTGTTGTTTTGTGTGGCTAAGAGATTGAATAGTACAAACATAGTTAGGACCACCGACCTCTATCTTGTAAGTTTTCATTTTTTCAAGGATCAAACATGGATCACCACTGAGGAATTCAAATCATTGATTGCAAATAGGGAAATGAGAGGTAGAGACAAGAGGAAAGATAGAGGGGAGGGGGAGGCACTAGAGATGATTCTTCAAATCCTCCCACTCCCAATCATCACTGAGGAAAACCCTAGGATGAAAGGGAGATGAGATAGACACCACTCAGAGGCTCCCTTTAAAAACACATCTAACCATTTATCCATGTTTTATCATCCACCCCATCTTATTGGATATTCCTTTCTTTGAGTAATATGTGAAGTAGGAATTGATCGAAGAATAGCCAAAGGATGAAATTGTAAGTATATTTTATAGTGTTCTCTATCATAATGGTAATATGATCCCTCAACATTAAGAAAAAGTTCTTAAGATAAAAATGTTTTCTTATTACATTCATTAATTTTGAGTCACAGGCATTGTAACTCATCAAAGATTTATGTTTTTTAGGTTGTTAAATTTATCATGACCATGTTATATATCACTAAATATTAATCCTTACGAATTATTATTCTCTTCTATGTCCATGTCTTCATTTTTCAACAATGTTTTCCTACATGAAAACCTAGTAATATGGAATTCCATATAACCTTCATTTTCTCATTATATATTATCAATAGGTAGTTTTATAAACCCTAATTATGATGTGTATTTCCAACAAAGGTATTTTTCAAATTTCAAAAAATTGATTATCGGGACCATGATTAAATTGTTACGATTAAATTTATTTAAGGGTGTATAATGTAACCCACATTGTTTTAAAAGAGTGACAACATGTTCTACAGAATGTAAGGCACACACCACAAATCTTAAAAGATAATATAATACCCCATTAATCTATGATATATTTTTTAAAATTCAATATCATTGATAACTTACGATGCATGCACCATCGTGTTTAACTGATTAAATTGAATTCTTCCACTTATATGAATTGAATTTTAAAAATTGGATTCTAGATTTGGAATCAGAAAAAATTATAATATATATTAATTTCAACATAATTTTTGAAAATAATGAATACTGAAATCTATAAAAAATTTACCATGGTTATGGTAAAAATGGCTTTATCAGGAGGTAAACTAATAATATAAGGGTTAGAAATTACAAAAAAAACTTTTTTAACACCCATTTGATGTCCATATACAGAACTTACCACCTATAAGGTACTATTATGACCCATTTTGGAGGCCTTTGGCATGAACATTTGTGGTCATCAATTTATCTTTTTAAAAACACCCATGTGTTCTCCCCCCCACTTATAAAACATCACCTCATCTCTTACCCAATCCACACTTCCAAAACCCTTTAGATCATCCAATACCTAACCAAATAACTTATTGGACTACATATACACATCCTAGATACTTATTTTGATGAGGAGTCCCTCTTATTAAGGCTTTAGGTTTAAAACTAAAGATTTTCTCTGAAGAAGAGCTAAAATTATTAATTTTCTGTATTTGTTTAATTTTTTCTTCCACCTCCTTCGAAACTTATTCATATATTCCAATATAATAAAAAAATAGGATATATACTTATATTTTATTATATTAATTTGATAACCTAGACCCATCTCCACTTCCATCAAATTTGCAATGAATCTTTCGATCGTGTGTGTGGAGGACTACCACCTCACAAAACGATGTAATTAATTTTCCAACACCACATTTCAAGGATGGATTTAATCATGAATTTAAAATATTTATATGATATTTATGATATTATTATACTTCTTGAATTATGATATCACATGTATTTTGTAACATCCCAACCTAAACCACTGAGTCTGAGTTGAAGTGCCACCTAACCTTAAGCGCACCTCCCCACACACCAAAGGCTTGCATCTAGAAGTGAGCGTCTTTAGTGGAACAATGGTAGACTATACCTTCTATATGAGTGTACATAATAAATAAATACCAAATATAAAAAATAAAATAATTAATATGAGTACATATGTAAAAATAAAAAAGGAATACATCATATAATAACTAACATAAAACAAGGCTATTAGGTATAGGTAATGCTAGTAAATAAAGGCAACAGTAGAAATCCTTATTAAATCTATTCATCAAAGACTAAATACTCTAGCTCCAACATCTCAATGATCCACCATAGGGCCTTTACCCGTCATTCGTACTTAGGTCATGAAGTCTATATGCACACCGAAATGACTGAGTATAGTGTGAGTAAAAGACTTAGTAGGACATCACCAACGACCCTTAACATCATTTCAATAAATGTATAAGTTCATTACTTTGACATAAACAAGGTAAATAAATAAAATAATTATATTACTCAAGTACAAAACAGATGGAATGTCCTAGGGGACCCGCTCTACCTGCTTCAGCACCATGCCGAGAGAAATATACCTGCTTCAACAAGATTTCGGTAGGAACATCCCCATCCATGTATGATACATACCCCTCCCTGATGGGATATTTCAAAAAAAATGTATGACACATTCCATGGAATAGATAAAAAATTTATGGGTTGATAAATATCTCACACATCCCTCTCAGAAAGGGGACGGTCTATATGGAACCACATGCATCAACTTCAGAGACAAAACAGTACATGCAAAATGGTATACAATATGACAGGTCAATATCATTACAAACAAGTAGTATAATCATTTGAACAATCTATAAGAAAGAACAAAAGCCAAAATTAAATATTACACACACACACACATACACATCAAGTGAACAAGTATTAAACCTAAGTCTCACAGGCTACACACACATGCCAAACATTCATTCCCATAACCAGTAATAAAATTTTCACTAAAATCATGGGATTCCTAAATAAAGGATTCACACTGGACTACACATGAATTCTAAAAATCTTGCTAATAACCAATATAAATCATACACCAATATCAAGGAATTATTACCACATTTTCTATAATGAAAGATGATGAGGGTTTATTTATAAGATTAATTTCACCATTAAAACCACACGTCCTTCAAAAAAAAGTTTTACAATTACACTCATCCAGACAAATCCTAGGGCACCAACGGTGCATCAATATGATTAATATTTCATGATATATTGAAGATAATTTATAAAAAAATTGAGATAGATAGATTATGTGGACTAAGGGGGAGTGGATAACCCATGTTCTTTTCCCAAAAAAACTAAAAAACCATTTATATTATTATTTTTCTCATTTTATTTAATTTAAATTAATATAAGTTATTATATGTATATTTTATTCTACATAGTATATGAATCCATCCCCCATAATAAACTACAAAATTCCCCCATGACCCCCTCCATTCAAATATTTATTTTATTATTTCTTGTTGTTAAATAAATTTCACCAACAAGTTAATATATATTTAATGTTATCATTATATATATATAACTATATATGTATATATAAATACCCACATATAAATATATATATATATATATATATATATATATCTCATATATATACAGACACAATTATATATACACTGTAACACCCCAACCCCAGAAGCTCAGAGTTAGTGACTTACTTTCTTATATTGGAATGATTAAAGGGAATAAAATCCAAAATGACCAAAAATTATAGAAGTTTGGGAAAACCATATTATATACATGAAATAATTTTTACATTTAGGATAATAAATATTCTATACAAAAATTAAAAGCTCAGTGTCCTTGAAACTCATTCCAAAAATCCATCTTCATATCCTTGGGAAATGAGACCAAATAAGGGTGAGATCAAATGCTCAGTAAGGGTAAATTATAGAGGAATAAATAATAAATCAATGTACATAATCAACATGGAAAGGTAAATAACTAATAATAATTCCATTAAATAACTATACGTATTATAATAAAATATGGAAAGAATAAAATATGATTGAATAATTTTATATAAATAATTACATGAGCCTCAAACTTGACCATGGATATTCTAACTAATAAAATAATCACATTATAACAACCCAATATTGACATATATGAATATTAAATCTTTTTAGTTGAATATTTAATACATTTTACAAATGCATGTTTGAGGACTGTAATAGGTTATTGCCTTTGGAAACATGGAATACATTCTTCAAACTTGTGAAAAATCTCCAATATCTCCCAGAAAGCTCATACCCATTATTACTCCAACTTGAATGATTTATTTATAACCTGAGGAATGGAAAAATAAGAAAGGGTGAGATTAGATTCTCAGTAAGGGTAATAAAACAATAATTGAACATTTGAATGTAAAAAACCATGAACATTACTTTTGAATATCAAAATCTCATGTAATTAATTAAATCTTAGTAGTTCGTAGGGAATAAATAATAAATCAACATTATCCATGATAAAATATCATTTTAATAAAACATAAACTTGTGGAAAACACATAATCAAGGAAAATCATTTCCATATTATCCAAGGTTCAAGGTCAAGACCATCATATAGGAAAACGTCTGTTACTAAATCGTGTTTACTTGTTGTTCCAGCCATATATTACTTAATTTTCACCATCCCTATCTATCTCGTGAGATATAAATATTTAACCAATGAATATAATGGATATATATGTCCTACCCATATCATAATTAAATTATTATTACCTCTTCCATAAGGAGATAAATCATTCATCATAGCATAACCCAAGAAATAAAATGGGTTTATTAAACATTATTCCATCATAACATAATCAAGATAAAATATAATTACATTATTAATAGAATAAAATAATTGTAATCATATGTATATAAACATACCCCTATTTAAATAGAATCATCTTAGATGGAAAATAATGTTGATAAAACATTTGAAACCAACTCTTGAGGAAAATGTCTTTCTTCAAAAATGATTTCTTTTCTCAAAATGCCAAATAATTTTAAAAGATAATAATTTAATTTAAAATAAAATTGAAATCTGGTAAATTAAGATTCATGGAAATAATTTGTTATGAAATTTTAAGAATCCATTCATGTTGTATATGTTAAAAATATCATCCTCGTACTTTTACTGGAAAGTAAAAAAATTACCTTGTATCGAATAACGACAAAATATTCATTTCATACAGTTTTGTAAAAATTCAACAATTGGTAAAATTATCATTAAACAATTTTAGATAAAAATAAATAGTATTAAATATTCATAGAACATGTATTTGGATGACTAACACTACCTAGAAAATAATTACATATAAATAATCTTGGATAATAATGAGATTGCAAAATTAACTCTTACGAAAGGTCTGATATCATTTGTATGTATCTGAACCTATTGTATAATGATTTAAATAATGTTATTGAATTATTATAGAATCATATTAATATTTATGATATCATATATGATTATATTATCATTTTTTTTGTTAGTAAAACTTCATTGCCACTCGTTATTCGGATATTAACTACTTTATGTTCATATGCACGTTTTATAGGATAAGTTCATGTTCCACTTCTTTTGTTATAGTTATATCATTTAAATAATTATATGAGTATTATATATATTTTATTTATTCATTAAATACATGTATATTATTTTGGTTTGATGAACATCATGTAGAATGTATCGCATCACATCATGGAGACAGTAGGTCGTACGTACGTACGAGTGAGGATATCATTCACTTAATGATTAAATGGTATATAATTGGATAGTTTATTAATTATAAATAATAATTATCATGTCATATTAATTATTTAAATCCATTGTACTCAGTATTATATCTATAAAAATTATGTAATATTGAATAATAAATTATGCCATATCGTGGAGACTATAAGTTGTACGTACGCACACATGGTTATATTGTTATTCATTGGATAGAAAAAATCAGTTATAAGGTTGTATCATAATTATAATAACATATAAAAATTTATAATATACTGGATTTATTAATTTAGCATTGAAACAACATAAAAATAAGAATTAGAAGAAAAAAATAATTTTAAAAGAGGTGATAAAATAGTTACCACTTTTTCGACTATCCCCTTTTGATTAGCACAAAAGGTATTCATAGGATGGATTTTTTCCAATCGTGTGGCCTCTAGAAGGAATGGAATTATGTTGGGAGATTATTTGAGCATAATTTGGACAAGTCCATGGGCTTTAGATGTGTGAGTAAGTGGGTAGATATGGTGGCATTTTATAAGAGGGAGGAGGGGCACTTTAGGAATGTATTGAAATACTATATTATTATAAATTGCTTTTAAAATTATAATATCTCAAACGTGATATATATCTAGGATAAGATGATGATAGTTTGAAATAATCTCATCCAATAATTTTTATACATGTATTTATTATATATTAAACCTTATATTTTCAGTTTACCCTTAATTACTCTCCTTTAATTTTAATTGAGGTAATAAAATTTTAATTATTAAGAGTCTATTAAGTTTACATATATAGGGTCAATTTACCATAATTGGACTATTAATTACATTTTATACCTTATTAAATCCACATTGTAATTTTAGTATATTTTTATGATTTTTAAATAATTTAATAAAATATTATCTTAATAAAATACCAATAGCCTCAATTTTTACACTAATAATTTCATTGAATTTAAATAAAATCCAAAAATACATGTAATGTAATATATTGGATCTGGATACCACTAAACATGTTCCCCGTACCCGGTTGGCCACATGGCCTCAAGCTCATTTCCGCAAATGCTAGAGGATTCTGAATAGTAGTCAGGGCCTAGGGTGTGATAGTGGGCACACTATTCCCTCATTACTAGAGTGTAACATAGCGGAATAAATAATAACAATAGTGGATGTACTAAACAACATGAAACTAAAGTAAAAAATAGACGACTGAAGGATAAAGATAACTAGAAGTAATATAATATCAAATTGATATAGCATGTCACGTGTTCTATGAAAAAACAAAAACAGTATACACTACAATAACATACAATGCAACACCAAAGCATGGTAACAAAAAATGAAACTATACAGCATCGTAAGACTTGGATTGGTACCATGCTCTCCTAGTCCTAGGTAGCAATCAAGTACATCAAAAAGGGTTGTTTCCCTTATCAACACCTACAACAATATTTTCTGTTTCATCCCAAAACATGACCTAAGAAGGGTGTGAAAAATAAATCCTAGTAGGAAACTACATATGCTCTAAAACAATCTTTAGTGTGTATATTCAAATGTAGTGTACAATAATGAAATTAACTAAACTAGCTTTTCCTAAAAAGTAAAAAATCCTACAAGTACTGGAATTCATTTACATTCATTTCATGTTTTTAACCAACTCAACTTCATAGAATTAAATATGTCTCAGGGTCCATCCTAAGCCCATCAATACCCTATATAATGTAAACACAATAGATACATCGTCGGGCCATCTAAACAAAATAAGTCATGGCCTAACCCAAGCACATTCTTTTTCTTGGTAGACACATCATAATTCATTCCCGTTCGAAATGTCTCAAGGCCAGGCCCAATGTATAATCATTTCAGTACATTAAAATTAGAGACAAGCTTGGTATATCCGCATTTTAGCATGTATCAAGATACAACTATGTGTATAAGAATTTTGAGCATGTTTCTGGGTCAATCTTTGTGTATAATCATTATATCATATTCTAGGGTCATGCCTGATGTATAATAATTTCTACATGTTTCCGGTTCAAGCCCTGTATATTAGTATTTCAGCATAGTAAGCAGCACTTGAAAATTACACTATTAAATAGGCAAAAAATAATATCTCACGTGGGAAATTCTCATAATAAGAGAGACATATAATATTAATTATTACATTGTTATCAATAATAAACTCATGTAGTAACATTTAAATTATCAAGAAAGACATTCTAATTAAACAATGTCTTGCCTTTATCATTTAATAACTCACGTGGGAAAATTTATATAACAAGACTAACATGTGAATTAAACTATCACAAAGCTTTAACAAACATATTCACATATAAAATATTTAATTAACCAATTTATTTTTAAAAAACACTTCTTAGGGGAAACAAAGGCATACCCATCAACATCTTAGGCCAAATGGCTAAACAATGGTCATCTGAGGGAAAATTCACCCACGGGGTGGCCCTTAATCAAACCAAATAATCTCAAACACGATTCAATTAATTTATTCAATCACATGAATGTCATGAGTTATTAACATGGGTCATATTATCAACCCAGAGACACCCTAATAATTAGTTTTAGTCACTATGGAACATGTAAACTACATGAAATTTACCGAAAGACTCAAGACGACCTACCTTGTCCTTGTGTGACTCTCTTCATCCAGCGTTAGCCTCGAATTCAAGCTAAAACGAATAAGATCTAATAAATAAGGATAAACACTCAACCTTAAATATCTCATTCATTAGATAGAATCTAATAAAATGGATTAAGAGTAATCAGGATTTTAAAAATTGGGTCCCAACACTTCTGATCATGGTAGAATCGGAGTCCGGACAGATATTTGGGAGGAGACTGAAGGTTCAACACTACTGTTTGTGAAACCCAATGAGCCCCTTCTGTCCAAACTTTTATAGGAGGGATACTACCCATTTTAAAAAAAAATACCAAATACATGGTATATAAGTCCATATACATAGTGTTTATATCATTTTAATATTCAATTGGCAGCTATTTTCTACCAACATACTTTTTAGGACCTTCTAACATGACTACACGGCATGTACTTAGAAGTACACAGTGTGTAGATGTTTTTTCCTCTCTTTCTTGCATACATTCCCACAAACCATTTACTCCCATCATACATGGTCAAACTCTATGGCGTGTGCTCAGGATTACATGGTGTGTAACCCAGATCAGCCCATGTGATAGTATGATTCTAGTACCTGTCTAGTTTTCCCTTGTTTTCTCAAAAATAAATAAAAGGAAAAAGAATAAAATAAAACTATACCTCAAAGTAAGAGCTGGTTTCTTACAAAAATCCCCTTTATTTAAATTCATCCTCGAATTTCATATACAATGGTGTTTAAGATATATCTGAGAATAAATCCATCCACTAAGCACATGCATTGACCTCCCTCTCCCAAGTCTCATCCTATAATCTGTCATGCTGCCATAGCACCTGTACGAGAGGAATTGATTGGCCTCAGTGAACCTTCATGCTCTAGTCAACTATATGAATTGGATGATCCTTAAAGGAATCCTAAACCTAAATCTCAGCCACATCAGGCTGTAAAATGTGAGATAGGTCTGGGTGGTAGCGATGTAGCTGAGTACATGGAATACGTCATTTAGGGATCGGTACCTCTGAGGTAACTGCAACTGATTGGAAATCGACCAGACCCTCTCAAGAATCTCAAACGACCCTACATATCACGGTGAAATATTTCTCTGTCTCATGATCCATTGGTGTCCCGCCCTTAGTGAAATACACAAGAAAACCCAATCCCTGACCTCAAACTACAGAGGTCATCTGTGGCAGTTACCATAAGATTTTTTGGAAACATTATGTTTTAGCCATCCTTTTCTGAATCAACTGGACCTGTTCAGAAGTCTCCTTCACAAGATGAAGTCCTAGTAAAGCAGCATCACATGCCTCTAACAAGAAAAAGGGAGAAAAACATGGCCTACCATATAAATCTTCATATGGGAACATCTCTGTAGTCTCCTGGAAACTGTTATTATATGAAAATTCAACAAGGGGAATGTGATTATCCAAAGAGCCCCCAAAATCTAGGATATATGCTCACAACATGTCCTCTAGCACTTGTATCATACGCTCTGACAGCCCATCAGTCTGAGGGTGGTATGTTGTGATCAATAGCACCTATGTACCCAGAGCCTTATAAATACTCTACCAGAAATGATACGTAAAGTGGTAATCTCTATCTGAAATGCTATAATGAGGGACCCCATGAAGTCGTACCACCTCTCGGATATACAGCTTTATGAGCTCAACAACACCAAAGGTCGTATTGATTAGTAAGAAATGAAGAACTTTTATAAGCATGTCAACTACAACCCACGCAGCATTATTGCCTCAAGGTGACTATAGAAACCCCATAATGAAATCCATCGTGACGTCATCCCATTTCCACTCCGGAATAGGTAATTGTTGCAAAAATCTTAATCGTCTGTGGATATTCTTCCTTCACCTACAGATATGTGGAACACCTCGTAACAAATCCATCTACTTCTTGCTTCATAAACAGCCACCAATATTGATGGTGCATGTCACAATACATCTTGGTGACTCCGGGATGCATTTCCCAAGGTAAATCATGAAACTCCCACATCAGCTCCTCACATATAACCCCAGGAACATACACATGTCTATGGATGTGCATAAACTTATCCTGTCCTATCATCCACCTAGGAGGAGGGTCCTCACCTACTAGAGATTCTCGTATAACTAGGCCTTCAGAATCAAATAGATGCTTTATCCTCACTCTGTCCAGGAGGGTCCATGTCACAGCTCAAGATGAAAGGTATGTCTATCCCTTAATTTCCGGAACCTCTAAATGAATCTCAGATAACAAAACACATAAGATTCCCCTCACCATTGGACTCTTGCACTGCCTACATCTAATTCCTCCTGCTCAATGCATGAGCCACTACATTAACTTTTCCAGCAGTATAGGCAATTTCAAAGTCAAACAACTGAAGGTATTCCACCCACATTAGTTGTCTTAGATTGAAATTATGCTGAGTAAAGATGTATTTGAGACTTTTGTGGTCTTTTACCCCACAATATTCTCTCCCAATAAATAATGTCTCCAACAGTGCAAAGCATAAACAACCGCAGCTAAATCAAGGTCATGCGTTGGGTAATTCATCTCATGTGGCCTCAACTTCAGAGACCCGTACGCAACATCTTAATCCCCCTATTTAAGCACTACTCCCATCCCAATAACTGATGCATCACATTATACGGTGTAACTCTTTCCTAGCTTTGGAAATATTTTTATCGACACTAAATTCAAACTCCCTTTTTTCTCCAGAAAGGCCGAATCGCAAGAATCTAACAATACAGACATCACACTCTTCTTAGTCAATCCCATCAGCGGCGCTGCCAAGCATGAGAAGTCTTGTATAAAACTCATATATTAACCATTTTCCCCAATAAACTCTACACCTCAAAAATATTCTTGAGCTTCTCCCTTGTAACTATTACTCTCATCTTCTCTAGGTCCACTGATACTCATGTCTCTAAGATGACGTGAACGAAGAAGTGAATATGATCTATCCAGAAGTGGCATTTTGTGAGATTAGAATATAACTGAATATCTCTAAAAGTATTCAAAATGATATCAAGGTGTTTGGAATGGTTGTGTGAAGTGGAAGAATTATCCAAGATATCAACCATCAAAATCACCACAGAAGAATCTAGGTAAGGATGGAACACTCTGTTCATCAGTGCCATGAAAACTGATGGCGCAGTCGTGAGACCAAACGGTATAACCAGGTACTCATATAGGTAGTACCTACTACGAAAGGTTTAATGTAGTATGTATGTAAGTAGAACATGTACCTGATGATATCCTTAACTTAATTCAATCTTAAAGAATGCTCAAGCTCTTCGAAGCTGATCAAACAGTTCATCTATCTACAGCTAGGGATATCAGTTATTAACCGTCAACTGGTTCTATTTCCAATATTCTACACATTAACTAAGGGTATCATCTTCCTTTTACGTGAAAAGGACCGGTGAACCCCTAAGATAAGTACTGGGTCGAATGAAACCCTTAGCTTTTATATATTCCAACTTCCTTTTGAGCTCTTTCATCTCCATCGTAGCCATCCTGTATGGAAGAATGGATACCGGTGCTACTCCTGGAACTAGCTTGACAGAAAAATCCACCTCTCTGACTGGATGTAAGCCTAAAAATTCATCTAGGAAAACATCCATGAAATTATCAACCACAGGAGGGAAATCCATCTGACATGTTCCCTGGAAATACAGATATAAACTCATAATATGGGATGTCATTGCACCCAAACCACAGTGATCATGTCCAGCTCGGCCCGCCTGAACATCACATTCACCCTTATGTAGAAACTCTTCACCCTCAAGTGATGTGAAACTCACCCTACAGTGAAAGAAATCAAAAATGTTTCGAAAATAAACCTACCAATCCATTCGGATAATGACATCAAATCCCGTCATCTCTAGGAAAATGTTGCTTCATAGAGAGAGAAACCCACCAATCTCAATGGGAACTTCATTCACTGATGCACACCTATCGTTATAACCCCAAACGGTGTTTCTAGCAGCATAACATCAGAAGAAGTATAAACATAGTTCCCATGGATTCCGACCACAGCCACAAATATAAAACTATGCTTAGTACTAGTATAAAAAATTGAAAAAGATAAAATAGAGGCGACTAGAATGTTACCTATGAAAATAAAAGGTATGGGATCTTACTTATATTGGGTATGTTTCACTGTATAAGTCTGACCTATACCACAGCCTTGCGACTCTTCATGGATACCCTGAGCTGACCTACCCTAATATCGCTGATATCCTGGGGTCTGGCTACCACGACCATGGCAACCCCCTTAGCCTGAATAGCCTGACGTATTCTAGTTCCCTAACTAGTGAGAAGCTGTTGACCCCACTCCAAAACGTAGAGTTGGTGAAAATCCCCTCTCAATAGATTCTGGTGGAAATGTCCTTTATAAATACTATAAATGGGCCATCTTTCTACTGGATCGGCACTCAACCTAGTCCATCAATCATAGAGGTTTTGTATTCCCAACCTTTCTGCACTGGTATCATCTCACCTAGCTCCTAAAAGATACATTGTGTCAACTACTATCACCATAAGAAAACTCCAGATGAAGATTATTCTTGTCAATAGAAATAGTACAAGATCTCGGTGTCGAACCACCCTAGATCGCACCCCCAGATTCCTATAGGTTGCGCTCGGTGATCAGCACTAGATTCATGATTTCATAGACTGAAGAAAACCTGAAGACATTCACTTATGATCGTATGTAGAACTTGAGACCATCCTCAAATCATCTAGCTTTTGATACATCATAACCCATCATAATAGGTGTGAATCGCAAAATCTCAGTAAAACTGGAATAATAATCCATAACTAACAGTGTACCCCACTCCAAATTCATGAACTCATGGGCTCGGTCAACCCTCAGTGTCTCAAGAAAATAATAATAATTAAAGGGTATCTTAAATTATTCCCTTGTTATATCCCAATAATGCCATGTCTAAGTCATAACATCCCACCATCTCTTGAAAAAATCATACATCATATATGTTGGGAGCTTGACCCTCCACTCAAGAGGCGTCTCCATATTATTGAAGATATTCATCATTAAATCCAGCCCAGATTCCTTAGCCAGTTTTCTACCATCCCTTGAAAATGTAGGCGATGCTATGGTTGGAATATTTGTGTTAGCTCTTCCATAGATTTGGAAGGCTACAGTGCTTCCAAAAAGGACTACAAGAACCTCACAAAGAATTCATGGAACTGTGCATCTGCACCTGCAACCTGTATAACAGTTGGTGTCGTAGGTGGAACAATTAGAAGATCCATCAGTATCACATGGCCTACCATCTCTGAAGTTTGATCATCACTTCTCTACTGGTGTAGAGCTCATGGTCGTCGTGGCAGAATGACTGTATAAGGTAAAACACATGCCTTAATTAAAAATTATTGTCAAGGTTTTTATCATTCAAGATTGCCAAAACAAAATAGGAAAATACCCTAAAGGTTTAACAAAAAGGCACTACAAGACATTTAAAAATAATACACTACATGCAGACTTGATCTCTTACATGGTAATGTTCTACCACTGGACTAGGAGTGTATAAACCCTAGGTGCACGGCGTGTTCTACGTGTACACAGGTCTTTCCTTCAGGCTACGTACTCCCACAAAGCTAGGTACTCATGGCTTCTACCTAGCTAGGATACACGGCATGTCCCGAAACTACATGACGTATTCTGATTAAAAACTCAACAACCCTTGTTTCTTCTCACACGGCTAGTTACATGGTCAGATACAATATGATGTGTACATAGAGTAGACGGTGTGTACTCAAGGAAAGTGTTTCTTCACTGAACAGGAAGAACACTTGGCCTATGTTCATAGAATCACAAACTGTGTTGTCTGTGTTTTTAGACAGTAATCACTAGAAACATCCCTGAAACCCATTTTTTTCAAAATAAATCCATGTTATGTCAAATTTAGATCTGTGATGGCCCATACTCCCAGCGAATAAAAGTTTGGAACCCATGCTTAACGTAACATAGTACAATTCTATACAAAATATTGAATCGTGATCCACTAAATTCCAGAACTAGAGGGCCCATACACATCAGGAGATAAAGTTTTGAATCAATTCAATCCAAAACATCTCACGTACCAATATAACTATCACAATATTAGGTATAACTATCAAGGTATTATCACAAAAACATGCATCTCCGGCATGGAATCTATCACAAAAGCATGCAATCAGAAATGATTTCTAAATGGTATAGAAAGTCTATAATGAGTGTGATTTATAAAAATGCCTATATGATGAATGATATAGAATACCCTCATATCATCTAGTTGTGAAAAAATATAACCACAATAATATCAATAATAATAATATCAAAAAACAAGTGTGTCAAACAATAGTGAAATCAAATCAACTATAATAACACAAAATCCAAAAAATGTAATTTAGTTCGAGGAAAATTGGATTTTCCCTATACATGAGGTAGCTACTCTAGGGCATAGCTAATTACCAAATACTGTATCCTTTATATCATCACCAAATATTAAATCAAACTTGAAAAAAGAAACACCCTCTATTACCACTTTGTAACATCCCAGATCTGGATGTCATTAAACTGGTGCCCTATACCCGGTTAGCCATATGGCATCAAGCGCACCTATCCATATGCCAGAGGCTGCTAACTAGCAGCGAGGGCTTAGGGTGTGATAGTGGTGAAACTATTCCCCCATTGGAATAGTGAATCACAGTAGAATAAATAATAATAATAGAGGAATTAACAAACAACATGAAACTAAAGTAAAGAACATAAGACTAAAAGATAGAGATAACCATAAGTTATATAATTTCAAAATGATATAGCATGTCACGTGTTCTAAGAAAATTGAAAAAATAAGATAGACTGTAATCAATTAAAAAACAATACTATAGTATGGTAACACAAAATAAAACTCAGCAGCATCACAAGCCTTGGCTTGGTCCCATGCTCTCCTACTCTGAATTTGCAATCAAGTACCTAAGAAAGGGGCCTTGCGCTTGTCGATTCCTACAAAACTATAGTCTGTTTGGGCCCAAAACATGACCCAAACAAGGTGTGAGAAATAAATCCTAATAGGCAGCCACCTAATGTCTATTCTAATTTGTCAGTGAGCATATGCAACAATAGTGTACAATAGTAAAATGCAGTAAACTAGAAGGTACTCAAAAATAAACAATCCTACAAGTACTTGCATTCATTTACATTCATTTCATATTATTTAACCAAATCAAATTCATGAAATTATATAAGTTTCGGGGTCCTAGATAAGCCCGTCAATCCCCTATATAATGTAAACACAACAGATACCTCAGTGGGCTATCTAAACAAACAAGTGAAGATCAAATCCAATCTTGTGATTTGTATTGGCAGACGCAGCATAAGTCATTTTCTTTCAACATGTCCCAGGTCCAAGCCTGGTGTATAATAATTTTAGCATATTAAAATCAGGGAAAAGATTGGTGTATCAGAATTTCAGCATGTATCAAGGTAAAACCCAATGTATAATAATTTCAACATGTTTCAGGGTAAATCCTAGTATATAAGCATTTCATCATGTTCCAAGGTCAAGCTCGGTGTATAAGCATTTCAACATATTTTAGGTTCACGCCCGATATATCAACATTTCAACATATTAACAACACATGTAAATTACACTATTACATGTCTAACATAATGACATCCCACATAAAAAATTCACATAATAAACTACACATGTAATTTACATTGTTACATGGTTTTCAATAATCAACTCATGTGGGAATATTTCATTAATCAAGAAATACATGCTAATTGAACTATGGCATGGCTTTAGCATTTAATAACACCCTTGGGAAAATTTATATAAAAAGTCTAACATGTGAATTAAAATTTCATAAAGATTTTACAAACATATTCACATGGAAAACATTTTACTAACCAATTTCCTTTTAAACAACCTTTCAAAGGGGAAAAAAGGCATTCCCATCAGCTCCTAGGCCAAACGAATAAACAATGGCCATCTGAGGGAAAATGCACCAATGGGGTGGCCCATAATCAAACTAGATAAGCTCAAACATGCATCAATTAAAATATTCAATCACCCAAATGTCATCAGGTATTAACACTAGTCAAATTCTCAACCAAGAGACACTATAAACATGTGCGTACAGAACTACGACACATGTAAACAACACTATATTTAATGAAAATCACAAGACCACCTACCTAGTCCTTGTGTGACTCTCCTCGTCCAGTGTCCGCCTCTAATTAATGCTAGAACAAAGAAGATCTAGGAATCATGGATAAAATATCAACCTTAAATAACTCATCCATGAGATTTAATCTAAAGGAATATCTCAATATTAATTTAGAGATTACTGATTGGTTTCCATTGCTTATGGCGGTCATTAAATCAGAGTTCGAACAGAAATTTGGGAGGATATTGAAGGTCTGGCATTGCTGTTTGGGAAACCCGCTGAGCCCCTTCTTTCCAGAATGTTAAAGGAGGGACACTACCCGTTCTTTAAGAAAAATCATGAAATACGCAGAATTTATGTACATATAAATGGAATTTATATCATTTTACTATTCATTTGGTGGCTATTTTTTGCCAACTTACATTCCCGGACATGCCAACATGACTACACAGGGTGTAGTTGGTTTTTCCTCTTTTTTTGGTCAGCATTCCCACACACCATGTATTCTCATCATACATGGACAAACTACAAGGCGTGAACTTAGTATTAAAAGGTGTGTAACCTTGAATCATCATGTGTGATAGTATGATTCTTGTAATTTTCTAGTTTTCCCTTGTTTTCTCAAAAACAACTCAAAGGAAAACAAATAAAAAATCACTGCCTCAAATTATAAATCGGGTTCTTACATGTATCTTCCTACCAAAGAGTTTAATATTATTATAACATCTCATATTGACTTATAGAAATCGTGGATGATGTAATTTATTTCATATATTATTTATTTTACTATTTATAATAACATTAATTTGATATTTCTCTTAACAAAATAATTATTGTATCACTATTGTGTCAATATTTAATGTAATTATTTAATATATAAAAATTTTATATAAATTCACATGTTGTATATAATTTTATTATATTTCTAAATAATATTTATTTTTGAAGTTTTATCATATTTATCACTATATTAAAATTATTATACTTATAATAGACAAGAGAGTTGCATGTTGTCCATTTATTTTGTTATAATTATAATTATATCACTTTTATTGACAGAAGACCATTAAATGAATAAATTCCAACACTTAGGTGATATTGGTCTAATTTCATTCATTAAATAGTATTTTAGCAGGTGTTAGTGTAATTTTATTATTTTTGTCATCTTGTTTGTTACCCTAATTTACCATATTTACCATTGACTCTGGTAAATAAAAATTATCGTAGTTACTATTCATAATATCCAAAAAAATAAAACTAACCAATTAACATAATTTGGACCCACTAATTCCAAATATGGAATCCATTTTTAAAAATTCAATACCTCAAAAGTTTCATTAATAAATTTAAAATTAATTACCGTTGTCAAAGCGATAAAAAGGGTTTTTTTAATCAAAAACCATCAAAATATTGATGTGCATTCATATCTAATTTAAATGTGAAATTACATAAAATGAAAGAAATATAATTAAATGAGAAAATCATAATATAATTTTACTTTACAATCAATTAAAAAGATAACCATTCTATATAAATAAATTAGATGAAAAAAAATTAAAATTAAAATGCAGTATTTTTTACTATTAATTGCCTTATACTATTATATATGTTTTATTAGATAAGTTCATGTTCCACTTATTAGGTTATAGTTATATAATTTTGAAAAATTTTACATTGATGTCTTAATTTGCAAATAAAAAGTTTATTTGGTCAAAAATAACTTATAAAAGTGTGAAAAATTAGATTTAAAATGGGTTTGCCATCAAAAGGCGGTAAAATAGAATTTTTAGAAGAACACACATTTTATCTATAAAATTGAATTTGTTCTTATATCCTGTCCAAAAAATAGATAAAATGAATTTTAAACATTAAATTTAATATATTAAAATATATTACATTAATAAAATCCATAAAGAGTGATTTTATTATTTTATAGACTCGCTTATTTTCAGTTTAATTGTTTTTTTTAAAGTAAGTTAATACAATCCAAACCCAGCATCATAATGACTAGGTTATAATATTTATTTATCACATATAATCAGCCTTTCGTGAAATAAATTATATAAAAAGAACTTTAAATTCTGTGTAACACATGCTATGAATAGTTTTTCATATACTGCAAGATAATACGATGTTGCGTATAGAGCAAGACAATCTTGGTGCAGTGTACAACACAAGACATCAAAGAATTAAAAAGATTCTATCCCAAAAAATATTTTGGGGTTACATTATACCCCCCCTCCCCAAATTAATTTCTCCCTCAAAATTCATTGGGGTTATAAAAGGTTTACTATTTGAATGTTTCTTTCATAGAAACCCACGTTGTAAAATAGAATACTAAAACTTCATTTTAAAAGAAAAATTTAGAAACATCAAGGTTACCCAAATTAACTCATTCCTAAGATTATACATCAGAGAATATAGGTGGGGAGTGAAATCATGGATATAGAATAAAAATATAAGCATCAATTTCTGATGGATAGTGATACAGAACAACGTTTGGAGAAGGTTGACACAAAGAAACCCACACATTTTTAATGATTAAGGGACCATCTGGTTCGTCAAATAAAAAAGTACTAAGATAACAATTTTGGATTTCAAGATCCTTTCCCTATTGTTGAAGAACATGAGAAGAAATACTTACTTTATTTCAGTAAAATATCACCATTGGTTATGCCTTGAACAATTTCAACATTAATAGTATTCAAAGAAATGGAGTTGAATTTATTATTCCCGAGTGTTATAAGATCATACAATCAATAAATAGAATGATAGTTCATTTCATCTATCTCAACAAAAAGGTTTACAGAGATCATAAAATATTCTTATGTCCGCCAATAGTGAGATAATACATTAATCTATCAAAATTCAACTATAGTATAACTTATACTATCTATAATTACATAACCTTTCAATCCTTCCAAAAACTGAAAATATACAACTTTAGAAAGAGTTGAACTAAATTGGTTTAAAATTTATCTCTAATATCTCAAAGGTAGTTATTGGATGTCACATTCCAAACATTTTAATACCTTAATCATATATTGTCTTGAATCACAATAGAAACCTAAACTATCAGATATCCTTATTGAAAACAATCACGTTTTCTTATTCTGAGTCTAAAACGCTATAATTTTCACTTGAGATAGCACAACCCACATGCCAATAAATCCTTAACTACTTCCAAGGTAACTAATATATTCCAATTTACTTATTTCTATCTAGAATACCTTTATCCAAATATAATTATCTCAACATCATGTTCATATTAAGGGTTATCAATCCCTAAATCATGTGTTTTCCAAAAACATCACCTTAATTCCTCAATCACTTTTCATAGTTACTAGTACCACTCAGCATATAATTTCAAATACGTGTGTAATACTATATTATAAAACTACATAGATATTTCATTATTCCATAATACCATAAAATCGGTTCTATAACATTATTCTGGAATCCCATTACATAAACACTCAATCATTCCACCACTTCATTTTCATACTCAACATCATCAATAGTGATAACATGTGATTTTACTTTGTCTTTGGCCTTAAGTGGTTTTTGATATTGGCATCATTGACTACCCTTGGATTAGGAAATTGGTTTTCATAATTCCCTATTTCCTTGCACTTATAGAATTAAAGTGTAGGTGATGCATTCTTTGTAGCCTTTTCTCTATTCACATTATTAGTGAAACTTTTCTCAATAATTCGGCACTAAACTGCTCGATGAAATTATTTTCCACACTTAAAACATTTTCTTGTCCCTTTAAGATAGTATTCACCGTTCATCTTTCCACACTTTGAGTATAAAGGAAATAATCATCTTCTTTTCACCATAGTTTTTAGATTTTCCCTTAAACTTCACCTTTTGTATCATGTCAAAAACATGATATTGATTTGTAACAACAACTTCAATTTATATCTTCATATCACAAGGCACAATATATTTATAGCAACTAAAGTCTCTAATAGTTAAATCCCATTGAAGACTTGGTTTTAAGACACTGAAGAATCATCCACTTTACTTTCAGGTCGGATGATAAATCCAGAAGCATACCCAGAAATTCTTGTAAAATTTTCCTTGTCCGTACCAATGGATTCATCATCATTTATCCTAAGTTCAAGGAACTCATTTTCTATTTTCTTTGGAATAATATGAAGAATTTACTTAATGATAAATAAGTTCTTGAACTCATCTCATTCCACGAATTCAATTTCATCTTGTTGTCTGGTATTCTTGATTTGAGTCCGCCACTGGTCCACATCACCTTTTAAACAATAAATAGCCAAAATGAAATTTTCATGTTCCAAATAGTGAATTATGGTAAATATATTTTCAATGGTACTTATCCATTGTTCAGAAACAAGTTGATTAGAAGACCCATTAAAAGAAGGCAGGTGTTGCATCATGAAGAAATCAATAAATTTTTGTTCCATTCCCTGCTCATTTAGATGTCTATAATTATTCATAACTTGTTTAAGTATAGTGATAAGATTTTCATATGATCTCTCATAACGTTTGTTTGTTCAGTAGTACAATTGTTGCATTGACTACTACATTGATCATTAACGTGGTTCCTTTGGGTTCCATCCATTGATGAGAAATCAAGAATCATAGTGTAAAAAGCAGTAATCATAATGGAAAAACCACATAATCATGAATAAAAGTTCAATTTAGGACACTTTAGGTTTTATCCTATGTTATTTGGGATTATTACCATAATTATAGGTTTGCAACCTATAATTATAAATATCCTTAGGAAATCCCATAGAAATATCTTTGTGGATATCACTAATGTTTTCGCATCCTAGTTTCCAATGATTAACTAAACCTTTCATCTGATCCCAACTATAACAATTCAAGTATGATGTATATGAATATTACATATTTTTAATGAATAATCATTACATTTAAAAATGGATTCCTATAGACCATAATAGTTGTAAGAACCTGGTTCTTATTCTTGAGGTATGGGTTTATTCATTTATTTTTTGCTTAAGTGTTTTTGAGAAAATAAGTAAAATGGGAAAAAATCCCAAATTTTGTGACTACACACTGTGTACTTTGGTTGTGTGGGATGGGTACATAGGGTGTGTAGGCTTCTCAGTAATGAAGGGTGTAAAAACTGACGACACACCGTGTATAGGGTATTTACACACCATGTATTCAGTCGGCAGGTGAATAGTAAGGAGGTGGAGGAAGCCGCCAACAAATGACAGTACATGTGTTGTAATCGAGAATACACGTCGTGTACTCATGTCGACAAGTGAACAGTTCAGTGGTAGAAAAGTAGCCTCCAGAGGAATAATTAAATGAGAAAAGTACATGTTGTGTACTTAAGAGTACACACCATGCAGTCTGTTTTTTTTTCTCTTAAAATAGGAAGTAGCCTCCACTTTGAACAGAGGAAGCTTAGAACACTGGAGGAGCTCAGGAGAGGTGGTCGGATCTAGGAAGAGCCTCCAACCGCACACCAGGAATCAGATTCTTCTGTCGTCGATCTTGTTGGAATCGTGCGGGTAAGAGCTTCCTTCTCCATGAGCTGTTCTTGCCCATTCTTTCTCGAGTGGAAGTTATTTGAGGTTGAAAGTGTACTTTTTTATCTCAGATCTACGTCATTCTCATTCGTTTCTGGAAGCGTCGTTCACGTATATCGATCAGAGTCGATCGAGGTAGGTGGTTTGGTGTTTATTTCCAATGGTTGAGTTGAATTTGTGTACCGTTGTGCTACGAACCCATATTTGGGGTGTCATATGGCTGAGGCCTTTTCTAAAAATATGTCTAGAGTTGTATAGATGATATAATGATAAGTTTCAACAGCTGTTTGGGATCACTGCTTGGATCCAGGACCACCTCGGGGGTGTGTTCCTCTATTCAGCTCTTTGGCCAGGATACCCGAGGGTATGCCAGGATTTTATTATGCATTTCATTTTCTTGAGAGAATTTTTATATAAATATCTTGTTTATGCTTTGGGCTCAGACCAGTTCCTTTATATTAAGGGCAGTGTTCTATTTAGCCTGAGGGAAAAGTTTTCCTAGCCTGTGGGAAGTGTTTGGTTAGCCTAAGGGTAACCATTGTTACAGCCTGTGGGCAGTAGTCTCTGTACCTAAGGGAAATTTCATGTATTCCTGGGGGAAATTATTTTTATGCCTAAGGGAAATCACATGTGGTTATTGGTTTTGTTACTTAAGGGTAAGGATGGTATATCTAATGACACGACTATTTAGAATATTCTCTGAGGTGATTTTGTTTGTATACCTTCCCATCCAAATCACAAGCTAGGAGGTAATAAGTAATAATTAAAATGGAAATGAAACCGGTAGTGATAGTTACTTTTGGGTACTTAATAGTTTACTGCATTTACTTTTGCACACTACCGTTGCAGTTTTTCACCGACAGTTGGGCATAGGACTTTAGTGGGTGCCTACTGGGATTTATTTCTCACACCCTGTTTGGGACATGTCTTCATCCCAAAGAGACTATATTCTTGTAGGTGTTGAAAGGGGAAAGAGTCCCTATACAGGTACATGATTGTAGTAGAATAGTAGGAGAGCATGAGACTGATCTTAGGCTTGTGATGCTGTTGCGTTCGGTTTACTCTGTTTGTTTTGTCTAGCAGTAGCTTGTAATTTGAGTTGTATTGTATTGTATTATATTGTATCATGTTCTGGCTGCTCTCATAGAATTAGTGACAAGTGGAATATTTATATATATATATATATATGACTACTGGTTCTCTTTTACTCTAGTTGTTTATTTCAGCTGTGTATGGTTTACTACTTCAGCTGTTGTATGTTATTTATCTTTTTCACTGTACTACACTTTGCCAAATGAGGGCATAGTTTCCCCACTATCAGAAATGGGCCCTCTCTTCTAGTCGGTCACCTCTGGCATTTGGGGAAATGTGCTTGAGGTCATGTGACCAATCGAGTTCGGGGCACCCGTTGAGTGGCACCCATATCTGAGGCATTACAAAGTGGTATCAAAGGAGGTTCTTTTCTTTGACATACAGTTTAGAGCCTTAGTCAGGGATAGCATGAAAATGTTAGTTGGTAATAAGCTGTGCCCGGGAGTAGCTAACCTGTGTATAGGTAAAAGCCAGTCTACCTCGTTTGTTGCAATATTTCTAAATTTTCACTATTATAGTTGATTTGATTTTCACCGTTCGGTGACACACTTGTGGTTTGTTATTTATATGTTATATTTGGGTTCTATTTAGTAGTAAACCAATGAGATGAGGGTACGCCATCTCATGCATCATTTAGGCACATGCTCAAAATCACATGTCATGCATTCCTTCCATTCCATGTAGATGAATTAGAAATTACATGTTGTTGTGAAAGTTATTGTGCTAAAAAAGAATGTTGTTGTGATAGCTGCTTTGATAAATACCTGCTATTTTATAGGGTATTTTTTTGTGAGTCCTTAATAGAGTGAACGCCAAACTTTTGTTTTTGGGGATTATGGTCCCTCAATAACCAGAATTTGGTGGATCATTGATGATTTTATTTTGTTATAACATGTGTAATATGCCAAGATTTGATTCACGGGGAGTATGGGTCCTCACGGATCGGAATTTGGAACTTAGGTGTCCATTCAATGTTTTTCTGGGTTCTGGAGTATTTTCTAAGGGTTACTGTCTAGAAAACCCAGGATACACGCCGTGTAGTTCCTTGGACACATACCCTATGTTCTTATATTTGGGAAGAAATGAAAAAAATTTAAGTACATGTCGTGTACCCTCAGTACACGCCCTATAGTCTCTTCCCATGTCATAGGTCGTGTGGGTAGGGACACGAGGTAGGGAATGGCTTGGGGAAACACGCAGTGTTCCGGTTACACACGCCGAGTAGTGTTGACCCGGTGCCTACCCGTGTAACTAACAACACGGATGGAGGAAACCTTAAGAAATACACACTGTGTCTACTTTAAACCCTCCATGTAGTCTGACCTCGGTTCCCAGCCATGTCATGGACAACACGGGTCAGTGTTACGTTTCCTAGTACATGATGTGTCCTCTTGGAACACACCGTGTAGTGTCATCCGTGTATCCGGCGATGTATCGAGCAACACGGTTTGGTCTGGGGCTTCTTTGAACACGTCGTGTCTTTGTGGAACACATCATGTAGTGTGACCTAAGTATACAGGCTGTGTCACGAACAACATGGGCCAGTGGAAGCCTGTAAAGTACACATCGTGTGCCTATGGGACACGCCGTGTAGTTTTGTTTTAGGAGGGTCGTGCGGCTTAGCCGTGTAGAAGGACTCGGGTAGGGAAGAAAGATTCACATACATGCCATGTAGTTAAGAGACAAGTCGTGTGTTTGGGGTATTACACGGCCAGTTTTAGTTGGAGTACACGACCATGTGAATGGCTTGTGATAACACGTCGTGTAGTATTAATACACACCGTGTAGTCACGTTTTGTAAATCTTGAATTCTTTCTTCCTCATGTTCCCTTATTGGTCTCCTTATTTTCAATCTTTGATAATCTTGATCTAACGTGTGCATCAGTGTAAGAAGTTCCCCCTTGAGGTCGGTGGGAGTCAATTTCTATGGGACCTCTATGTCTTAGAGATGACAACCTATGACTTCATTCTCAGGATGGAATGGTTGGTACCCTTTAAAGCCTTTGTAGATTTCAATCATCGCAGGGTGAGTTTCATGTCACCAGAGGGAGGAGATTTTCTATAAAAGGGATAATGGGATCTCCAGGCGAGCCGAGCTAGACCCGAGCATCATGGACGATGTGGAGCGACAACACAGATTGCAAGTTTAAATCTGGATGATCAGGGGACTTGTCAGCATGATTTTCCTCTAGTAGTTGATCATTTCAGGTATGTCTTCCCGGATTACTTTTTAGGTCTACCTCTGGAGCATGAGGTTGATTGTTTCCATTGATCATGTGCCAGGAGAAGCACTTGTGTCTATTCCTCTTTATAGTATAGTTACACCTGAGTTGCAGGAGCTCAAGAGATAGCTAGAGGAGTTACAAGCAAAGGGTTACATCTGACCCAGTACTTCTCCTTGGGGTTTTCCAATCATGTTTACTAAGAGGGCAGACGAGACCCTCAGAATTTGTGTGGATTATCGGAAGTTGAACCAGTTGACGGTTAAGAACCGATATCCCTTACCAAGGACTGATGATCTTTTTGAGAAACTTTGGGGAGCACGAGTGTTCTCGAATATTGACTTGAGGTCCTTATATCATCAGTTACACATTAGGCCATCGGATATACCGTGTACATCTTTTTAAAGCAGATATGGTCTATACGAGTACATGGTTATGCCGTTCGGACTCACGAACGCGCCAGCAGTTTTCATGGATCTGATGAATCGTGTGTTCCATCCTTATCTAGATTATTTTGTGGTAGTTTTCTTGGATGATATCATAGTGTACTCTCACACTCGACACGACCATTCCATCCATCTTGAGATCATACTGAGTACACTAAGAGAGCACCAGCTATATGCTAAGCTCTCAAAGTGCCACTTTTGGATGGACCAGATTCACTTCCTGGGTCATATCATCTCATAGGCAAGAGTTGCGGTAGACCCAGAAAAAGTGAGAGCAGTAGTTTACTGGGTGAAGCCTAAGAACGTGTTTGACATACAACGTTTTTTTGGGGCTGGATGGTTACTACATGCATTTTATACCGGACTTCTCCGGCTTAGTACCGTCGTTGACGGGATTGACTAAGAAGGGTGTGAATTTCCTTTGGTCAGAATCTTGTGAGAGAAACTTTCAAGAGATGAATGGAAGGTTGACATCAGCACCAATCCTGATACTTCCAGAGAAAGGGAAGATTTATACAGTTTATTATGATGCATCAGGTATTGGGATGGGAGCTGTGTTGATGGAGGGCGATCGAGTAGTTGTGTATGGGTCTCAATAGTTGAGGCCACATGAGAGGAATTACCCGACGCATGACCTGGAGTTGGTTTTGGTTGTTCATGCATTGCGCTGTTGCAGACATTATCTCTTGGGAGTGCATTTCATGGTTTTCACGGGCTACAAAAGTCTCATGTATATCTTTACCTAGTGTGACCTGAATTTGAGACAGTAAAGGTCGGCTGAATACCTTCTATCCTTCAACTTTGAGCTTGCCTATACACCTGGTAAAGGTAATACAGTAGCTGATGCACTAAGCAGGAGGACTCAGATACGGGAAGTGCAGGAGGACAGTGGAGAGTGGTAGCTTATGGCTTTGTTCTCAGACACGCATTTGGAGGTTCATGAGAGTCAATAGAAAACCTATCTTTCATCCTTAGTTGTGACTTCTACCCTCCTGGATAGAGTGAGGATGAGACAGCTATCGGATTCAGAAGGCCTAGTTCTACGGGAGTCGGTGGCAAGTGAGGACCCTCCTCCTGGTTGGGTGATAGGTGATTATGAGGTACTGTGTATCCATGGATGAGTGTGGGTTCTAGGTGATATACGTGAGGAGCTGATGTGGGAGTTTCATACTTCATCATAGGCTGTACATCCCGGGGTTTCCAAAATGTACTGTGACTTGAGACGTCAGTATTGGTGGCCAAGTATAAAGAGAGAGCAAGCTGGTTTTGTTACGAGATGATCCACGTGTCAGTAGGTGAAGGAGGAGCATCAGAGGCTACCTGGACTGTTAAAGCAGTTACCCATTCTTAAATGGAAATGGGATGATGTTGTGATGGACTTCGTGACTGGGTTGCTGAGGTCACCTTGAGGCAATGATGTCGTGTGGTTTGTTGTGGATAGACCCACCAAGGTGGCCCACTTTTTTCCGATCAAGGAGACCTTCGGTGTTGATGATCTCGGGAATCTATATATCCAAGAGGTAGTATGTCTTCATGGGGTTTTCCATTCTATCGTTTCAAATATGGATGCCTACTTTACATCTTGTTTCTGGCAGAGTTTTCAGATGGCACCGGGTACACAGGTGCTTTTGAGAATAGCATACCACCATTAGACTGATGACCAGTCATATCGTATGATACAGGTGCTTGAGGACATTCTACGTGCATGTGTCCTGCACTTTGGGGGCTCTTGGGAGAGGTACATAACCCTGGTCGAGTTTTCCTACAATAATAGTTTTTAGGAAACTATTCAGATGGCACCTTACGAGGCTTTATATGGTAGGACATGATGATCACCCTTGTGCTGGATGGAGGTAGGTGAAGCAGCTTTACTGGGACCACATCTCATGCAGGAGACTACATAGTAGGTCCACTTGATTCAGAACTGGATGGCTACTGCATAGTATCATCAGAAATCTTATGTTGATCGCCGCAGACGACCCTTGGAGTTCATGGTCGGGGATTAGGTTTTATTGCGTGTTTCACCGATGTTGGGACATAGGCGGATCAGGAGACAGGGTAAACTTTCACTAAGGTATGTGGGGACATTTTAGATTCTAGAGAGATTCGGGTTGTTTCCTATTGGTTGCAGTTACCACAGAGGTATCAGGCCATGCACGACATCTTCAATGTATCTCAGTTGCACCGTTATCACTCAGAATCATCTCACATCTTTTAGCCTAAGGATGTTGAGCTTCAGATCGATGCATCCTATAAGGAGCATCTGATTCGTATCGTTGATAGGAGCATGAAGGTTCTCTGAGGCCAGTCAGTTCCTCCCGTACGAGTGCTATGGCAGTATGGCCGAGTGCAGGACAAAACCTGGGAGCGGGAGATTGATGTACTTTCTTAGTGGATAGAGTTGTTCTGAGCTTTATCTTCACCACCCTTAGAAGCGCAATTCAGGGACGAATTGCTTTAAGGGGGGAAATTTGTAAGAACCCAGTTCTTATTTTTGTTGTATGGGTTTCTTATTTTTGGTTTTTCTTAAGTGTTTTTGAGAAAATAAAGTAAATAGGAAAAATCCCAAATTTTGTGGCTACACACTGTGTACTTTTCTACACACCGTGTACTTTGGCCATGTGGGATGGTTACACAGGGCTTGTAGGCCTGTTGGAAATGAAAGGGTGTAAAAACTGACTACACGCCATGTATAGGTTAATTACACGTCGTGTATTCAGTTGGTAGGTGAATAGTATGGAGGTGGAGGTAGCTGCCAGCAGAGTGATAGTACACGCTGTGTAAACAAGAATACACACCATGTAATCACATCAATAAGTGAACAGTTCGGCGGTGGAAAATTAGCCGCCAGAGGAATAGTTAAATGAGAAAAGTACACACCGTGTAATTAAGAGTACATGCCTTGCAGTCTTTTTTTTCGCTTAAAATGGGCAGTAGCCTTCTCTTTGAACAGAGGAAGCTTAGAACACCGTAGGAGATCGGTAGAGTTGGTTGTATCTTGGAAGAGCCAATGACCCACACCGAGAATCAGATTATTCCATTGTCAATCTTGTTGGAATCGTGCGGGTAAGAGCGTAGTTCTCCTCGAGCCGTTCATACAAATTCTTTCCTGAGGGGATGTTATTTTAGGATGAACGTGTAGTTGTTTGTCTCATATTTAATCCATTCTCATGCGTTTCTGTAAGCTTCATTCATGTATACCGATCAGAGTCGATCAACGTAGGTGCTATGGTGTTTATTTCCAACTGTTGAGTTGAATTTGTGTATTGTTGTGCATGGAACCCATGTTTAGGGTGTCGTATGGCTAAGGCCATTGCTGAAAAGATTTCTATAATTGTATAGATGATCTGATGATAAGTTTAAACTGTTTTTTGGGATCACTTCTTTGATCCAGGACCACCCAGAGTGTCTGTTCATTTGTTTAGACATTTGGCCAGGATACCCGGTGGTATTCCACGATTATATTGTGCATTGAATTTTCTTAAGATAAAGTATATTAAAATTTCTTTTTTCTGCTTTGGGCTCGTCCCGATACCTTTAGCTTGAGGGCAGCGTTCTATTAGCCTGAGGGCAGTATTCTATTTAGCCTGAGGGCAGAGATTTCTTAGTTTGTGGGTAGTGTTTGGTTAGACTGAGGGTAACCTTTGTTTGTGCCTGTGGGAAGTAGTCTTTGTGCCTGAGGGAAATTTCACGTATGCCTGAGGGCAATGATCGTTATTCCAGAGGGAAATCACCTGCGGGTATTAGTTTTGTTACCTGAGGGTAAGGATAGTATGTATGAGGACACAGCTATTTAGAATATTCACTGAGGTGATTTTCTTTGTATACCTGCCAAGCCGAAGAACAAGCATAGAGGTAATAAGTAATAATTAAAATGGCAATGAAACTAGTAGTGATAGTTACTCTTGAGTACTTACTAGTTTACTGCATTTACTTTTTCACACTGTTGTTGCACTTTTTCACCGACAGTTGGGCATGGGCCATTGGTGGGTGCCTACTGGGATTTATATCTCACACTCTGTTTGGTTCATGTCTTCGTCCCAAATAGACTATATTGCAATAGGTGTCGACAGGGGAAAGGGTCCCTATACAGGTACATGATTGTAGCAGAGGAGTATGAGAGCATGAGACCGAGTTTAGGCTTGCGATGCTTCTACGTTCTGTTTACTCTGTTTGTTTTGTCTAGCAGTACCTTGTACTTTGAGTTGTATTGTATTGTATTGTAGTGTATCATGTTCTGGCTACTCTCATAGAATTGGTGACATGCTGCATCAGTATATATATATATATATATATATATATGACTTCTGGTACTCTTTTACACCAGTTATTTATTTTAGTGGTGTATGGTTTACTACTTCTATTGTTATATGTTATTTATCTTTTCCACTGCGCTACACTTTGAAAACTGAGGACATTGTTTACCAACTATCAAACATGGACCCTCACTGCTAGTCGGAAGCGTCTGGCATTTGGGGAAATGTGCTTGAGGTTATGTGACCAACCGGGTTCGGGGCACCCGTTGAGTGGCACCCGGATCCGGGGCGTTACAATAGTTTAGTGCATTTGTAAACATGGAAAACATTCTTCTATATTTTGAATGATCATCAACATATACCATAAATATCTTCCCCTTTAGTACTCCTACTTAAATGATTTCATTATAACATGAGGAATGGAAATAGAATAATGTTTGAGCTTAGATGCTGAGTGAGGGTAACAAAACAATAGCTAAAGATATGAATGTAAATAATCATGAACATAACTTTTAATATCAAAATCTTGAATCATGAAAAAAAAAATTAGTAGTTCATTGGGTGTAAATAATAAAGGAACATTAACCATGATAACATATAATTATCATAAAACATAGACTGGTGGAAAACGCATAATCAGAGAAAATCATTTCAATATTATCCAAGGCTCATAGTCAAGACCATCATAGGAGACAATGTCCATTACTGAACCAGTTTTACTTATCACTCTAGCCCTATATTATGGAACTGTATTTATTTTTTGTTCCAGTCATGTCTATCTAATGAGATATAATTCTTTACATATTGATTGAATAGATATTTAGGTCTCACCCATCTCATAATGTAATCATTCTTAAGTGTGCCACAAAACATAAATCATTCATCATAACATAACCTGAAAAATAAAATGGGTTTCTTAAACATCATTCAAACATTACATTATCCATATAAAATATCAACCCATAATTAACAAAATAAAATCTTTTTAATAATATGGATATAATCATAACCCTATTTAAATAGATTCATCTTAGATGGAAAATAATTTTGATAAAACACTTGAAATTTATTCTTGAAGAAAATATACTTCATTCTTCAAAAACATTTCCTTTTCTCAAAATTCCATAAAATTTTAAAAGAAAATAATTTAATTAAAGATACACTTACAATATTATAAAACAAAAATGATGGAAATAAGGTGTTATGAAAGCATAATAATCCATTCATACCGTATAAGTTAAAAAACATCATCCTCGTATTTTTTTAGGAAAGTAAAAAAATTACCTCGTAATGAATAATGACAAAATATTCCTTTCATGCCATTTAGTAAAAATTCACCAATGGGTATGATTGACATTAAAAAAACTATATAATAATAGTAATAGTCTTACATATTTTTGGAATACAGATGCAGATGATAAATATACCAAGTAAATAATTACCTATAAACAATCTTAGATAATAATGAGATTGCAAAATTACCCTTACATTTGGTCTGATATCCTTTGTATATATCCAAACCTCCTGTATAATGATTTAAAAAAATTTATTGACTTATTTCAGAATCATAAACATTTTTATGATATCATATATGATTATATTATCATTTTTTGGTTAGTGGCATTTTATTGTCACTCGTTATTTGAATATTAACTGGTTTATGTTCTTATACAAATTTTGCTAGGTAAGTTCGTGTTCGACTCATTCAGTTATAGTTATATCATTTTTAGAATGATATTATTATTATATATATCGTATTTATTTGTTCCATTATTTTATATAATCATTTTTTTAATGAAGATCATGTGGAATGAATCACATCGTATCGTGGAGATGGAAGGTCATACGTATGTACGAGTGATGATATCATTCACTTAATGGTTAAATGGTATGAAATAGAATGATGTATTAGTTATAAAAAATAATTTTTATTTTATATTCTTTATTTAAATATATTATACTCATCATTATATCCATCAAAATTAATTATTTTTTAATAACAAATTATACCACGTTGTAGAGATGGTAAGTAGTACGTATGCATGCATGGTGATATTGTTTTTCGTAGGATGGATAAAAGGAGGTGTAAGGTTTTAATATAATTATAATAACATCTAATCATGTTGAATATACTGTATTTACTAATTTATTATGGAAACAAAATAATAAGAGTAAGTAGAAGAAGAAAATAATTTTGAAAGAAGTTATAAAACAATTAACTCTTTTTCGAGTATCTCCATTTGATTTGCACAAAATGTCTTCTTAAGATGTATTTTGGCCCAAATTTTGGACTCTCAGAGGAAGGGAGGTATGATAGGAGATTATTGGAGCATAAGTTGGATGATATAAGTGGCTTGATAGCTGTAAGTAAGTGGGTAGATGTGATGGCCTTTTATAAGTGGGGGAGGGGTACTTTTGCAAAGGTTTGAAATATTATTTTATTATAAATTTATTTTCATATTATAAAATCTCAAAAGTGATATATTTTGAGGATAATATGAGTAGAGTTTGAAATAATATCATCCAATAATATTAAGACATGTATTTATTCTATTTTAAACCTTGTGTTTTTAGTTTACCCTTAATTACTCTCTTTTAATTTTTGTTGAGGTAACAACATTCTAATTATTAAAAGTCTATTAAGTTTACTTATAAAGGATCAATTTATTATAATTAGAAAATTAATTATCAAAACTAACTTTGAAATTTTAAAATATTTTTACGACTTTTAAATAATTTAATAAATTTTATTTTAATAATATTTTATTTTAATAAAATATCCATAGGGTCAGTTTTCATTATTCATTTCATTGAATTCAAATAAAATCTATACAAAGAATTATCTTTGAAACAAAGCATTCAATAGTCTTATAAAGTGTAATATTCTGCTATGAAAAGCATGAATGACATGAATTATTTCAAATAATATTTATTTTACTATTTATAATATCATTTATTTGATATTTCTCTTAATAAAATAATTATTTTATCACTGTTGTGTCTATATTTATAGTTACTATTTAATAACTAAAAATTCAAAATAAATTCGCATGATGTGTATAATTGCATTTTATTTATAGGGAATATTTATGTTTTATGTTTTATGTTTTATCAAATTTATCACTACATTAAAATTATTATACTTATAAGAGATAAGAGAGTGACATGTTGCCTCATTCATTTATTTTAATTATAATTACATCACTTTCATGGACACAAGTACATTATATGAATCAATTATAACCCTTAGTTGATATTTTTCTACTTTCATTCATCCAATAGTATTTTAGCAGGTGTTATTATAACTTTTTTATCTTTATCGCATTGTTTGTTACCCTAATTAACCATATTTACCTTTAACTGTTGTAAATTAATATTAATGTAGTTACTATTCATAATATCCCAAAAAGTAAAAAAAACTATTAACATAATTTTGACCCACTGGTTCTAAATATGGAATCCATTTTTTATAATTCAAAACATAGAATTTCATTAATTGATTTAAAATTAATTTTCATTGTCAAAGCAAGAAAAAGGGGGTTTGAGGTAAAATCCATTAAAAGATTGATGTGTGTTTATATCTAATGTCAATGTGAGATTAATTAAAATGATATAAATTTAATTAAATGAAAAAAATATAATCTCATTATAATTTAAAAAAATAAAATGATAATGTTTATATATAAATAAATATGATTAAAAAGAAATATTAAATTAAAATGTAGTATTTTTCACTATTCATTGCTAATGAACATTATTGGAAAATTACCAAAAATTCACCCAATGTAAATTTTGAATTACCATTTTCAAATAAGAGGTTTATTTTTCCAAAAATAAATTACAAAAGTTTAATAAAAATATGTTAAATGGGTTCTCCCTCAAAATCCATTAAAAATGCATTTTTAGAAAAAATGCTCATTTTATCTATAATATTTAATTTGTTCACATATCATGTCTAGAAAACATATAATATTAAATTTAAACATTAAATTGAATATATTAAATATATTTCCTTAATAAAATCCATAAAGAGTGATTTCATTATTTTATAGACTCACTTATTTTCATATAAATAGTATCTTTTTAGAAGGAAGTTAATACTATTCATACCCACTATTATAATGACTGGGTTCTAATATTTAGTTATGAATTATAATTTGTCTTACATGAAATGAATTACATGAAAAGAACATTAAATTGTTTGTAACACAAGCCAAGAATAGTGTTACATATACCAAATGCTAATACGATGTTGCATATAGCACAAGCTAATCTTGGTGTAGTGTACAACACAAGACATCAATTAAATTAAAAAGAATATATCTCATAAAATCTAGGGGTTTTACACATATGTAATAATAATAATTATGGAATTAATAATTTTGGATGTCTAAGATATTAATATTAATCCCCACGATAGTTTTTTCAAGATCATTACTTAGGGTAGTTTGATTATGTGGGAAAAACCCACCTGATATGTGTCAATATCTATCCTCCCAATAATTTAAATCTTCTTGGAAACAAATGAAAAGGGGTTTTCACCAATAGATTTCATTCAATGAGACTGATGCATCATAGGGCATACATTAACTCGTCCCCAACCCATAGGGCTTCCATTAACTACCCTCCAACTCATGTCATAGCAGTCCAAATCATTCCATATATATTTAATAATCAAATAAATTCATAACCAATTTGCCCTATCAAATATCCATATTCAGTAAAAGATACAGATTTAACAACATTCTCCAATTAGTCAAATAACATTGAAATTAAAAAATATATGTGATAATGGTATATGGTTTAGGAAACAATAATAACCACTACACAAGAATACGGATATTTAAGATAAATTTAATTTACAATAAAAACGATCATGTGGAAGTGGTTGTTTCACGAGAAAGTTAACAATTACAAAATCAAGTGAGATAATAAAGATTACATTTACCACTTGGTAATTTTTATGTAAAAACCCCTTGGATAGGATAATTCAAAGTGAAAATTTAAAAAACATCAAGATAAGGTTATTCATGATATAAACTAAAATTTGGTTAGTATACACACCACACAAAATAAATATGTGGTGAATATGGTGTATTCCCCACAGAAATAAAAGTGAGTCAAGAATCCCTTAGCTTACACTTCTTTTTGGGGGAACTCTCTTTATCCTACATTCTAATGGCATTAATCATGTTATTAACTTATACCAGAACAATAATAATATTTATAATATCATATATAATCATCTTATAATATCTTATTACCCATTTTTTAATAATCTTTCATTATTTTTATCATTTCAGGTGTTAATTGTTATGTTTTTTGTATTTTTTGACTTCTTATTTTTGTTCTTATTAGTAGATCCAGATTTAATGATCTCAAATACGTAAAAAATGATTTAAATATCATATATATTAAATATATATGTATTTATAATAATCTATAAAATTGGAATATAGGAAATGAAATGCACCATTCATGGGGATGATATGTCATACGTACCAATGGACACTACTTCCATTCCCTTGTCATATTTAAAAGAATGAAAATTAAATGATATATATGTATATTATAATTCCAGTATCATATTTATTTTATATACATCACTTTCTTTTCTTTAAACCATCCTTAATATATTCCATGTAATTTGTGAATGCGTCATATCGCTTTGAGGAGGTGGTAGTCCACACATCCACAAACAGTGTTATCATATTCCCACAAAATGAAACACATGGCGGTATGTTTTATATAATAATTACATAAAAATAAATAAATTATAAATATCATATATATATATATACTATTAATCCATCATTATTCTGATCTTTAAAATATGTCAATGGAAGAACGAACAACATTGGTTTGTGAGGTTGTAATCCGTTGTATACACGAACGATGATTACATATCCCATTTGATGGAAGTTTGTAAAATTTTAGGTCATACACTTCGTGTTAATAAATATCAGTATATTAATGATACTATTGTTATTATACAAACAGTATATAAGATTAATTTAAGTGGTGGATAAATAAATGGAACAAAAGTGATCATTGAAGAATGTTACTTCTTATTCGGGTAACACTTTTTTATTTTTACCAAAATCCTTCATTTGTTTTATTTCATGCAAAAGTGTCTTTTATAGGATGAAGTGAGTGATTTTTTGAGATTATTTGGTTTGTTTTTTTATGATTCATATGGATTTATTGGACTGTATAATTGAGGTGGGTGAGTTCCCTTTTATAGTGGAGGGGGAGTAGCGTTGTGATAAATATAAAAAGTTAAACACTATTGGGAGGCCTTCCATACAAAATGTTCCTCCAAAATTAAAAAATAATCAAGTAAAGTGAAATTATGGTCAATAAAAACTAACACCACAAAAATATAATTCATTTTTATCATTTGTTTCTTTATACTTTAATTATTATTTTTTTTATTTTGGTTTTCATTTAGTTAATTTGTTTTCTAAGCTATGTAATTCACCCATCAAGATTAAATTAAACTGAGAATCATTAGATAATTTATAAAAACTTATTATATAATATTAAATCTGATTTATAAGATAAAAATACTATTGGTTTTGGAAATTAATTCAATATAATCCTACGTAATGGGACAAAATATTGTTTTAACAATGAACACGCTAGAAAAGTTTTTACTATTTAAGGTTCAATATGTTATTTATAAAAGCTCAATTATTAAATTAGTGGACCACAATTGATATTTATTAAAAATTAAAAATTTCTTGGAATAATATAGTAGTTTGAGTAATTTTATTTCATTTAATAAAATATCATTTATTTTAAAATAACATTACGGAAAATTTTGACATTATTTATTTATTTTAAATTTAAAAATATCAAATAAATATTGGAATTAGAATATATTAAGTTATAAATTATTAACATGATATATTCATCTAGAAAATAATGAATCACAAAATTTTTTGAATTTAATTTACATTTAATGTTTTTAGAATCATTTATTTTATTTAATTATGAACTAAATAATCAATGAATTGGTGTTTATAAAGCATTAAAATAATAATATAATCTCTAAAAGTTAATTATGAATTGATATGATGAGAATAACTTATTTATATTTACAAATAACATTTTTAACCAAAAATATGATGTTTTTTCATATCTCAAGGCTTTGTTAATGTCATAGGTATGGAAAGTTACTTTTTGTATTTTTTCTTACTTGGCTTATTATATAGGTAACATTCATGGAATAATATCCCAATAACTTATAAAATTCAATACAAGAGACGATATGGTTAAAATATAGCCATAAATTGCGTTCGGGATAATTTTCTATGTCATTTGGCAACTAATATTATTGTTTAACCACTAAATAAACTTATTTTTACCATAATTAATTTAAATAATTTTAATTACTTTCACTCATTATTAAGGTCAAAAATTAAGTTGATCATATTGTACTATAAATACCAAACTGATTCCAAATATTTATATCTATTTTTCAAAATTCCATTCACATAAGTCTAAAATATAAATCTAAAGCTAATCCTATAGATATGGAGAGAGAAAGAAAGTTTTTAAAGTGATAATTTCCAAAAGTTCACTATATTCTTATATCTAACTTGAATATTAAAATTATTACAATTGAATAATTGGATTAATAGATTAAAATTATAACTAATGTGACTTTAAAAAAATTAAAATATAACATAACATTAATAATTATTTAAATGAAGAATAATTTTTCAACTAAAATGCAGAACTCTTCACAATTCATAAAAAAATGAAACTTCTCAAAAAAATCCAAAAAAAATCCCTAGGATAATTTTAAAATTATTAAATCATGAATTAATTTTATTCTGAAAAATAATATTTATAAAATGGTCAAATTTTAGTTTTAAAATATGTGCATGGTTATAAGGCGTCAAAATTGCCTTTAGAAAAATAAATCATTTCATATATAAAACTGGATTTCTTCTTATCATGTTTCTATCAAATATATTGGATGAATTTAATAAAATAACTTAATGTTTTGAGATGTTATATACATTTTTATCATCTGTATTTCATGTCTTATACACTATTGAATGAGCTCTATATTATGTGTAACACAAGACAACATAATGTTGAATATAAATCAAGATAGAAAGAAATTTAAATTTATAATAAAAGGAAAATATTATAAATTCTTATGGTGGTACATTATCCACTCCTTAGATAAATTGTATCCTCACAATTAAAAATTGATCTTGATAATTGGTGGTTTTATATTTAAAAATACTATTATTGAAAACCCCACATCATAGATAGGATTAATAACACTTCTTCTAAATAAGAGGTAAATTGAAATGTGAAGGTTACCAAAAAATAGGCTTCCAAATAGGATAACATTATTGAAAATATGGGAATGGAAAAAAAATATAACAATCACGTTTTTATGGAGAGTAAAAGAGAACTGGTTCATCTGAAATATTTTGACGACACATCCATATATTGTAGGTGTGAAAAATGTCATTGATTTCATTGGAAATGACAATAATAAGGGAATATTTTGTTCAATAACATATCCATAAAGTTCTTAATATCTTGGTATATAATAAAACATACATACTCGATACAATACTATTCTAGAGACACAATCTTATACTTTGGTTATTCCTTGAATTATTTCTACATTATTTCTTAGCACATGTTGCGTGATATATTGAAGTAACACATAAATCTATGAAACCTCATCAAAAGATTAAATTAAACCATTTCATAAGAGGTTATCCTTATAAACCTTCCATGTTTTATGATCCATAAAATTAGAATCAGTTCCAAGGTAGTGAGTAGTATCTAATAAACTTTATTCATATCAATCATATCCTTAACAAAACATCATTATCTTAACAACAAGATCATATTAAGGGTTTTCCTTTCCTTAATCATCAGTTTTCCAAGAATTTAAACCCGTTAATAAATAATTTTTCTTCGTCATCATTACTATTCAACATGTTCTTTCAAATCCTTAATGAAAAGGTACTGAAGTACAATCCTTATATATTTCATCATTATTATAACTAGTACATCATTAATAAATATTCAAATTATTTAATTTTTGAATAAATAAATAGTCATATTAATAATTAATATTCATCTATGGTAGTAGAGTAATATTTACCCTAATCCATTAGCATATTTTGAGGTATATTCCTTTGATTCTTTATAAATTCATTTCAGTACCTTCTTATCTACTATCAGTTGAACCATTTTACATTGAAAAAAAATTCATACCCTTGAAATTTCAAGAACTGTGGCCTTTCTATACATACTTAGAAAAATATCATTCCTTTTAAACAAGTACCAGGTTATTTATTTCAACAATTATCACCTATGGAAAAATCATCCTTTGTCTTCTTTCCTTTATCCATATTTTTCTCTGTTGTCCTTATGTTCTCATGCATACCACCAAATCAATAACACTTAGAGAACTTGTTACCTATATAATTATCACAAGATATTATGTTCCCATGTGATGAGAATTCTGGGGATATTATTTCCCTTATAAATATTTTCTTATAGAAATAATAGGTATGATTATTCTTACTCTTTTGATCATTTTCATTCATGAGGTTCACATTCCATCTATTAGGCACTATTTCTAAATAAAGACATGCACTAGATTAGATCATATCATTATGAAAAATAATTTATAATCCCAAAATTAGTAAAATACATAACATAAATCCAAAAAAAATTATATGTAATCTCATAATGATAAACATGGTTTCCTTGGGTTGTCTCTTATTCTTATCCTCAAAGCAGAACTTACGGTTATGTTCCCTAATATATGTTATCCAAAATATAGTGTCCATGATTTCTACTGAACATCCATTGATACAAACTATAACTCCCAGAACCCATAAGCTAGTATATGGTTCCTTACTTTATTACATCAGCATGATATAAAATAGGGGTAGTATATACACCACACAAAATAAATAAGTGGTGAATATGGTGTATACCAAATTTAAATAAAGTGAGATCATAATCTTCTAATATACACTTCTTTTTGGTGTAACTCTATTTAAACTATTCTATAATGGTTTTGATAATGTTTTTAACTTATACCAGAACCATAATCATATTAATAATATCATATATTATCTTCTTATAATATCTTATTACACATTTCTTAAAAATCATTCATTATTATTAGTGTTTCAGATGTTAAGTTTCAAGAATTTTTAGTATGTTTTGACATGTTATTTTTTTATTATATAGTATATCATGGTTTGAGCATCTACAGGATGTAAAAAATATTTAACTATCATATCTATTATTTTTATATGTATTTATAAGAATCCATAAAATTTGGATATAGGAAATAAAATGTGTTATTCATGGAGATGGTAGGTCGTATGTACGCATGAATGCTACTTCCATTCCCTTTTCATTTTTAAGAGGATGAAAATTAAATCATATATAAGTAAATTATGATTCTAATATAATATTTATGTAATATAAAAAACATAAATTTATTTAAACCATCCATAATACATTCCATGTAAAGCAAGATTGCATCACATCACTTTGAGTAGACGGTAGTCCACACGTCCACAAACAATGTAATCAAATTTTGGAAAAATGGATTGCATGAAGGTATGTGTTGTAAAATAATTATATATGAATAAATAAATTATAAATATCATATATATCATATATAAACTATAATGGTGGAAATGGTATAATAAATGGCATAGGTTCGCGAGGTGGTAGACCACCATACACACGAATGATGATTGTGTATCCCATTTGATGAAAGTGTGTGATATTTTAGGTAGTAACCTTGGAATAAAAACATCTAAATATATTATAGATACTAATTTTGTTATACAAACAAGACAGAATAATTATCTAAGTAGTAGAGAAAGAAATTAAATTAAAGTGATCGTTGAAGAACGTCACATCCTATTCTGGTAAAACCTTTTTGTTTATACCAAAATCCGTAATTGGATTGATTTATTCTCAAATTTAGGATTCTATAATGAGTTTAAGGATTGTTGGATCTCATTTTGGGAATGTTTTTTATGATCCAAATGTTGTGAGAGCTGTGAAGAAGTGAGGTGGGTGAGTGCCCTTTTATAGTAGAGGGGAAGTGGCATTCTTGTAAATGTAAAAAGGTTTGCACTTTTCAGAGGTATTCATTCCATCACGTGCATTTAAAATTTATATGTAATGGATTAAAATGAAATTATGGTTGATAAAAACTCACAACACTCACAAATAAAATCACTTTTATTTAGTTTTTTAATCATTGCGTTTTTATAATTTTGATTTTTCATTTAAGTAGCTATTTTTATAACCTGTGTAATTCATCCATTAAGAATAAATATAATTGAGACTTATTATGTAATTTAGACTAATTTATTATAAAATATTAAATAAAATTTATGAAATAAAAATCAGAAATGTGATGAAAATTAATTCAATAGAAGCACAAGTGACGTGCAAGAACACCCCTTTAACCAAAACCACGCTAGCAATGTTTTTACTATTTAGGGGTCAATAAGTTAATTATAAAAGCTCAATTGGAACATTAATGTACCGTATATGTTATTTATTAATACTAAAAATTTCAGTTCATTATATATAATTTTTATTAATTTTCAATCATTTAACAATATATCATTTATTATCAAATAACATTAATATCAATTTTGTCATTATTTATTTAATTTTAATTTTAAAATATAAGAAAAATATTGAAATTAAAATATATTATATTCACAGGTGTGTGAAATTATATATTCAAAAAAAAATAGTGTAACATAATAATTCATTAAATTTAATTTACTCTTAATATTTTTTACCATCATTTCTTTTTTATTATTATGATCTAAATAAAACATGCAATGGCGTTTCTAAAGCATTAAAATAATTATATCACCTCCAAAAATTACTCATAAATTAATATTATAATAAAAACTAATTTATATTTTAAAATTATATGTATAACTTAAAATATTATGTTTTTTCTACATATCAAGGCTTTATAAATTTTAAAGGTAAGGGGGTTCCTTTTTTGTCTTTTTCGATACATAACTTATTATTTAAGACATGTTCTTGGAATATATCCACATAATTCATTAAACTAAATCCAATATAGGATGTGGTCTAAATATGGCCATAACATGGGTTTCGTATAAGTTTTAGGTAATTTTTTCACTAATATTAATGTTTAATCACTAGATAAACACATTTTACCTTAATCGAAGGAGTTAATTTTAATTGCTTTCACTACTTATAAAGGTAAAATATTAAGTTCATATTATTACACTATAAATATAATACTTATTCCAACTATTTATATCCATTTTTTTAATTCAAATAACATTATTAGAAAAATTAATTTGAAAGATAATCCCGTTGATGTGGTGAGAAAATGGGCTTTTAAATTGAAAATGCCCAAAATATCACAAAGTTGTTATATCCAATATCAAAATAAAAATGATTCCAATAACATAAATGGATTTAATATATGTAAAATTTAAATGATGTGGTTTTAAAAAATTGAATATATAATTTATCATTAAAAATTATTTAAACATGAAGATAAATTTAAATTAATATGCATTATTTTTCATTATTAAAAAAAATGAAACTTCTCAGAAAAATACCTAAAATTAACCCTATGACAATTTTGACAATAAAAATTAAAAAATGAAGATTGTTTTGAAAAAAAAACTTATAAAAAAAGCTAAAATTTAGTTTTTTAATAGGTACACCATTAAAAATTGGCCAAACTACTTTTAGAAAAATATTTCTTTTTATGTGTAAAACTATATTTGTTCATATGATATGTGTATCAAATATATTAGATGAATTTAAAAATATTGGATAACATATTTTAAATTCACAACATGTTATATAAACTTTTAATCTTGGTCTTTAATGTCTTATAAGTTATTAATGGAACTCGGTATTGTGTGTAACATAAGCCAACTTAGTGTTCTGTATAAAGTAAGCTAGAAACAAATTTATTCTAAAAAAAATATTATAATGCCTTAGGGTGTTACATATATAGATACCAATATTATTTTTCCAAAATAAAAATTATACTAATAATAAATTATTATTATTAAAAAAATATGATGACATTATCACCATAAGCATTTAAACAATAACTTTCATTAAATACCGATAATGGTAATTAAAATTTAATAATCAAAAAAATTATTTAGTACACATAATAATATTACTATTATTAATTTTTTCACCCATTACTTTAATCATTAAAAAATATTAATTACACATGTATATTTTCATTTTTTAATTCAACATAAATAATAATAATAATAATAATAATAATAATTTTATTATTATTATTATTATTATTATTATTAATATCTCCCTAATAAATATTTTCAAGCCAATTTTTGTTAACCTTACATGTGATCTAACAAAATGCTTGATTTGAACAAATGTTATGTCTTGTCCGGGGTTAACCACATATTTCAGACCTGACAGTGATCTTAGATTTTCTGTCAGAGGCACCATTCTGGATATATTCCACTATTTTTTGAAAATATATAATAAAAATATTAATCTATTATCATTACATGTGATTTGACCAAACCTATAATGAAAAAAAAATTGTATGTCACGCCTAGGGTAAACCCCAAATCCCAGACCTAACAGATGTCTCGAATTTCTCATACAATACATCATTTAGGTGTTATTTTATTTTTTTGGAAAAAAATCTTGTATGAAAAATGTAATATATATAATATTTTTATTTTATCAATATTTAGGATCTATGGACCATGGGATCCTATACTAACTTTGTGTCTAACTTTAAAAATATTCCATATAATATTTTTATTTGTTAACAAGACATTTACCCTTTGGTAAATACATAATAAAGACAAGAATTTAAAAATTAAACTTCCATGCCAAAAAAGTACTTATAATTAATAACAAAAATTGGTTTTATTATCATTTAAAAATTAGGATGTTACAATTCTACCCACCATAATTCTTCTCATCCTCAAAAATTTCTTCATATCGTGGAACTGCAACTCCCCACCATAGGAGTATAAATGTTACAAATTTTTTCCATGGAAAAAATATAATTGGTACATTCTAATTCCATTTGAATTCATTGAAACAACCACTTATACCTAGTGATAACCCAAAAAAAATTATTTATTAATACCATTTTATTAAAGGCTTATGTCTATATCACCAACATCTAGACATTATTCATAGCCAAATATATACATTCAAAAACAGTATAAAAAATTCTCAAATAAAAGAATGCAATAAATAATACATCGGGGAACATATCACAATTTCATTAAGAATTTAACTATTTGAGATATATCTAATGAAATAGATGAGTATATATAGAATATAAACCTGTGTTAATAACCTGATACATGAACTCACACCAAAACCCACAAATCCGTATATCAATTTCATATTGATCAACCATGGTGAATTTAATCAATGGTAATAGGAAAAAAAAAATTGCTCAATTTTGTGGACAAATGGAGGTCAATTATATAGTGAGGATCAGACACTTCAATAGTTCCCATGCCTGAGTCCCAACCATCATATCTTCAATCTATCATGTCCCAAATCAAGGAAAAGAGAAAAGATAAGTTAGCAAAATCCTTGTTTTGATAATATTTTTTAACATCCCAACCAGAAAAACTAAGTCCATGTCAGAGTTCCACATGACCTCAAGCATGCCTTCCCATATGTTAGGGGCTACCGACTAGCAACGATGGTTTCGTGTGGAACCATAGAGATAATATACCCTATATCAGAGAGCACATAAGAAATGAATAATGAATATAATAAATAAAATAAATAATTAGAGTACATGCAGACAACTAAATATGACATGCATGACATAATAATTAAAATGAAAAAAGTATCCCAGATATAGGTAAACCTAGTAAATAAGGGTAGAAGTAGATGACCTTCCCGAACTCCTTCCAGAAATGTCCACATCCTTCAGATCCACCTTCTCAACATTCTACCATAGGGTCTTTTCTATTTGTTGGGTCTCCAGTCATGAAGTTAACAAGATCACTAAAATGATTGAGTAGGGTGCTAATACAAGACTTTGTTTGGAACCCCCAAATTCCCTTAATATCAGTTCCTAAAATATTCAAGTTCATTCCATGATCATATGCAAGGAACATATATAAAAACAATATATCACACAGGTACCAAACTGATTTTGGGTCCTTGGGGATCGGCTCTACCTACTTCAACAACATGTTGGGAGAAACATAATTGCATCATCATGATGCTGGTAGAAACATCACCATCCATTTTTGGCACACCCCGCTCCTCGATTGGATAGTTCATAAAATATGATTGACACGTCCCTTGGAAAGGATGTACCATGTACAAGCTAATAAATATCTCACATATCCCAATCAGAAGTGAATACACCAAATGGAACCACCAACATCAACTATAGAGACAAAATAGTAAATGAAAATGTGTATACAATGTGAAATCTCAATATCATTCCAAACAAGTAGTATAATCATCTGAAAAATACATAATAAATCAACATAATCACAAGTCAAAACTACACACAAATTCATACCTCATGTGATCATGCATCAAACATATATCTCACAGGCTATGCATGGATTCTAAATAGTTATTACAATATATCGTAATAAAATATACACTAAAATCAAGGGATTACAATACATAGGATTCATATTTGGCTATACACGCATGCCAAAAATCATGCCAAAAATATTTATAAATCATGTGTTAATGTCGAGGAATTACTACTTTATACACAATGATGATTGATAATGAGGGTTGACATTCGAGTTTAATTGCTCCACTAAAACCTCATTGCATTAAATAAGAAAATTAATTTTAACATTATGTTCATCGAGATGAACACAAATACACCAATTTTGTGCAAATACGGTCATTGTCAAATGATATATTTTAGAGATAAATTTGAATAATAAATAAAATAAAATAAAAAATAATAATAGAGAGATGGAGATAAATTAACATGAGGGTTGAGTTTAAAACACTTATAAGTTTTAAGAACGTGAGTTTTCTATAAGGTATAGAATCATTTTGTTTCTATTAATTTCTTTAAATATTTTTTAATGGGAGTTACTAGTGGGTTATAGAGAAAACAGGGGTGTACAGAGCTTGTACGGAGCTTGGAGCCTGATTTTTTGGAGGAGGCAACATGGTCACACAGTCGGTAAAAACTAGGTTTTTATAGTCTATACAGTGAGATCAAATTATATGGGGTGGTTCAGTACACTATCTAGGGATGTACGGTTTCATAAAACAAGACACTCAAGACCACAAACTCATTCATTTTATGTAGACATTTTTATAGAGGGAAAACACATAGTTAGGTCTTGTTCTATCTAACCATGTACCATGACTATTAAAGGGATCTCTTGAGGCAGTTCATGGAACACGATTGGTGCATGGTTTGTCCAACCCTGTGGGAAAACCAATATATAATTAAAATTTGGTTAAAATAACCATTTTACCTTAATGGATTAAAATTATTAAACCTCTCTCCCATTTTCTCAACAATGGACACCCATTTCTCTCATTAGATCTCTCCTATGGAATCCACATAGGCTTTGTTATAACACACCCATCTAGACTCTGATTGAGACACCATTAGTTTCATTGTATATCCTTGGGTCCTTTCTTCATTCATTAGGCTCCTTTTATTGTTTTTATTTTTATTGATGAAACTATTTTGGTGTAATCTAATATTCCATATTTTTCAAAGTTTCATATGTTCTTCAATTTTTTTTTGATCAAGATTAAATGAAGGGTTTATACAAGATGTGGAATTTAATATGGAATATGGTTGATAGTATGTACCCTCCCTCAATGTCTGGATGTGTATACCATATTTCCATTGTGATGCAAGATAGAATTTTTGGTTGTTTCTTCCTAAATTATTAATCCCTTGATTAAAGTGCTAAATTATTATATAAGACATGTTTGAACACCATTACAAAAGGTTTGAGGTTATTGACCTCATCCCAAAAAACCCTTGTTGTCATTTTATCCCTTTGACCAAGGGTATGTCACCCTTGGGGTATGCTAAGCTCACATTACAATATAGTAATATGGTGGGTTTTTAAACGTTGTGAGCACCCTATACCACCTTATCATTTGCATATGAATGGTATGAAATGGATGATACCATGGATTTTATTTGAATATAAAGGGATTAGTCAAATGATTGATGAAAGAGTTTATGAAGTAGTGAATGGATTATTTATGACGATAATGCGGTTCAGGGTATGTCACAAATGACTCACTAGGATTCCTTGGACATTTCTACTCCTTGGATCTAGTTTATCTTACTCAAATGGATGCCTTGGTAATTTCTACTCCTGGGATCTAGTATATTTTGATTACTTTGATTCCTTGGACATTTATACTCCATGGATAATGATTATTTAGCTAACTGGGATTCCTTGTAGGGTTCTACTCCTTGAAAACGATTTATTTATCTTACATGGATGCCTTTGAAATTTATACTCCTTGGATTCAGTTTACTCATATTACATGGATGAATTCAAAATTTCTACACCAAGGAGAAAACTTACTTGGATGGCTTGTATATTTCTACTTCTTGTATCCTATCCCATGTTGTTCTGACACTTGATTACTCGATATAGACCAGTGTTGATGCTTACCATGATTTACAGTTATCCCTTATATTATGGTTCCTTAATCATAGTTACCCTTGTTAGATTGTATAGTATTACTTCTACCTTTATAAATTTTATTCTTATTATACATTCACACTATTTAAGTTTTTACGTTGAGACTAAACTTGTTATATACATCATTGATGGTTCCCTACAGAGTGATATATCACACCCTATTCATTACTCCATTTGGTACTTAGAAATACATCATGGATACATTTAGGGATAAGGGTAATATCCGACTTTTTGACTCTTAATTGATTGTTTCATTAGAGAAGGGAAGCACATGACCGGTCTATGGCTCATAATGCGTGATGAAGATATATTATTTTGGTATTTCTATACTTTTGATAAATTTATTATACTAGATACAAGTTTCCACATATTGAATTTACATTTTATAGCTCCATGACATGAAAATCATTTTTTATATTATGTTTCACTTGCCTTTGATTATTATTTTTTTGTTGGATTATTTATCTTTTGTTTCTAGTTGAGTTTATTCTTCTATATTACATTAATTCATGATACCATAGTTTTACTCTAATCCTGAGGGTATAGTCTCCCCACTGTACCATCATAGACCCTCGATGTTAGTTGGAAGACTCTCCTAATTGAGGATTCGTGCTTGAGGCCATGTTACCCACTAGATTAAGGAACAATTTAGTGGATTCAAGGTCAGGATGTTACAAACTAGTATCAGATGAGGTTTTTTATTTATTTTATCTTTCTACATGGGATAAGTATATAAAATACTAGGAAATATTTGGTATTTTTTAATTACCTTTTCCTTGGAGTAAATAACCCACATATAGGGAAAAACCATGTTATCAAGGAATGAGACTTGATGTTTGAGTTTGTGAATACTACTGTTGATCAAATTTCACTATTGGATGACACATGTGATTTGTGGTGTTTATTTTTATTTGGTGTTTTACCTTGTCCAAGTATGTCAAGGGGATATTTGTCTCATTAATTATTTTACGAACATAAAAAATCAAATTTCATTCCTATTTCATTACATATAGGATGTAATTTTTACTATATGAAATTTATTACATGTTCCTTATGAGATATAATTTTTATTCTATTAATATTTTTGTAAAAATTTTAGAATTTTAATTTCTTAAATAAATTTTTGGAATCAACTTAATAGTGTTTTCTTATATAGATTAATACAGACACATTATGTTGTCAATTATGTAACATTGAGTCGTGGACCAATGGTCACATGGGCTAGAATGTGTTTATGGTTATGATTAAAATTGTTCCATGGTACAATTTGTAAATTGTATGAGCCTTTATAAATTGGAAATGGTGATAGATATAATAGTACCATTTATGAATATTTTTAATAAATAAATAATGAAGTTAAATGAATTTAAATTCTAAAATGAAAAGATAAACGTTAAAAGCATGTTCCAATTGAAACTTATATGATTCATTCCATTATAACATCCAATTGACACTCGGTATATAAGAACCCTTGACTTATAAGAGAGAACTTTTCCCTGTCCCAAACTTATTAGTTGGCAATAGGTAGTATCTCGTGCGATCATGTGATTTTTTATTGCCCAGACCTAGTTTTTGGATTATTAAGAGGGGTGTGACACTTTTATAGGAAGTCTTGTACATTCCATGTTCATGTATGACGATCTTATTATTATAAAATATTTTTTGAGGTGTGTGTATCAAATTTGTAGAGATTTGACACCATGAAGACCTCCCTTTCGGAACTAGGGGAGTAGTGATGACCATTCTCTAGATGTGGTGGAACTTGGTCCACCAGTAGAACCTTTAGTAGTATGACTTTTGGAACCTCCTATTATACCTCATGTGGTTGTTGATTCCCTGTTTTGAGAGGGTTTCCTATGCTTTATAAAGACTGTTCCAAAATCCTCACATCCTACCTCGATTGTGGAATATTTGAAGCATGATTTTCAATAGCAGGATCTACCCATATTTTTTGTGGATGGAATACCATAGGCTGTAGAGTCATTTCTAGGTACTATGCTATCGATTTTTTAGCATCTTGAGACACCTCCCGATAAGAGAGTGAAGATCGCTGCATATATTCTTTGGGGTTTTACCAAGAGATAGTGGGATGTTATTTTATATTTTTATAATTATCAGGATATGTCTTGGAGGTATTTTCATATGGCTTCCATGATTATTTTTATCCCGAGACATTGAGGTCCGATAATGCTAGAGATTTTATACACATGGAACAAGTTTCCTTATCAGTCATGGAATATTCTTCTATTTCACGAAGCTCCTGCATTTCACACCTACTTTGTTCAGTGAGGAGTTATATAAATTTTAGAGGATTGAGTATGGTATCAAGTATGAAATCTCGTCATATCTGAGTTTATTTTTTCTTACTACTATATCTGGAATAGTAAATCATGTTCTTATTACTGGTCGTAACCTATGGAAATGTGGGGGGCTCAGAGCATAGTAGTTCAACATCTTGACCTCATGGAATAGTGTTGGGTGGTAGGAAGAGACACTTTGAGGTCTCTTATGATAGGAATAACATCCAGAGCATGATTTTTGGTAGTTCTATTTTATTTCATTATTGTGGGTTGTAGGGAAACATGAGCAGCCTATGTGATAGAAAACCATTTGAGTATTGAGCATGTGGTAGGATATGCTATCTACAGTGGGTTATCATGATCTTTAATCTAGAATATAGTGAGAGAGGGATTTCACTGACTCTACATTCAAGAGCAGGTTCAATAGTTTCACGTCCGGAAGGGAGCTGGAGTGTGACCAGTCGATCAGGCCAGGGTGGTGGTCAGGGCCAAGGAGGCATGACACTAAACTTATTGTTCTAGAAGATTGGACCTTCTCAAAGTAGCTAGTCTATATCTCAGGGCTACAGATCCGACTAGATATATACAGTTTATCTGATGCTGAATGAGTATTGTTTTGGACCATCTACAATGAGAGGTACTATTTTGTTAGCCTATACATTAGTATCTTATCACTTTGATACGACAGATTCTCATTTATTCATATATGTACATTTAGTTTTGATCCTTTGGATTGTTGTTATATCATTATGTTCCTTGATAACAATTGATACTCTGTTGGGGGTTAGGTCAGAGAGTGTATGCCAGTGCTGAGAGTTCCTATTGAGGTAGTTGGGTGTTACATTTTATAGGACCTCTTTTTCATCAAGATGAAAGGGTTTGATGGTATTCTCATGATAGACTAGTTACTTTTATATCATGAATACATTTATTTCTATCATCAATGGGTAACATTCACATCATCGTTGGGTGGGGTTATTATTCGTAAGGGTGAATGGGATTTCCATTAAGGTTGAGATGGACCGGAGCATCATAGACTTGGTTGGATGATGGTTGAGATTACTAGTTTATATGTGGACAATCAGGGAGAAAATTTGGTGGATTTTATTTCTAGTGGTTGATTATTTCATGGATTTTTTATGGGCCACTTTTTAATACTTCCTCCTAAGATAGAGGTATAGTTTTCAATCCAGCTAATTCTAGGAGATGCACTGGTATCCATTCCTCCTTATAATATGGATACTACTATGTATCATGAGCTTAAGATGCAACTAGAGGACTTTGAAGAAAATGGTTTTATACAACCAATTACTTATCTATGTGGTTCTCAAGTCCTTTTTTCTATGATTGTGGAAGTAAACCTTCATTTATGTGTGGATTACCATAAATTGAATCCATTTATGGTTATGAACTGGTATCCACTTCCTCATTTAGATGATCTCATAAGCCATCTCTAAGGGGTAAGGATTTTCTATAAGATTGATATGTGGTCAGGTTATCATCAGGTGTGTATTATACTATTAGATATAAAACATTATACATCCCATAGTAGATATAGATTGAATGATTATTTGGTCATGTTGTTATGTCTTATGAACATGCTAATAGTTTTCAAGGAATAGATGAACATGGTTTTACATGTATATTTGGATTTTATGGTGGTGTTATTCGTGGATAGAATCTTTCTATTTTCCCATAATCGACAATACCATTCCAAACACCTTGATATCATTTTATATACACTGATAGAGAATCATTTATTTTATAATCTCACAAAGTGTCACTTTTGGATTGAAAAAAATCACATTTTGGGTCATATTATCTCTGGGACAAGAGTATCAGTTGAACCAGAGAAGGCAAGAGTTTTAGTTTCTTATGAAGAAACCAAGAATGTCTATGATATATTGAGTTTCATTGGTGAAAGACTGTTATTTAAGGAACTTAATTCAGGACCTATCATTTCTATAATAACCTATTATGGGTTCGATAAATAAGGGTATGAAGTTCTCACAATCCAAAACCTACTAGATAGCCTTTCAGAAGTTGAAATGGAGACTGATTTCAAGGCCAATCCTAATTCTACTAGAGTTGTGTAGAGGCTATAGATTGTATTAGGATGCATAAGGTATCGGTCGAGGAGAAGTTCTGATGCTAGGAGAGTGAGTCATGGAAAAAAATCTCATATGTTAAGTCCACAAAAGAGGAACTACCCAATGAAAATTCTGGAATTAGCTAATGTTGTTCATACCTTGCACTGTTTGAGACATTATTTACTGGGAGAGTATTTTTAGGTATTGAAGGACCAAAAAAATTTCATGTATATCTTTAAAATCATGAAATGAATCTTAGTAAATTAATTTGGTTTGAATACCTACATTCTTTTGACTATAATATTTCTTATACACCTGAAAAGTGTAAATAAGATCATGGTACCCTAAGTAGGAGGACTCAAACACAGGTAGTTCAAGAGGCCAGTATCGAGTGGCAACTGATGTCCCTATATTTTGAGAGATTCATGGAAGTAATGTACATCAGTATTTATCAGTTCATTATTCACTTTTGGAGAGAGTGAAATTAGTAAGCTATCATATTATAAGATATATTTCCTATGGGAGAGTATTCCATGAGATTACTCGCCTCCTAGTTGATTCATTAATGACAATAAGATCTTTCACATTCATGGATCCATCTAGGTTCCAATAGATATTTAATAGTAGTTGGCCTGGGAGTATTATTCCACTATATGGGTTTTTCATCTCAGTATTACCAAGATATAATATTACTTATGCCATTAATAATTTTAGTTAAGGATGAATTAGGAGATATATGGGTTGTTACTCGGTGTTCCACCTATTAGTAGGTGAAGGTAGAGAACTAGTAACTACGGGGTCTTTTATATTGATTTACTATTCCTGAATAGAAATGGGATGATGTTAGTAGGGATTTTTGGATTGGATTGCATAGATGACCTTGGGGAAGTGACGTTGTATGGGTGATCATAGACAGGTTGAAAAAGTTCAATAATTTTGTACCAATTCAAGAGACTTTATTAGTGAGTCATCTCAAAAGGATCTAAATTTGTGAGATCAAACACCTCCAAGGGGTTCCATTTTATATCATATTAGATAGATATTATTGATTCACATCACAATTCTAGGAGGGATTGTAGAGGGAACTAGGTTCATAGGTATTGCTGAGTATAGCCTATTACCCATATAATGATGGTGATTCTGAGCATACAATAGAGTTTTTGTAGGACATGATTTGAGCTTGAGTACTTTATTTTGTAGGTTCTTAAACTAATAAATAATTATTTTTTTCAATAGGGGAATATCTATTGGTAAATGTGCATTTTATGTTGGTAAAACGTTTTACCAACAAAAAAAATGGTGTGTCACTATACTATTGGTAAAAACATTTTCGCTAGATGTTATTGTGACAGATAAAATAGTTCTATTGCAATTATAATAATACAAACAGATAATATATGTGTTGGTAAAAAAATAGCAATAGGTTTCTATATAAAATTTATCCATTAGTAATATTATTATCAACTTTCATAACCAATAAAAATAATTAATATTTGTTTAAAATTTATATTTAAGATAAGATATTATGTTTAGGTGTTGTTTCAATATTTATTGGAAAAAATTTATATAATATTTATTAATTTATCATATATAATACACTTGTTTTAATTATCAAATCAGAGAATATTTTCACACATGTTCAGACATAAAAAATTACAATAATCATGTTAATAATAAAATTTATTACAAAATGAATCAATACCTTGTTATGTTGATTAATACATAAAAAGATCATAAAAAACACAAAAACCCAAAATCCAACACCACCACCACCCCCACCCCCACCACCACCGTCTAAAAGAAAAATTGGAAGGTTGTCTCTTGACTCCAATCCTCCATCACCCATCATTTTATAAGTATAGTTACTCCCACCAAAGATCTTTCACCACGCCCCATTTAGACCATTAGAAGAAACAAACAATTTCTGCTCTAATACTAGTGAGTAACCTCAAGTTGTCATTCCACACACATCAGCTCCAAGATCTATAGTGAAAACAACCAAAGAGGATACATGAAAATTAGTACAATATATATATATATAATGAAAGAAAAAATGAAGGTATAAGAAATTAATCAGCATAGAATGATCATTTTTCATTCAACATCACTAGAAGTTGTCTCAAAAAAATAAGTTAGTTCCAAAACCATTGAGGAACCCTAATTCACTATTATACCACAACTTTAACCTTCAAGATCTACACCACACAACAAAATAGAACACCCACAAATTAATGACAAATATATATATGAATTAAAACCAAAATAAAATATAATATAATATAAAAAATCATAATCATAAAATGAGAATTTTGTATTCATCATCTCTGTTGACATATCAACAAATCAAGTCACCTCCAGTTCCAGTGAGGAACCTCAAGTAGATATTATGGCACACCATTTATCTCCATGATCTACACCACACACAACCAAAGATAATACCCACAAATCCATGAAAAATATGTACATGATTTAATACTAAAATAGATATAAATGAAAGTATAAAAAAATGAAGAGAAGGTGAAAGAAATAATAAGCATGAAATAATTATATAACATTTTGAGTTTCCTATTTGAAAGTGTTTTCCAATATGGTGGATACAATCATGGACTAATTTTGATATTGATTTTCAGAAGTCAATTAACCAGAAGAACAGTAACATACTTGGCTCTGTAGTGTTGTTGAGAGTGAATTTTAACTAAAAAATCATCACATGGCCCCATAAAGCTTCCCCTACGATTTCTCATATAGCAGTTTCAACATGGACCTCTGAAAAAAGAACTATACCTACACCTTCATGGCTAGTTTCCACACTAAGACGATGTGAATTTGATACTACAGTTACAGATAGATGTTGGCCATCCAGTAACCCAACAGTCCCTACTGAACTTGAGGATTAGACTCGTAATCAGTTTCATCTGGGGAAGAAGCATATAAGATGCCCCTGGTAGTTGAAATGATTCTCTAGCCATAGACTGTTGGATAATACGAATTTTCTTGGAGGATTAATGTATGTTAAATCTAGTTGGGAAGGTAAAGTGAATGAATCCTTGGTGGGCTAAACCAATCCTGGTGATTTTGAAATCTATTAGCATTCATCATGAGTTTATTATCAGGGAGAAGATAGTCTAAAACCTCCAGTGTGTTGCACTTCACATTGCACCAGTCATAGATGTGAAATCTATTAAAACAGTATCAATTAAAAATAATATAAAACACATTATTCTAATGGGATTTAATAGGGAATTCATAAAGAAATTTCCTTTCAAAAATAAATTATGGTAGAGGATAGAGAAAAAAAAAGAAAAATCTATCTAGTGAATAACTTGAACAATACTATTAAATTTTTTTGAGGTGAAAACCAAAAAATATCAGAATATGTTGATAGGTAGAGTCCACTGTTTACTACTAAAAGCATTCTCTGATTCCTAAACCACATCAAACACAAATAAATACAATTAAAATTTATTAATAATTTACACAAAAAATTCATGACTTCTAATACAGAATAGTATTAATATGATATTAATAAAGAATAGTCATCTATGATAATAGAAATACATAATAGTCTACCATGCACAAAGTACCTAAAAATTTGTTTCATGTCAATATCTAAAATAGGATAGATGTTTGGACCATCAAAAGAATTTTTAGATTAATATAAGATAAAAAACTAAACAATTAAATGAAATGTGTTTCTGTGTGTGTGGAGCCAACGGTATTCATGTGTCATTCCCCAAAGAGAATATATAAAAATTAAATTATGTTCTTTATCTAGTGGATCACACCTTGGTGATTTTCATTTAATACAATCATTCTCTCTAGCTAAAGGATTGTGTCAAAACCACCATGAAAATTATGGAATTCGTGTTTGAGACAATTCAATGGCAAAAGACATCTTTGTTTAGACTTATTGTTAATAGCTTGATGAAGGTCAACATAACTCTCATGGGATGAGCACCAATGCATAATGTGATTCCTAAGTTAAATTCCACACTCTTCCATTTCATGAAAATCCAGAACTAGTTTTTTCAGGATTTAGGTCATCTCTCTATGGGGAACTTGAATAGCTGTGTAGAAGATAAGAATCATTTAAAGTATGAAAAGGGGACTAACTACCATTTTTTGAGAGTTGATCGATCCAAACTGATGGTCAACCAATCCCTCTTTCTACAGGGAGAGGACCATGTCCAAGAACTGTTCTATGAGAGTATCATTTGATTTTATTAATGTTATGGATAATGATGAAGAACAAATTCTAGATCGCATTTTATGGATTACTCAATGGATAAAAAAGTAATGAAGAAGAAGATGAATTACTTTTGATCTGTTAAGGGTTCTCATGGGCCGCTTCTGGATTTCATTACTCTCCACCCTAGAGTCTCTTTAGTGAAGTATGCAATCATATTGAAAATAGAAAACATTCTACATTGATATTAATGTAGAATGCTCTATAATGATAAACTGTAGTTTTCTTATTTAGCCTGACCATTAAAAAAGCTGAAAAATACTATGATATTAAAAATACAGTTTTCAAAGAGTATTATAAGCTATGAGGGAAATAAAGAACTGAAAAATTAAATCTACCAACCAGATAAAACCCTCTACAAAGAATAATATGTCATTACCACTATTTCTCTATCGCAGAGAACCATAATAAACAAGTGTGAGCAATAAAAATAGAACAAAAAATATGAATAACCAAGAACAACACCCTTTATAATATGAGGGACTAAAATCCTTACATCGGTGCCCTGAAGGTGAGGATGGGTCAGTTAAACCAACACCATGATTTTTATTAGGTACAGAATGCTAAACTTGTCAACCTCCAATGGGATGAGCGGATGTTTCAAGGGGAAGTGATGAATTACCTTTAATGGTGATTTTTACCATTTTTTAATTTCATAATGATCCCATAATATGTATTTTTCCACCTCACAGCACTGGAATTGAGGAAATTATCAAGGCAATGTTTCTCACTATGAAAAAATACACAATCATCCAAGCATGAAAAAATCTTATTATAACTATTCCAGTTCATTCTTTACTAATAAATGAGACGTGGGTTGGTTTCCCACCCCATTCCCCTGAAATATTTATTAAATAAAGTGAATTATATAGTTAAAACATGAGGAGTAATGAGGTTACACAATAAAGGAAATAAAAGAGATAACAAACAACCTGACATTAAACACACATTAGAGGATTTACCAGGAAAAGCTATTAATTCATGTATTTGCTCAGGCCATCCCCTAGTGCAGCTCTGACCTCCCATGGAAGTGACACATGAATCTTCTAATGTATCATGAGAACTTTAACTCTCTAAATGATGATTCATTTCCATCTTCATCATAATTTTATTACAGCCTATATGATCCTCAAGTATATGAGAGCCAAGATTTTTGGAAACTACAAAATGATAAGAAGATAGTTATTATCAATGGAAGAAGCCCCTTTTGCATTTGATACCTATAGGTGGGTTATGAAAAATATCCTTCAGGTGCATATGATAAAGAGATACATTGTGATCTTTCGAGTCATCATCTGTATGTTGTAAAATATCCTCTAAAAGACACATAGGCTTTTCCATCACACACCAAAAATATTTCAATAGCATTAGCAATAGAAATAGAGCAGAAATACCTCCAATAAAAGAACATGGATTCCAAACATTTTCAACATTTGGATCTAGTTCAAATAAATCATCATAAAAAACATGAATCTTCAACACAAAGCAATATAAAATTAGTAACTATCCGAAAAAACATCACAGAACCATTGAAAGACGTATATCATGAAATCTCTTACGGATGTTTCAAAGGAAATATCATGGAATAAAACAACTACTTTTAGATAGTCTTGATATATTCAAAACATCACCCAGCTCTTATCATTAAATATATTCATTAAGAATGTTCTTACATATTTTGAAATTTTTAACCAATTTAATACGGTAAATAAGAATTTTATTACAAAATCTAATTAAAATTTCAAATAGATTATAAAATTAATTAACATTGAAATTAAAACTAGAAACATTCAATCATAAAAATAAAAAAATATAAATTGAATATAAATTTTACATTTTTTTCATCATTTTTTAGGGAAATGGAAGAAATTTATAGCTTAGATAAAAATTATCTTTGTTCATTAGAACATCAAGTTAGAGAGGGACATAATAATGAAATATTTATTGAAATCATGAAGCCAATATAATACAAAATAATGGCCAAAATATCAGAGCCGACAGCGAAGAGCATAACAGGAAGTGATAAGAAAGTAACAACAAGAATAGAATTTAAGGTTTCCACAGTACCTTGAAGAACTGAAACAGATTAGATTTTGTGTCACAAGAACATATTTTGTAATGATTTTGGATCGCGGGGAGATTTCACAGGAGTGGGAATGGATTGGAGGTGGAGCTATGAATCCAAGATGGTGTGGTGCAGAATGATCGCGGTCAGGGATGTATTGGGGTCTCCAGTCAAATTATAGGTGAAAGTGTTTTTAAAATTAAAATTAAATAAATAAAATATCAAATAACAAATATCATTTAATATTTTAAATAATAAATATACTAAGTATTTTTATGAATAATTTAAATATGTAAAATAAAATTATTAATTAAATAATATTACTTAATTGATTATTATGTTTTTATTTGTTAAATTTAAATAATTTATTTTTTGAATTTATTTTGATTAGATTTTATTATGTTTACTAAATTAAAATATAAAAATTAAATTATCATGTCTATATAGAGTATCAAGGATATATGTAAATATATCAAATATCATAATGATTTAAATTATTTTTTTTATAAATTATATTTAAATTATTATTAATTGAAGAACATTGAAAATTATAAACACAATTAATATTTGGATAAAATTTAAAATTGAAATCAATTAATGAGATATTTTTAATATAACCCCAGCAAATCGATATTGACTTTGTTCGTAAAAATAATAATTTGCATAAAAAATTTTGTTTTTCTTAATTGTTTATTGATAAAATATATGTTTTTATGGAATTGATTGTCATAAAAAATTATTTATGGAAATATATTCTTTGGTGATAGTTGTTATTAATAATATATTTATCTGTTTGTAAAAAAATGTTGGTATTAGTATGATAAAGCAACAGATATAATTTCTGGTAAAAGATTTGTTGGTATCGAACCATCAATATCAACAGATGTATCTGTTGGTAAAAACAAGTGTTGGTAGTCAAATTTAATACCAGTAAAACTTAATATCTATTGCAATTACTGGTGTTTACCAACAGATATATTATAATTCATTAAATTTCTGTTGAAAAAGTCAAATATTTTGTAGTGTTATGAGGAACCTATACCTCTCATATACTTTTCTTATAATAAATGATTCTAGGAAACCATACAAATGGATCTTTATGATGCCTTATATGGAAGGATGTTTTGTTCACCCCTGGGATGGTTAGAGTTAATAGAGGTAGCTCTACTGGGTCCCCATCTTGTCCAGGAGACTTTTGAGTAGTTTTACCTTATGGGTAAGTGGATGTCTATAGGTAAATCTAAAAAAAGGTCATACAACAATCATCATTGTCACCCGCTAGATTTTAAGGTTGGGAGTCATATTTTCTTATTATTTTTTCCGAAGCTGAGGCATGTAAGTATTTGAAAATAAGTGAAGTTATCACCTCGTTAGATTGGTCCCTTCAACATTATGGAGAGAGTCGGGCTAGTATACTATTGGTTATTGTAACCTCATACGTATTAGGCTATTAACGATGTTTATCACATATCTGATCATTACTAATATCATTCTTAACTGTCGCATATTCATTATCCTGAGGAGGTTGAGTTGGAGGTGGATGTTCCCACTAAGGAGCATCTTATCCATCTTCTTGATTATAGAAAGAAGGTTCTCCAAGGTTGGTCAGTTCTTATAATATGGGTGTTCTGGTGTGATGAAAATTTACATGACGAGACTTGGGAGTGGGAGACTGGTGTATGTGCCCAGTGGATGGAGTTATTCTCATATGCTGGTTTACCACCCTTAAAAGGTAAATTCAAGGAGAAATTACTTTATGGAGGAGATTCTAAGAACTCGATTTTTCTATGAGGTACAAAACCTTTTTATTTCTTTTGATTTATTTAAATTTTTTATAATATTAGTGTAGACTAGGGTCATAAAGGAAACAATGGTGTATGAGTCTATTACCAAGACTAGATCCTGAGATTTTGTATGAGGCACGTTGGATACACGGTTAGTGGAAACCATGTTACACAGTCTGCACTGTTAGCTCAAATAATGCATGGTGGTTTAGTACACTATCTAGGGCCACAAGGTTTGATGAAAATGTGCATCTCAGGCCAAATTCATTTGTGTTTTTTGAATACATTTTAATATAGGTAAAATTCATGGTCAACACATGGTATGTCTTACCATGCACAATTATCGTGTGAGGTGTCTATTAAGGTATCACATGGTGCACGGTTGGTGCACGGTTTGGCCAACCATGTGGCCTAACTATTTTTTCATTACAAGTTGGGTAAAATGAACCATTTCTATTAAGGTACTTAAATGTTTAAAACCATCTCCCCTTTTCTTATTTCTCCATTAGCATCCACCACCTTCTCTAATTGGATCTCTCCTAAGTAATCCTCCTTGGATTCAAGATATATTATTATTTCAGACTCCAATATAGCCACCATCATCCCTTTTGGATAGCCACTGGTGAGTTCTTTATTCCTTAGGTGCATTTCATCATTTTTCTTTCTTTTGATGATGCTATTTTGGTTCAATTAAATATGCCATGTTTCTATGGTTTTTTCTCATTCTTTCATTTTCTTACATTCTAGGCCTAACCAAGGGTCCATATTGGATTACGCATCTACTATGGGAATAAGGTAGGTAGTATATTCCTTTGCCATCAAAGTATAGTTTTCTATACCCAATTTATGTTATGTTGTGCGATGGGATTTTTAGGTGTTTCTTCCAATATTATATGTCACTTGAATAAAATGTTAAAATCTTGTTTAAGACATGTTAGGATACCATTATACCATGTTGGAGGTTTCTCACATCAACCTAAACCACCCATGGGATGGATTCATCCCTTTGATCATTAGTATGTCACCTATGGGTTGTGTTGAGATCACTTTAAATTATTAGAAACTAATTGTGGTAATAAAGTGCATTGTTAAAGGTTGTAATCACCTTATAGAAGATTGTAATTTTTGTATGAAAGGTATGAAATGGATTATCAATTTGATTGTATATGATTATTAATGGATTAATGAAATTTATTATTAAGTGGTAAAAAATTGGTTATGATGAGAATGGGGTTCGTGGTATAGAACTGACGGATCACTAGGATGCCTTGGACTTTTTTATTCTTTGGATACAGTTTATTCGACTCGCTTGGATTCCATGTACATTACTACTCCTTGTATCTAGTTTATTTATTTTACTTGGATGAATTAGAAATTTTTACTCCTTAGATATGATTTATTTGGCTTAATTGGATGCATCAGACATTTCGTATCTTTGGATATGGTTTATTTAGATTACTCGAATGCCTTAGAAATTTCTACGCATTGGATCTCATTTACTCATATTACTTGGATTCTATTGAAATTTCTACTCCAAGGATCCTGCTTAATTGTATACTTTTTAAATTTCTACTTCTTGGATCCTAAACCATGTAGGCATGACAGTGGATTACTTGACGTAGGTCATTGTTGATTCTTACCAAGCTTTATAGTTATATATTATGTTAGGGTTTATTGGTCATAATAAGCCTTTCTAGGCTATATAGTATTAATTCTACTTTTATCCATTTTATTTATATTATATTTTCACACTATTTCATCTTATATACATAGAATATACTTTTTTAAACACCATTGGTGGTGGGTTATTGACTGTTATCTCACACCATGTTTGGGCCACCATTTGGTAATCCTAGAAACTTCATGGATGTATGTAGGGATTGGGTAAAGTGATTACATGGTGATGCTTGATTTATTGTGGAGTATGTGTATGGGGAATATAACCGGTCTATGGCTCGTGATGCTATAAGGTGATAGTTTCTCTTCGTATTTTTGTGATTATGATGCACGTATTTTTCTGCATCCCTGTTGTCAGGTATAACCTAACTTATCTATAGCTCCATGAAATACACATCATTTTGTATACAACATTATCCTTGGATTTTATTATTGTTTTTTGTGTTTGGATGATTTATCTTTAGTTGTTTGTTGATATTATGTTTCTGTGTTATATTCATTTATGATATTGCTTTGTTACTCTGATCATGATGGTATAGTCTCCCAACCGTACCATCATAGACCGTCACTGCTAGTTGGTAGCCTCTAGCATACAAGGATGTGATCTTGAGGACATGTGACCTATTCTCTCTAGGCATTGTTTAGTGGGTTTGGGGTTGAAAAGTTACATATGTTTCCCATAAAAAACCAATTATCCATTTATATAGTTATTATATTTAAAATTAATTTAATATAAATTAATATCATTTATTAAATGGATATTTGAATCTATGCAGTACTATAATCCTTCCCCTATAATACACTTCACAATGTCCCCATGGCCCTGTCTCTTCAAATATTTGTTTAGTTATTTACTTCTCTCCAATTTATTTCACTAACCAGTAAATATATATTTAAATTCATAATTATATATAGACACTCCTATATATATAAAGACCCACAGATATGTATATACACCTACATATATATATATATATATATATCCCATATATATATACACAATCATCAATACAGTTACACTAATATTATTCTTCCAAAATAAAAATAATAATAATAATAACAATGTATTATTATTATTATTTAAATAATATAACATTATTATAACCCTAAATTTATCAACAATAATTGTCCTTAAATACTGATAGTTATAATTAAATTTTATTAATCACTCAAAAACATTTAGTGATCGCAAATAATAATATCATGATTATTACTTTTCTCACCCATTATTTTCACTATAACACATATATTAATTGTGCAGATATATTCTCCTTTTGTTCATCAACACAAATAATAATTATAATAAGAAAATTATTATCATTATTTCAAGATACCCAATAAAATATTTTTATAATAATCATTATTAATATTTCATGATATTACTAAACACTCGATGAACACAAATGGCATGTCGCGTCTAAGGTAAAACTCATAATCTGAACATAAAAATTGTCACATATTTTTTTCTAAGACACTATTTTAGAGGTATTCCATTATTTTTATAAAATATATAATGAAAATATTAAATAAATTATCATTATATGTGATTTAAACAAACACTCAACACACACAAATATTATGTCATGCCTATGGTAAACCTTGCATCCTTAACCAAACAATAGACTTAGATTTCTCATACAAGACGTCGTTTGGAAGTTATTTTATTTTATTGTAGAAAATAAAGAATTTATAATATATATATATATATAATATTTATTTTATATATATTGAGGCTCTATGGACCCACTAATCCCATTATAATTCAGTTCCTAACGACAAAAATATTCCATAGACTATTCTAAAGTGTTAATAGGCCTTTTACTCTTTTGTAAAGTCATAATAGGCACAAATGTTTAAAAATTAAATTGTTAATATAATAAATTACTTATAATTTATTATAAATTTGGTAATATTATCATTTAAAATTTAGGATGTTTCATATGTTTTTACATTCCATTCTCTAGGAAATATAATAATGTCACTCGTGTGTACAGTGGACTACCGCCTCACGAAGTGATGTTGTTCATTTTTCATTTTAATTATTATAAGGATGTTAATAAGGATGTATTTGATTAATAAAAATGGTATATATGAAATAATGATGATTACTCAAAAGAATAATTATTATTTATTTTTCTTTCACTCCATCCATTGAGAAAAATGGATACAGCATTCATGCATATGTACGGGTTGCCATCTCCATGAACAGTGTAATCCATTTTCTATCTCTAACTTTAATAGATTAATAACAATACATATATATAATGAATATATGTGATAATTATTTAATTTTTATCATTATATATATTATTTAACAGTGAGAAAATTACTAAGACCAAAATTACAAAACTAAAATATACATGAAAAATCAAACAATTATCACCAGAAATAGTGAATTTAAAAAATAATTATTAATAAATAGGTGATTAAAGACAATAATTAAATAATTTATGGTATAAAATATATAATAATTGTATTATAATTCATTTATAATAAACCTATATTTATTATATAATATATTTTTACACATATAAAAGAAGTTAAATATGTGGTAAGGGTTTCTCGTCTCATTTTTACTTTAGTGAGACATTTGTCATATTCAACACTTATTCTTTTTTTGGTTTATACACTACCCCTATTGATATTTAGTATAATGATATTATTTTAATTAAGGTTTTTTAAAGTTTCATTTGATTTTATTTTATTCTTTGGTCTTATGATTCAATAGTTACCAATGTGGTAATTCTTTATTTTATAATCTCTTCATTATTTTAGATTAAATTTGACTAAGTCTACCTTGGGCGAATTATTTGATATTTATATCTTCAAATTAATATATTTTAATATCCTCTATTTATTCATGATCCATTTCAAGTAATAAAAACAATATTTATACTCTTTGTTACTTAATATGATTTAGAATATGTTTTTAAGAAAAATATTACTTTATTTTTCTCTTCAGATGAAAATACTTTTTCATCAAAATTCATGTTTTCTGAAGAAAAATAAAAAATTAGTTAACATTTTCAAAATAATTTATTAAATAAATTTTTTACCCATTCTTGATTTTTAAAAATTTTAAAGGAATCTTAATTAATTTTTCAAAACCATCCCCATTTGAATTTTAATGAAAATATGAAAGGAATCATTATTTGAACGTGTCCCATAAGAATGGAACTTTCCACCCTATTGACCACTAAATGTTTTGATGATTATTTTAAAATTTCAAAAGGTTATTTAAATGTTAAAAGATTTTTAATTTTTTTTAAAAAAAATATTTTCAAATTGAAAATGTTATTTTCTCCAAAAATGTTATAAATGAAATTTTTATGGTATTTATATTCATCAATGACATCAACCCTTTATTTTAGTTATGATCTAATGAGGATATAATGTACCAATATCATCCTTATTAATTATCTATATGGTTTATGATTATTTTGACTGAGGATGTAAAATTTTATTACCATTCCTTATATTACATTGGATTGTTTAGGATTATATCAATTTGATTGAGGTAAGTATTAATATTTTATATGTTACTTTTATATATTAATGTTAATATTGATTTTGTTCCACCCCATTCATATGAGAAATGATTTGGACTTAATATGTGATGGGTGCATCTCAATTATTTATATCCCCTTGATGTATCGATAAATCTCAAGAGGAAAATCATTTGGAAAAATTAGATTTGATTCTATCCACAAATTTATACTATCTTATGAAAGATATTGAAAATATGTTTCAGATGTCCACCATTATGAATTGAATAATTATGAGATTAGTTTTTCATGTTCATTTGATTATTTTATTTGTCAGAATATACATAAATATCATTTAATTTGATGTGATTTTTTATATGGATTTATTTGAAAATCAATTATTTCTACCATATTATGCTCAATTTATTAATTAAATGGAATGTGTTTCAAATATTTTACATTTCATATTAATTATTATTATTTATTTATAATATCATTCACTCTATTCTTACCCTTACTTAGAATCTGATCTCACCCATTTCTTATTTTTTATTTTCCTCAAGATATCATTAAGTGTTTTGTGGTTAATATATAGGGATATGTTATTAGGAATAATGGAATTCTCAGAGAAAACACTTTTTTCTTTTTTCAATTTTTTTGTGAACATAATGTATGTATCTAGTTTACTAAGACTAATAAACTACTCTATCCATCAAAAAGTGATTCCTTATATCTTATTCCAATATAATAAGGTAACCACCACATCTGAGCTATTCGGGTTATGGTCTCTACACTCGTAGCTATTTGACAAGAAGACCAAATATGCCTAGACATTCCACACTAATTGAACAAAAATGGTATCCACTAATTTTTCATTAAAAAATCTTACCAATACCTTACAAGGTCACAAAAACACTTTACATAGGTTTCCCTTCCAAAAAATCCTTAGAAATTATGGCCTTATACACCATTTACATGAAGGTAGTTAGGCTAGACTAAAATAGAACATAACTAAGATCTGGGTGAAGTCTTTTATAAAAGAACCATTATTTATTCAAATCATCCACTAAAAAACTATGAGAGAAAGCAAAAGTAGAGTGAAAATATCAATATAGCCCTTCACTGACCGATTTCTTTAATAAACACCCAAGAATTCAATCACCTTATATATTCTCACCTCTGTGATATAAAATAGTTGGATTAATGAAACATTAAAATAGCTACAAGACGTAGCTTTTAATTGGTGGGAATTCATTGCATGTTTCCACCAATCCAGAATTTCCCCTTAAAACAAAGGAGTGGTGCACAAAACCCTAGAGTATTCTAGAGTTCCTAGATCCTTGAATATATATTCAATAATTGTTATATACGTTTTAACCTAATGGGATCATTGATCTCCAGTACGCATTAGAGCCTAGTCATTCAAAAACTCTCACTTATGATCCATAAGTCGAGATAAACTACTTCTTACTACCCAATCATGAGTCTAGGGAAGAGTATTAGGCTATAAAGGCTAATTATAGTTCCCTAGAATGACTATTGGAGATATTACCTTCTATACTTTTCAACTCCATTTTGGGGTCACATTCTAACACATAAAAAACACAATATTTACTCAGATCACCACAAATTACAACACAGTTGAGAAAATAAATAAATTAAATTAAATAATATTTAAAACACCGTTCAAAACCTCAATTAAAAAATTCATAACACTACCATCTTTACATTTTAGAACACAAAACTGTTTCCACATTTTTAAAATAGTTCAAAAAAATAATAAAATGATATTATTTATTAAAAAGTAATTTTCCTTTAAACCACACATTCTAAAAAACTTCAATAATTTCACCACATAAAATCCATGAAATTATTTCCATAAAAACCATAAAAACCCAATATATAATATCATACACTTAAACCATTATTTCAAGAGTCGAAAAACCTTTTCACCAAAGAAAATATAGCATCGTGAAAACAGATTTCACAGTAATATCAAATAACTAATCATAACAAAACATTAAAAATCCAAAAACACCCTTAAACATTCATAAGAAATCCCCAATAAAAACAAACAAAGGTTAAAACTTAAATGTAGGAAAAAACAATAAATGTTCCCAACATTCACCAATATACATACTTTGGATGCATGGTTTTTTAGACAGTGCACCACCCATGTGAGTGCCACTGGAGTTGTCTAAAATAGTTTTTCAAGGGTTTCACATAGTTTGATAAGATGTTCACATTAATTGTTCACCCATTTTCTTTCCCCCATTTTCACTCCGAAACTAGAAATTTCAAAAGACATCTCAAGGGTTCTTCCTCCAACTCAATGTAGCAGCACATCACATCAAGATGCCTCAATAAAACTATAAATCCAAAAATAAAAATAAGAATCTCATCCACAAATGGAAATTCAAGGTCTAGAATGAGGAATAGATGTCCAAGAACTCTTTTTCACCCATCACTTATGCTCTAGAGGTCCTAACTCTAATCTACCTTTCCCCCTAAATAACAAAAGGGTTCTTTGATACCTTTTTGTAATGAACCGGCTTAATCTGGCCTAACACTTCACCCTGGACAATCTAACACAAGGCCTGAGGTGTGTTCATGATTTCATTAGATTTATGATAAAAAGAAGGGTATCACAATTTAATATATGGTAATTATTTAACCATAAAAAAATTAGGGTCATTAATTGTACCTACCAAGAACCTGATATATAGTCTCTTTATATTGGATGACCATGCAAAAATAAATAAATAGAACTGTAAACCAAATCAAACCAACAAAGGCATAAATCTCATGATAATTTAATTAATCTAAAAAACATTCATTTTCCATAAATGAAACCATTTTAAACGATTCCTTTCCATAAATGAAACCATTTTAAACGATTCCTTTCCATAAATGAAACCATTTTAAACGATTCCTTTATAAAACATTCATTTTCCATAAATAACACAAGGTGGATAAAAGGCCATTAAACTATATGACCTAAACCTAGTCGAACCAAAAATAGGAAACAAACCACAATATCACTATGTGGCTCTAAATTCACCACCATAACCCAGAGAACACCAACTTTCTTATAGTTAGGGGATGAATCCAACCAACAATCCATAATTGAATAATAAATAGAAAAACATGAAGGTTTTATACCATATAATTTTTGTGTAAAGGGTGTTATCCATAGGCCATTTGGATTCCACCATGATTCCATTACATTCCTCATATATAAATAATCCAAGTTCATAAGATTGAAAGTAATTTTAATTTCATTTTTAAAAAAAATTAAATAAACATATAGTACCCTATATGATTTTTTAAAGACACAACATTTATATAACATTCCTTGAATAGGATTTATCGAAGTAAAATAATTTCAAAAAATTAATTTTTTACCTTTTCAAAACAAATATACATGAATTTCAAAAAAAATAAAAAGGTTAAAATTCCACTTTTTATTTGAAAAATACTTTATAAAAATAAACCCTCAAATGATTTAAAACATTTTTCAAATAAATATTTTACTAGACTTGCATTTAAATCAAATTCATATTTTAGATTTTCAAATTTGGACACACACACACCTTATACTGTAGTATAAAAATGGAAATCATAACAAAATAAAAACGCATGAGAGACATAGAAAATATAATAATGATGAAAATGAACCCTTAAAAATAATTCTCAAACACAAATAACCAATACATCAATATAAGCTCAATAAAAAAACAAGAAACTCACATTTTAGTATATAATAAATGCATAACATTGGATACATAGATTGAGGCAACAACCTAGGGACTAATGTCATGCATACTAGATGTCAAAAAGTAGAACAAACCACTGGAATATTAATAGTCATGTATCTCATTTCTAGAATCACTCTCAACTGGTCTCATCATTAACAACCCTCTATATAGGTTATAACATTCAATTAGGACCTACTAGCATGGGTGTAGCTCTCAACTAGCATGCCTAAAATCTCATGAATTCCCACTTAGTATCCTAGTGATCTCATGTGATATAATAAAAAATTTAGACCACTATAAAACCAATCTCAATCACATGAAAACATAAATACCAAAGTATATAAAACACATCAGTCATATTCTTTCCACATCCTACACAATACAATCAATAATGATCCATTCTCCAAACCATATAATCATGAATCACAATTCATATAAATTTAACACATGAACGTAATCATAATAAAAGGATAACAATGGGATCAACTAGTTTGTAAACACTAATCAATAAGATACATTCCCTCACGTTTCCAAATGGTCCTTGTCTTTATATATAAAAAATTATTCTTTGAGAATCCATTTTTATAAACCATTTTGAACCCAAACACAATTCCATTGGAAATAACCCTTCACATGAAAGCATAACTAAAATATAACATGAATATACTCTTTTATAATAACTATAAAAACAAGTTAAATCCTAGAAAACACATAACCAATATCAAAAAATCAACATGACCAAACAAAAAAAGGATTTATCTAAGACATCAATCCAAAATGAATCACCCCCCTGCCCATTTTAAAACAAGGTAACACATATTGAAATTCAGAAACCCCCTTTATGTATGCACACACAAATTTATAAAAACAAATTTTTTCCAAAAACTATGAAACAATCATTTTATTTGTATATAACCTTAAATGGAATTTTAAAAAATTCCTTGAATGGAAAATATACCATTTAAAACCAAAATTACATTGAACAAAAAAATCAACCATTTTTTTAAGGTAAAAAACATAGAGAACCATTTATAACACAAATATAGATATCATATACACAATAAATTTAGTTTAAAAACATTTTTTAAAGATCAATAATTCAAGGAACTCTTTAATAAAATTAATCATAATGGAAACACCAACCCCAAATGGTGGAATATTCTCTCCTTTGATAGATTCCATCAAAATACATATCCTAGGAAAGATAACATCCCTTAAAAACCATAACCTCAAATTTATCACAACCCTAAACATTAAAATAGGTCCAATAAATATATTATAGTTTGATTAAAAGATGGAAAAATAGGGTAAAATATAAATATAAGTGAGGATGAGTCCCTTACCCTTGAACTAGATGAAGAGAAACCAAGTAACCACTTCAAATAAACCATGGAGAATATTTATAGAGGAAGATATCACCTTAGGATGTTCTTAGTTTAGTGGAGTTTGAATGTGGAGGTTTGAGTAGGTTTCCCCAATTAAAAATGGATCAAAATAGAAAAAACACCCCAATTAGAGTTAACCACTCAATTATCTTTCATGGTTTACCAAACCATGTGTAGAACGTGTGGAAATCACTATCCTCAAACTGAAAAGGCCACACAATTGTGTTGTAAATTTTACCAAACCATGTGCATGAAATGTAATCACCTCTATTAAAAACTCTATATGGTGAAAATTTTACACTACATGACTTCCCAAACCATGTACCTAACCGTGAAGAACTAAAAACCCTAAAAATTTGAAAATGTCAATCATAGGACACCACGAACTCAATAGAAAAAATAAAAACACAAAAAAAGAAATAAAATGTTATTTTTGAGTGTCATATGACCTTTATTAATCCTTGGAAATTATAGTGGTACCCTTACATTGCAGGTGGATACCTTGTAAAAGAACTTATAAAATATTGATATTGATATATGTAGCCTTTAACCGTCTGACATGACATTTATGCAGGTCCCTGGTTACATTAATTTAATATTCTTATTTCCCTAACATAGTAGTAGTGTAGCATAAAATGACCTAAATTATATAGGTTTGGCTTACCCTTTACCTCTATGTAGTCTCATAAAAATACTCTAATGCAACCACTTATCTATAATATGGCCCTTATGAAGTTCCTGATTACACTCATGAAAGTAAAATACAACAATTACATAGCCTCTAGAATCCATCCATGTACCGTTACATAGAGGTCTCTCCAAAAATTTACTTTTATATAGTCTTGGTAAGACCTTTAAACAACATTTTTATCCATACAAATGACCCTTACAGAACCTATCCTTTTACATTTTAGCCTTTTTGATAGTTACATTGTGCATGAAATGACTAATAAATTATCCATACTTGGTCTTTTTTTAGTATCACCCTAAATATCAATGAAATTTTAAAATAAAAATAGGTTTTTCCTCATTTATTATCCAAATGAGTTGAAAAATGGAACTCGAAATAAAAATCCTTTAAATAATGTAATAAAAAAATTCCAAATAAATGTATGAATTATAAATTAAATTAAAAATGAATAAATCACTTAAAAATAAAGTTTAAATCCGTTTCTCATATTAACTCTATATTTTCAAAAGTAATAAAACTCAATCAGTAACCTAGGTTGTCATCTAGATTAGGGGTTAATTATTAGTAAGTAGTTAAAAATGTCTAGAAATATTATCTCCTATCACACCCCCACCCATATTCTATTGTATTATAATGTAATAAAAAGAATTAAATTTATTAAAAATATTATCCCTCCTAGGTTGAAATAAACATATAGAAAATGAATTAATCAAATATTTATACATTGTTTTAAATGAACTACCGCTTACATATATCTATCTCACTATCATTCATTAATTCAAGTAAAAATTATAGTTCTAAGTTTGAAATAAATTATATTTTATAGAAATTAAAATTTTAACAAAGGGAACTTTCAATTATCACTCTCTACTAAGTTACTTATATAAAAGATTCATTTTACACATCCTCGACACAACTCAAATGATATTCTTATAAATAAATTTTTTCCCTTTTTTATTTTGATTCGAATTCCCCTCATCAAAAGAAATTTTTTATATAATTCGGTACTTATTATATTTTTCCCATATATGTGTTATGAAAATATCATATTAGATGTAAAATATAATTTATTACTCATGCACCTTGTGCCTAACAATATCAGAATTTCATTTTGGGGTCGCAATTTCTCAGTTTAATGCAGTTTGAAAGGACTTATATGTCTATATTTTGAGTGGGATCTCTTAGATATTATTTTTTATAAAGGATAAATTACTTAGGATCAAGTTCAAAAATCCAGTTTCCTCATGTTATGATTTAAATTCCATTTATAATTTTCTATCACACTCATTTTACGAGCTCTTGTGTAGAATTTACATGAAAATAGTGACAAAAATCAAATAAAAATCATGTAAACAAAACAATTTAAAATTTTACAAAATCATAAAAACTAAAATACATTCATCACATGGTTGGATATCTTCGAAAATAATGTTTTCTAACCTAAAAAAACACTAAAAATATAAATCAAAAAATAAAATAGTATGAATAATTTTTTTATCATATTCTTGATATAATTTTTAAAAAATATTTTAAAGAGATTATAGACTAATAATAAATATATTATATATAATTTTCAGTCCTCCCTCACACATATTCAACACCTATCCATGATTTTATATAAAAATGAATTGAAAATATTAATATTGATTAAATAGTTGTATGTAGAAGAACACAACCTGGTAATTCTCTTCGACCTGATTAAGTTAACTTAACCCCTAGATGTTCTGTAAACAACCTTAAACAAGTCTCCTAGTGTGTTTAACACTTGAAATCCTATATAAAATAGAATAATTATCAAAACAAATATAGAAAACTTAAGAAAAGGGAAAAATAAAAGATTAAAAGAAAGAGCCTTAGATAGGTCTCTCCCCGAAGGGGATGAATTTAGACTGACTATAACTGGAAAATACTATGATTATACCCAGTATCTCATAAGATGTGGTTTGTGTGATGAAATCCACCCCATCTGGTTCATTCTTTAGATTCCCAACTTTACTTCTAGTTGGAAGTACCCTTGGATAGAGGGATTCATTTTTGCATCTTGATATGTGTACTTTGTCTTATAAAGTTGGGGTAGAAAGATGAAGTATGGGTGCTCCTTTGCAATAGATCTTGTGGGTTATTATTCCAATTACTACCCCAATGATTATATTTGTACATATTCAACCAAGGGATAGTTAGGGTACAATTCAAACTGAATATAATTGAAATAAGTTGATTTCAAATTAAAATAATACCCCTCATATTTGGTATCTTTTACATCTAATTATTCATGAGAGACCATTGGAAACTCCTTTTATACTTTTCATTTTATCACATATTCTTTTGGGTGTTCTTTAGGGGGAACTTTATAGGTAAACCCCATGAGTAACTTTATTTATACCACTTGAAATTTAGATTCATTTCCTTTAAATTATTTTATAACATCCTTTAATTGATTATAAAAGTACTCTTCATCCAAATCCTCATTTGTTAACACAATTGAGAATTACACTAATTTTATAAAAAATAATCCTAAGAGTATATTTTCATTTGGTTTATATTGAATCAATTGTTCATCATAGAATTATGTTTTTATTTCATCTCCTACTTCAATATCAGTGGGAAACCACATTATCTCTTATTTAATTTCTTTCGTAACCTATTTATCTTTTATAAGGTAAAGGGAAAAATATTTATGAATCAATACTGTTATAATTAGGGAAATCAAAAAAAATCATGAATAATAAAATATGAGTGAAATTTATTTATAATCAAGAATTTTCCCTCATTTATTTTCACTTTTCTTCCTTTTTGTACAAAATACCCATGTAATATTTGTTGTGATTATTATCAGATATATATATCTTTAAGTATATCCTCAAAAAAATCACATGTTTGACATCCTCATCATCCAAGATAAGCATCAGTTAAACTGAATTATTTATTCTATCATATGGAAGGTTATATTTTAATGCAGTATGAATAAATTTTGAATAAAATGAGTTCAATTTATAGTCATATACCTATTTAGTTTTATAATTTAGTTTATCATCCAATTGCACTACCTCTCATAAGTCTTCTCAAATAGGTATAGGAAGTGGTGGGAATTAAGGATTATCTTCAAACTAGATCCCCTACATTTCTTATTTTTATTTATCATCCAATGAATAAAACATAAGTGTTGAATCATATGTACAAAAATAGGGGTATCTGATATTAACTGTTTTTAAACAAGTTTATAATAAAATATTTTCCAGAAAGAAAAATCTCACTCTGTGGTATTATCTTATTTACTTTCTTTAATTTGAAAGTCTACAAGATAGGTACTTTAAAGAGTAAATAGTTTCAAGTCTTACTCTTCATCAAGGTCTTATTCCACCTTCACTAATATGCATATGATAGGTTCATGTTTTTTCTGATCAATAACATCATATGTATGTAATTCAATTTCTTCCTCTTCTTTTTCATTTCTACACTAGTTTTAAATTTAAATTCAACATGATTAAGAAGGTCCTTCAGTTTATCTGTGTTATCCTATGTTCCTCATTTTCTTCCTATAATTTTGGAAATTGTTTTTGTTAGTATAATTACCAAATTATTGTTTTACCAAGGAAATAATCTCACTATCCCTTCAAAATTGGGATTAATAATAGCAGTCCATTATATGGTAATAGATTACACGTTTTTATTTACTTGGTAAAAAAAGAAATGTGTGTGAGAGAGATATAGTTATGAAAAAATAGAATAATACAGAAAAAACATTTGAAATAAAAGAATGTATAAAACACTAATTAATGGTATTAAAAAATTGTGAAAAACACTATTGAAATCTCCAAAATGTCCCCAAGTTGATGGAAATATCCTATTTTGGGTCTTCTATTAAAAGAATTTTGAAACATAGAATGAAACACAGTGTATGTAAATAGTTTTCTCTCAAGGTGGTGGTCCTAGATACTCACTATCCTTGAACTTCTGATTATATATTCTTATTTTATATATTTTTTGAAGAAATGTAGATATGGGGTTTTCAGTTTTTAATTTTATGAATTTTAATATAAAACGATTTCTTAAAAAAATTAGTCAAGGTTAATAGAAAGGGACATGGGTTTAATTAAATGGGTCCTTAATTAGCCAGGATTTATTATCACTCAACTATCAAGTCATAATCAATATTCAATTACTTCCATATGATTGAATTAAAGTAATAAAAATATAGTAGATACCTCCCTCTGCATATCTATACCACCTCTTTTGTAGTGAAGAGGTAGTGAAAACACTCAACTATTTCATCCACTATCATAACACCCATATCCAATCATATTTTCATTATCCCTATATTCACAAAACTATAATTTTATAAAGTTTTAGATAAGATAAGGAAGAGATAAATATTTTAATATATTAGCAGATATAATAGCAATGGGAATATTGAAGATGATGACCCTTGATTCAGTTCTCTCCCCCTCATTTTCGTATGAATAATGATAATGAAAATTATAAATAATTGAGGAATAAAGAATCCTAATACCATGAAATGTCCTTCTAGAACTATCCCTTAAGTAGGTTCTCCGTAACAATAATGTTAGAAATCATATTAGAATGATGAGAGTTGAAAAACACAATGAATGAGAAATGTAAAAACTGAACTATTATATATATCAAAAATGAATTATAATAAAATATCATATCTAACTAACTTAGTGGAAAACTTATAAAATGGGGAGTGGATAACATCTATACCTTATTCTCTATCCTCCAATAATTTTAATTCTATATGCAGTGACTTATTCTTCTTCCTCATATGATTTCCATGATTACATTATGAGGGTGAGGATTTATTTAAAGGGGAATCACTTGAATATTATTATTGAATCATCAACTTCCTATGGTATTATTTTTCTTTGGATCATGGATTTATCGTTGAGTGGATTTAGTGAAGGGGGCTTCCAGATCTGGACAGATTGCAATAATGAATCTTGATTCAAAACAAAGCCTTATTTGTTTAGGGAATTATGATTACCTTTTAAATGAAATTATGAACATCGGATACCATTATAATGTTCTTGTAATACATTGATCCAGATGATTAATCATGGACACCACCCTTATACAACTCCCTTATATCCATTATGCATCCTTGGAAATTTATATGGTACCCTTATGTGGCGGTAGATACCTTGATGCAGTTCTTCTAAAATGTGGTGGTACCTGTACATAAACTTTAACCATGTTGCATGAACATTATTATAGTCCTTGGTAACCTTGATGAAATTGTCTCAATACCCAAATATAATAGAAACATGACATAGAAGGACCTTAACCTAGAATGTCTGGTGCGCCCTTTACCTTTACATAGCCTTAAAAAATGACTCTGATATAGCCCCTTTTTTGTGAGATGACAGTTATGAAATTATTTATTACCCTCACAAAAGTTCATTGTGACCTTTAAATAGCCATTGGAGTCTCCAAACATACCTTTATCTAGTTTTGACCAATATAATTTACCTTTACATAGACTTGAGAGTACCTTTATGAAGCATTATTCGCCACACAAATGACCCTTATGTATCTTATCCTTATTCATTTTTTTCTTCATGAAACTTATTCTATAAATGAAATGACTTATATATTGATCATAATTTTTCATTTTTTTAGTCTCAACCTGTACATCATGAAATTTTTAAAATTCAAGTAGGATTTTCCAGTTTATTATGAAAATGTATTATAATAATGATACACAAAATATAAAAACATTAAACAATATAATTCTAAAATCCATTAATCAATTTATATATTTTAAATTATATCTTAAGATTAATAAAAACACTAAAAAAAAGTCTAAATCAATTATTATTTTGATTATATATTTTAAAAGGTAAAAAATCAAAGAAATACACAGGTTTATCAATATTAAGGGATTAATTATCATTTAAAACGTGTTAAAAATTTAGGAAATATTAGTTCTCATTAATTTATTTCATGGATATGCTTATTTTAAAACAATTTTATAATTTGTTATTGTTATATAGTGTTTTGATTTTTAAATGGATTAAAAACTTATAATTGATGTTCTAACCAAGTATAATGTGGCTAAATATGTAGATTGGGATAGTTTTTTTATAATGTTTGCATATTAATAATGAACCAAGTAAGGTATTTCAAATCGAATTGATCGTAACCAATGCATACACATAAAAATCTATATAAAAAATAAGATATGGAATAAAAAACATCTGACTTATATGTATAAAAATAAATGTCTTCATCTAAATATGCTTTCTATACTTGAAATATAATTTAGAAAAGATAAAAAAATTTACTAAATTAAATTTTCCTTATCAAGCTACAGTTAAACCAATTTTTCCATATTTAATGAGAGGAAAACCTTACAAATTATATATTAAATATATAAATGAAATCTATTTATTTTGGGGTGGAAAATGATCCTCAAATATAAAAATTTACTGAAATAAATTATCCATGGTTATAGATTCATTGAGAACAAAAATAAATGTTCAATTCATAATTTAAAAACAATTCTATACTCAATGTTTTAATAAAATAAATTTAATTATTTTTTATAATGCTATAAGTGTAGTTTGGGGGGGAATCTAGTAAATGAAACCCAAAATCATTAAGAAAAAAACATTCCAACTTTCTTGGTTAAACCTAACCATTATCTCATCAAGAATGTTATTCTTAACCAAGGATATGTATTGTTAGTTGACTTATAATTCATTAAGGTTTTAGTGGAAGGAAATTATTTACTTTGTAATGTATAAAAAAGTACAAAAAATGAATTATTAAATTAGGTATATTCATACTATTCAAATTCTACCTTTACAAACTAAATTCATGTTTACTAAAAGGACTCAATATAACATTAAATAAAGTTACTAAACACCAATAATTTTATAACAACTAAAGAATTAATCCTTATTGGATATAAGTGGGACTCCTAAAATCATATCTATGAAAAATTAGAGTTCATTCATCCTTCCAATATTTTCATTCATGTACACTAGTGAATGATTGAATAAATAATTGATTTCTATCCTTTAATAGCATGTATTACATTTATAATGAAAAATAATCCCATATATATTCCTATATCATCGATGTCATATTTCTTATTATTTTATATTCAAATCCCATTATTTTTTTTTAAATCTTGTGGTATATACTAAATATATCAAATATATATGTTTAATAATTAATGATTTTATCTTTTAAACTTTTACTTTATAAAATTTGTGCATATGAAAATGATACATTATATGAATACTTTATCTTTATTTATTTATTTATTGTTAAATATTAATATTATTGAACCAAATAAGATGAATCTTAATCAAAAATAAAAATATGTCAGTCACATGACAAAATATTATGATAAAGAGGTGAAAGAGTTTATCATGTTTGAAAAAGAGTGTGGAAATGACCCTTCTCAAATCATTTTTCCATTTTTCCATTATTGTTATAACTACAAAATTTATCTAGAAGTGTTAGATGAATGTTGGATTAGTCACTGAATTGAAAAATATTATAAATGTTATACAAAACATAGGTATTAAAAGAATTTATCAAGTTATTGGGATAAAAATATGTTTTATTCATCTTATGATATGATCAAAACTATATATGATGATGGATATCATATTGAGGAAATGATAAATGCACTTGAAGATTACTTTCATGATTTTAAAAATCGATTTGTGATTTTGAAGGGATGTACAAAAATTTTATTATATGTTCTTTGTAGAAAATATATAACATTTTTAGTCATACTAAAGATATATAATTTGAAAGTTGGAAAAAAATTAAGTCAGTCCATAATATCATAATTTATCACTCTTTGGAATGATATGTTACCATTAGACAGTGATAGTCCATGTTAAACATATGGTGTTATAAAATGTTATGCTTAATTGGTTGGGTCTATGAAATAATACATGCCTATTTAAATGAATATAAAATTATTCACAAGGAACATTAATCTCATAAAAAATGACCTATGTTTGGTGCAACCCGATATAAGAAATGTGAATAAATTCATTCAAAAATTTAATGGAACTTTCTGATCATTCCAAGGTTTGGAACACTATATGGAAGTGAAGAGACTAAAATACAATTAATTTTTCGTACAAATACATTATTTCAAGATTATAAACTTCATAACCTAACAATATCTCCTTAATGGGAGAAACATTTCCATGAATACCCTAAATTTCGAAATGATATAAAAAAACTCCATCAAACACTATTTATAGATAGAATGAATCATTTTGGTTTAAAAGGTAGCACTAATAATACATTTCTGGTTTTGTTGGTAAATTATTACTATCAACCATGATTATGGATGAAGTGAATGTATATTATGTTTTTATTTATTTTATCAGTACCAAAACAACCTGGTAATGATATTGATATTTATTTGGATCTATTGATTGGAGTTATTATATTGATATGGGATTTTGGTTTTACATTGTATGATGATCATAGAAATGACGATTTCACATTGAGAGCCATGTTTTTTAAGATGATAAATGAGTTTACTACTTATAGATATTTTTCAAGATATAATATTGAAATAATTTTAAGGTGTCCTATTTTTTAAGAAGTTTCATACACAATTAGGTTGAAAAATTCCTTGAAGGGATTTTTTTTAGTTCATTATATATTTTTACACTAATGAAAAATATATCAATCTTGGATAATATCATTATAGTGGAATTTATAAAAGTGTACTCAACCTTCTCCATTAACAAGCGATTAATAGTTTGATAATGTAAAGTATGTTTTCATAATTTTTGGTAAACCCTTTAAAAAAATAATTATGAAAATAGTTTGAGAAAATATATCATTTTTAACTGCTGTATTGGAATTATTTTTACTCTATAAATTCTATAAAAATAATTCACATAAAAACATATATAATAGTGTCATTATAACATTAATAAATTCCCTAGGAAAATAAAAAATTGAATTAAGGGATGGTTAGACAAGATTAATATGGGGATAAGGGAAGAGTTTTATCTAGTAAAGGGAGAAAGATATACTTTTCTTCCTCCATTAGCTTACACTCTTTCCAGAAAAGATATAATTTTGTTTTCTAACTTCATTAATGGTGTAATGATTCCTTCTGGGCATTTATAAAATATAAATAATAACATTTCAACGGTTGATTTAAATTTAAATGGTTTAAAATTGTAGGAATTACATGTTCTCCTATAAGATTTAATGCCTATTAAAAGGGAATGTTTTAAACAATAGTAGAAGGAGACTTAAAGCTAGTGTTTCTTCAATAGTTGTACATGGAGAAATGATGGTAGTTGTAAAGAATGAGGTTTTTGTAGAAGGATAAACTGTTAATCAATTCAGATTTAGTGAATGGAAAGGTGTTGAACTTCAACCTTGTGAAGAATGAGCCTTGCAAGTAAGAAATAGATAATCCAAGACATTAGGAACCTTGATGGATGGTGAGGATTATGTTATCCAATTGATGAGGGAGGTAGGGGAGGCAGTTTTTGAATCGTTCATGTTCTTAGGATATACAACAGATGAGGAGTTGTTTCCTAAAAAATTTGAATATACATATGAGGAATGTATTTCTATTCTTGAAGGAGACATTCACAATCAAATCAAATAATTATTTGAAGGTTTTGGGGCATAGAATATGTGGTTGGGGTCATACCAAAAAATTAAATTTATCAAAACGTGTATATTTAACCTCGGAACTAGTCGAATAGAAACCCCAAAATCCATGAGATAGGACCATCATATATAATTTATAGTTAATTTCTTAGAAAATAATTAAATTTCTTTGAAATTTAATCTTTAATGGTGAATAGGTTAATGCTTTCATTTCATACTGTCATTTTACAAGAGGAATCAAGGTTGGAAATCTTCATGTGCTGGCATGGAGGAATCTAATGATAACATTGTTTTTCATCAATTTCTTTTTTCTCTATAGACTTGAGATATTGGTGGAGGATTATTTATATCTTTTCTTTAGATCGTTCTTGTAGGGGATATCTCTATCTCTTGATGGGAATCTATAGATTTTATTATGAAAAATTATTAGAATGACCAGGATTAGAGAATGAAATAAGTGGTCAGTTAAAGACCTAGGGTTAGAGAATAAATAAATTCTCAAATGACATTGTTATTCTATTAATACCTAGTAAAAATCATGTATAAAAATTATTATTATTATTATTATTTACTTGACTAAACATGAATAAATAAATATTATTTTATTGAATAATAAAATTAATATTTTTTCAAATAATATTTTAAATATCATTTCACACTTGAAAATTAAGCTTTGTTTGTAAATCATCCTTAATATTTATTAGACCTTGAATAATGAAAATTTATTTAAATAAATATATATCATTACATTATTCACCAACAAATGAATAAATATTATATTTACTAAAATAGAGAATAAATATTTATTAAATATTATACTTGTATATATATATATTCTATTGAATAACCGGTGACTAAATATTTGTGAGCAACCAAACATGAATAATTATTAAACCACATGATATATTAATATAGATATAGATATATATAGATATGTGTGTGTGTGTAAATGTATAAATATATATTAGGTGATTGGGGGTACAATTACATTTAAACAAACACACAGACACCGCACACACAATTCAGAGAGGCGGGACAGCCCCCCCCCCCCCCCCCCCCCCCCGGGGATAGCCCACCCATTAAGCCTTATTTTATTTTAATACATGGATTGTAGGCCCAGTGTGCATAGATCCCATAACATAGCATGAAAGCCCCACCCGTCACCATATTCATTAGGCATGCCCGTACCACTACCTAACTATCCTAATATTGAATCGCTTGAGCCCCGTACGTCATGCAGCTACTAACACCACCCCTTCTCACCTAGCCATCTCATACAATCAAGATTCACCGCCAATGAAATATTATATTCTCACAAAATGACACCTATATCACCCCTTATGAAGGGTAACTACAATGACATATACCACCCCTGTCAAGCTAACACCAACAATTCCCCTTCCATTCCTCACCATCATAATTTCACCACCAATGACATATGCCATCGTAATTTATATGGAAAGCATGTCCACGGATCATGTCACAGACTCGTAATTTTCTTGATCTTCCACAGAATAAGCTAAGAAATCCCACCAGTGGTGGTCGGACAGTCCACAGACAACGTCACCGCCACCCAAAGACGGTGACCCCCAGATCCCCTCTACCAACCCAATGCAATCAAGCTTACTTCCCACCGGGGGAGGTCACTAAATCTGCCTGAATAATCTCCATAACAACTCCCTATATGTTTAACGGGTGATCGCCCCAAAATATTTGGGAGAAATGAGCCATAGGCATGGGTCTATCACATGACCCCTATCCTCTTTGATGCCACTGGTGGGTGAATATGTCCATATAATCTACACCCCAATGGAAAATTCATATATAAATTTAACCGAAGTTTTGAATACAATAAGTGTGTAACACTTGAGTCCACTTTCTAGGTGATATTAGGTAACATTGCCTAATGTCTAATGATAGAATCTAGAAACACACAAATGAACCAATAGAGAAATATGCTAATGAAACAATGAGAATAACCACATATAAATTAATACTATGTAATATAATCTTTTTATCCTGATATACCTAATCAACCAGATGCATTATGGTGTCATCAACCTATGTGGTGGATGTATCTTTCTCAGAATTAATGGAAATTAAATTAACAAAAAAGATTCCATGGACATTGAAATAATCATGAATTTTCATTCCCTTCAAAGGTCCTGAGATATCATCTTTCTCTAAACTATAGAAATGATAAATCCTTTATCACTTTATTCATTAATGAAATATCAATCATGATTCACCCAAAGTATCTTAATTTTCTATGACCATATTTTATCATAGTTTTCATAAATACAAAATATTATGTGACTTGTTCTATTCATTAATAATATTATTGAAGTCTATGAACCATTACATGTGTTCTCAAATGTCAACATTCAATGAAACATATAAATTTTAATTTCTAAATGGTAGATAATGTTATCATAATCTCATTTATTGTGATTACTAGTGGAGAACACATTTAGAATGTATCTCAAATGCCTATGAGTCTCTAACCCTAATAAATTGGATCATTTGTATCCAATAAAATGATACCATCCATTCATAGAAAATATATTGAATAATTATTTCAGGGAACTTCTAAGATTTCATCATAGTGGGGAACAGCTATGAAATTTTAGTGTGAAAAGTGATCTTAGGACATTATCGCATGAAATTTCAAATATAAGAATAACCATGATTTGATAATAACACTATTAATATTCAAAAAAATGAATACTTTTAATCATAAAGTATATCGAATTTAGATTTAGGGAACCAACTCTTATAGACTCTAACTTTCACTGGAGCTAATTGCTAATAAATTTTATCCCACTATCTCTCACATGATATTTATGATTACTGTGACATAGAAATTTAATCAAGGGACTAACCACATTCTCCTCTAGAGAAACTCTACTCACAATGACTTCACCCCTCTGATAAAAAATCCATTAATAAGTGATACTTTCACAGAATTTTCTTCGTCTGCTAATGTGACCTTGGATCTTTTTCTAGATCCATCAAAAAAATATTATAATTGTATAATGTATACCCACACTCTATGGTATAATCAATGACAACTAGATGATTTGAACTCTTACAGCTCACATCCCCTCCCTTAAGACTAGATACATATCGTAAATGTGACTTCAAATCATTTTCATCCTCCTAAAATCTAGCATATCTATAACCCATAATGACTACATCCTCATCTTCTACATATACCGAGAAAATATACTTAGTTTGTCTCATGTACTTAAGGTTGTCCATAATAGTAGACAAATGTTTTTCACCTATATCAGCTTGATATCTGCCTATGTTGGCACCTAAATATTTCAAATAACTAATGAACTGGAAACAAATTTAAGAAGATAGAATTTTAAGGATTTTTGGAAAAGTATTTTGGATGAAATCAAAGGGAACCTAGGGTTCCATGAGGACCCCAAGACCTATAAGATTACTCAAACCACTACATGGTCTAACCACACAATAACGGGTAGTTGTTTTAATTATCCTCAAGGAATGACCATGGGATGATGGGGAATCATTAGAAGATGCTATGTGTGCTACTACTTCATCTATTTGTTCTGACCACTTAATGATGGGTAGACATTTTAATGTCATGTGAGGTCATTTTGGGGGATCTTTTTGGAAATATGGCACTATATACATTTCTTTAGGGAAGGAACCAACTATGGTGTGTCTATAAATACCCCCCTCCCTCTCCAATATGAACAATGAGAGAAAAATGGAGAAAATAATGAGATATTTTATATAGAAGTGAAATTGGCCATCTGGAAATTACACTATGAGGGTAACTGAAAAGGTAAATTTATATGCACGTGGAGGTGATCCAACCATGTGATGGTGGGAAACCCTATAGATGAAAGATAACCCTACAAAGGTGATCCAACACCTTAGAGGTGATGTGATCCAATTTTATAATAACAAGATATCCCTGGAAGGTTGGTCGAACCATGCATAGGATAGTCTAACCATGGGAGGTTGGGTCGACCATGTAGTAACCTAACTATGAGGTCCATCTCTTGAGACACACATTCTGAACTCCCCCTCTTTGAGAATATTCCCTCTTATTTGGTCATTATGCATTCCTCTAACATTTTCAAAAAAGGATGCTTTAATTTGGAAGACCTCTACGGATATCCTTTAGTGAGTTCAAAACATGAATAAATAAAACTTGAAACCACCTATAAGACTTCCTAACTCACATAATCAAGGCATGGGTATTATCTTTTACCCCTTCAATCATGGATTCCCTTGATAAAATGAGGATACCAGTCACCCCATATAATAGGTGGAACACTTAGGGGATCATGATTTTGGATTACCTTGATAATCAGGGTCCCTCCAAGGAAAACACTAGAGAAGTCTCCCCTAGATCAATGATGGATTTATTCTCTATCCATTAGTATAGAGGAAAAGGGAATACCTCTTAGGGTAATCCACTATTATTTCTTGCTGGATACTATACATATTCTACCATTATCCCGCATCCTGCCTAGAAATAGGAAAAAAATATGGGAGGTTGGGTTTCCATTCTGGTGTAAGACCAAAAATTGTTTCTATAGGACCTACAAGGGTTCCTATTGGAAATATCATCGATAATCAAGGGATGTCTCACATTGGGATTCTTCTCCCTGTGTAAGTCCCATCCAAATATAATTGTATAGTGTTACTGACCTTCCATTATCTATTGTTTCTTAGAAAAAGAATGAATCTTGTGGACATAGAGATCTAATTTGATTACTCTGATATAAATGTTAAAATATATCCAAGATGGGTCATATACTTAATTCAAATTCCTATACACATTCATTATGGGCCTCCTTTTTAGGTGTACACCCTGAAAATATCTTATCATTCTTAAAGAGACATATTTCCCCATTTAACCTTCCTTAAAGGTCCATATTTGGAATGAAGCATCCCATGGAATACTCATATGCTTGAGACCCACTCAATTATATATTTTTTAGTTCTTTTAGGACATGAATGTCCCCAAAACACAACATAAAATTGTATTTCCAATGTCCCCACAACTTGACTTTACACTACATGTCCATCATCTTTACTGCTTGATATTTAACTGCATCAAATGGTCTAATCTTATAACATTAAAATGTGATATTTGAACTAAATGGTATTTGATTCATGTATTCAATAAGATATTTTAGATAATTTTTTTTATGGAACAAACCCAACATTCTCATATATATTTTGTTCCATTATTTTCCCAACTAAACTATAATCCGAAGACAATCATATTCATTCATCGGCTTGTATCCCTGATGACATCATGCCCCCAACTGAAGGGCCACATTACATCCAGGTCTTTCCATCTTTCCTAGGGGTCATATTACCTAGTAATTCCTTATCTGTCCATGTCCCCAAGAAAAAAATTCCCCCACATGGAGGGAAATATTCACTCTATGTGTCATTATATGTTTTTTGGTTATATACCTAGTTAAATCATTCCTCTTCTTGGAAGGCTCTATTAATACTATCCAACCCAAACCATCCTCATTAGGCTATAACTCCCTTAAGGTTAGTTAGAAATGGATTCTCTTGTGTAATACCCATTCTAACCATTTCTAGGCACTTTTTTTCTAAAAACACTTATCGCATGACATTAAACTGCTTAGATTATAGATAATCACATGACCTTCAATTTATTATGTGTTCTATTAAGTGGTTCCAAACTATGTGAGTTTTGATTGCCTTCACATGGGTATGTAGGAGGCCAATTTAATTGGCCTACTCCCAACAATTAATCACCAACCGTCTCCCTAGATGACATTAAACACTAGAGTTCCTAGTAACAAGAATTAAAACTAAAATAATATATCATTTCACCTAGTAAGGATATAGAGAATTAATTCTCATTCATTAATATTCTAATCAATCATCCATCATTATTTGGGGAAACCAATACTGTTATTAACAATACCAGGTATGATTTAAAAACATTTCTTAAATCAATAAGAGAGTTCTATAGTAGGAAATACCCCCCCCCCCAAGGGGAGAAATGATCATAACCTCCCATCCTATCACCTAACTCACATTATAATGTTTCAATAGAAACCAAATTCCCAATAAGCATTTTCCTTTATGAAAAAAGGTATGTAATGAAATTCACATAAAACCATTTCAGATGGAAATGTGTGACCCAGTTTCTAATAAAAATAAAAAAAATTAACCCAAAATGAATTTTAACTTAGGAATTGTTGATGGTCAATTTCACCACCGTAATAATAAATATCAGGGTGGTATCTAGTAATAGTTTCACCTTTTGTATTCTATTGTGATTTTTTGGAAGTAAATTTTGGTAGTATGTATGTTTAAATCCATATATATGATATTTATCTAATGAGTAATCCTGTAAGTGGTTGTCTATTGATATAATAATTTTTTTAGAGTTCTCTTTGATCCAAAATAATTACATCAATGTTGGACCCTCATTATTGTGCATAAGTTATAGTAAATAGAATGGAATCATCTATTGATATTTTTTCTCAACAAATCAATTTCTCCAATGATATGGTATTAATAGCTTGGTTAGCGATAACTGCTACAATAGTACCGTACGAGACCGGAAGGCTTCTCGGGTGAGTCTCAGCCTTTTTAAATCTAACAGGTTGACTCAATAAAGGTGGATGGAATCTAAATAGGTTAGAACCATTTCCATATTTAATCATTTTTGAGATCCTTTCCCTAGAACATGATAATTCATACCTCCCTTATGTAAGGGATACAGAAGAACTCTTTAGTGACACCACTACTTAGGAATTGAAATGGATAGATCCACGATCCTACCAATGATTCCAGCATCGAAAAAATTGTATGCTCTTGTAGCCTGCTACAGAGGGTGTTCACTAAACCCTTTCCCCAGATAATAAATCTATGGAACCCAAAGGGTCTCATCATTGGTAGAGTGATGTAAAAATCCAAGGATGGATACATACCCTTATTCTTCTAGGATAAATATAGCTAAAATATTCAATACATAAATTGGGGATCAATTTATACTTTTGTTTCCACTGATGAAGCTCGTACATATATCTTAGTGGAACCCCAGTAAAAAAATCATATTCTATTTACTAATGAAATAAATTTCTTATATATAGTGGAAATTAATCGAAAATAATATATTCTTACTCCCTCACATCAAACATGTCGCATACTCTGGAAACAGAAGGATAATTAGAGAGGGAATATATCATTACTTTAATCAAACATATCTACCATCATATCTTCCATCATATAATGGAAACATCATAATAGTGGTACCATTCCCATTCTCAACCTCTTTAAAACTATCAACATATTTGGGAAACCATAGAGAAGCTCTATTAGCATATTCTAACAATCATAATGGGATAGTTTTATATTCTTTCTCTCATAACTAGAGTAGATTATCCACAAATTCATAAAGTTACTCAAGAGAAAGCACAAATTCTTCCTCCAATTCCAGAGGATTGCTGATATATTTAAATGGAAAAGGAGGCTAGGGATTGAGACCATATAATAATTCTAATTGGGGATCATCAATGTAACCTGAAATTCACCTTGGGATAGGGATATATTTATATCACTAATATATTAGAGACACAATGACATATTCATAAATATAATCATCATTGGTCTCAAATACCTGTTCCAATCGAGGTTTTTCAGCATATTCTGGTAGTCAATTCAGGGTAGGCTCGTATCATTACCAATATGAGTCATGCCCATATTCCTTATCTTTCTAATGAAAGAGTGTGTTATCACACCACAGAGATGATATAGGTGGGGGAATATATTCCCTCACCCATTCTAGAGGATCATCAATATTTTATGATAAAGAGAAAAATAAAGACTAGGATAATATCTTTGTTCTAACCAATGTTCGTCAGAATTTTTAGGTAGTCACATTGGGGTAGGCTTATATCCCTATAAATGGGATTCAATCTCATATTTTTACTCATAATGAAGAAGGGGAGAATTATCACAACTCATATGAGATACAATAGGGGCATATATTCAATCCCCCATTCTATAGGATTGTCATCATATTCTAATGGACAATAAAAATTTGGACAGAGAGTATATCCATGTTCAAGATGAGGTTGGTCAGTATATTATTACAGTCACTTTTGGGTAGACTCATATTCATGTCAATATATTAGAATCTTCCTGACATATATTAATAGTTATCCAAAGGTGTGCACATATTCTTCTGAATATTAGAGATATCAATTCTCATATTTTGATGACTACTAGGGGACCATCTAGAGGGAACCAATTTATAAAATTTCCCACCAACCATATAGGCCCAAACAACCCAATGAAGAACATCCAAGGAAAACTGTCATCAATCATCAAATATAGAACAAGAGTGTACTGATATTCTTACTCTAATCAAAGTTAATTTTTTTGAGACCATAAAACACTTATCAATCGAAACTCAAGGATCAATCAAATATTTTCCATAAGTATGAGGATATATTTACCATGGATGACCTCCTATAAATTCATATAGATGGATCATGGGGACTCCTCCTCTAATATCTACCATTGAAATCCTCCTCATAGCGATATCTCGCCCACAAGTGGATATCCTCCCATTATAAAAGTAACTTTGTATAGGGAGGTACATGAGAAATTATGTTTAACTACATATATTTCCCCATCAATAGCTTGAAATTATTTACTATGATCAATGGATAGTCTAGGGAAATAATTACCATATCTACCTCTCACATGTTACATTTAAACACTCTCATAAAGACGAACCTTATAGTCTAATCTAGTAGAGTAATATTATAATGATTCTAATTTTTCAATGTATTAATTTTGGATATTATATGAATTATTTTCAAAGCTAGGTGATGAGACGGCATGAAATTCTGAGGCTCAGTGAGCCCAAAATTAATTTTTAAATTTTATTAAAATTATTAAATATAAAGAATGAACATTTTTACTAAAAAGGTATAATAACTCTTAAATAGATAATTAGATCAAAAATCTAATGTTGTTGTTGAGTTTAGATCTTGTTTTTTTTCTAGGTGTGACATAACCTTGTAGTGTGTGGGAACTTTGGGTTGGGAACGGTTTGGGAGGAATGTATAAATAAATTAATTGATTAAAATAATTTATTTCATTAAATTTAATTGACCTGAATTTTTCATATAAATTTATTGAAATGAGAAGATATCAGTTTTAGATACATAAACATATAGCTATTGGAGAGAGTGTTAGATGGTCATTCTCAGATGGACAACAACTATGTTGTGGGTCATTAATTAGTGTGCAATGAGATTCAGGGATCTCACCAATGATAATGACATAGATTCATTTTTCATCAGTTATCAATACATATTGAGTTAAGATGTTTGTTTTATGTGGATTTATCTCCATTTTCTTATCCTTTAATTGATGTGAATCAATTAAACAAGGAATTGATTTACAAATCAATCATCTTGAAGGGTATAGGTTTATTTTTCAGAAATTTGGGAGAAATATTTTATTTGTTTTGGATATTCAATCTTCATTCTAATGGAAATAAATCAAGGCTGACCAAAACATAGATGGGGTTCCTTCATCGCTTTTGTTTCATGGGTTTCTCGCACCTTTCTTCATTAATTCATCTTCGGCATCCGTTTTGGCTAGCGGTTTGATGAAAACCAGATAAAAAGTCATTGCACGACCATTTCTTGGAACAATTGATTGATATCACTGATCTAGGTTAAGATCAATGAAAGGATCAAGCTGAAATGATAATGAAGACTGATTGAGACCACATCAAGGATATATGTGTGTGGTTTTGGGTATGAAGTGATGGCATAGCTTCATTGTGATTCTTGAGCAACTCGTGTAGGAAGAATTGGATATCTAGTGATTATCAGTCATGTTTGACCTATATCCACATTATAAAGGATGTATTTGGGGTAGATTTGGTGGTGGTGCTGACTGATTTTGAATCCATTTGAAGAACTTGTGGGTTCAATGAAATTTAAAACTACACGGCTTGTATTTTAGGAAAACACTCTATTTATGGTGATTTATCTAGGGTGCCCAGGTTCTGTGTGGAGTTAAGTATCACACAACTTGTGGGCCATATCACACATCATGTGCCTCGACTTTGAAACATAGTGTTTATAAAATAGGATACACAATCAGACATACAAGGAAACTGCCAGCCGTACAAAAACATGAACATGAGTACCTAGGATCGGACATTACATGTACTCAGACATGGACATGATCATGTGCCATGATACCCAGGTATGGCCTGGTGCCAAAGGGATATGTCATGTACTTTCATTACATTTCATTTACTCCTTTAAGGATGGCTTGTATCCCTTATCCTCTTCATCTTGGTAAAATATTATGTTAAATTACCTTGATCCATTCTCCAATGGTTTAGTATAGAGTTACATCCTATGCATAATATTGTGATATCCTATAAAAAACATAAATCTTGGATTGAATTTTTGGAACCGTTTCATGAGGCCTATATTGATATCCTCTATCATCATCATTCTTCCTAGGATGGGTTTTTAGTATCTTTTTGACCATAACTATAAACAAGTCCATCCCCTACTTATTGAGTTAGTCTAGAATGGGTTATTGGTATACTCATGGCATTGGGTGTGATCCCCATATGTGTATCATTCACTTCAGGCATCCAGTGTGTACTTATTATGGCGAGATGTGAGAAGAATGGAATTTGGGATGGACTCAATCAATTATTTCTGACTCATGAAGTGTTTTATTCTAGATGAGTGCTATATAGAGCCCTTGAGTAATAATCCTAGGTTTCCATTACGGTTATGACCATAATTAAGATTTTGTTTCTATTATGATTATATATGGATATTATTTTCATTTAAGTTGTTGAAATATCCATGTGATGATCTGACCACTATTCTCCATGTTATATACTTAGTGATTTCAGGGTGCCCTAATGGGTATTGTTATACTCACCCATGCATGGGATTTTCCTACATGTTTCATGACTTATGAAGATGACCAACCTTTTAATGATGTCCTAAAGGGACTAGGAATAGGAAAATCTTGGTGAACTAGATATAAAAAGGTTCATTCTATTGGTTTAATTTATAGAAGTATTCTCCTAATTCACAGAATTGACTTGTTTTCAATTACTTTTTAGGGGCCTATATTTGGCCCCTACTTTCCAGAACTTTGTTTTCATACTCTGATGGTGGGATTTTAAGTATATGTGTGCATGTTTATTAGTTGTTTTATATTTTATCAGTTTTTGGTCATGGAGATGTGTGTGTGTGTTTCTACAGGTACATTAGGATAATTCCTCTTATGTGTAAGATATTCCTACTCTGTGTTGGTTATCATCCCCTGGCCTATTGGAGGTGTTCTTGGGGTAGTCAGGGCCTAGACCCTATTGGGACAGGTCATGAAAGAGTGTTATCATAGGTATTCGGTCCTACGTTAGTACCAAAAACTGTTAGATTGGTTTTGGTTTTGAAGTAATAGTGTTATGTGTTTAAAGTTTGGATTTCAGGCTAGAGACTCTAGTATTTGTGCGACATCCATCATATCTATATTTCAGGACTCTGGTCACCTGTCTTTCAACTTGGTATATTTTGAAATTGTTTCTAGGGAAAACATTGGTATATGAATAATATAGGAATTGGTTGTGGTTTCCATTTCCTTCTTGAGTCATCTCTCCAAAAATACTCATTGATTGTAGTATATCTTGTTTACATCCTAATATGCCTCCATGATGTATTCTAGAAAGGATTCAATATAAGGATCATGAAGATGATCCCCTCAATGATGGTTCTTTGATATAGGGGCTTGTTCAAAATGTGTTACCTCCAAGTGGCACACCACTCTTACCACTACCTAAAGATTAGAAGTGGGTACCGATGGTACCAGCAGATGAGGTGCATAGGATTAGTGAACTTCATGATATTCAGCATTAGGGACCCCTTATATTCTAAGGTTATTCCAACCCTTTTGTGGCTTAGTGATAGCTTGAGACAGTGATGTGAGTTTACCAAATTATCAGGACACATTCATACAAGATGGCGGTCTTGGTAGTGAGCCTTTACCATGGATCTGCAGGATGAAGGTGGGGCTTAATGACTCAGTCGTATGATGAAGAAACTCTAGTGTGGTCAGAGTTCAAGTGCCTTTTCAAATGGGGGTTTCCTCTAACGACATTGAATTATTTTCACATCCAAGCGATTCTAAGGGTTCATATAGGAACTATGAATTTGGTTAATTATTCTTTGAGGTGAACTAACCTCTCTCAATACTCGATAGATATGGTGTGTGATCAGTTCTTTCAGGCTAAAAAATTCAAGTGAGTTCCACACAATTTCATCTAATCCAGTGTGACACCTCTATGCATTCCAACCTATACCAGGGTTCTGTAGCATGCTTTAGTGTTTGATATTTTCTTGGATGATGAGACATAGATAATTGGTGTTAGTGGTGGGAACATAAGAGGTGAGACTTCAGTGGCATGGAACGGATGATAGACACAATTACCTAGATGTGTGAGACATTTTAGGAGGAGATCCCATGATAGGGGGTATACAGTTTGGGGCTCACGTGTTGGATCTACTCATCCTAGGGAGATGCAGTTCTACTCTTGTGATGGCAAGGCAAATATCATGTGGGATTGTCCAACTCATCGTATAACTGATTGAGATACAGTGGATTGGATTCTTAGGTTGATGTATCTATAATAGAAGGTTGGTTCATAGGTTGGTGGATGTGGAAAAGTAGCTAAGGGTGGTATAAATTTTTGACTTGTTACGACCACCACCCCTAGGTGGTCCCCACCAGGCTTAGGTAGTTGGTGGACAGAGACAATAGAAATTGTATGTCACTAAGGCTTATGACCCAGAGGCTCTATAGATGATAAGAGGTTTTATATATTTCTTATCTACTTTATCATTAGTATATATAGACACAAGTATGATTCACCCTTTTCTTTTAAATTATCTAATTGGAGACTTAGATACTCTGGTTGATTCCTTGGATCGACCTTTATTCTTAGAGACTTCTACTAGAGTCGACTCTGTGATCACACACTTCTAATGATGGTGTGACATAACTCTTGGAGGTGATTTTTTATGTTGGGATCTCTTTGTATAATAGATGAGGCATTGCAACATCATATTTGATATGGACTGGTTATTTATAGTTCATGCCCAGATATACTGTTTTAGGTGGAGAATGTGGTGTGTTTGTAGTGATGGGATAGAGTTTTCTATTTTGTTTGAATATAAACCAAGAATGTTAGAATAGAAATATGTATAGGTGGGTATAGAATATTACACACTAGTTAGTTAGCATGACCCTTGGTGTAGTAGATACTATGAGCCTTCGGTTGTGGAGTACAAGGAAATCTTTCCTTAGACCATGATAGACTTACCTCCCCACTAAAAGATAGATATCTTCACTGATATACACCCTGATAAGGCCCATATATCAGTTACAACCTATTTGATGGATCCCATGAAGCTTCATGAGATGAGGGTGAAGTTAGAGGACTTGTAGAGGAAGGGCTTTGTTAGGACCAATATTTCACCCTAGGTATCCCCAGTATTGTTTTCCAAGAAGGAGTATAGGAGATTAGGGATGTGTGTGGATTATCATTGCTGGAATCAGGTGACCATAAATAACAATTATCCACTACCGAGGATTCATGAACTCATCTATCAGCTAAGAGGTTCACAATAGTTCTCAAATATTGACCTCAGATCAGGCTATCTCCAGTAACCAGCATAATATGAAGATATACTAAATATTGAATTATGATGTTTTCATGGTCACTATGAGTACTTGGTGATATAATTTGGCATGGAGAACTCCTCGGTAGTTTTCATGGGACTCAAAAATGATATATTTTAGCCTCTATTAATCATTTTATGATAGTCTTCATAGATGATATCATAGTGTACTTGATGTCCAAGGAAGATCATGTGATGCACTTAATTATGTTCCCAGTCATAATCTAATAACTATCTTTGTGGGAATCTCTCAATGTTCCAGTTCTATATTTAGGAGGTAATCTTTCTAGGACATGTTATCTCAGCAAATGTTGTGGTAGTGGAACCTACAATAATTAAGGAAATGTTTACATAGGATCCACCTAGAAGCATAATGGAGATGAATATATTTAGTGGGTTAGAAGGATACTATCTAAGATTTGTACTTTCTTTCTCTAGGGTTTCATCTCCCATGACAGCTTTCATATAGAAAGGGAAGTATTTCATGTGAATTTAGATGTGATGACATGATTTATTGGAGGTGAGGTTGATATTGATGAGCAATACCATCTTCATATTTCCAAAGGAGTGTGTCAAGTATGTAGTGTTTTTTGATGCATCAGGGACTTGGTTAGGAAATGTTCTGATGTAGTGAAAAAAAGTTATTACCTATGGTTCACATCAGTTGAGACCACATGAGTAGAACTACATGAATCATGATTTTGATATAGAAGCGGTATTAATTGCACTAAATATGTGGAAACACTACCTTATGAGTGTGATATTTATCATATATTCTTACAAAAAGAGTGTCAAGTTTATATTCTATTATAAGGATCATAAATAAAGGAAGAATTGATGGTCTTAGTTCCTTGATGATTATGAATTTCAAACTAACTATAATCACGGGAAGGAAAACATTGTAGTAGATTCTCTCTACAAGAGAGATTGTTGGAAGTTGCTTAGCAAGGATTCAGATCATATGTCTTCATTACAATAATACATTATAAATGAGGATCAACTAGCATACTAGTAGTCAATGGTTTTTAACCCTCCACTTTTATAGTGATTCACAGAGGTGCATCTTTTAGATACGGACTATGAGACCCTACATACTTCGATATCCACTGGACATTCCCCTTATAGGTTTTCTAAAGGTGGGGATCATGTAATTATTTTTAGAAGAAAAATTATCATAATAGTTTCACAAAGAGAGTAGGTTTTGAGAGAGTTTCATATTATACCCATAGTTGAACATCTAGGTGTGGCGAAAATATTCCATGACCATCTATGGAAGTTGTGGTGTCTAGGGATAAAGAGACGTGTTGAAGATTTTTTCTCATGATGCCTTACTTTCAGCATTTAAAGGATGAGAAATAGGTTCCAATAGGTTTAGCTCAACCCCTTGAGGTTCTAGAGTGGAAGTGGGATGGTATATCCATAGACATCATTATAGGGTTACCACGTACATACATAAGACATGATTTCATATGGGTGATCATAGACTTACTAATCAAGTCATCCCACATCCTAGTGATTCAAGAGAAGAGTTTTGTAGATATCTTGGGATGCCTCTAGATATAGGATATATTTTGGATCCATTGAGTTCCCTCGATGATTTTTTTCTAACTGTGATACATGATTAACTTCTTGTTTAATGAAGTGATTGCTGGAGTCCTTTGGGACTTTGTTGAATTTGAAAATAGTGTTTCATCCCCAAACTGAAGGCCAGACTCAGTAGAACATTTACATCTTGGAGGAAATGTTGTGACCCTTCATGTGGGATATTTATCATATTCAGGAGGATCACATAACCTTGGTGGTGTTTTCATTCATCAACAATGACCATTCCACCATCGGTATGTCACCGTTAGAGGACTTTTTAAAGTCAAATTACAGGTGACCAATATGCTGGGACAACCAAAGAAAGTTAGCACATATGGGCCTGAAGTTGATATGATCCATGATAGAGAAGGTTCAGATCATACAAAAGTGGATGAGGACTATACAGAGCCTTTAAAAGTCCTATGAGTACTAAAAAAAGAGTCCCTTAGAGTGCAAGGAGGGCGACCATATATTTTTTAGGGTCTCACGTCGATGTGTATTTTTGAGATTTACATGGTGCGCAAAGCTATATAAAAGATTCATTGGACCTTTCTTGATATTTTGTGGGGTTTTAAAGGTGGTGTAACACTTAAATCTACCGTCACAGTTAGTCCAGGTACACGACATCTTCCACGTGTCACAGGTGAGGAGGTATGTGCATGACCTATCACATGTTATCAACTAGGGAGAGATGGACATTGAGGATAGAGTTACATTTGTATAGTAACCAGAAGAGATTGAGGATCGGTAGGATAGGATCCTATGTGGGTGAGAAATTTCTTTAGTGCATGTCTAGTGGCAGCCTGGGAATATTCAAGAGGGTTCCTGAGATTACGAGACCTGATGAGCTCAGAATTAATTTTTGAAATATATTAGATATATTAAATATCACACGTGAGTAATTTTCCAAAAAATTTCAAATAACTCTTTCACGGAGGATTAGATCAAAAATTTGATGCCATAATTGAGTTCATAGAATGGTTTTTACCCTAGGTGCATCGTATCCTTGGAGCACATTGGATGTTTGGGTTGGTAATGGTCATGGGAGAATGTTTAAATAAATTCATTCATTAAAATAATTTATTTAATTAAATTTATATGAACTAAATTTTTCTTATAAAATAGGGCTATGAAAAAATATGAAGATTAGAAACATAACCTTGGATCCATTGGAGAGAGTGTTGTAGGATCATTCTTAGGTGAACAACAACTAGATCTTGGATCCTCAATTGGTGTAACGTCTCAGTTCTGGAAGCCACCCAGGGTGCCCCATACCCAGTTGGTCACATGGCCTCAAGAATATTTCCCCAAATTCAAGAGGCTGTAGACTAGCAGTGATGGCCTTGGGTGTGATAGTGGGGAAACTATTCCCTCATTGGCAGAGTAACGCAATAGAAAATAAACAGATAACAATAGAAAAAGAAGTAAAATAAGAAATAAGTAAACGAATGAATAATGAAAGAAATAAATAACTATAGAACATATATAAATGATGCATGATACATATGTATAAGAAAATATCCAAAAAAGCCACATTGCTGGATATAGTACTAAACCCAAGTACAAAAGAAAATCAAATAAAAAAATCCAGAACATCGCAAGCCTGAGCTTGGTCTCATTCTCCCCAGCTCCATATCAATCAAGTACCTGAACTAGAAGGGCCCTTTCCCTTATCTAGACCTACAACAATATAATCTTTTTAGGCCCAAAAGCATGATCCAAACAGGTTGTGAGACTAATCCTAGTATGAATACACCCAGTGATCTATGCCTAACAGTCAGTGAATATATATGGACACCAATAAGAAAAAAGAAGTAGTAGACAAGGAAGTACTCCAAAGTAAACAATCCTACAGTTCAATTACATTCAATTTCACATATCAACTATGAAGATAATCACAAATAGGTAACCCTTTGGGAAGTAGTCGCAGCCTAACCCTTCTAGTTCAACCAAAACAAACACAAACAACCCCTTTGTAAGTACTCACAGTCTAACCCCTCTGGTTCAGCTTTACAAATGACACTCTGAGGAAGCACTCACCATCAATTCCCCCTGTTTTATTTTATTGGTAGACTATAGACACTCTAGGGAAGCACTCAATGTACAATTCCCTCTATGGTCTCATAATGAGGAAACTATAAACACTCTAAGGGAGAACATACGTCCATCCCCCCTATAGTCTCGCAACGTAAAGTAAACAGACACTCTGGAGAATCCCTCAATGTCCATTCTCTCTATGGTCTACTACACCAAGTTCTCACATCCATGTGTAAGTCAAACGTGCACAATGATACACGACAGCCAAAGTAAACCTCAAGAACTACTTGGTTAACCAGTTCTATAGCATATCACAACACGTCAGATAAAATCACTCCATCCTAGCAATACTAGTCATGGAAAAAAATAGCCTAATAGTCAATGCTCGACCAAATGGTCTGAATCAAGAAAGCATGGGAAAATATATCCATAGCAATAAAAAATAACCCTATTTACAATCCTAAATCCCCTACTCAAGAACACAAGGCATAACAGGAAATAATAGGGAAAATAACCATAAACACACAATACCCCGAACAAGGGTATTGGGCACTTTTTCACATATAACTCAAAGAATAACTAAAAAAAGGAACAAACCACCTACCTCATCATTTTACGAATGATATATGTGATCATCAGGCCTTTAATCACCCTAGAAATCCGTAGATCTACAAAAATTATAAAAATGTTCAACTGATGATAACACGTGAAATATGATAAATCAGGAAACGAGGCTCTAGAAGAATAAAAAACTCACTATGGAAATTTCAACGCAATTGAAGGCGGTCGATTCGTAGAACAAGTGGAAAGTCGGTGGCTCAGAGAAGAATCATAAGTCTCATTTGCTCTTGGACGAGACAGACGAAGAATAAGTGTGTTCTGTCGATTAGACGCGACCCTGGTCCGTTTAATAAAATAAAAATAAAGTACATAGCATATTCTTTAAAAGTATATGTCGCGTACTTTCCTTTACTGAGCTTCGCTTTAGGTGGTCTCTAGGTCACCCTGTATGGCCATGTGTTCATCCATTACACGGCCAACACGCGGCTACCCATGGAAATTGAGTAAACGGTGTGTACTTATAAGTACATGGAGTGTACTCTTGAAATTTCTAGAAACTCCTATTTTCATAGAAAACACTAGAAAACAGGATTCATACATTTAAAGAAGATTTGGGTTCATAAAAACTTCTCCCTTAAATAAATTTTTCCCCAAATTTCCCAAGTAAGGTGGTATAGAAGAAGAATCCTCAAACAGCTCTGGCCACTGCGATCGTACATCGCCCTCCCTCTCCCAAGTCTCATCTTGTACTCAACCGAGCTACCATAACACTCATACCATCATAATAGAGTGGCCATGGAGAACCATTTCATTTTAATCAACAATCTGGATATGATGTTCCTCGAATGAGGTGTCCACCTCTAGCTCAACCTCCTCGGGTTGAAAGACATGTTACATGTATGAGAAGTAACGCCATAGATGAGAAACATGAAAGACATCGTGCATATCTAGGTACCTCTAAGGTAACTGCAACTAAGAGGTAACCGGCTCGACTCTCTCCAAAACATCTAATGGTTCAACATATCTTTGAAAAATCATTCCCTGTCTTCCAATCCTCCTATGTCCCAACCTCGATGTGATATGTAAAAAACTTGATCCCCAAACTCAAACTCCAGAGGTCGTCTCTGTCGATCAGCATACAACTTTTCTCGTCACTATGTAGTAGTCATCCTCTTCTAAATCAACTCTATTTTCTTTTTGGTCTCCTGGACAAGACGAGTTCCCAGCATAGCTACCTCTCCTACCTCTAGACATCATAGGGTTGATCGACATGTCCTACCATACAAATCCACATAAGGTTCCATTTGAATAGTTTCTTGAAAACTATTATTGTAGGAAAACTCCACAAGAGGTATGTGCTTCTCCCAATAACCTCCAAAATCCCGGATTTATGCTCGAAGCATGTCCTCTAGCACCTGAATTGTACGCTCGGATTGGCCATCTATCCAGGGATGGTAAGTTGTACTCAGAAGTACCTAGGTACCCAAATCCCTCATTAATCCCTACTAGAACCGCGAAGTAAAATGGGTATCTCTATCTAAAACAATGGAGTGTTGATCCCCATGTAGTCGTACAATCTCTTGGATGTATATCCTTCCAAAATCATCAACACTGGATGTCTGTTTGATCATCAAGAAGTGATAATCCTGCGTGATTCTATCAATGAAAAACCAAACAACATCATTTCCTTGAGGCGATCTCATTAAACATGTCATGAAGTCCATTGTGACATCATTCCACTTCCACTCGGGATTGGGTAAGTTCTTAAAAATCCCAGCTGATCACTGAGGCTTTCCCTTCACCTTCTGACAGGTGGAACACCTCAGGAAAAAACTAGCAGCATCTCTCTTCATAACTGGCCACCAATATTGATGGTGTAGATCACAATACATCTTGGTAACACCAGGATAAACTTCCCAAACTGAGTAATAAAATTCCCACGTCATCTCTTCGCATATGTCTACTGACACCCATACGCATCTACAAAAATGCAACATCTCATTTTAACCTATTGTCCATCCAAGAATAGGGTCCTCTCCTGACACACTTTCCTGTAGGACTAGGCCTTTAGAATCTGATAGTTGCCTCATTCTTAATCGATCATGTAGACTAGAGGTAATAGCTACATAAGAAAGAAAATTCTTCCCCTATATGTAGTGCACCTCCAAATGCATCTTAGAGAATAGAGCCATAAGCTTCCACTCACTATTGGCCTCAACTGCCAAGACCCATATGAAACGACTCCTTCAGCCTGCAGAGGAAAATCTCCCAACCCGATACCTAACGCATCACAATAAAAAGTATAGATCTTTCCCAAATCTAGAAATACTAGTATCAGTGCTAAATTCATCCTCCTTTTCATCTCCTAAAAGGATGACTCCTAAGAATCTAACCACAAGTACCTCACTCCCTTTTTAGTTAGGCCCATCAGTGTTGCAACTAAGGGTGAATAGTCCAGTATGAAACATCTATAGTATCCAGATACCCCTAGAAAACTTTGTACCTCAAAGATTTTCTTTGGCTTCTCCTAGGAAACTACTTCTCTCACTTTATCTAGGACTATTGATACTCCTGTCTCTGAGATAACATGACCCAAGAAGTGAATTTGGTCCATCCAAAAGTGGCATTTTGAGAGATTAGCGTATAATTTATGCTCTCTTAGTAAACTTAGAATAATATCAATATGAGTAGCATGATCATGTAGAGTGTGAGAGTACACTAAGATATCATCCACAATGAATACCTTGAAGAATTAATGTATGGATGGAACAATCGGTTCATCGGTGCCATGAAAACAACAGGCACGTTCGTGAGACCAAACGGCATAAACAATTAATTGTATAGACTATACCTACTTCAAAGGACGTAAGAGGTATATTTGATGGTATAACATGCAACTGATGATAACTAGATCTCAGGTCAATCTTCTATAACACCCAGGATCCTCGAAGCTGATTAAAGAGATCATCAATCCTCGGTAAGGGATATCGGTTCTTGACCGTCAACTGGTTCAACTTCTGATAATCCCCACAAAGTCGAAGGGTACCATCCACCTTCATCGAAAATAGGACAGGAAAACCCCAAGGTGAAGTAATGATTCAGATCTTAAGGCTCTCCACAATAGCAACAAATATAAAGCTACGGGAATCCATTGTATCAAAGAGATCATAAGCTAAAACTGAGGCAATAAGAATAATACCTCTATAGAAATGGGTAAGGGATCCAGATTTTGATGGGTCTATTTCACAGCAAAATTATGGCATGTATGGCGGCCCTATGACCCTGCCTGACCACACTGAACTGATCCTCCTAGTTTTCAATGAAATCCAGTTGACTGACCACCATAGCTGTGACCTCCACCACGGTCTGAATGACCAAAAGAACTCCAGTTTCCAGACTAATGAAAAACTGGGGGTGGTTCTCTTAAATGTGGATTCATAGAAGGATTCATATCACCAGCTACTGGTGGGAAGAAATTATAGAATCGTTGAAGGTGACCAATCTTTCCGCATGATCGACACTCCACTAGGTATCTCGGGGAATGTGACCTCGTATGACCTCTCTTTTCGCACTAGTAGCACACCACCTGACCACCATAAGAATTTCCCAACCTATCGTGATCTCCACATGTAGACTCCTTACGACGCTTCCTGCTATCTATCTGAGGGGTACCAGCTCCAGATGTCGAACCGCCCTAGCTCACAGCTCTAGAATACCTCATATTGCACTCCACGATTAGTGCCTGGTTGACTATAGAGGTGATGGAAGTCAACCTAAAGATGTTCACCTGAGATCAGATGTCATGCCTGAGACCATCCTCAAACATCTTCATCAGGAATAACTCATCACCTCCTGGGATGGGTGTGAAGCATTGCAGTTCTGTGAAGAGAGAAGAATACTCCATGACTGAGAGTGTACCCTACTCCAGACTCATAAACTCACGGGCTCGGTTGGCCCTCAAAATCTCTGGGTAGAAGTTGTCATAGAAGGAACACTGGAACTCGTCCCATGTCATAACCCGTTGGCGTTCGGCCTATGAGATCACATCCCACCATCTCTTGGTAGATTCCTGAAGCATATACGTAACGATATTGACCCTCCTCTCTGGAGGCATCTCTAGATGCTCGAAGATAGATAGCATGGATTCTAACCATGACATTTCATCCTGAGGTCCTCCTTCCCCTGTGAAGGTGGGAGGATGCTACTACTGAAAAACATGCATCAATTCTACCATTGATGGGGTAGGAGGCAATACTCCTCGTAAGGTCTACATGAACCTCATAAATCCCTCTTGGAACTTTGCATCAGCACCCACATCAGGATGTATGGCTAGTGCCAAGACAAGAACTACAGGAGGATCTGATGAAAGTTCATGATCATCCATGTCTGATGTCTGATCACTACCCTAATACTGGCATACAAATGGAGGATGCCTTGGTGGCATGACTCTACAAGGTAAAGCACACACCTTAGTTCAAAATTATCATTGACTGAAACATATAAGTGCTAGAAATGAACTGGAGAAATAAAGAATTCATGTTCTTCAAAACATGGGTACACGTCTTCTATAAACCTTACATAGCATGTTCCTTCAAGACTTCACATGGGTGTGTACTTCTTCCCAAACTAGTCATAGAATTCCCCATATACACGGCGTGTTTCTCCAAGACACGGCGTGTACTTGAATCATGTTCCACTTCCTGAGTTCTTCTACATGACTAACCCACACGGTTCTCCAAGGACAGGACTACACAGTGTGTTTGTGCCAGACATGGATTGTACCGCTTAGGTCTTAATTGCCCATGTTGTTAGTCACATGGATGGACACATGTCTAACTCTACACAACGTTTTTATGCCAGACACGGCATGTACTAGTAGAATTTTTACCAACCCGTGTTGTTCTCCACATGGCTGGATAGAAGGGTTATACTACATGACGTATTCAAACAAGACACAATGTGTATAACCTAAGTTTTATCCATCTGTTTCATTAGTCACATGGGTGGACACATGTTCTACACAACACGGCATGTACAACTAGTACACGACATGTCCCACTAAAGATTTCCTAACCTCGTGTCTCTACCCACACAACTAGTGATATAGTTAGAGACTACATGGCATGTACATATAGTACATGGTGTGTACATAATAAAAATAGTTCATTTCTCAAACAGAAGGATACATGGAGTGTATTTATAATTACACGCTGTGTATTCTGGGTTTTTCTAGATAGTAAGCCTCAGAAACTACTCCACAGCCTATAAAAACTCTAAAACAAACATTAATGTTCCAAATTTCGATCTGTAATGGCCCATTCTTTTCGCAAATCAAATATTTTCATCTTATATAAGTTATATACAAGAATTAAAAAGTTATGATCCACCAAATTTTGATCCATGAGGGCACATAACACCTCAAGAACCAAAGTTTGGCGTTCATTCAAACAAAACCTTACCCAATTCTAGATCCTATAAAAAGGCAGGTATTCTATCAAGGAATATATCAAAATAGAATCCCTATCTAGCACAACATCTATCACAACAACATGAAATCGATAATTCACCCTAAATGACATGGCAAGAATTCATGTCATGTGATTTCTAGAAAGTGTCTGTACGATGCATGAGATGGAATACCCTCATCTCATCAGTTTTCAATAGAAATATAACCACAATAATATCAATGATCATATAATAAAACATGTGAATCACTCAATGGTGAAATAAAATCAATTGTAATAATTAAAAAACCAAAAAAAATCAACATACGTGCTTAATTGGATTTTCCCTATACATGGGCTAGCTACTCCTGGGCACATATCATTACCAACTACTCATTCCTTCCTATCCCTGGATATAATATGCTAATAGTAGGTCAAGATAAAAATAACCCTCTGATACAACTTTGTAACATCTCTGTTTCAGGAGTCACCCAAAGGTGCCATGTGCCCGGTTGGTCACATGGCCTCAAGCGCATTTCCCCAAATACCAGATGCTATCAACTAACAACGAGGTACTTGGGTGTGATTTTGAGGAAACTATGCCCCCATTGTTAGAATAACGCAGTGGAAATAAACATATAACCATAGGGAAGTAGTAAAATGAGTAATAAGTAAACACCAGAAGACTGAAAGAAATAAATAACTGGAGCACATATATAAATGATGCATGATACATATGTCTAGGAAACCTGCAATACAAGTCACAATGCTAGAATGCAGTACTAAACCCATGTACAAAAGAAAAACAAGTAAACATATCCACAGTACCGCAAGCCTCGTCTTGGTCCTATGCTTCCCAGCAACATAGCAATCAAGTACCTGAAGTAGAAGGGTGCTTGCCCTTATCTAGACCTGCAAAAATATAATCTGTTTGGGCCCAAAAGCATGACCCAAACAGGGTGTGAGACTAATCCCAGTGGAAAAACACCCAAAGAATTCTTTCTAACAGACAGTGAATATATATGGAAGGTAATAATAAAAAATAAGTAGTAAACAAGGAAGTACTCAAAAATAAACAATCCTATAGTTCAATTTCATTCAATTTCACATTTCAAGTATGCAGATAATCAAAAACAGATAAACCTCTGGTAATTACTCATAGCCTAACCCCTTTGTTTCAACCAAAACAAACACAAGAAACCCTCTGGGATGTGCTCACAGTCTAACTCCTCTAGTTCAGCTTTAGCTAAGACGCTCTGAGGAAGCACTCACCATCAATCCCCCCTTGTGGTCTTTTATTGGTAAACTACAGAAACTATGGGGAATCACCCAACGTCCAATTCCATATGCTGTCTCATAATGAGGAAACTACAGACACTCTGTGGGAGTACTTACATCCATCCCCCCTATGGTGTCGCAACATAAAGTAAACATACACTCTATAAAGGCCCTCAACGTCCATTCTCCCTATGGACAACTACACCAGGTTCTCACTACCCTGTGTAAGTCAAACGTGAACAATGATACATGGCAGCCAACATAAACCACAAAAACTACTTGGATAACCAGTCCACAACATATCACCACGTGTTAGATAAAATCACTCCATCCTAACAATATTAGGCATGGAAAACAAAACAGTTTTATAAGAAATGCTTGACCAAATGGTCAGAATCAAAAAAAATTGTAAAACACATCCATAGCATGAAAAAATAACCCTATTTACAATCATAAATCCCCTACTTAAGCACACAAGGCATAACAAGAAATAACAGGGCTAATAACCATAAACCTGAAATACCCAGAACAAGGGTATTTGACACTTTTTTATAGATAATTAAATGACTAACTACAGAATAGAACAAACCACATACCTCGACGTTGTACGAACAATACAGGTGGACCTCAGACCTTTAATCACCCAAGAACACTGTAGATCTACAAATATACTAAAAACGCTCAACTGAAGATAACTCGTTAAAGAGGATAAATCGGTAAATGAGGTTCTAGAAGAAGGAAGAGTTCATTGTGGAAATTCCAATGCAATCAATGGTGGTTGATTCATAGAAAAAATGGCAAGTCGGGAGCTCGTAGAATAATCGGTGGTCTCATTCGCTCTTGGACGAGAAGAATGAAGAAGTAGTGTGTTCTAGCGATTAGATGCAACCCCAATCCGTTTAATGAAATCAAAAATAAATTACACGGCGTGTTATGTAAAAGTACATGGCGTGTACTTACCTTTACCGAGCTTGGCTTTAGGTGGTCTCTAGGTCATCCCACAAGGCCATGTGTTCGGCTGTTACACTGCCAGCACATGGCTACCTGTGGCAACTGAGTATATGGCGTGTACTTATAAGTACACGACGTGTACTCCTGAAATTTCCAGAAACTCCTCCTTTCCTCGAGAACACCACAAAACAAGATTCATACCTAAAATGAATATATACGTTCTTATAATTAGTGTGAAATAGGATTTGAGGATCTCGCTAATGAAAATTATACAGATACATTCTTCATCATCAATCAATCCATCTTGCAGTTGTACATTTGTTTTATGTAGATTTAACCCAATTTTCATATCCTATGATACATTTGAATAAATCAAACAATGGATTGATTCATGGATCGATTGTATTGTGGGTATGGGTTTATTCATAAGGAATTTGGAAAAAATTGTAATTTTTTGGATATTCACTCATTGTTCTAACAGAAACGAATCATGGACATCTTGAACATGATCAAGGTTCATTCCACTATTTTTTCTTGGTTTTCCCCCACCTTTCATCATTATTTCATCACTAATATTTATTTTGGATGGTGGTTCAACAAATACTGAATAAAAAATCGTTATGAACCCGTTTCGTGGTGAAAAAGATTGATATCACAAATCCAGGTCTGGATCGATGGTAGGATTGAGCTGAAAAATGGTTAAAATGAATCGAGACTAGATAGGGGTGTATGTGCATGTATTTTGGGTGTGATTCAATTTCATAGTTTCATAGAGATTCTCGATGAACCAATATGGGTGGAAATCAGATATTTAGTGACGATCGAGCTTGGTTGACACAAATATGAAATATATGAGAGGAATTTGTAGTAGATTTGGCAAAGAATGTGTAATATTATTAATCCACATGAAGAACATATCGATTTTGTGAAATTAAGAACTAAAAAACATTTATTTTGGGAACACACGCTGTGTATAGGGCTCTGATTATGGCATAAGGGTTCTGTGTAGATTTTAGTATCACATGGCATGTGACCCCTATCCCACGATGTGTGACTTGACTTGTAGAACATTGTGTATCACAAAGGATGCACGGTTTGATGTACATGGATATGGCTAGCTATACATGGACATGGTCAAGAGTACACAAGGTCAAAAATGTTTTATACTAGGCCATGAACACACAAATAGTCTGTGATTCATTGGTAGAACCCAATGCAGATGTAATGTGTTGTTTACTTATAGTAAGTGTTGTGTACTCTTCCAAGGATTGATTAGGGAGATTTTCCTCCCCAGCATGGGTGAGTTTCATTAGAGTATGTTCCCTTGATCCATTCCCTAAGGGTTTAGTATGGAGTTGTATACTATGTATAGGGCGGTGATCCCATAAGAGTAACTTCAATCATGGATATATTTTTTGGAATCCTTTTGGGATTCCTAGATTGAGATCCTCTATCATAATTATTTCCCCATGGTGGGGTTCTTGGTATCATCATGACAAACAATACATGGGTGCCAATCCCCTACATATAATTTTAATCTAGATGGGGTTGTTGGTATACCCCATGTTTTGGGGTGTGATCTCCATATCTGTATTCTTCTTTTCAGACCACCAGTGTGTACTTCTTATGGTGAGAACTGGAAAGCTTAGCATCTCAGATGGACTCCATCAGTGATATATAACTCATGGAGTGTGTTCTCTCAAATGAGTGTTGAATGGAACCTTCAATAAAGAATCCTATTTTGGATTTATGGTTGTGACCATTTCATGATATTGTGTGCCTACTATGAGTATAACTAGATATTCTTGTTATGTATGTTGTCGACATATCCCGACAATGAGATAAATATTATTTTTAATGTTATATGTTTAGTCTTTTTAGGGCGTACTATTGTGTATTGTTATACTCACCCTGTAGTGGGTTTTTCCAACACAAGTTTTCTCTTATGAAGATGACTGACCTTTTGAAGGAGTCCTAGAGGTATGAGACCAGTGATTCTTGGTGATCTAGATAGAATGAGTTGTATTTATGTGGTTTCATTGAAATCAGTCCACTTCTACTTCACCTGTAGGACTTGTTTTTAGTTTCTTTTGGTGGGATAGTATTTTGAACATGCTTTCTATTAATTTTTTTTCATACTATAATGGTCTTATTTTGGATTTATGTATGCATGGTTATCAGCTTTTTTTCATTCTAATTTTGTTTGGTCTTGTATATGTGTGTGTTTGTGTAGTTTTATTAGGATTTGGACTCCCATGTTTGTGATATGAAAACTTAGTGTTGGTCACCAACTCATCATCTATTAGATGAGAGCTTGGGGTAGTTGTGGAATTGGCCTTATTAAGCAAGGTATTGATAAATATACATTGAATAATTATGATAATACCATAAAAATGTAGGGATATCTAGATGGTGTTGATATTTAAGTCATGATCTTTCCAAAAAATTACCTCACAATATGAGGTTACCCAATAAATAAAATCAGAATGTATACTTTTTGGTGGCATGGTGTATCTCGCACTCAAAACATCACTTCACCCATCCCATGCCCATGTAAAAGCATGAAAAATTTGAAAGGCCGCTATAGAATTGTCTATAGCTGAAACTGATGAAAAATCTCTGCTCGTATGGCTGGGGGAATTTTAAAAGTATTTTTTACTACCATTATCATTGTGATCATAAAATTCCTAAAAATATGTGTTAAAATTGTAGCGATGACAATTCAACCATAGCCCATAGGCCTAGGTGGAATTTATATCATAACCACTAATTCTACCACCCATGGGATCATTAAAGGCCTAAGTATATATAATTGCAGTATAAGCTAGAAAACCCATTCCCATAGGTCAAATATCATTTATATCATTATCATCTCCCCCATAAGGGATTTCATTTTTGACTACAATGGGATAAATATCACAATAATTATCTTTGTGGTTCATTCCCATGCTTGACATGTCCTCACCATTATAGATATACTCAATAAGAGTTGTTTGTAGATTCTTGTGAGTTATATTTGTAATCCAATTTATGGCAGAGCATCTAAGAAGAAATATAAAATAATAAAGGGGTTGTAAGCCTAGAAGACCTTCTAAGAATGTGAGGGATATAGAGGAATTTTAATTATCCCTCAATGAATAACTAGAGGCTAGTATAACACTATAGTTCGGTAGTGGATGATGACATATTTCCCACTTCACAATATGCTTTGGTTAAGGTATTCAATACTAATATGGAATATGAAAATACCAACCTGGAGGAACATGATGATGATTTTTTAGTTTAACATTAATTTTTAACCAACCTACATTAAGAGGGTGTTTTTACTCGAAATAAAATAAAACTCCCAAATAATAACCTCAAATCACTCAACTACCACTCCTCTGATGTCAATTAAGTAATGATAAGTGGATGAAATTTGTGTTATCACATCCCACCCTTGATTAAACAAATGCACCATCCATTGAGGAGAAATTATCGTGATACAATGACATGATAACTAATTTTATAAAGGACTCAATACTGAGCTACTCAGGGTAGATATTCTAGGTGAATATAATCATATGGTGGGAATTAATATATCCCCTCTAATGGGAGTTATATAGACAGAAATATCCACTCCACAAACTTGGTACGGTTTCGGTCATCCTATCAATTTAGGGACCAAAACAACAGTTTATCTGACACCTATAAATTTGGACTATTAGGATTTCCCTCTACTGGGACCTTAGGTGTCATCACATCAGGAAAATTATCTAAAACCCATATAGAATGGGTTGTAACAGAAAAAATTACCAAGTGATCCATATCAAGACTTAACCATTATTAATAATCATTCTTCCCCTCACTTGGAAATACTTCCAATGTTCTTTAAATTTATCCAATACCTCATCACTTGGATGGATACCATAGAGGTAAAACATGCTCTAGTAAAACCAAAGAGAAAGACTTACCTGAGTGGGTGGACTCAAACCCCCCTCTTCTCAACGTTGGAATGATTAATTTCTTATACTTTTATAGTTGTGGTAATCCAAAACAACATATAATATATTGTTTGTCTAGTTGTGGCCTTGTGATGGGATTACATTAGAAAAAATAAGTATATAAACTCATATGTTTCATACATAAATTGGATGGATCGTCTTTTTTCTAGTTTATTAACCTCCTCATCAGGTTAATGGAGAATTAAGAATATATGCATCTCTAATTACTATATCAATTCATCTCCACATTGAGAAAGTCAACAATCACTAAACATTCAAATTTTAAAAAAAATAATAAAATATCCAAAGATATTATTATAAGATGGAAGGGTCTCATATATTTTCTATATATATATATAGCTTTTTCAATAGTATCTAGTAGAGTTGGGTGTATAAAACCTCCATGATGAGATATTAACACCTCTTTTATTGTTGAAATTTCCATTTATATTGAGTGAATGGGATTCAATATCCCAATGGCTGGAGAACACTCACAATCATACTTGGTCCAATTCCTGGCCAACATCAGATAGTAAGTAAAGAAAAATGGGTAGGTCATAAATAGATATTTTCTCACACCAACTACTTTCAGTGCCAACACCAGCTCCATGAATTTTTCAATATCACATGAAACATCACCCTGAATGACTATAATAACACTATCATACTCAACAGGAAGTGATGAAGGAGAATGGTATTCCACGTTTTGTAGATAGAAAAAATAATCACTATTCTTTAATGTGGGGTCTAGGTTCATGATATTTTATCACATTCGTCAAAAAAAATATTCTCGAATTACAAAAAATATAAAAATTGAAGGAGTCCATCCTTTATGACCACATATATTATTTTATTTATCACCAGATTTTTTAATATAATATTCAAGAATACTTAATATTTATGGAAATGATTTTGGAGATATTTAAATTTGGAGTAACCCATTTGGTCAGACATCAAGAACATGTGGATTGTGTCTCAACCATTTCTCCAACTAAAGAAGGATCATGGAAACAGGTCTGAGGAAAATGTGTAAATAAATTAGATGTTTATATGACCTAAAAAATAGTCATTCAATGATGTGAAATGCTCAGGGTGTAATTGAATTAGGAAATTATGACCTCAATTCCATCTATGAAAACCGGACTACCCATTTCAATATCACAGTTATCCAATTTCATTCATAATCCAAAAAAGATAAGAATGGCTTGGGAAGATTAAGAATAACCTAGAATAGTCTATAGTCTAGTTCAAACTCTATAATACATCTTTCTCTTAGCAATAGGTGAGGTTAACTGGCCTAAATAATGGAACCCTCGTCAAATAAATAATCGTAATATGACTTATTCATCATCATTTATATGAATATCTTTTATTCTAATGAAGAAACTAAATATTAATATGGTACTTAATTACACAAGAATAATCAAGGGTAGTAAGAATAAAACGATACTAAAGGGATCATGAAAGAAGTGGTCAAGTAATGTTATTTTATGTTGTAATAATACCCACAAAGGCTATATATACAGACAATAACTCTAACAGGCTGAGCGATAACATCAATAAACTCTATGATCATCTATATCTTTATCACATACTGTTATTTTAAATGTTTTCATGGAAGGTCCACTTATAATTGTACATCATAATTGATGAGAAAATATTTTTTCGTAGTATATCCCATGAATCGATACATCTTTGAATTATGGCTAGATGTCATTATCGCAACATGCATTAACCACTGGAACTTATTTCAAATAGTAGATAACTATTTAGAAATAAGTGTCCCTATATCAAAAATATGAAATCTTGAAGTAGTTTGTCATTTCACCATCTATGAATTTGATCAAAGATAGTTTTTTTCTCTCAAAGGACCTTTAAGAATCATTGGTTGGAGACTTCTCCATCCATTAGAAATTTATTGAGGATGTTTTCAAAATAGATGTATACCAGATAGTGATTGATCCTACTAAATTTAATATGGTTATTTTTTATCATATGAGATTGGTAATATGCAATATATGAAAATAGCATACCCCTATACTTCATGTACAAGACTAATAGATCTATGATTGATGAGAACTCATGGAAAAGGGCACTGGAATCAGCCTTATCCGGTTCAAAACCATTCTATGCATGGTTTTTTGTGAGGAGAATATATCCCCTCCCAAATTGACCATCTTGGGGTATGATAAGAGTGACTAAAAACCCCTTATAATGATCATGTTAAAATCTATGTTTGGGGACCTTGTCTCCTACCATGAGTTCATGGTCATCCATAAGGATACGGTATTTAATGTTATTTTGGGATGTCCATGGCTTCATATGAATTCTATAGTAACATAATCATAACATCAAATCAAGAATTATACAATTAATGGGAAGGTTGGGGTGTTATAATGTAACACCCCAAGATTCCACGGTACGCTTCTTTTTAAATAATTCAATGGATTGTGTTGTACACAACCCTATGATCAAGCACACCACAACCTATCAAAGTAGTCGTTTAAAATAAAGTTATAAATAGTATTAAAAACTTTTTAAAATTTTATAAACATTATTTTTCATTATATACTTCTTTTATTAAATCTAAATATCAAAATTATCTTTGGGTGAAATTTTGGTAAATTTCTAAAAACTTTCAATTTTTGATGAATAATGAAAAATACTACATTTTAATTAAAAACTGCCTTTTCATCTAATTTATTTATACAATTAGATTATATTTTTAATTTGTTTTAAAGTTTAATTGGATTAATATTTTATAATTTAACCATATTACATCCATTAGAATTAATTTGACATTTAAATTTTACATAAACACATGTCAATCTTTTGATAGTTTTTACTTCTTAAAACCCTGCTTTCTAGTTTTGACAACAGGATTTAATTTTAAATTAATTACTGCAACTTCTCTATTTGGAATTTCAAAAAATGGATTCCATATTTGGAATCGGAAGGTTCTTGTTGTTTAAATAGGTTCCTTTTATTTTTAGACATTATGAATAGTAACTTCAATCCTTATTTTTATTAGTCATAATTAAATGGTAAATAATGGTAATAAAATAATATTATAATAATATAAAACTACCCAAAATTATATCCTAATCCTACTTTATGATATATGTCCGGCCATGGGAATCCTTGGGGTCAATTTTAAGACACCATGGGACCACTTGGGTGTGGTAATGACATGGTATAAGAATTGATTTAAAGTAAAGATAAATATAACACAAACAAGTATCTTTTACTAAAAAAAATTTAATATAGTGTTATATGACTGATATATTTGACTATAAATATTCATTATAAATCTAAAAAAATTCCTACATCATGGTATTTTATTTATAATTTTTAGACATTAAATATATAAATGTAATTATGACACAACGATGATGCAGTGATTGCTTCATTAATGAATGATTCAAATAAATGATATTATAAATATTACAATAAATGTAATTTGAATATTTTGATGTCATATGTGAATTTTATGGATGATATTGACATATTATCTTTGATTTAATGCCCTTTTTTATATGGAATCAATTTTTTATAACTTTAAAAAATCAATTACTTTAGAGTGTCAAAATTGATATAAATGAGTTTTTAAAACAAATACTATTTCATTAAATGATATAATATTCATAAAAATATATGATTTGGAAAAATGAAATATATAGTGTTAAAAATTTCATTAATGACTCATTTCTTGTTCTCTTTGAATTTTATAGTAACTATAGTAACTATATATTATGAAAATGAAAGAAGACATGGTAAGAGATAATGTTTTTAACTAAGGGTTAAAGCTAGAAGATAAGGTTAATGTTATGACATAAACTTGTCTAAAACCGATTGGTTGAATGGTTTTAGACCCAAAATCATCTTATCTTTTAAATAAATTATTTTTGGACCATTTGAATTCGAAAATTAATTTATAATAAAATAGTATTCCAATAACTTCTTAAAGTGCCCCCTCCCTCTTATAAAAGGCCACCACCTATACCCACTTAATCACACATCTCATGCCACTATGATCATACAAATTACAATAAAATAATCTCCCAACACTTATACCTTCTTCCTAGAAGCCTTACCTTATATATAAGGCAATTAAAGAAAGCCTTTTGTCTCAAATCCAAATAATTTTCCTGATTTAGAGGTAACATCATCTCTCAAGTTCCGTTCCTTAGTTTTCCTTATCAACTCCCAATTATCTTCTTATTGTTTTATTACATAACAACACAAGTATCCTAAATATACTAGGATGTATTTATGATATGTTTTGTAACTACACTTACACACACCCCCATCTAATGGATATGAATATACTGTTTCTGTGGACAGCAAACTACTACCTCACAAAATGATGATTGTTCAATTTTATCATACCACCTCTCATGTGGCCATTATGATGGAACTACATTTATATATGATATATATTATATTTATATTGTATCTAATATTCTTTAATTTTTATTTATATCATACATTTATTCTTTCCATAATATGTAAATACGATAATTTCATTTCAGGATGTGCGAACTACCGCCTCCTCAAAGTGATATGACTCATTAATGCCAAACATGGAACGTATAAAGGATGGAATTAACGAACTTATGTAAAATATATCAAATATGATATTATAATTTAATTATAATATACCTATGTACCATTTGTTTTTCATTCCTTTAAATATGAAAAAGCAATGAAAGTAGTGTCCATGCATACGTACGACTTATTGTCTCCATGAACGATGCATTTCATTTCTTATCTCAAATTTGTATGGACTATTATAAATACATATATACTAGATATAAATACATATATACTGAATATATATGATACTTAAATCATGAATAATATTCTAGGGATTTTTTACTTTTGACAATATGGACAATTTACATGAAAACAAGTTCATTTTCGACTCAAGTATAGAACATCGACAAAATAACTAATATGAACATAAATAATTATGTAATAACATAATGATAAGTAATATAAAATGAATAATAAAATTGAAAAATGTTATGAAGAAAGTATAAATTGACCTATGTTTAAAATTCCGGAATATAATGAAGGAATGAGATAAGTCAGACTCAAGGTAAGGGATTTTGTCTCAATTTCATTTCATTGAGGCATGTTGTAATGTTATGCACCTACTTCCTTTTATACGGTGTATATTCTACCTTTTAATTTTTTATGTTGTTAATTTCATTAATTTTATTATATTATATTATTTCCTTCACGGAAATTACTTATAGATCTATATTACTCATTTAATATGGTTATTTGAAAAGGCATATTATTTATTTTGATTATTTAATATGAGAAATACATTCGACTAGAAATGATAGTTGGATTCCTGAATTTTAATAGCACCTCGATGCATAGAAAGGTTATCAAGAGACGAATAACTTGGACAAATATGTTTTTCACCTTAATTTTAAACTGTCTTGTGAAATTTTTTAAATGTAATAGGTTTTCATGGGCCTATGACATGACTTCCTTAAATAAAGTATTTCCCTCATTTAATTTCAGTTATTATTTATCCAGGAGATTTTTCATCAAAATATCTATGGAAATAGTTCGTTCTATGTTTATTGATTTATGGAATATGTTTCAGTTTCTTACTTCACATATTATTTGTGTCTTATCTAGTTTTTTAAATATAAAGTGTTCTTAGATATTTACCTTTCCATGTAGATTGGTTATTGATTCCGTTGTACTTACCCTTATTGATCATCTAAGCTCACCCTTATTATGTTTCTCTACCCGGTTTATGAAGAAGAGAAATTGGATTAAGAATTCAAGGTTGTAGTTTATTTTAGTTATTTTGTAAAATGTCTTATTTTGTTTTCTTAATGTACTATGGGTATCATGTATGAAATCTAGATTTCCAAGAATTCTAAACCATGTGGTCTTTTGGGATTTCTTTCCTTATAATAATGCCAATAAAATGTAATAATGCACCGGCTTCAGGTTATCCAGGGTTAGGGTTTTACATTTGGTATAAGAAGAGGTTTATCAACAACCTTGTAAGTTATATTTAGAGAACATAGATTAGGTAATATAACCTGAGTTAGAATATGAAGATACACTTATTATAATTCACCCAAAATAAAAATAAGTTCGTGATTCAAGATGTATAAATTTTTATTTTATGTTGTGTTTTTTACCATATTTGAAACTCAAAATTTTATGAGCTAATCTTATATGTGTTGTTATATAGAAATGGAACCTGGAAATAATAATGGTATCAATACTTGAGAAAATTGTAGGGGATTCCTTACAGAGGAATCCAATACAGCTGGTATTGGAATAGAGAAAATTATAGTGATATTGGGGAAACATAATCAGTTAATGACAAATAACCATTCCTGAATGGAAAAACCCATTCTAGATAGGGAATATCTTAGGCTAGATCTCTTTATGAGACCAAATCCCCAATCATTTAGTGGGACTAATAATCCAATTGTAGTTGAGTATTGGATTAAGTCTCTAGAAAATATACTTATGGCATTGGGATGTAGTGAAATAGAAAAGGTTACTTGTGCGGCCTATTTTCTCAAAGGTTATGATGTTCAATGGTGGACATTGATACAAAATACTAGAGATATAAAAGAAATAGAACATATAGAATGGATAACTTTTAAGGAGATATTTTTCGAAAAAAAATACTTTTTTTGTGATCAGCAAATTGAGATGAAGAGGAATTTCCTTAGCTTAAATAAAAAATAAGAAGTGATTGTTGAAGATTATGAAGCTACCTTTTCAAGGATAGGGCAGTTTTCTAGAGATTATATACGCAACACAAAGTGCAGGATCGATCATTTCTTCGAAGTTCTTAAGCCAAATCTCCGAACAACACTGGTTTTTCATAATTTGGAATCATAAGATGAAATAGTTTTATATTCTACCAAGACCAAGAATTAATTTTGTATGATCAATATATTAAAAGAAAAATACAATAAGAGTCCATATTAGAACCATGAAAACGATAATGCATTAAAAAAGAAGAATAAGTTTGGATGATTTCCATATTTTGAAAACTGTGGTAAAAAGCACAATGTGAAATGTTTGAAGGGATTGGGAGTTTGTTATATGTGAAGAGATAAGGGAAATTGGGATCATGAATTCAAAGGGAAGAAACAAATCAATGATGTCCAGTGCTATAATTGTAAAGATATTTAACACTATTAAAATTAATTTCCCAAACATCAAGGGAATCTACCATAGAAGAGATTGAGTGGAGATGGCCAAGATTTTTTTATCACAACTGTTGAGTTTGAAGTTACTAATGATGTGGTGGTAGGTACATTAATTATTTACTCAAATTTATCTAAATCTTTATTTTATTTAGGATCATCACATTCCTTTATATCTTCACAATTTTATTTAGAAATTAGATATTTCCAATTCACCATGACATAGGAATTATCGGTCATAACTCATAGTGGGAACCTTATTGCAACAAATATGTGTCAAGTAGTTGTTATTATGGAATAAAAACGTTCTCTAATTTCTAATTTTGTTATCATGCCTATGGTTGATTTTTATATAATCCTCGAAATGGATTTTCTTTCAAAATATGATGCAAAAATGTATTGAAAAAAGAAGGAAGATTAAATATGTGTAGAAGATATAGAATCCATTATCTTTAGAGTTGAAACTTCATCACCTGATTCATATCAAAATTCACCCCTAGTAGCTTTACTGAATTAGATTATTTAGGAGGAAGAGAAAGAAACAACTAGGTATGAAGGAGTTATTCTTCAATTTAGGTATGTACCTATTGTAAAGAAATACATTAATATTTTTTCTTGAATATTTACCTTGGAACCCCCCCAGAGCGTGAAGTTGAGTTTTGTATTGATTTAATCCATGATGAAAGTCCAATATCAAAAACTCTCTATTGAATGGACACTGTAGAATTAGTAGAGCTAAAAAACAACTTTAAGAGTTGGGTGAAAAGAGATTTATCCACCCTAATTTTTCCTCATAGGTATCCCTTTTTCTCTTTTTCAGGAATAAATATGGATACATGAGGTTGTGTATTGATTATAGGTAAAGAAATTAGATTAAAGTAAATAACAAGTATCCTTTACCTCGTATCAATGATTTATTTGATCAACATCAAGGAGCTCAATTATTTTCAAAGATTGATCTTCATTCTGGATATCATCAATTACAAGTGAATAAGGAAGACATTATGAAGGTAGCTTTTCGAATGAGGTATGGTCATTAAAAATTAATAGTAATGCCTTTTGGATTGACTAATTCACCCTTAGTATTTGCGTATCTGATGAATAGATTATTCAAGGAATATTTTCATGATTTCGTTTTTTTATTCATTGATGATGTTCTAATATATTCTAATATATTTAAAGACCATGAGTATCACTTGGGAATCATTATTGAGACTCTCAGGAGAGAAGAATTATATGGTAAATTTAAAAAGTGTGAATTTTGGATTCAAGAAATTTATTTCATTTTCCATATAGTCTCTAAGTATGGAATCTCTGTTGTTCCTTCAAGGACAAAGGCAATTCTATATTGGCTAGCACTGACAAGTATAACTGAGGTATGTGGTTTTATTGATTCAGCAGGTTACTATCAGTGTTTCTTCCATAATTTCACCTAATTGGCTAACTCATTAACTAAGCTCACACGTAAAGGGGTTAAATTTTATTGGACAAAAGGGTTTGAAGAGTGTTTTGATGAATTCAAGAGAATATTAGTCAATGATCCTATCTTGACATTACCATCTAGGAATGATGGGTTTGTTATTTACATTGATTCATTAAGGAATGGAATTAGTTGTGTCCTTATATAGAATTATAGGGTTGTTTCATATACATGAAGCCAATTAAAAACCCATGAACAATATTATCCAACTCATGATATTAATTTAGTTGTGGCAATCTTTTCTCTGATTATATGGAGACACTATCTCTATGGTGAAAAATGTGAGATATATACTAATCACAACAGTTTGAAATATATTTTCTCACAGAAAGAACTAAACATGAGACAAACGAAATGGATTGAGCTACTCAAGGATTATGATTGCACAATACATGAATTCCTGAGGATGGAAAATAAAGTGGTGGATGCCTTGAGTAGAAAGGACCATGAATTTCTAAACAAGATGAGAGTTGAAATGGATTATATGATCATGGATCTAGTAAAGATAGATATGGGAATTATCATAGAGGGTTAAACATTACTACTTCTTCAAATGGTTTCCAAACCATATTTACTTGAAAGAATAAAAAGTTCTCAGACTGATGATGAGGAGTTTCAAATGAAAATTAAAGTTGTAAATGATGTGAGATTGATTGATTTTGTATTTGAAGTTGTTATTTTGAAATTTGGGAGGGGGATTGGTGTTCCCACTATACTTGAGATAAAAAGGGATTATTGGATGATTTTCATAGCTCCAATTTTTCTATACACCCTAATGTCACTAAGATGTTTATAGTTTTGTAGGAACATTTTTTTGGAATAACATGGAGAGAGAGATTGCTAATTATGTATCGAAATTTTTGATTTTTCAATACGTGAAGGATGGAAGAAAACATCCTAGAGGAGCCATGAAACCTCTTTCTATACCTGTGTGGAAATTGGAAGATATTATGATGGAATTTTTCATGGGGATACCAAAGACTACCATAATGAATGATACGATATGGGTTGTTGTTGATCTTGTTACCAAGTCAGCACATTTTTTTGTTATAAGAGAAGATTTAACAATTGAAACATTATAAAGACTATTTATTAATGAAGTTGTAAGACATCATTGTGTACCCCTATCAATTTTTTAATCCTGATCCCTATTTTACATCAAGATTCTTGAAAAGTCTTCAGAAGGACCTAGATACTGAACTTCATTTGAGCACTACATACCACCCTCAAACTGATGGAAAATAAGAATGGAATATTCAATCTTTAGAAGATATGTTGAGATCATTATCACTTGACTTTCAAGGTATGTTGGATCATTATTAACCTCTTGTAGAATTTTCCTATAATGATAACTTCCATTCAAGTATCCAGATGGCACTATATAAATCATTATATGGAAAGAGATGTCATACACCAACTTTTTGGGATGATGTTGGTGAACGAAAACTTATTGTTCTAGAACTTGTTGAAGAAACAATGGAGTAGGTGAAGATTATCCAAACCCATATCAAAACAGCTCAAAGTATGCCAAAGATCTATGTCGATAACCGAATTAAAGATTTTAAATTTCAAGAAGGATATAATGTTTTTTTTTGAAGGTATCTCCATGGAAGGGTGTTATATGATTCGGTAAGAAGGGTAAATTGAGTCCCACATATATCAGACCTTTTAAAATTCTAGAACAAATAGGACTTGTAACCAATCATTCTGACAATGCCTCCAAGTCTCTCAAAATTTCATGATGTGTTCCACATATCACTGTTAATAAAATATATGTTAGACACAACGCATGTACTCACCTACGAAGAAATATAACTGGAACTCGATATATCTTATTGTGAAGATCCTATCAAGATTTTTGATACTATAGAACAAGTGTTGAGAAATCGGACAACTTGTATGGTAAAAGTTCTTTATAGAAACCATAAAATAGAAGAGGTGATGTGAGAACATGAAGAACATATGATGAAGAACTACCTAAAACTTTTTATATCATGATATACAAGAAATTTTGAGAATGAAATTATTTAAATGGAGGAATAATTTAACACCTCAAGCTTCCATAGTACGCTTCTTTTTAAATAATTCATTGGCTTGCGTTGTACGCAACCAAGAGTTTAGGCACACCACGACCTATCAAAGTAACCGTTTCAAAAGCAGTTATGAATAGTAATAACAAAATTTTGAAATTTTATAAACACTTTTTCAAAATATACTTCATTTTTTATTCCAAAATATCAAAATTATCTTAAGGTGAAATTTTGGTAATTTTCTGAAAACTTTCAATTTTCGATGAATATTGAAAAATACTGTATTTTAATTCAAAACTGCCTTTTCATCTGATTTATTTATATAGATAGATTTAATTTTTAAATAGTTTTAAATTTTAATTTCATTAATATTTTATCATTTAATCCAATTATTATCGTTAGAAGTAATTTCACATTCAAATTGTGCATAAACACATGTCAATCTTTTGATAGTTTTTATTTCTTAAATACCCACTTTCTGGTTTTGACAACGATATTCAATTTTAAATTAATTTCTAAAAATTTTGTGTTTTGAATTTGGAAAAATGGATTCCATATTTTGATTCAGAAGTTCCAAATTTCGTAAATATGTTCCTTTTATTTTTAGACTTTACGAATAGTAACTTCAGTAGTTATTTTTATTTACCATGGTCAAAGGGTAAATCAGGTAAATAAGGGTAATAAAATAATATTATAACAATATAAAACATCACTAACACATATTATAATCCTATTAGATGAGATATTTAGTACAATGTGAATCCTTAGGTCAATTTTAGGATCCCAAGGGATAGCTTGGGTGAGATAATGACATGTTATAACAATTAAGTTAAAGTAAAGATAAATATACAATAAACATGTATATTTTACTAAACCAATATTAATATAGAGATATATGACTGATATATTTGACTATAAATTTTCATTAGAAATATAAAAATATTTCCTACATCCTGTTATTTTATTTATAATTTTTTGACATTAAATTAATAAATTTAATTATGACATAATGATGATACATTGATTTCTTTAATGGAAGATTCAAATAAATTATATTATAAATATTAAAATAAATGTAATTTGAATATTTTGATTCCATCCACTAATTTTCTCAATGATATTGAGTGATTTTATTTTATTTAATGAATTTTTTTTCAAAGTAATCATGTTTTTATGACTTAACGAAAAATCAATTACTTTATAGTGTCAAAATTGACATAAATGAATTTTTAAAACAGATACTATATTATTAAATGATTAAATAGTCCTAAAAATCTAATATTCTAAAAAATAACTTACATAATGTTAAAATTTTCATTAATGATTCTCTTAAGGTTCAATTGAAATTTTATAGTATCAATAGTAACTATGTATTATGAAAATTCATGAACACACGGTATGAGTTATTGTTTTTAACTAAGGGATAATGCTAAAAGATAAAGTTAATTTTGTGACATAAAGTCTTCTAAAAAATAATATTTTAGAATTTTTATACCCAACAGCATATTATATTTGAAATAAATTAGTTTTGGACCATTTTAAACGTAAAATAAATATATAATAAAATATTATTTCAATACATTTCTAAAGTGCCCCTCCACACTCTTATAAAAGGAAACCACATCTACCCACTTAATCACACCTGTCAAATCCCTTTTCTCATTCACATTCTACTCAAATAATGTCCCAAAATCCTTACCTTCCTCCTAGAATCTTTACCTGGGGCATAAGGCAATTCAAGATATCCTTTTATCTCAAATCAAAATATGTTACCTGATTTAGAGGTAACGTCTTCTCTCAAGTTCCTTTCCTTTATTTCCCTTCTCCACTCCCTATTCTCTTCTTATTAATTAAGTACATAACAACACCAATACACTATATATACTATTATTTTTTATGAGAAGTATTATAACTACATTTACACTCACATTCATCTAATGGATATAAACATATTGTTTCTGTGTACGACGAACTACTGCCTCAAAAAACGATGATTGTTCAATTTTCTCCAACCAATTATCATGGTGTCCATTATGATGGAAACGTATTTATATAATATATATATTACATTTATATTTTTTCTATGATTTTGTAATTTTTATTTACAAAACACCTTTATGCTTTCCATAATGTTTAAATATGATAATTTCTATTACGGAAGTGTGAACTACTGCCCCATCAAAGTGATATTACTCGTTCATGGAATACATGGAAAGTATAAAATATAGAATAAATGAACTTATGTAACATATATAAAATATTATATAATATTGGAATTATAATATACTTATGTATCATTATGTTTTCATTCCATTAAATATGAAAAATAAATGAAAGTAGTGTTCATGCATACGTATGGCTTACCATCTTCATGAACGGTGAATTTCATTTCTTATCTCCAAATGTTATGGACTATTATAAATACATATATACTATATATATATGATACATAAATCATGAATAGTATTCTGATGATGATTTACTTTTGACTATATGGAAAATTTACATAAAAACATGGTCATTTTCAACTCAAGTACCGAACATCGACAAAACGACTGATATGAACTTAAATAATTATGTAATAACATGATTATAAGTAATATAAAATGAATAATAAACTTGAAAAATGGTCTGAATCAAGTATAAATTAACCGATGTTTATTATTCATGAATATATAGAACGAACAAGATAAGTTGGACTCAAGGTAAGGGATTTCGTCTCAATTTCATTTCATTGAGGCATATTGTAATGTTATGCACCTAGTTCCTCTTATAGGGTGTATATTCTAGATTTCTACTTTTTATATCATGAATCTCGTTAATTTCATGATATTATATTATTTCCTTCATGGTAATGATTGGTATATCCATAATACTCATTCAATATGATTATTTGATAAGGGATATTATTTATTTTGATTATTCAATATGAGAAATAATTTGGAATGGAAATGATGGGTATAGACCGAACATTATATAGCTCCTCAATGCATCAACAGGTTCTCGTGAGACAAATAAATTGGCCAAATGGGATTTTACCCTTAAGTTTAAACCTTATTATGAAAGGTCTTGATCGTAACATGATCTCATGTTCCTGAGACATGACCTCCTTAAATAAATTATTTCCCTCATTTAATTTAAGTTGTTATTAATCCATGAGATTTTGTGTCAACATATATATGGAATTAGTTCATTCTCAGATTATTTATTTATAGAATATTTTACAATTTCATACTTTTCATATTATTTGTGCCTTATCTAGTTTTGCAAATGGATGTTTTTCTCAGACATTTACCTTTCAATATATATTTATTATTACATCTGTTTTAATTACCCTTTCTGAGCATTTGATCTCACCCTTATTATGTTTCTCTCCAAAGGTTATGAAGAAGGGAACTTCGATTAATCTTTCAAGAATGCAGTTTATTTCAGTTATTGTTTAGTCTGTCTTTTTTTCCAATGTACTATGGGTATCATGTATGAAATCTAGATTTAAATGACTGTTAAACAATATGGTACTTTGGTATTTTTTTCCTTGTAATAATGCTAATGAAATGTAATAATGATCTGACTTCAATTTTCTGGGGTCGAGGTGTTACATCTGGTATCAAAATAAGTTTAGAAACAACCTTGGATACTGGATTTAGAGAACATAGATTTAAGAATATACCCTATATTAGATTTGGGGATACACTTATGATAATTCACCCAAAAAAATATGATTTATGATGCGTAAATTTTTTATTTATGTAGAGTGTTTTTTTATATTTGAAACTCAAAATATTATAATATAATCTAATATGTGTCATTATATAGAAATGGAACCTGGAAGGATGAATGGTATCAATACTTGAGGATATTTCAGGGATTTCCCTATAGAGGAAACCAATACATATGGAATTGGAATAGAGGAAATTATAGAGATATTAGGGAAACATAATCAGGTTATGAAAAACAACCTTTCCCGAATGGAACAACCCATTCCACAGAGGTAATATTTTATGTTGGATCACTTTATGAGACAAAATCCCCCATCATTTAGTGGGACAACTAATCAAATTGTAGATGAGTAGTGGATTAAGTCTCTGGAAAACATATTTATGGCCATGGGATGTAGTGAAATGGAAAAGGTTACTTTTTCATGCTATTATCTCAAAGTTGGTACTAATCCATGGTGGACATTGATCCAAAATACTAGGGATGAAGATGAAATAGAACTTATGGAATGGAGAACTTTTATTGGGATATTCTTCAACAAATACTTTCCTCATGATCAACAAATTCAGATCAAGAAGAAGTTCCTTATCATAAAGAAAAAGGGAGAAGATAGTGTTGTAGATTATGAAGCTATATTTACATGGTTATCCAAGTTTTATATGGATTATATATGCAACACTGAGTGAAATATCGATCATTTCATAAATGGTGTTAATACAATTCTCTAAAGGGAACTATTTTTGAAAAAAAATTCATCATATGATGAAATAGTTTTATGTGCCATCAAGACGGCAAATAAATTCCCTATGATCAATATATTCAAAGGAAAAAAAGATAAGAATAAACCATCTGAGAGCAATGAAAAAGGAAATGCATCAAAGAAGAAGAAGAAGTTTGAATTATTTTCATCTTGGAAAACTATGGGAAAAACACCCTGGGAAATGTTTGAAGGGATTGGGATTTTGTTATAAGTGTGGAGATAAGGGACACCATGCTCATAAAAGAAAAAGTGTGAAAAAATATATGACATTTAGTTCAATAATTTTAAAGAAATGGGACTCTATTGAAATTAATGTCACAAACATCAAGGGAATCTACCACAGAAGATGTTGAGGGGAGATAGCCAAGATTGTGCGATCATAACTACTGAGGTTGATGTTCCAAATGATGTGAGGGTTGGTACATTAATTATTTCCTCAAATTTAGATAAAGATTTATTTGATTCTGGGTCATCACATTCCTTTATATCTTCTGAGTTTTCTTTAAAAATTAGATATTTCAAATTCACCATGTCATGATAATTATTAGTCAGAACTCTTAGTGGGAACCTTATCACAACAAAGATGAGTCGAGCTGTTCCTATTATGGAATATAAATATGATCAAATTGAAAAACAATTATCATACCTATGGTATATTTCAATATAATCCTAGGTATGTATTGGATTTCAAAATATGATAAAAAAATATATTACAAGAAGAAGGATGTTGCAATTTGTGAGTAATATATAGAATATGATATCTTTAGAGCAGAAACTTCATCGCCTGATTCTTACCAAAATCAACCCCCATCAGCTTTACTGAAAAAAAATTATTAAGGAGAAATATAAAAAAACATCTAGGGATAAAGGAGGTAATATTTAAATTGATTATATACCTATTTTAAAGGAATAAATTTATTTTTTTCCTAAAGATTTACATAGGCACCCCCCAGAGTGTAAAGTTGAGTTTTGTATTGATTTAATCCACGACGCAAGGCCAATAAAAAAACTCCCTGTAGAAGAGCCACAATGGAATTAGTAGATATAAAAAAAATTAAGAGTTTGGTCAAAAGGGATTTATCCTCCCTTGTGTTTCTCCATGTGGTTCCTTTGTTCTCTTGGTTAAGATGAAAGATGGATCCATGAGGATGTGTATTTATTATAGGGAAATAAATGTGATTAAAATAAAGAAAAAGTATCATCTACCTCATATCAATGATTTATTCGATCAACTTCTAGGATCTTAATTTATTTCGAAGATTGATCTTCATTCTTTATATCATCAATTACAAGTAAAGAAGGAAGACATTTTGAGGATAGATTTTCGGATAAGGTATGGTCATTAGAAATTTATAGTAATTCATTTTGGGTTGACTAATGCACCCTTAGTATTTATGGATCTAATTAATAGAGTATTCAAGGAATATATTGATGATTTTTTTGGTTATTCAATGATGATATTTTGATATATTCTAAAATATTTAAAGAACATGAATATCAATTTCGAATCAATCTTGAGACTCTCAGGAGAGAAGAATGATATGGTAAATTTAGAAAGTGTGAATTATGGATTTAGGAAATTTTATCCCTTGTCTATATGGTCTCCAAGGATGGAATCTCTGTTGATCCTTCAAAGACAAAGGCAATTTAGCAGTGGCCATCACTTCATGTATAACCAAGGTATACAGTTTTATTGGTTTAGCTGGTTACTATCGGCATTTCTTTTTGAATTTCACCCGATTGGATAACCCATTATCCAAGATCACACCTAAAGGGGTTAAATTGTTTTTAGACAAAAGAGTGTGAAGAATGTTTTTATGAATTTGAGAGAATATTTTTAAATGCTCCTATATTGACTTTACCATCTAGGAATGATGGGCTTGTTATTTATAGTGATGCATCAAGGAAAGGATTTGGTTGTGTCCTTATGAAGAATTATAAGGTATTACATATGAATCAGGGTAATTAAAACCCGATGATAAAAACTATCCAACTAATGATCTTGAGTTAGTTTCAGTAATATTTTCTCTGAAGATATGGGGACACAATCACTATGGTGAAAAATTTAAGGTATTTACTAATCACAAGAGTTTGAAGCATATTTTCTCACAGAAATAACTCAACATGATACAAAAGAGATAGCTTGATGTACTCAAGGATTATGATTTTAGAATACACCACCACCCATAAAAGTAAAATAAGCTGGAAGATTCCTTGAGAAGAAATGACAATAGAATTCTAAATATGATTAGGGTTGAAAGGAATCCTATGTTTTTTGATCTAGTAAAGATGGATATGGGAATTATCATTGAGGGTGAAACATCACTACATTTCCAATGGGTTTCCAAACCATCTTTACTGGAAAAAATAAAAAATTCTCATACTGATGATGAAGATTTTAAAAAGAAAATTAAAGCACTAAATGATGGGATATTGATTGATTTCATATTTGAAGATGGTATTTGAAATTTGGGAAGTGGATTTTTGTTTCCACTATAATTAAAAAAAAGGAATTATTGGATGATGCTCACAGATCAAATTTTTCTATACACCCTGATGGCTCTAATACGTATAGAGTTTTGAAAGAACATTTTTTGGGGGGAAACATGAAGAGGGATATTACTTATTATGTGTTGAAATGTTTCGTTTTTCAATAGGTGAAGGCTGGAAGACAATATCCTAGAAGAGTTATGCAACTTCTTCTTATACCTATGTGGAAATGGGATGATATTACAGTGGATTTTTTAATGGGGGTACCAAAGACTCACAGAAAGAATCATAAGATATGGGTTATTATTGATCATTTTACCAAGCCAACATATTTTCTTGCTATAAGAGATGATTTTCCACTTGAAAATTTAGCATGAATATATATTAATGAAGTTTTAAGACTTCATGGTGTACCCATATTGATTTTTTCTGATCGTGATCCCCATTTTACATAAAGATTCTATAAATGTCTTTAAAAGGCCTTAAATACTAAACTTTTTTTGAGCAATGCATACCACCCTCAAACTGATGGAAAATCAAAAAAGACTATTCAAACATTAGAATATATGTTTATATCCTACTCACTTGAAATTCAAGGTACATGGGGTCAGTATTTACATCTAGTAGAATTTTACTACAATAAAAGCTTCCATTCAAGTATCCAGATGGCACCATATGAAACATTATATGGAATGTGATGTTGTACATCTACTTGTTGGGATGATATTGGTTAAATAAAACTTGTAGGTCTAGAACATTTTGAAGAAATATTGGAGAAGTTGAACATTATCAAAACTGCTCAACGTATGAAAAATATTTATGCCGATAATCGAAGAAAGGATTTAGAATTTCAAGAAGAAGATCATGTTTTTTAAAAGGTATCTACATGGAAGGGTGTTAGATGATTCGGTAAGAAGGGTCAATTGGCTCCCAAGTACATCGGTACTTTTTAAATTCTAGAATGAACGGGAGTTGTATCCTATCATTTGGTAATGTCTCCAAGTCTCTCGAAAGTTCATGATGTGTTCCAAATATAATTGTTAATAAAATACATGCCAGACCCAATTCATGTACTCACCTATGAAGAAATTTAACTTGAAACTGATATATCTTATTGTGAAGATCCTATCAAGATTCTTGATACCAAAGAACAAGTGTTGAGAAATCGGAAAACCTGTATAGTAAATGCTCTTTGGATAAACCCTAAAATAGAAGAGGCAATGTGGGAACCTGAAAAATATATGATGAAGAACTACCAGAATACTTTTATATTTTGATATTATAGAAACTTTGAGGGAAAATTTATTTGAAGGTAGGAATAATATAACACTCCAAGCTTCCATGGTACACTTTTTTTAAATAATTCAATGGATTTTGTTGTATGCAACGCCGAGTTCAAGAACACTACGACTTATCAAAGTAGCCATTTTAAAGAATTTATAAATAGTATTGACCACATTTTGAAATTTTATAAACATTTTTTTTCAAAATAGACTTCATTTTATAATTCATAATATCAAAATTATCTTAGGATGAAATTTTTGTAATTTTCTAAAAACTATCTATTTTTTATGAATAGTGAAGAGTACTACATTTTAATTCAAAACTATATTTTCATCTAATTTATTTATATAGTAAGATTATATTTTTAATTGATTTTAAATTATAATTAGAGTAAGATTTTATTATTTAATTAAATTATTGTCATTGGGAGAAATTTTAAATTTAAATTGTACATAAACACATGTTAATCTTTTGATAGTTTTTACTTCTTAAAAACCCAATTTCTGGTTTTGACAATGGGATTTAACGTTAAATTAATTACTAAAACTTCTGTGGTTTTAATTCAAAAACATGGATTTCATATTTGGAATCATAATGTACAAATATTTTTAATATTTACCTTTTATATTTATACATTATTAATAGTAACTTTAGTAATTATTTTTATTTACCTAGGTTAAAGGGTAAATCATGTAAATAAGGGTAATAAAATAATATTATAATAATATAAAACTACCCTAACACATGTCCCAATACTATTTTATGAGATATTTCTGACCATGGTCATCCTTGGTTCAAATTTAGGACTCCATGGGACTACTTGGGTGTGATAATGACATGTTGTAAGAATAAATTTAATGTAAAGATAAATATAACATAAACATGTATCTTTTACTAAAAAAAATTAATATAGGGTTATATAATAGATATATTTGGCAATAAATAATACATAGAAATATAAAAATATTTCCTACATAATGGTATTTTATTTATTATTTTTGAACATTAAATAAATAAATTTAATTATTACACAATGATGATGCGGTTATTGCTTCATAAATGAAATATTCAAACAAATGATATTATAAATATTAAAATAAATGTAATTTGAAAAATTTTGATTCCATGAACTAATTTTATTGATTATATTGATATATAATATTTTATTTAATGCCTTTTTTTATTTAATCAATTTTTTATGACTTTAACAAAAATCAATTACTTTATAGTGTCAAAATTGACATAAATCAGTTTTTAAAACAAATACTATTTTATTTTTTGAATAATTGTCCTAAAAATCTATGATTCAACAAACTAACGAATATAGTGCTAAAAAGGTCATTAAATATCCAATTATGGGTTTCTTATAATTCTAAAGTAACTCTAGTAACTATATACTACAAAAATTTAAGAGGATAGGGTAAGAATTAATGTTTTTAACTAAGGGTTAATGCTAAAAGACAAGGTTAAGGTTGTGACCTAAACATGCCTAAAACCTATTGGTTAATATTTTTCCTACCCAACATCATCTTATCTTTGAAATAAATGAGTTTTAAACCATTTTAAATGTAAAATAAATTTATAATAAAATAATAATGCAATACATTCCTATAGTGCCCCTCTTCCTCTTATAAAAGGCCACCACCTCTACCCACTTAATCACACCTCTACCCACTTAATCACACCTCTAAAGCCTCTTAATTCAAAAAAATTCTGCTCAAATAATCTTCCAACATCCCTCCCTTCCTTTTATAATTATTACCTCGGGTATAAGGCAATTCAAGAAATCCTTTTGGCTCAAATCAGAAGAAGTTACCTAACTTAGAGGTAACGTCTTCTCTCAAGTTGCTTTAATTTATTTTCCTTCTCCACTCCCTATGATCTTATTATTTGTTGATTACAAAAATAAAATAGTATCCTAAATATAATATATTATTTTATGATAATTATTCAAACTACACTTACACACACCTCTATTTAATGGATATGAACACACTGTTTCTGTGGATGACAAATTATTGCCTCACAAAACGATGATTGTTCAATTTTATCCTACCACCTCTCATGGTGTCCATTATGATGGCATTGTATATATATATTACATATATTATATTTATATTGTCTCTATTATTCTTTACTTTTTATTTAAATCATACTATTATCCTTTCCATAATGTCTAAATACGATAGTTTCATTTGAGAAAGTGTGGACTACCGCCCATTCAAAGTGATATGACTCGATAATTCCATACATGGAACGTATAAAGTATGGTGTTAATGAACTTATATAATTTATATAAAACATTATATTATACTATAATTATAATATACCAATGTATCATTTAGTTTCCATTCCTTTAAATATGAAAAATAAGTGAAAGTAGCGTTCCAGTGTACGTACGGATTACCATCTCCATGAACGGTGCATTTCTTTTATTACCTCCAAATGTTATGGACTATTATTAATACATTTATACTGGATCTAAATACATATATACTGGATATAGATGATACCTAAATCATGAATAATATTCTGGTTATGATGGTCTTTTGACTACATTGACAATTTACATCAAAACAAGTTCATTTTCGACTAAAGTACCGAACAACGAAAAAATGACCGATAAGAACAAAAATAATTATGTAATAATGTGATGATAAGTAATATAAAATGAATAATAAACATGAAAAATGTTATTATGTAAGTGTAAATTTACCTAAGTATATTATTCAAAAATATAAATAATGAACGAGACAAGTCGGACTCATAGTTAGGGATCTCGTCTCAATATCAGTTCATTGAGGCATATTGTAATATTATGAACCTAATTCCTTTTATATGGAGTATATTCTATGTTTTTATTTTTTATATAATGAATCTCATTATTTTCATGATATTATATTTTTTCTTTCATGTTAATTATTGATAGATTGATATTATTCCTTAAATATGGTTATTTGATCTGGCATATTATTTATTTTGATTATTCCATATGAGAAATACTGTGGATAGGAAATGAAAGGTGAAGCCCAGACTTTATATAGCTCCTTGATGCATCGACATGTTATTATGATATTAATAAGTTTTCCAAATGGGTTTCGACACTTAGTTTTAAATCATCTTGTGAAAGGTCTTGACGGTAATAGGTTTTCATGTGCCTGAGACATGACGTACTTAAATATAGGATTTGCCTTATTTAATTTCAGTTTTTATTTATCCATGAGATTTTTGTCAACATATCTATTGAAGTAGTTAATTATTATTTTATTTATTTATGGAATATGTTTTGGTTTTTTACTTACCATATTATTTATGCCATATCTAGTTTTTTAAATGTAAAGTGTTCTCAGATATTTACATTTCCATATAGATTGATTATTTCTTCGATTTTACTTACCCTTACTGAGAATTTGATCTCACCCTTGTTATGTTTCTCTCCCCAGGTTGTGAAGAAGAGAACATTGATTAAGCTTTCAAGGATGCAGTTTATTTCAGTTATTGTGTAGCATGTCTTATTTAGTTTTCCCATTGTAGTATGGGTATCAATTATAAAATATGGATTTACAAGACTGCTAAACTATATAGTCTTTTAGTATTTTTTCCTTGTAATAATTCCAATGATGTATAATAATGCACCAACTTCAGGTTATCTAGGGTCGGGTTGTTTCATGTATGGTGACAACTCCCCATTCGATGCTTATGAGTCTCACTATATGAAATTATCATACTATAAATGGGGAGGGAATAAATCAAAAATAGATGATAATAACCAAGTCACTACTCTAAATGTATTGAAAACCACTCCTCTCAATCTATGGAGTATTCTTTCTGTTTACTTCATGTTTCCTATAAACCAAATTCAGGTAGTAAATTAGAACCACAAAATTTATCAAGCTAGTCAAGTCTAACAAGATTCTAGTACAGGTTCTATAGTTTTCATGATATTAGTTGTATCACCAATAACAATAGGTATTCCCCAAGAGTATGGTAATTCCCCTGAGAATTATGATCCCCAACCATCAATGGGATAACATGGTCGAACTGCAGGTAGTGTTCCCACGTATGATAGTTGTTCTGATAGTAATGCCCCCATGTCATATCATAGATCTATGGAGGCTTTCATACACTCCGCTATTGGTGATAATAATTACCATAGTATATGTACTTTAGAAAATTTTCTAAGATCATAACTGGATAGTTTTAACCAAGTTCCTAATGCAGATACTCATATTTCTCCCTCAGTTTTCAGTTCCACTTTCACTCTTGGAAATGAAAATGCTCTGAATACTTTGGAACCTCTATCTTCTTCAAGATCTCAATAGGCAGAGGGAATATAATAGCATAAGAATATCATATATTCCCTTCAAATGTTTTAGGATGTTTTCTAAACTATATTATATGTTTGAAAAAAACTAAACCTTGTCATATATAAATACTCATTGCATATTATAGTTATTGCCTCTATAATTCCTGAGGAATATGAGAAGTATATATCCTTTATGAAATAGCATATGGATGTTTTCTTATAATTATATAGATATTACATGATTATACCTTGAGGTTTCTACAAATCATCTTTGTCTTCTATTAGATCATCACGATAATAATCTGGTGCATAGGATAATGTATTTGACCCTCACTACAATAGTAAAAACTGAGATTGAAAATATTATCAAGGATGAATTTTTTTAGGGATTTTAATATCTGGAATTGCTAAAAATATTTTTCAATTAAAGAAATATAATGGGTAAATTCTTGTATTCACTGATTTCATTAATCTCAACCAGTATTTACCGAAAGATGATTTCCCTATATCGGTTATAGAATTGTTTATTTATATGATTGTTGGCTTTGAGGCTCATTACATTATGGATAGATTTTTCAACTATAATAAGATTCATATTATCCATGAAGATAAATATGATACTACCTTTATATATCCCTAAGGGGTTTGAACCAATTGTGTAATTCCCTACATCTTAATGAGTGTTTGCTACACTTATCAACATGTCATGCATCATATATTTAATTTCCTCCTGGGTAAAATCATGGAATTCTATGTTGATGATATGATGTTCAAATACCAATTTCAATTTGATCATCTCAATGATATTGAAATAGTTTTTAGTAATATATGCAACATAATGTAAAATAAACCCCTTGAAATTAACCCTTTGGATAACATCTAGAATGTTCCTCAACTCAATCTCAATAAAATATGGGAAATAATCAATATGCCCCCACCATGAAACCTCTAAGATTTGAGGGTATTATAGGGGAATATTTCTTATATTAGAGGTTTTATTTATAATTTTGAGGGAAAACATTTTTCCTTTAAAAGAATAATGAATAAAGGAATCAACTTTAAATGGGATGAAGGGTTCCAATAAGCCTTTGAAAGTATTTAGTATCTTCTTACACTCTCCAGAACTAATGATGAATGTTGAAGGAAATCCACTCATTTTCAATGTGTAATACCACCAAAAATCACTTAGAATACTGTTTAATTATAAGAATGTTGTAGGAAAAAAATTGTGTATTATCTTAGCAGGGAGATTCTTCATGTTAAGACCCAATATTCCAACATCGGTAAGAATTTACATGGTTATATTTTTGTAGTATATAATCATGAGAAATAAATTACAACTCTATGAAGTCCATATAATTTCTTCCATTGACCCACTAATGTATATCCTCACCTTCCCAATGCTAATAGGATAATTTAAATGATGGGTGGTCATACTTAAATAGTTCGATATATAGTTCATACCTTAGAAAGAAGCTAATAGGTAGGAATTTGTGGATTTTCTTATGGAACATCTATTATTGGGGAACACCCTAATAAATAAAGAGCTCCCTAAATGATTATTTTTCATTTAAAATTCCCCCCAAATTTGGGAGATGTTCTTTTATATAGCTTTTCGTATCCCCCGTGAGAAAATTACAGATGACCCAATGTACAACCGGGAAATCTAAGCACTATACTTATCTCATAAGTTAATTCAATACTTCTATATTCCTTTCTTCTTTTAGAGGTTTTCACTAATAATGTATCATTGTTTCAAGCTTGCATCATTGGTTTGGAGTGGGAAATTTATTTTTTCATGACACATATTCATATTAAATGTGATTTAATGAAATCAATTATGTAGTTAAATGGTGAATATACCATCACAAAAGAATAAATTAATCAAATTTTATATCATTTTCATGAACTAATAGAAGAATTCCCCAAGGGGAAACTCTAACCCATGTCCATTGATCATAAAATAATTGTGTTGATGTGTTATCATGTACTTCTATATTCCTATAAGATATAGACTATAAATAAATGATTATTCACATCACATGTCACAGGGTTATCTATCTAGTCATTAGATATAATATAGAGGAGATCAATGAGATTAAAACCACTTTAAATCATGATGATATGGTACCTTCATCAATCAAATCTGCTACTGGATTGATTTCTCCCATAATGAACAATATTAAAGAGGAATATGTCTATAAAATTGCACCAACAAATAATAAATCTAGCACCAGGTAGTAAATTCCATTCCCAAAGATGGTCTAAATATATAGGAAGACCTCTATAAAATAATATTTTATGTATTCCCCCTTAGATTCAATGAAGGAGTGGAAATAATTATCGGTATGTAAGAGGTTCACACTCAAACACGTGGTAAACATCATTTAAGAATAAAGAACTTCCATAAAATTAGGAAACTTAGATATTTGTAGCCAATAATGATGCAGTATTTTGTCAAATTTACTAGGATATTCCCAACTTTTCAAATTCATGTCAATTTCATTCATCGACCTCCAGTGTTGTTTCATACCTCTAAATATTCTTGTCTATTTTTTATTTGGGTAATGGATGCCATGGGTCCATATCCCCCTACTATAACTAAGAAATAAAAGTAAATCCTTATAGTCATTGACTTCTTCTCCAAATGGGATAAGTTTGTACCCCTCAAGGATTTTAGAGTAATGGATATTATTATCTCTATGAATCCAAATATTATCACAATATTTAGTGCCCACCAAGAATATAAATATAAAATGGCACTGATATTTACTCTTCCAAGTTGATGGGACTATATCAATAATATAAAATATTGTCCAACCATTCCTCTCATTACCATGAATTGAAAAATAGGAATATATAATATTTTAATAATATGTTTTCTAATATCCTTTAAAATATAGTGGATATAAATTTGAAATATTTTCTGGGAAATCTCTTGCATGTTTTATGGGATTATCACGCAACAACTAGAACTACCACACAATAGCCCCTATACTCACTTGATTATAGAATAAAGGAATATTTACCTATACAAAATCAAATTCCCTCACTAAATGTTTCTATATATAACTAGTTGTCTAAAGGAAACCAATCACAAAAATTATAGGATGAATACAAATGGATTAATGAAAATAAAGTGTGAATATTTTACAATCAATAAATCTATCAAAATTAGGATCTCAAGCCTTTAATAACAAAGTTAATATCTTTTCATTCATTTTCAGAGAGATTAGATCAGTTCTTAGAAATCTAATTATACCAGGGAAGAAGCCTCCAAAATTTGATCCAATGAGGGAGCTACATTAAATAATACATTGATTTACCCAAATGGGGTATATTCCTTAATCACTATGGATAGAAAAAAAATCATGCCTCCTAATAATCTGTGGTTTCTCAAGTACATTTCATAATTTCACAACAATGAGTATCATCCTTGTCACATGATGTAAGACTGCATGACATTGTCCTCATTATAGGACGTTAAACATCGTAGTAAGGTCCTAGTTGTATGAATTTATGTAATATAGAATCTTTTCCACACATGTTAAATGATATAGTGGAATTCCATACAGTATGAATCTAAACTACTCAAAGTGGAATTTTACTTTGGCATATATTTCCCTGACATGAGAGCCTAATCTATATAGAATTGATTGGCACACAATTTTTCTCTACCTTAGTGCATAAATTCCCCTCTCTTCCATTCATGTGAGTCAGATCTATCTAAGGAATCCTTATTACAAGAACTATGTGTATCATGATTACTATCCTTACAAGATATAAATCGATGTGGGGATTCATTATCATAGGCCTTGATAGAAATTTTATCAATGAAAAATGCACTCACCCAAATCTAATTTCAAGATCTACATAAGGATTAACCCTCACAGGAACTACATGTCTCTTGATTTAGGATCCATTGTGATATATAGTGATTCCTAGAATCTATGAAATGGGTCCAACCATAGAAATCTAAAATTCCACCACCTCATCTTAGTGTTGGACCATATAACTCTTTATTCGCACCAAGACATGTTCTTTTCAGCACTAAGATGAATTCCTTTTATTTAGAATTTGAATTATATCCATTTAAAACCAATGATTCCAAATTTCTCCCTCTTTTATTTAATTTAGAACTATATTTTAATCATCAACATAGGGCCCCTTGTTTATCTACCTATGCTAAGAAAATATATTTTTTCCACTTTATATGATCCGGATCAATATAAGGGTTCTATATTAGAACTATATGAGGCATGATTCATAATTTCATATTATATGTAGTGATGTGAAAATATTAATTCGAAACCTAGTCACAAACCTCATCGTTCTTTCTTCTAGTGGTCACTATATCCCTCATTCATGCTAGGTCCCTTATAATCACTTTATTCCAAAGTAAGGTTACCCAAATCCATTTCCTTTAAATGTAAGAAAGATCTATTTCATGAATTTCTTATAAAGTAAATATATATTTCTTGATTTCTATTCTTTCAGGATATGTAGTCATGTATGGATCAATTATCCTAGACAAAACTATATGTTTTCACCAATAAAAATTTCCCCCACCCATCATGTCAACATCTCATTCATGTTGAGTCTTTTTATGGGGTACAATGTAATCTATTATAAATGAATTCAGATTTATTGGTATAGGTTATCATTTTATTAATTTAAACTACAACATGCTTGAGTCCTTTTCCCATGACATTAAACAACATGATACATGAGAACTACATGTGGATTGATTCTTGATTATTTCAAGATATGTAATTTTATCAAAACCTTATATTTTATACCCATACATAATCCATCATACACCATCACTCATTTATAAAGTATGGTGATAACCTATATATGGTAATCTAATGTTTCTAATGCTTATATCATCTATTTTTAATATCCTTCTTGGTCTTTATATTGGAAAAAAATATTTCATGTCTTTTGGTAATGAGTATGGTCGGCTCCAATGGACACTTCTATTGGATATCCTATATTCCCTAATATGGATATGTATATACACCCCCATTTTTTTCAATCAACCAAAAGTATCTCATCCTAAGGGGAGGGACATCTCATCTATGTATTCCCTGAAAGAATAACAGTAGAACCCGCCATAAAAATATGGTCAATGGTCATCCTTTTTGTACCCATCCCATATCATCACTCTAAATCGAAAATACTTAATTTTTCACATATATTTTCATCATCATTACCTATTCAAGATATGTTGGGGTGTCTTTATTTCTTGAGCCCCACCCAAATTGCTAATTTACCCTTATTTCACACCATGGTCCATATATCATGACCCTAAACTATGTACACGTACTTCGATGAAATTAATTATGGTAATAGTATCTTTTTCAAATTGGGATATTACCTTTACCTTTAATTCACTTTAGTTCAATGTTGTTTGACCTTAAAAAAATCCATCTTTGGTCTAAATAGAATGACCTTAATCTGCTAATGAATGAGACATAAAAACGTTTCATGTTGAAAACATGAAAAAGGAAAACTCTGAAAAATTAAATTCTTCACTCACTAATCCTCTCCCATTCAGGGTTTATAAAAAAAGTTAGAGTGTAAATAAAAAAAGGAACAATGATTTTAGGGCCCACTATATGACCCTTGAAAAAGATGATTTGTTCTCATTGGATCTAATACTCCAGAAAAATGTTATATCAATGATCTATCATATCCCATCACCTCGATAATGTGTTTAGTATTCAGTGATTAGACTTTTGAATAACAAACCCATCTTCGAATATCCTTTTTCCATAACCTACTTCATTTCCAAATTGTTTGACCCTAAAAATATTCAATTGATATTGGTAACAAGTATTATTGAATTCAATAAACACTTCTATTATATTATGAATACATTTCCTAAAATGGATCGATATATACAACCCCATTGTTCCATGTTATCCAAAAGTATATTTTTATGAGTGGAGAGATATCTAATCTCTATAAGCTCTAAAATTCCCAAAATAACACATCTTTTGAATATGGTATGTGGTCATCCTTTAAATGCATGTCTCACTTCATCATTCTTGGATCAAACTCGATGGAATGTGATTTACACAACCACTAATCCAACTATTCAAATGAATTTGATATCTTCAAAATTAAACCTCCCTGAATTGTACTCGTTCTGTAGGATAGAATATGATGTGTCACTCTTGAACATTTTGACCCTTTACATATGGTCCTAAACCGCATAACACATTGTTTTGAGCACTATGACCCTAAACTAAATGCACCATTCTCTAAGTTTGTATGAATCCATAACTTTGGGATCTCGTTAATATTAGGTTTTTTCATTTATGTTTCTATGTAGACTACCTCAACATTGGTCAATATTGTATGAACTTAATCCTTAGTGAAATAATGTCAAATTTGTTAAAGATTAAACAATAGACCTTTTAGTTAAAATCACATGAAGCAAAACTACTAGTGGAATAGAAAATAAACATTTTATATCAAAACCTCGTGATGGTGGCCAAAGAAAAAATAAATTTATATCCCACAGGCCATCCCCTATACAAGACCTCGGATAAATCAAGGAGGTTATAAAATAAATGAAACAAATCTTGGGGGTCCGCTATATGGTCTCTATAAAATTCAAGCCATGCTCTCTGGTCTCCTTTACTTTGGAAAAAATTATAAATCATTAATTCATAATTTTAGGGCCTTATTGAATCATTGGGATACTCATCCCTAGTTCCACTTTGTGATCATAATCATGTTGAGATAGTTTCTTGGTCATAATGGTCCTACTCTAATATGTGATGATGGAATTTTTTCCTATACCAATATATCTGCCATGCCTATGAGGAGACCTCATAGACTCTATAAATATGCGAATCATTATTAAACTTCTTCATTCTAATTTTATTCTTATGTATATTGGAATTTTATTGATGTGACCCTCTAAATGTTTCACAAGACAACATGGGGTAATAAAAAATAGAGTAAAGTGAGAGAAAAGAAACATTGAAATTGAATTGAGAACCAAAAATAGGTTTCCATTCATTGATCAAAATAAAATAGAAGAAAACCCATAACTTAATATCTCTCAATATCATTATAGGAAAAGGAAAATAAAAAAATATATCTACATGTTACCATGATGAGATGAATTTTGAAAGTAATATAATGCATAATACATCGATGGACTATTGAAGGTCCACTCATGTAGTATCTTCGTCCCTAGATAGTGAGTGTATATCTTCAATAACAATGGTCAATAACAATATCCTTTATTTGAAAGCCTCATGTTCTGTAGCAGTCTCTAGTATATGCACATTCTCTTTGACTACATGAGCCTCATATTCTTAATGATATTTTATCTGCACAACCATATAATCATGAATCCATGAATCCTCAGTAACCTAATGGCTTAGTTTTTTCATGGAACCCACAATGACTTCCATTTTATGGTTTTCACTATCAAATTAAAGGGAGTCGCTCTCCTAGAGAACCAATTTCTCTCAAGTGAGAAAAATTCACCTCAAGAGGTCATCCATGAGTCAGTAATCAAATTTTCATACACCTAAGATATATAAAAGTGAGTGACATATTTTAACATTGTCATTGATCTTCTCTAGTGTAGCTTCCATGATAATGGAACATAAATGGAACCAAGACTTCACAATTCTCTTTTTAGAAGAACCACCATAATATTCACTACATTCACTCATAGACATGAAAATATAATCATGAATCAAATCCATAACAGAAAAAATAGATCTAGTAGATGGGATAAGTATGGGGTAATCATCAACTATCGCACTTTGGATGAGACTATGAGATGATTTAGTAAGACAACATTACAATAGCATGTCTATTACTATAGTTACATTATAATTAAAACTGTTAATACAATATTCAACACTCTATAATGGATATGAGTATATTCCCCTCTTGATATGAGGAGAATTTGAGGATGAGGACTCTGTGATTCTTAGGAGGCTTGGTTGAAGAACTCTCTAGAAAAAAAAATACTATAAGATAACTTTAGGTAGTATACTCTGGGAGATAAATGGTCTTCTCACTCATCAAACTACCATCCCCATTACACCATTTGTGGATTTCTCTAACAACAGCTTCATGTAATGTAATGAACTAATGTTTTTTAAATAAAATTTCCCTTCTTATAATTATGGTATAATCACATAATATTACTTATTGAACACAAAGATACCATATAAATGAATAATGATTGAAATAAAACGTATCTCTAGAAATTAAGTATCAAATACCGATGAAATAGTAACTTGACCTTTGGAATAGTAATGTGACCAATAAGAATATTAAATTGGCCAATTTTATAATAACATCACTAATGGAAGTTTAAATAAAATTTATCCATGTTATAAGTGACGATATGATATAATTATATCATAGTGATAATAATTAAATATTTTAAAAATTATTAATTAAGTGTAGGAATTTTTGTAAGTCGTGTATATTTATTTACAATATTAAGATTACTTTAACAAATTAGAAGAAGAATTATTTTCAAAAAATGAATTCATAAATTATTATTTTTATATCTTATGATCATAATATAATTTTATGTGATTTAATTAATTTTTCAAAGTGATAGAAAATTAGTTTTAATTTTAAAATTTCTAATTTCAAGAAAAATGTGATTTTACTTAAAAATTAAATTTTACATATTTAGAGAATTCTACATATCAAAAAATTGTTAGGTGGAATTTTTGGTATTTTTATAAAATAATTCAATTTTTCTGGATAGTAAAATATGATAATTTTTAAGAAATGATAAATAAATGAATTTATGCATCATGCTTGAGTCATGGATGATATAAATGGACTTTGGATCGAACTCACGTGATATATTTACTTTTTTTGGTCAAAATAATCAAGAATATTCAGATTATTGAGCTAAAATATTAAACTAATGATCCAAATAATGGGAAACCTCTCCTCTCCACCACTATAAATACCACCCCTCATTACCTCTTTCGTCACTCCAATCTATCCTTTTTCCTTGTGTAAATTCTACTAAAATCTCTCCCTAAGCCCCACTCCCACATCCATAATCCCTTGGTATCTTCAAAAGACCAAATCCTCTCCCTTAATGAGGTTCTTGAAGAAGTTATATTCAAGAGGTAAACTCATTTTTCATTTCTTTTATTTTCTTTCAAGTTCCTTTCTTTCTATTTTTTTCCACACCTCCCTTCATCCATATGTTGGGATAACTCATGTACCTTAAATGCGATGGAATTTTTTTATTATAAGGGAATAGTTCATCATCATCTCTCATTTCCCCTCCTTTTATATGAGAAATGAAAACACTATTTGAGATGTGTTAATTTGTCACATTCAAGGATGACGAGTTTTCAATTTCTATTGTCATCTTAAATTCTAGTCATGAAACCATTTTAATGGTTGAACCAGATTATAATATATTTAATATTTATAATTTAGGGTTCTGTAATATTTTTTTCAAACTATATTAATTTATAAAGAAAAATGTGTTCGTTGTGATTAAAACCCTCCAATTAACCAAAATGATTATCAAAAAAGTTTTATATAATGATTAATCTTCAATCCAAATAACCAAAATAATATTATAACCATTTAATCTTCTGTATGTCAACTAATAACATATAACTCAAATTATAGAAAATCATTTTCTTCTTACATGTTTATCCTTCCATATATATAATTAAACCAATCATGAAAACCAAGAAAATAAATCCTCCCAAACAATGAAATTGATCATCTTAACCCATAAAAAAGGTCATGAATGATCTTAATAAGATCATAATAAATAAATTTCATTAATATTAGGTTCTTGAAATATTAATTAAATCATATAATTTTGTTATCCATGACATTAAAATATAGGTAAGAACACCATCGGACTTATGGTAAGGGATTCTACCTGAACCTCTATTAACCCTTCGAGTTGTACTATATTTCTTTTTACCCAAATGAAGTTATCTATTCAATTTGTGTGAATCTTATAAATGATATTTAAATTATCCAAACTCATGTATCAAGGTCCATTCATCATTCTTATGTGGGGATATATATGTTTTTAAATGATTTCCTCCTCAATTATTCCTAATAAGTAAGCTCGTTTCAAGGGAACTTCTCAAATTCTAACCGAATTTCAAGTACACTCTATCATCTATTTTTATCCAACATTATTTTTCTAAAATAAGTATTTTAATTATGAAAAATTATTGGTTCGTATCTAGTTTTATATAAAATATTCTTCTATTTTTTATTTTAAATTCCCTTTAGTATTTTCTTTAATACCTCACTAAAATGTTTTAAATGCAAAAATTTCTTAAATACACTTCTTACATGTTCTCACTTATATTTCACATCACTTACCATGGTATATTCCTATGTATGTCCATGTGTTTTTTAATCCCTTTATTTCATGTACACTTGTATGATACACCTATTCATTATGCTTTATGACATGATCATGATACCCCTTTATTTCCCTAAGTACCATTATGTTTATGTATGATTGATTATGTATGATTATTTATGTGGAAACAATATTCATGAACATGTTATAATGGGTAATCCCAAATAGCACTCCAATACATTGGGTAAATTTGAGTGTCATGAGACTTTATGTGCAACGGTCTTGGCGGTTAGCCTTGACTCGTGCAACCATGTGCAATGGTCTTGGTGGTTAACCTTAACTTGTGGTCTTCCATGTAAAATGACCCTTGACTCGACCTAAAGACAAGTTTTAGGTTTCTTCCACATTACTATGACTCTATGTGTATATGATCCTATTTTTATATGTTATGATTCCATATGTTCAATACCTTTTATATCAAAATGTTATGCTTTATAAACCATGTGCTAAAGCTACATACTTATGTTATTCCCTTACAAGAATTTTTAGTTCATACATTTTTTCATGTTATCCCAGGGTTATCCAGCGAAGATGTATGATCACTGTAAAATTCAGGATATCTTTATGAATATTAAATAAAGAAATGTTTTATTTAGTTCCATGGTTTCAATTATATGTACCTATTCATCCAAGACACTAGAATTTACGATCATTGGATTGTAATGTGATACTTAAAATCATGTAATGATATGTATAAAAAGTTGGGTCTCTATAGTTGGTGTCAGATAAAGGGTCTAGTTATTATTGGAGATTAGGAATAGATCACTTTAGTAATAACCTTAGGGATGAGACTATGTATAAAAAAACATCCCTAACTTTCAGTAAGTATAGACTAAGTGGTTTATCAAGAAAATACATCACTATATGGATACGAGCAAGTTGATGTAGTTCTGTCATTAATGTATCTAGGGGTAAAACTTGAAAACACTACTTTGAGCTAGACTTAAATGGGAACCTGTGCATGACAATGGGCCTTTCTACACTCCTATTTTGGTACTCTTGGGGGATATGATTTGGTAAATTCAAAAGATCATTACAAACCACTTTTAAGAGAGAAAAAAATGATCCCATAATAATATAAGTTAAGAAACATATGAAGGATATCCTAGATTGAAACCTAGGTAATAACAAGTTAGGATATACTTTTCCATGAAGAGTTTATCCTTTTGTGTTTACAGTTATCTTTTTTTATACTTATTATCTAATTATTAAATACCCCTTAATTATATGTTCTCTTAATTACTTAATGGAGGGAAATAGAAGAACATGTTCCAACAATCAATGTGATAGGGAATTTGAGGATTTAACTAATGATATGCCAAATATTATGGGAATGGGAGCTCAAAACATCAGGATAGTACTTGCTCAGCTGGATCAAGTTATGAACAATAACATGAATCATATGTAACACCCTCCTCCTCTAAGGAAAGAGACGTTTCCATTGAATCCTTTATGTGGAAAATCCCTCCCATTTTTAGTGACTCTTATGATCCCCTCCTCATAGCACAGTGGATTATCTCCATTGAAAAGATATTTTCTTTCCTCTAGTTCTCAGAAGAAGAGAAAGTCGTATTGGTGGTCTATCATTTTGATGGGGAAGATGATCATTGGTGGACACTAATTAAGAATATGTAGTCCCAAGAGTAAATTGATTCCATGTATTGGGAATAAATCAGGAAAAAAAATTTCAATAAATATTTTTCCCCAAACCCTATACCTCAAGATGGAAAGAGAGTTCCTCATGCTCAAACGGAAGGGAAACGAGTCCATCGGGGCATATGAAGCAAACTTAACATGGCTTGAAAGATACGACTCCACCTTTTTCATGAACACTTTGAGCAAGGTGGATCACTTTTTTAGCAGAATAAATCCAATTTGATGAAAATAATTGGTGATTCGTGGATTCGACATTTATGATGTGATTTTCTATTATTCCCTCAAGGATGAAATAAAGATTAGAGACTCTCAATTGTCTCGTGGTCCTAGTGGAAAAAAAGTGGAAAATATAGTCTAGTAAGGGTGGTTTAGAAAATAAATCCCCCGATGGAAAGAAGACTGAATATCCCACATTTCAAAATTGTGTGAAGAAGAATCATAGGAACTATCTAAAAGGAACCATGAATTGGTTAAAATGTGGAAGCATGAGACATATAGCTAAGAAATACTGAATGGATATGAAGAATTACACTAATTTGGAAGAATAAAGGAAGGTTAATATCAATGATTAGCCTATAGTGTAACGTTACAACTACAAGGATCATGGTAATTATGTGAAGAAAATCCCTAAGACAAGGGTTGTTTGAGGAAATAAGCAAAATCCTCCAAGGCAACAAGGAAGGGCTTAGGCTATCACTACTGCTAAGGTGGAGCCGAACAACAATGTGGTGATAGGTATGCCAGTTATTAATTCAGGAATAGAAAATGTACTATTTTATTTTGGTTCTATTCATTCTTTAATATTTTCTATATTTAGTAAAACTATTCAAACAGCACATCAAATTTTTGTGGTTAAGTTATCGGTGAGAATAGTGAATGGGGGAATTATTACATCCAAGGTTTATGACTCCTCCCTAGTTAACATTTGTGGACTGAACCTCCCAACAAATCCTATCATACTTCCTTTAGTTGAGTTTGATGTTATCATGGGCATGGATTGGCTATCTTTATACAAAACCAACATCAACTATTGTGAAAGTGATATCACTCTTCACATCCAGAAGCATCCTCCAATTATTTACAAGTGTGAGGAGGAAGATGAATCTCATTTAGAATCATTGTCTCCTATGTGGATATTACTGCCTTATGAGAAAGTATATCTAGCTCAAATGATTGGGACAAAAGAGAGAATCATTCTCAAAGACAAGACCATTTTAAGGGAATACACTAATGTATTTCTCAAATAATTTAATGGTCTTCCTCCTGATCGATAGGTCAAGTTCTCAATTGAACATTTTCTTGGATCTCTACATATATCGAAGACACCTTATATACCACTGTAGCGTTTGAAGAGTTGAAGTATTTATAAGAGAATCTAGACAAGGGTTTTATATGCCTGAGTACTTCAGCTTGGGGAACACCAGTCCTGTTTTTCAATAAGAAGGATGGTTCAATGCACCTATGCATTGATTATTGGGAGCTCAATAAAATAACGGTAAAGAAAAACTATCACCTACCTTGGATAGATGAGTTTTTCGATCAGCTTCGTGGGGATAGTTATTTCAATAAGGTGGACCTTTATTCGGGATATCACTAATTAAAGGTGAGGATGGAAGATATTCCCAAAACTTCCTTTCGAACGATGTATGGGAACTATGAGTTTATAGTGATTCCCTTTGGACTCACTAATTCTCCAGTCATATTCATGAATTTATTAAATATATTCTTTAGAGATTCCATCGACAAATTTGAGGTAGTCTTTATCGATGATATTCTGATATAATCCAAGTGAAATGAGAAACATGAGAAGCATTTGAATAATATGTTTATGAATTTGAGAAGGGAGAACCGTAATTAAAAGTACAGTAATTGTGAGTTCTAGATATAGGTATTATCATTATTGGGAATCTTATCACTAGTAAAGTAATATATGTGGACCCTTCCAAGAAAAGGGCAATTGAAGGGTGGCCTAGGACAACATATTTAACGGAGATCTATAACTTTCTGAGTCTTTACAAGTATTATCGACGATTTATGACGAAATTATCATGATTGTAAAACCCAATGAACAAGATTACATAAAAGGGAGTGAAGTTTTTATGGACTCAAGAATGTGAGTAAAGATTTAAGGAGCTCAAAAAAGGGCTTATCTCTACACCAGTACTCACACTCCCAACTAGTGGAGAACTATTTGTTGTATATAGTGTTGCATCAATGAAAGTATTAGTCTATGTACTGATGAAAAATAATAAAGTGATAGCATACGCATCAAGACAGCTGAAAATCTATGAGAAAAACTATCCCACACATGATATGGAGTTAGAAGCTATGATCTTTACATTGAAAATTTGTCATCAATCTCTCTATGGGGAGAAGTGTCAGATATATATTGATCACAATAGACTCAAATATCTATTCACATAGAAATAGATAAATATTCCCCAACAAAGATGGTTAGAGCTCATTAAGGATTATGACTGCTCAGTCCACTGCCATATCGGTAAGGAAAATAAGGTGTTAGATGCTCTAAGTAAAAAGGATCATGAAACTTTATCAATGATGAGAATTGAAAATGATCAGATCTTTATAGATTTGTAGAGGATAAAAATGGGAATCATTAAGGGGGGAACATCATCAATCCTTTCTCAAATGATTTTGAAATCATCCCTCATGGAGAAAATAAAATATTCTCAAAGAAAATATGGATAAATTATAAAAATGGTGGAAGCTATTAGAAATGGGAAATCCTCTGAGATCAATATTGATGAGGAAGGAATTATATGATTTGGGTCATAATTATGTATACAATCCAAAACAAAGATAAAGGAGAATATTTTGAATGATGGACATATCTCAACCTTTTCTATTCACCCAGGGAGCACCAAAATATATTGAGATCTCCGATAGAACTTTTGGTGGGACAATATAAAGAAAAAGATTGTGGAATATACATCAAAGTGCCTCGTATGTCCAAAATCGAAGGCTGAAATACAAAATTCTAAGGGGATGTTGCAACCACTATCCATTCCAACATGGAAGAGGGATAACATTACTATGGATTTTGTCACTAGACTTATAAGGACATTCAAAGAAAACAATTCTATATCAGTTATTTTAGATCATCTTACAAAGATAGTTCATGTTATCACAATTCAAGAGAAATTATCATTGGATAAACTTGCACAGATATATATCTATGAGGTGGTAAGGCTTCATGTAGTACCACTATCTATTTTATTCGATAGATATATGAGATTCACCTCATTGTTCTGGAAATGTATTCAAAATGCTCTAAGCCCTTAACTGAACTTTAGTACATAATATCATCCTCAAACTGATGGCCAATATGAGAGAACAATTTAGACACTAGAAGACATGTTGAGAATGTGTTATATGGACATCAAAAAAGGATGGGACCAATGTATTCAACTATTTGAAATCTCCTACAACAATAGTTTCCACTCGATCATTTAAATGGCACCATATAAAGAACTTTATGGGATAAGGTGCAGAACATCGGCGTGTTGGGATGAAGTTGTTGTGAATATGCTTTTAGGACATGAAATTGTTAATGAAATGGTGGAGAAGGTGAAAACCATTCAAGAGAATATCAATGTAGCTCAAAGTCTACAAAATAGTTATGCAGACAATCTCTGATGGGACCTTGAGTTCAATGTTTGATACATGGTATTCCTCTCCATATCTCTACGGAAGAATGTCATAAGGTTTGAGAAGAAAGGAAAGCAAAGTCTCAGGTACATTGGAACCTTGAAGATCCTTGATCATGTAAGAGTTTTAGCCTATTGACTATCACTTCTACCTCATGTCTAAAGTACATGATGTCTTCCATGTATCTCTCTTAAAGTAGTACATATCATACTTTTCACATTACTCGCTTCATAGGTGGTACAGTTTGAGAATGATCTTTCTTACGATGAGAAGCTAGTGAAGATCTTGGATCATAGAGATAAATTTCTATGCAACAAGGCTAATCGCCTAGTCAAAGTGTTATGGCAGAACCATAATTATGAAGTGGTAACATGGGAACTGGAGGAGGCAAAGTAGGAAAAATACCCACACACGTTTATAGCTTAGAATGTAAAATGAAATTCCAAGGGAGAAATTTTATAAGGGGGAAGAATGTAACGACCAAATGTTTTATCAATAAAAATTCCCTTTCTTATAAATAGAGTTTAATCGCGTTAAATTACTTATATAACACAATTCAAACCATATAAATTAATAATGAGTGAAATAAAAAGGTATCTCTAGAAGTTAAAGAACACATACCGATGAAACAATAACTTGACCTTTGGAATAATAATGTGACCCTTATGAATAGTGAACCATTCAAATGAATAGTAACCTCACTAATGAAATTATAAATAAAATTTATCCATCTTATAAGTGACAATATGATATACTTATATCACTGTAAAAGTAAGTAACTATTGTAAAAATTATTAATTAAGTGTTGGTATTTTGGTAATTCGTGTGTATTTAATTAGAATTTTATGATTAATTCAATAAATTAAAAGAAAATTTATTTTCATAAAATGAATTCATAAATTATTATTTTTATGTCATATGATCATAAGATAAATTTATGTGACCTTAATTAATTTTTCAGAGAGTTAGAAAAACAGTTTTATTTTAAAAATTTATATTTTTCAAGAAAATTATGATTTTAATTAAAAAATAAATTTCACATATTTAGAAAATTAATTTCATAAAATGGAGTTCATTTTTGAATTATACATGTCTAAAAATGGTCAGGGTTAATTTTTTGTATTTTTTCTAAAATACATGAATTTTTATGAATAGTAAAATACGATAATTTACAATAAATGCTAAATAAATGAATTTCTACATCATGATTGAGTCATGGATGGTGTAAATGGATATTGGTTGGAAATGTAATGACTTATTTACTGTTTTTGGTCACAATAATCAAGACTATTCATAGTCTTGATCAAAAATATTAAAATAATGATTAAAATAATGTGAACCCCTCCTCTCCTCCACTCTAAATACCACCTCTCTTTACCACTTCTCTTCACTACACTCAGGCCATGTTCTTTGCCTAAATTCTACTAAAATATCTCTCTAAGACCTTCTCCCATTTCCATAATCTCTTGGTCTCTTCCAAAGACAAAATCCTCTTCCCTAAATAGGTTCTCAAGGAAGTTATATTCAAGAGGTAAACTCTTTTTTTCATTTCATTTATTTTCTTTCAAGTTCCTTTCCTTCTATTTCATTCCCCACCTCCATTCATCCAAATGATATAATAAATTCAGTACCATAAATTTACTTTAATTTTTTTATGATAATGTAATAATTCATCATCATCTCTCCTTCCCCCTCCTTTTATACTAGAAATAAAAACACCATCTGAGATTTGTTAATTTATCACATTCAAGGAAAATGGGTTTTCAATTTCTATTATCGTCTTCAATTCTGATCGTGAAACCATTTTTATGGTTGAAACAGAATATAATATATTTAATATTTAAAATTTAATGTTATTGAATCTTTTATACATATTATATTAATTTATAAAGAAAATTTTGTTTGTTGTGATTAAAAACCTTCGATTAACCAAAATGGTTATCATGAAAGTATTATATAATGATTCATCTTCACTCAAAATATACAAAAGAATTTTATAACAATTTAATATTTTTTATGTTCACTATAACATATAACTCCAATTCTAGACAACCATTCTCATATTACATGTTTATCCTTAGATGTATATAATTAAACCAATCATGAAATCCACCGAAAGAAACGCTCCCAAACAATGAAATTAAACCTCTTACCCCATCAAAAAGGTCATGAATGAAATTAATAAGGATACAATAATAAAATTACACGAATAATAGGTTCTTTAAAAATAAATTAATTAAGGTAATTTGGTTATCCAATTAATTAAGATCAAGGTAAGAACACCTTCATACTTAAGGTAAGAGATTCTACCCAAACCTCCATTATTCCTTCGTGTTGTTCTATATTTCATTTTACCCAAAAAAGTTATCTATTATTATTTTTTACATATTATAAATTCTATTGAAATTATTAAAAATCATATATTAATTTCCATTCACCCTTCTGTTTTGGGGATATATATATTTTTAAATGATTCCCTCTTCAATTATTCCTGATAATCAAGACCGTTTCAATGAAACTTCCCAAATTCTTACCCAATATCAAGTACACTCTATCATTTTTTTAAACACCATTTTTTTTATAAAATATTTATTTTTATTATTAAAACCTTCTTGGTTCACTTCAGTTTTTATATAAAATATTATTACCTTTTACATTTTAAATTCCCTTTAGTATTTTCCTTAATACCACACTAAAATGTTTTAAATGCCAAAATTTCTTAAATACTATTCTTATATGTTGTTAATTCTATTTGATATAACTTACCATGATATATAGATATGAATTTACATGTATTTTTTTATCCATTTCTTTCACGGACACTTGTATGATATAGTCATTTATTATGCTTTAGGACATGATTACGATAGCCATTTCTCTCCTTGAGTACCCTTATGTTTATGTATGATTGATTATGTATGATTATTTATGTATAAATAATATTCATGAATATGTTATTATGGGTGTGCCAAGATATATCTCTAATTAATTGGGTAAATTTGGGTCTCATGATATGTTGTGTATAATGGTCTTAGCGGTTAGCCTTGACTCATGCTACCATGTGAAACGGTCTTGGTGGTTAACCTTAACTTGTGATCCTCTATGTGGAACAAGACTTCACTCATGATAAAGTAATGTTTTATGTTTCTACCACATTACTATGACTCCATGTGTATGTGATACCATATTTAAATGTTATGATTCCATATGTTTCATGACTTTTTATATCATAATTTTATTCCTTCAAACAAATGTGTAAAATCTGTATTCTAATTTTTATTCCCTTGCGAGGATTTTTACCTCATCCCTTTTTTTCATGATATCCCCAAGTTATCCAATAAATATGTATGAGCACAATGGAAGTTATAATATATTTGTGAATATTAAATAAGTAAATGTTTTATTCAGTTCCATGTTATCATTTTTGGGTACCTAGTCTTCCAAGACGCAAGACTTTATGATCCTTGTCTTATAATATGATACTTAAAATCATGTAATGATATGTGTAAAAGGATAGGTCGCTATATGTAATCTTTTGAAAAGTGAATGAGATCACTGGTGGGAGGCAGTATAATCCAAAAATTTGGGTCTTCTCAGGCCAGCATTAGAAAAATGTTTAGAATGATAATAGGATATTAGTCCCTCATAACCCAAGAAAAATGAAGTGGGGACACCATCTAAAAAACATGAATTGGAATGAGAATATATAAGGTAATGTGGATTATATATGATTATTCAATTCATCAAATCCACTAGAACTCCATCTTAGGAGGATATAATGAAGGAATTATCTTCCCATGTATCCCTACCATTATCAATAACTATCCAAAAGGGTATGTCATTGTAAGGGGAGGGAATGAAATGCATTTGATTGCTCAGTATTCAAATAACTTCATTGATTCTCAAAAAACATAGTCAAAAAATAAAAAATACTAGTCTGTGGAAAGATTTGGAATGAGGAACTATTCAAGTGTTTTGGAACTCAAAGAATGGATACTGCTTTTCCATTTGGCCATACAGTAACTACAATAGCCTACTAATATGGTATCTGGTCCTACCTTCATGAATATAGACTAGAATGAAATAAATTTTGATGAATATCACGAAAAAAAAAAGTTAATAAATTGTCCTTACTCAAGTCGGTCTTCCATTATCAAGGTGTTAACATTAATGATTGAGCAAGAATCCATATAAGGAAAAAGGCACACACCCAATAACATGTCCAGCAATACTACCATTTGAAAGGTAGGATCCAAATTTAGTGGTATTAAATACCCCTAATAATGGTATTGGAACACTCCCAAAATGTACCAATATGAGACCTTGGTGTCTATGGTTTTCCTATGAGGGCGGTTTCTTGAATGCCTAACTCTCAACCTTGGCTCATTGGTTTGAAGGAATGTCCCCATTCATTCCTTGAATGAGATTATTGAATAAAATATGAGACTCATACCTAGTATCATATATGTTGGGATTAATAGATACCTTGATATAGTATAAAATTTTTATTTTTATTCCAAAACATTATCCATAGGGAGGAATTCCTCATACATCTTCCCAAGGATCAAGATTCTCCCAATTTGATGGATTTATTATAAAATAATTCCAGCATCTCCTTATTGAATATGGAATGTGCTGGTTCTCAAAGACCAAAAATTGAATAGTTCTATGATGAGTTTATTTTATATGTACACTATGAACTGAGAGGCCCGTACAACCTTGTATAGGTTGAATTTTCAAAAAAAATAGTAAGCTCTATGAAACTCTCAGGCACCAATAAATCCCAAGCCCATTTATTAGAGAAATTACCACCAAGGCATAAGTGAAACCATATAATAGACCATCTATTGTGTTTTTATATATAAATTAATAGGATAGATTAATAGTTTTTGAGAAATAAGTTGTTGGTGTTGATCTTGGTTATCATAAGTATGCTATAAGTTTTTCAAAAAAATTCAATGATCCTTGGTGGGATTATGGGTAAATTTTAACATAACTATATGTTTTTTATGTAATCTATGGTGGATGTAACCCATTATGTAATTATATTATTATCAATGGGGAGTCATGAAATTATCATTAATCCAAAATACATAAATTGGTCTTCAGTCATACACTGGGTAATATTAAAGCTCTCACATGAGAAGATTTCCTAGTGCTTCATTTTACGGTGTAACATGAAGTCAAGGGTCTTCCATAATATTCATAGAAATGATGGTTCTACTTGTAGCTACATTCATCAAATTAGATATATTATCAAATCCAGAATCCATCATTCCTATGGATAAAAATTTTGGAAGATATTCATAAGGGATGAGAAAATATCAATGGCATTGAAAGTAGTCTCATGTCATGTCAATATATAAAATCATGTGGTTGACCATGTAGACCACAAGTAATTCCACATGGATTAGATGGGTAATCATGTAGAACACAAATAATTTCACAAGCTCTAATGACCATGTGATAAATAAGGTTTTTAAAAGGGTACCACAAATACCACAAAGTCATCTCTTAAACCGCAGAGCTATTCAGGTGAAAGAGACTATGCTGAACACATACTAAGAATTCGAAGGGATTTATTTTATTCATGATGATGAGTTTTTAAAATATATTTTCAGATGAGATCATGAGATAGCCTTCATTAGAATGAAAACAAATGAAGGATCTTGGATCGCTTATTTATAGGGTCCCACCAAGTAGTGCACCACATAGAAACTAAGAGGGATTTTATTATTCCTTACAATGAACACACTATTATTTTAAAAGGATCAAATTATGTGGGGGGAATTTTTTAATCCCAAAAAAATAAAAGAACTAAATAATTGGAATCAAATTCAAGTAGATAAAATTTCAAGTATTTTCAAAAGGACTTTTGGAAGAAATCAAAGGGGTCCTAAAGAACAACAAGGTCCCCAAGACCTGTGAGGTCCCTTGGATTTCCTCATGGTATGACCACGAAATGTTGAGTTCATGTTTTTACACTATATATGGTCTAACCATGTTATGATAGAGAATAATTCAATGATTATATGCACGGTCATTTTCCTACAGTGTGGTTCAACCACACGATGATGGGTAATTGTTTGGATGTTTAAAAAAGTCCCAATATCATCTCTTCTTATATATGTGGAATTATAAAAATATCATTATGAAATTAATTGAATATATATTCTCTATAATATCATACTCCCCATTTTAATATAGAGATATAGGTGGAATTGAGAAAAGAAGGATACAAAGTCAAGAACCGAGGACCTACCCTTCTGGAAATTCCTATATATAGGTAACCAAAAATGTAAATACCTATGCAAGTAGAGGAAAACCAACCCAGCGATGGATAGAAAATATGTCCTTATGACGGTTATCTTACCCCTAGGTGGTGATCCAACCCTGCATAAGTGATCCATTACTATGGAGGTTATCTAACCATGTGGATGAAATTTGACCCTATAAAATAAAGATGACCCCATGGTGACCATATAACCTTAAGGAGGCAAGGTGAGCTAACCCCATAGAGGAAAGATAGCCCCATAGGGGTAAGTGAACCATGATAATGTTGAGATGACTATGTAAAAGATAGGCCAACTATGCAGAAACATATTCACGAGGTCCTTTTCATTAGACCCACTTCGCAAATTCACATTATTTTGGTAGCCACCCCCCCCCCCCCCCCCCACACACACACACACTTCAAGAACAATACCTTCCTACAACATTTTCGGTCAAGCTGCTCTAGTTCAGATTCCATTATGGATATCCTTCACTGAGGTCAAAACAATAAAATATCTATTATGAAGCCTCCTCCAAGACCACATGGATCACATGATCAGGTAATGAAAATCTACACACTCCCATTTGGTCATGGATTCTGTTAATAAAAGATTGATTTTTGTCACCATATCAAGTAGGAGGAACCCTTTGGGGGATCATGATTATGGATTCACTTAATAATCGGGGTCCTTATCCAGAATACAATAGAGTAGTCTTCCTGGATCCATGATGGATTTCCTCCCTATCCATTGGGATATGTTGGAAAGAGAATCCCTCTAGAAGTAATCCACTAGTATTTCTTAATGTATACCATACATCTCCCAACATCATCCACCACCCTACCATGAAATAGATAGAAAAAAGGGAGGATTGGGTTCTCTTAAAGTGTAATACCCAAGATAGTTCCCATTTGACCCAATATTTTTCTTGTTGGAAATACCTTTGATAAACAAGTTATATCTTACAATAGGATTCCACTCTAATTATAAGTCTCATCCAAATCGAATTTTATAATGTTCATGATCTTCCATTATATTTTATTTCTCCCCTCTATCATCACTCATGTGGGTATGTAGATCTTAGTTGATTATTACATTATGAAAATTAAAATATATCCATGAATATCCCCCTCCTTAGGTGTAATCCTCAAATACATTCACCACATGTCTCATTTTTTAGTGTAATTCTTGAACATATCATCTATTTCTCAAAGGGCCATATTTACCCATGAGACATTCTATTAAAGGGTTATATACCTTGTAATGTATCATATATAAGCCTTATATTATTAATCCACACTCAATTATCCTTTTTTATTATCATTCGCGACATATAAATCCCCATAACATTATTTTAAACTTTCGGGACCATATCCCCACAACATGATGTTTAAGTGTGTTTCCAACCTCTTTACTGCATGATGTTAAACCGATTGGTACATTATCATAATATAATCTTAAACTATGATATTAAAACTACATGGGTTATAATTCCTACCTCTAACAAGATTCAAAGGATTCCTTTTTTAGGCTAGGACGCAACATTCTCATATATTTTTTGTTTTATAAGTGTCCCAACTAGGCTATCCTCCTAGGAAAATTGTAACCCTTCGTCAACATGTATCCCAAATGATATCAATCTCCCACTTTAAGGGAAATATTCCCTCCATGTCATTAAATCTGTCATCATGGCCATATTCCCTAGGAATTATCTTCTGCATTCTATATCCCCAAAAAATAGTACCCTTTTTTAAAGGACATATTCCCTCTATATATCATTTTATCTTCTTTTCCAATATCCATGATGAAATCATATCTCCATTCAGTATTCTGTATCCATACTAGTTTAATCCACCCATCCTCGATGGATATATCCACTTGAGGTCAATAAGAAGGGGTCTCTCATATGTAATCCCCACAATAACCATTTCTATGAACTTTTCCCCTGAATGTTCTTATCTCATGATCTTAAACTACATGGATTGATCCTTATCACATAACCTTAAAAGGTATGAAGTGTACCATTAAGTGACATAAAACTACATGTGTTATGATTCCATTCATAGGGGTATAGAGGAAGCCTGTTTAACATGCCTAATCCCAACAATCAAGAATAAACTATAACCCTAGATGACATTAAATTCATGAATACTTGATACTAAGGATTTTAACTAAAATACCATCCATTAACCTAGTATGTAAATATAGAACCTTTGACACATATAGACGTGGTCTCATTCATTCACATCCCTAACGAATAAATCATTATTCATGAGGGTAACCATTAGTGTTATTAACATTACCATGTTATATTCATAAACATGTCTTAAATATATAAGATAGTTTCATAGTATGAAATAATCCCACCAAAGTAGTGTAATGAGACCAAACTCTCATCCTCCTGACCAACACACATTTCAGAGCATTGATAGATAGAAACCCCAATGACCTTCTTCTATTGGAAAGTATGTATTCAGTGATCTTTATGCCAGAATTTCAAGGATTGGCTAGCACATCATTGTTTTTTATTGAAACAACCTACCATTCTCAACACATAAAAAAATCAATACTAGTATATAAAATTTATTACATGATTCATCATATTGAATAACTATAAGTAATCATATTCATTCTCTCTTTCTTTCTTCTGTTACTTATGGGGACACATTTTCTTAGAGAGATTTATAACATGTGACACTAGAGTAAAAATACTATTGTATTATTTCATAATAAATTTATTTCAAATCTAGTTAATGTATATACCTTTACATATCCCAAGAAACACTATGGATCTATCAAAAATGTTATTGATATCAAGGACATAAGTTTCTTCACATAAGTCCTTCATATAGAAGCACTTGTTCAACCAATACTTAACTAACTATAAGAGTGGAATATCATTTTTAAAATTTAAGTTTTCATTGACATCCTAAACTCTCATTAAACCACTTATAAACACATGATTCACAATCATTCTTATTCAATCCAAATTCTAATATATCTTCATCAAGTCAAATATTCTAGGACCTATATACTTACTTTAATCTACAAATGGATCCTTAAATCTTTCATACCATTTAGTAATTACTTAGAGTCACAAAACCTTCTAGTTGTTTCATATAGAAATCCTTCTAAATGTTCTTGTTAATTAATTTTTTTTCACATCCATCTATCTAATATTATAGTCATAGAAGGATGTTATAACAAGTAGAATTATAAGGTACACATATATTGATACTCGAGAAAATTTTTCATCATATTCTATTCCTTGATGTTTTTTAAACCATTTTATAGTGATCCAAGCTTATCATACATGGATATTACATCATTTTATATGAATATTAATCACATTAAAAAAGTACATTCTAGAGTAATATAATAGTTTAGTGTCTTTTTAAACTATGAACGCATTCTTTTAATTTGTTTAAGGATCTTAAACATATCCCATAAGGATAATACCCTTGAGTAAACCTACTTAAAAACCATTCTTCATAACCTGGATAATGGAAACATAAGTAAGGGAGATCTAAGATGATCAGTAAGGGTAAAAAAAGGAAATGCATTTTCATAACATGAACATAAGGTTATGATAACATGATGATAACATTAGAAGATCATACCTTTCATATCAAATATCATACACATGATTCATGGTATAAATATTAGAATAACATAAGACATGAATCAAAAGGGAATAAAGAGAATAATCTATGAGAGAATATCATATGAATAAGACATTGAATTTTGGGAGAAACATAAACATATGAAATGATTTCCATAGTAGTCCAGGCTCACTACCCAGGATATATTAGTGGAATTGGTTCACTCCCTAAACTATCTTAGTTTTAAAAGTTCACTACCAAGGCCATATTAGTTTTCAAGGCTCACCCCCAAGGCCATCCTAGTAGACAAAGTCCTTTACTAAACTGGGTTTACTCCCCATTACAACCATGTATTACTAATCATAGTTCACTCCTCATTCCAACCTTGTATTACAAATCAGATTTCACTCCTTGTTCCATAATAGTATTACTGAACCAGGACCACTTCCTATTCAATATTTATATTACTCAACCTATTTCACTCTTCATTCTAGAATTATAATACTAAACCGATTACACTCCTCATTATATCCATGTATTACAGATCTCATTTCACTTCCTGTTCCACCCATGTATTACTGAACTTAGTTCACTCCTAATTCCATCCTTGTATTACTTAACTAAGTTCAATACTCTTTCTATCCCTATAATAATAAACCAATTTTACATCCATTTCCAATCATGTCTATCTCATGAGATATATAAATTCATACCAAATGCATTTGAGGGATATATAGGTCCCACCAGTCACATAATAAAATCATACATATGTGTTCCAAAATATAATAAAACATTCATCATATCATGAATCATAAAAATACATTGGTTTCATAAGCATCATATCATAACATATATAAAATATATGGTTTTCATTATAATTCCATCATAGAATAACCCTTTCAAGGAATCAGGTTCCATAAGTGTTTTATCATGGTATAACCCATTGAAGAGAAGCAGGTTCAATAAACCACTTATCATCTAAAAAACCATTAAAAGAAAAAATAATAATTTTTTACTTGGATAATATTACTAGTAAATAATAAACAATATAATTTATGTCATCATAGATTGATAGTTATTTTGAAATATCACATGGAACATTTTTTAAGGAAAATATTCTTCCTTTGAAAATCACTTTTTAAGACATGATACATTGTCAATGTCCTTTTATTTGAAACCTACTTTAAAAAATATTTAATATAAGATGTTAAAAATATTTTAATTTTTTTTTTATAAAAATATACAATCCCCTTTGAAAAATTATTTTTTAATCATAAAACCTTTTTAAAACCTTTTTCTTTCAAAATAACCTTGAAAACATAAAAAATAATCTTTGAAAACAATTTGAAACAAAATTTAAAACATAAAACACATATAAAATAATTTTTCCTTGAAAATTAGTTTAAAATATAATTTAAAAACTTTTTTTAGCATTATTATTGAAAATTTTGTTAAATAAAACAGATTTCCAACCTATAAGTGAAATGATGTTAGATTATCTTAAAAACATTTTCTTAATTATCTTAAGTACCAAAGAGTGGGAAAATGGTACCATTAAAGAATGATATCATGAATAAACAAAGTAAAATAAATTCATGATATTTATTAAGATATGAATTATAATGTCTCATCAATGGATGAGTAATCACAAATAATCCTAAAAATGATTACAGTTTAGCAATAAACTATTACCACATTGGTAAATTTGATTCATAGTACCTATGAAAAAATAACATTACATGAATCTTAAAATATCATGAGAATAAATAGATTTATGATATAAAATATAAAAGGGTAAGTATATACACCTCATTAAATAATATAGGTTCATAACATATCATGTGTCTTAAAAAATTCAAACTGAGACAAAATACATTACCGATTTGGTAACTTCTGAACCATAAACCACATTAAAGAGATATCATAAAATGGATATGTAAATACACATAAATTTAAGGATAATAATCATAGAATAAATTCATTGTAATTATATAAAGCATACAAAATAAATTAATGGTAAATATGGAAAAATTCTCTCCCAAATAAAAATGAGGCTAGAAATCCCCTTACTTCTTGAGTAACTTTTGAATCATGAGATCTATTAAAGAATGAAATAAATTTAAACTTTTAATATCATGAAATAAATTAAATTAATGATATAACATGTCATAGGTCAGTATATACACCACACAAATGAAGATATTGGTGAATATAGAATGTATCTCACAGATATAAAAAAAAGTGGAATGAAATTCCATTACTACTTGAGTGACTATTTAATCATGAGACACATGAAAGAATAACATTAATTAAAAATTATAATTTCATTAAATAAAATAAAATAATTATGTAAAAAATAATATTTTAGTATATACACAACACAAAAATAATAATTTGTGAATATAAAATTTATCTCATAAAAATGAAAATGAGAAGAGAAAACCCTTACCTTAAGTTTTTACTTTCTTCATATATATTCAAACCAAATGTATAATAAATATAAGCTTATTATAAACCTAACACAAAACTATATTCTTATATATAATACCATATATCATTTATTATGAATTTATATTACCATTTTATTAATAATTCCATGTTCAAGTTACATTTCAGGTAATGTTTACTTTTGTTTTTCATATATGTTTTGACCTGTTATTTTTTGTCGTTTTTATTTGATCGTGATTTCATAATATCTAGAATTTAAACATTGATATAAATATCATATATATTCATTATATATTTACTTATAATAATATATAAAATATTGAAAAAAATGAGATACATTATTAATGGAGATGATAGGTCATACGTACGCATGAACGTTGTTGCCATTTTCTTATCATATTGAAAGAAAGAAATTACAATGAAATATGTCTGTGTGTGTGTTGTAATTACAAAAGAATTTCTATGTCATTTATATCACATTTTTATAAACCCAAACATAATTCATTCTATGTAATGTGTGAATGAGTCACATCACTTTGAGGAGCCGGTAGTCCACACACCCACAAATGATGTTATTGTATTCTCAAAAAATGGAAAGCATAAAGGTATGTGTTATATAATAATTCTATAATAATAGATACATCATAAATATAATATATATAATATAAAAAAAAGTATTTAAATCATTATTATCAACCTTGAGAGTTGTTACTGGAAGAACAAATGACATAAATTCATAAGGCGGTAGTTCTCATTGAAGAATGTTACCTCTTCTCTAGGTAACTTCTTTTGGTTTGCACCAAAGGACTTCCTTGGTTTTATTTCATCCTAAATTTATGATTCTAGGATGATAGGATTTATTTTTGGAGCTTATTTGGTCATGGTTTTTCTAATACAATGTCCTTGAGAGTTGTGCATAGGTGAGAAGGGGTGAGTTCCCTTTTATAGTTGACGAGGAGTTTCATTCTTGTAAATACAAAAAGGTAAACAATATTGAGAGGTATACCTTATATAATGTGCCTCCTTAAATGGTGCCTTTTAGATACAAGAAGATTAATGGTCTAAATATGGTCATCCAATAGATTTTGGAAAAGTTTATAGGTTATTTTCTACTTTAATTTTAATGTTTAACCACTAAGTAAACTTGTTTTTCTCTAAATCCCTGTAATTAATCCTAATTTCATTCAGTAATTTTTTTCAAAAAACTAAGTTGAACTTACTAGAAATATTTAATTATTCTGATTCCAAATATGGAATCCATTTTTATAAATTCTAAACACATAAGTGGAATAAATTAATTTATAATTAATCTCACAGATGGGACGAGATAACGGGTTTTTATAGTGAAATTTTTCAAAAGTTTGAAATGCTTTTATATTCAATTTCAATGTGAAATTGATTAAAATTACCTAAATTGGATTATTATATTTATTATTTATCTAAATATACCTTAAAACTAAATAAAAAATTGTTTATCAATATAAAATATTTATATGAAAAGTCTGTTTTCAACTAAAATTCAGTATTTTTCACTATTCATCATAAAATTAGACATTTCAAAAAAATATCAAAATTTCACACTAGGATAAGATTTATGATATAATTTAAAAAATTATTTTTATTTTTAAAAATTAAATTTATAGAAGTTTCAAAATTTATTTTTGAAATAATTTTTCCATTAAAAGGCTGCAAAATATGCTTTTATAAAAATATAGTTCTTTTATGAAAAAAAAATTGGATTTGTTCTTATTTTATTCTTATAAAACTTATTGGAAGAATGTAAAAAAATTATGAATATATAATATATAATTTTAATTAATATATCTCTCTAATAGTGATTAATTTAATTTATTGTGATAAAAACCCTTTTGTGGGAAAAAATAGTTTTTCTTAAAAAACACATCCTTTATATTCAATTGGTTTTTAATTATCATTTGTATTTAACTGATAACCCAAGAATTAATATTATGAACAAGTTTAATCCCTAGTTTATTAATTTATTTAATCTTATTCATATCTATCATTCCAATGGCTATGTGATAACTATAATAATATTTTATTATTAATAAAATATTGTAGATTGGTAAAATTAGGTACTGCATGTAACGCAAGTTATCGAAGGGACTTGGTATTGCATGTACATAAGTAATAATCCTTGATTCTTGCACCACAATTCAAATTTTTTATTTTTTATAAAGCAAGCTTAGCATGTTTTATTGTATCAATAAATCTTAACTTGGTGTAGTGTGTAACGTATTCCATCAAAGGATTTTAATTTCTTCGTAAAAAAATAATTCATAATAACTTCGTGTGTTACATTTTAACCCCTTTAAAATTAATCTCTCCCTTGAAATTTTTATGGTTAATAAAAAGTTTTATACTTGAATGTTCATTTCATAGAAACCCACATCATAAAAATGAATACTAAAACTTCTATTAAAAAGGGAATGTTTGATACTTAATTGTTACACAAAGTAACTCATAACTAGGTTTCTACATTATAGGACATAGGTGGAAAGAGAAAACATAGACATAAAAGATAAAAATAACACTCAAATACTAATTTAGAGTGATAGAGACCATTTATTAGTATAATTGGTTGATCTAAATAATGTAATAATCACAAAAACATTAATCTAAAATGATATAAAGGACCATTTGATTCATCTGGAATTAAGGTACATGGATATAATTCTTTATTTCAATATCTTTTTCCTAGGGTTGAAGAATTTTTTACAAGAAGATATAATTAGTTGATCTCATTCCATTTCATATGAACAATATCCCCCTTTGTTTTTTACTTTTTAAATTTCACTTTATCTCTTACTTTAATAAATGAAGGTGAATTCATCATTTTTAAAGCACGAAAAGATCGTGAGATCTATAAATAGAATGATAAGTTGTTCCATATATCTTTAGTTATCATCACAGAAACATTCTTAGAATAGGTTATCTAATATGCATAAATCCTCATGTGGAAGGATAATACTTTAATCTATAAATCCTCATCTTAATTTTATCTTAAACCATGTCATAAATGGTTAACCTCATAACCCTTCCAAAGGAAAAAAATCAAAAACATTATAAATAAGGTAAGAGAATTTGTAAAAAATAGATTAATATTGATCCCCCATATATAATAAAGTATATATTGGTTTCTATATACCAAATACATGAATACTTTCACCATGAATTATCATGAAATGTGTTATTAACATGATTTACCAAAAAACATTATTTATAAAATGAATGCCTTATTATTCCAAATATTATTAGATATATTCCTTAAATCCAAAAAAATGTAAACTTCATTCATGATAACATAGAACACTTTCTCAACAAATCAATAATCAGATCCATATTAATTAGTATTATCAAATTTACTTTATACATACTAATCATCTCATTATCCATGAAAAACATAGTTTTCCAAATCATCAGGAACACATTAAGGGTCTCGTTCCCTTAATCAAAATATAAAATTTCAATTAAATCACTTATCTAGGTCATCATAACTATTCAATATATTTTTGAAAATCCCTAATGGAAAATATATACTTCATGATTCATATAACATAATTCTTGAATTCTAATATGTATACACTTCAATCATCCAATTTTATTCTTTAAACCATTACATAGGATTCATTATCTTATTCCTTAATACCCTTTCAAAAAATATGAAATATGAATCATGTCTTAATTAAATTAAACCTATATTTAATCATTTTTATTACTATTAATTTAATCAATACTATTGAAACATCACATACCTTTCACATGTCATTCACGGTCTATTGATCTTTAGTAGTATAACCAATACTCATACAACCTTTCTGATTATATTCATGATATTTCCATTTAGGACATAAATTGTCATAATTTCCATAATTTCCACATTTTAAACATTCATTGTTAACCGATTTCTATACAGTTACCTCAATTGAGTAATACCAGAAAGCATAGTGTGAGCAACACTAATCATAGAGGAAAATCACATAATCATGGAAATCACTTATGGGAAGTCTAAATCATGAAACCTAATTCTTTAATCTATGAAACATTAGGTATACCCTAGGTTATTCATAATAATATTATATTTAAATCCTTAATGATGTTTTATAATTAGTTTTTGAATACCCAAATCATATCCCCTTGGAGTGTCAAACCAGGTATGTAGTAACACCCATTGTTGTTCCCCAGTTCCTAATCGAGTCTATATCAAAACGGTTTTTTGTTGTTACCCATATTTACATATTTTCCATATCCTCATAAATAGTTAGAATCCATAAATTGATGTATTTCTAAAAAATATCTCACTCTATCCTTTACCAAAATTTGAGGACATTTTCCTAAACTTTGAAACCTCCATAGACTTATCCTTAGAGACATCCTCATAAATATTCTTATAAATTCCCCTAAGGATATCACTAAGTATTTCACATCCTAGTTTATAAATTTTTACTGAACCATTCTTTTGATACCAACTATAAATACCCAATCATAACATATATGGATATTACAAAATTTTAGATGAATATTCATTATATTTTACAATTACATGCCTGGGGACCACAACATTTTGGTGTTGTTCGAAGCATAGAATGTGTTATTCTAATTTGGTGAAAGACCATCAACATATCCATTAAAGATATTACCTTTTAGTAAACCTACTTAAAACCACTTTTTATAACCTAGGGAAAGAAAACATAATGAAGGGTGAGCTCAGATGATCAATAAGGGTAAACTAAGGAGATACATATCTATATCATGAGAATAAAGGGTAGGAGAACATGAGAATAACATTTAAAGATTATACCCTTGATGCCATAGATCATTCACATGATTCATAGAATAAATATTATCATATCATAACACAAGAATCAAAAGGTAATCAAGAGCATAAGCCATGAGAGCATAACATAGGAGTAAGACATAGAATTGTGGTAGACACATAAACATATGAAATGATTACCATAGTAGTTAAGTCTCACTAACAAGGAAATCTTAGTGGAATGTGTCCACTACCTAAACTATATTACTAGTAAAGGTTATCTCTCAATACTATCTTAGTAGTCAAGGTTCGCTCCCAAGAACATCTTAGTGGAAAAATTCCTTTAATAATTCGAGTCCACTCCCCATTCTATCCCCATATTATCGAACTGATTTCACTCATCGATTCAGCCTTCTATTATTGAAATTAGTTCACTACTCATTCCATCCCTATATTAAATAATCAATTTCACTTCCCATTCCAGTCATGTATTACTGAACTGAGTTCACTCCTTGTTTCATCCCTATATTATTGAAAAAAAATTCTCTCCTCATTCTAGCCCTGTATTACTTGACTGAGTTCACTTCTCATTCCATCCTTGTATTACTGAAACTAGTTCACTCCTCATTTTATCCCTGTATTATTATACCGAGTTCACTAATCATTACAACCTCATATTACTGAACCAAGTTCACTTCCCATTCTATTCTAGTAAATCTTATGATATCTAAAAATATTTACCCAATGTATTATAGGGATATACATTTCCTACCCATCACATAATAAAATCAAACATACTTATTCTATTATATAAAAAACATTAATCAAATCATAAATCATAAAAATATATGGGTTTTATAAATATCATATCATAAACTATGGAAAAGGGACGGGTTTCATAATCATTTCATCTTAGAATAACCCATGATAGGAAGTGGGTTTCCTAATAATTTTATTACGGTATAACCCATGGAATAGAAATGGGTTTCATAGACTTCTTTTAATCTAAAACAAAAACAATTGAAAGAAATAATAATAATGATTTCCTTGGATAATATCCCCATTAAATCATAAAAAATATCAAAGTATTTCTTTTTAGATAGAGAAGAATTTTGAAATACCACTTGGAAATTTTTTTAATGAAAATAATCTTTCATTGAAAATCAATTTTTAAAACATGGAACATTTTCAAAATATTTTTCGTTGAAGAAACATTGAAAAAACATATAAAGGAATCTTTTAAAAATCATGTAAAAAATGTCTTGATAAAAATATCCTTTATTCTTTGAAATATTATTTTTGAATCATAAATCATTTTGAAAATCGTTTTCTTTTAAAATAATCTTTAAAACTTATAATGGAATATTTGAAAAACATTCCAAACACTTTTTAAAACATAAAATAATTTTCAAACAAATTTTCCTTGAAAAATAGATTAAAATATAATTTAAATATATATATATATTAGAAATCATGGATTTGGAATAAAACATATTTTCAATTGAAAAGAGAAAGAAAGTATGGTTTTCATAAAAACATTTTCTTCATTATTTTAAGAACTAAAGAGTGGGAAAATGGTACCATTATAGGAAGATATCATTAATGAACCTCAAATAAGAAATTAATGAGAGTTATTGAGATATGGATAATAAAATTTCATCAATGGAAGCATAATCATAAATAATTTTGATAAACGATGAGATTGTATCAATAAACTCTTAGTACTTTGGTAACATTGAATCATAATCCATATCGAGTAATAACATTACAGGATTATTAAAATATTAGTAAAATAATTATATTCAAGGTATAAAATTTCAAATAGGTATTATATACTCCCTATGAAATAATATATGTTCATAGAATAACATGTGTCTCAAAGAAGGAAAATTGAGACAAAAACCCTTTACCGATTTGGTAACTTTTGAACCATAAACCCCATGAAATAGAGATAAAAATGTATATGAAAATAGACATAAATTTATGAATAATAATCATATAATACATTTATGGGAATTATACACACCACACAAATGAAAAAAGTGGTGAATATGGCATAAGTCTTAGATAAATAAATGTGAGATTATAAACCCCCTTACTACATGAGTATCTTTTTAATCATGAGATACATAAGAGAATAACATAAATTGAAAATTTTAATATCATGAAATAAATTAAATTCTTCATATTAAGTTCCATAGTTCAGTATATACATCAAAAAAATAAGTGAGTCTTGAATATGGCATGTGTCTCAGGGGTATAAAAAAGTGAGATGAAATTTCGTAACTACTTGAGTAACTTTTTGAATCATGATCCATGTAAAAGTATAAAGTCAATTAAAAATTTTAATATCATAAAATAAATTAAATTAATTATAAAACATGGAATTGTTAATTATATACTCCATAAAACAAGAATAAATGGTTAATATAGTGTATATCTCGTAGAAATAAAAGTGAGATGAAAAAACCCATAACAAAAGTCTTAACTTTTTCATACACATTCAAACCTCCTATATAATAAGTATAAGTTTATTATAAATAAAACATGGAACAATGTTATTTTATATAATAATAAATATTATTTTATTATGACGTTATACTATCCTTTTTTTAATAATCCTATTTTAAAGTTATGTTTCGGGTAATATCTGCTTTGTTTTTTGTATATGTTTTGACTTTTTATTTTTGGTCTCTTTTCATTGATCACAAAATAATTATCATAAAAATTTAAACCATGAAATTAATGTTATATATATTCAGTATATATTCATTTAAAATAATCTGTATAACATATAAATAGAAAATGAGATACCTAGTTCATGGAGATGGTAGTGTGTATGTACGCATTAATGATGTATTCATTTTTTTATCGTATTGAAAGAAAGAGAGTAAATGAAATATGTGTGTGTGTGTGTATTATCATTATAATAGAATTTGTATGTAATATATGTAAAATATGTTTACTGATCCCACCCTTAAAAAATCTCATTTAATGTGTGAATGAATCACATCACTTTGAGGAGGTGGTAGTCTACAGGCCCACAAACGATGTTATCATATTCTCAAAAAATGGAGAGCATGAAGTTATGTGTTATATAATAATTAAAAAATAATATATACATAAAAATTATAATATATATCATATAAAAATATTATGTACATCATTATTCACAACCATGAGAGGTGGTATTGGAAGAATGAACGACATTGGTTTGCGAGGCGATAGTCTGTCGAACACATGAATGATGATTTCATATCCAAATTGATGGAAGTGTGTATAGGTGTAGGTATAACCATTAACATAAATACCTAAAATTATATTTAATATAATTATTTTATTGAATAATAATTTAATTATAATAATTTAAGGGGTGGAGAAAGAAATAAGACAAAAGTGTTTGCTGAAGAATGTTACCCATTCTTTAGGTAACACTTTTAGTTTGCACCAAAGGACCACCTTGGTTCTTTTATAAAAAATTGAGGCTTATATTATGATATTATAAAAATTTTGATATTATTTTTTCATGTTATGGTAGATCCAAAGGATTTGATAAGTGTTAATAAGTGATGGGGGTGTGTTCTGTTTTATAGTGGAGGAGTGGCATTCTTGTAAATGAATAAGGTAAACACTATTGAGAGGTCTACCTTACAAAATTTTCCAAACAAATGGTACATTTTATATAAAAGAGGGAAAATGGTCTAAATATGGGAATCCAATTTCTTTTTTACAATTTTCTAGGTCATATTTCCCCTTAATTTTAATGTTTAACCACTAAGTAAACCTGTTTTTTACTTAATCATTGTAATTAATTTTAATTTCTCTCACAAATTTTTTTGGTCATAAATTGAGTTGAAGTTACTATAAATTATAAATTATTTTTATTCCAAATATAGAATCAATTTTTGAAAATTATAAACAAAAAATTTATAGAAATTAATTTACAATCAATCCTGCAGACAGGACGAGACAATAGGGTTTTAAAGTGAAAATGTTCAAAAGTATGAAATGTTACTATATCTAATTTCAATGTAAAGTTTTTTATAGTGAACTAAATTGGATTAATATTTATATAATTGATATAAAAATTACTTAAAACCAAATTAAAATATTATTTTTCTATTTAAATTATTTATATGGAAAGTTGGTTTTCAATTAACATTCAATATTTTTTACTATTCATCAATAACTAAAAGATTTCAAAAAAATACCAAAATTTCACCCAATGATAATTTTGAAATTAGAAATTCAAAAATTATGTTTATTTTTTTAAATATGTATTATAAAAGTGTAAAAATGAGTTTTAGAAAAGTATTCAATTAAAATGTTGCAAAACTATCTTCGAAAAATATATCTTTTATGCTTAAAATTGGATTTGTTCTAAATTTGTACCTATAATGATTATTGGATGAATGTAAAAACATTTGGATGAATATATAATATATAAATTTAATTAATATATCTCTCTAATAGTGATTAATTGAATTTATTAAGACAAAATTCATTTTTGGGAATAAAAATAGTTTTTCATAAAAATATATCCTGTATATTAAATTGGTTTTTATATCCATTTTTAATTAATTGATTACCAAAGAATTGATTTTATAAATGTGTGTAAACAATAGTTTATTTATTTAGTTAACATTATTCATATCTACTACTCCAATCGCTAATTGATAACTATAATAATATTTTAATATTAATAGTATATTGTAGCTTTGTAAATCTAAGTCTTGCGTGTAATAAAAGCTATCAAAGGGACATGGTATTTCATGTAAAACAATCGAAACTCAATGTATTTTAAACAAAAATTATAAATTCATGTTGCATATAAATAAATGTTAACTTGTTGTAGCATATAAAGAAAGTAAAACATGGTTTAGCACGTAAAATAGGCCATTAAAAAATTATAATTTATTTAAGAAAATAAATTTGTAAAAAGAACATGGTGTTGCCGCATTAGACACTAGTAATGATTTATAGGTACTCATTTTATATTTTAGGTTTAGTTTCCTTTTGAATATCCATTTTCACTCAATAGACATTACATCAATTGAATGACTGACTAGAACTCAAAATTGGTTCAGATATATGGAATCCATCTCAAAATTCAGGGTTTCTTTCCACCATGCAGCTTTTATTCCCTTTACTGGATCCTTGTTGGAAAGCATTTCATTTTTATCAACCAATAATAAGTTACCATACTTGATGATTTGAAAGCTATATCTTTCTGGTTCTCTAACCTCTATGGATATCCTATATAGTACTTAGGTTTTAGGAACAACATCTTCCGCAAGGACCTGTGGAATATGTTTATGTACTAAATCTTGTGTATCTTTAGCATCAAGTTCATAAAATTAAATATGTCTCCCACTATCCTAGTTAAGGTTTTACTCCCTCTCAAGAAAAAATTTATTTTTAAAAACTATATGTTTCTTTTCTAAGGGGTTGTATAGATAATATAGCATATTTATCATGGGATATCCTATAAAGTTACACTTCATGCCAATAGGTACAAATTTTTGTCTAGGTATGGCCTTAAAAAATTCTTCACAACCACATACATGAGTTTGTGAAAACATAGATTTATTTATATACATATGTCTATATAGTATTTTACTTTCCACCTTAGTTTTCTCTCATTTTATATATTGTGATGTATTTTTTTATGAATATGACTATAAGGGTAATAAAATATCTACAAGACTCACCATCAATCTCACCATGTAAAGAAAGGTATGGATCCTTCTTTTACTAACACCATTCCACTATGGTTTATATGTTTGAGTTATTTTACATAGAATCTCGTACTCTCATAGATATTCAATAAATTTTTGGTTAAGATACTCACCGCCACAATCATATTAAATATTCTTTATCATATTTTTTATTTGATTCAATAAATAATTCTTGAAAATGTGGAATTTATCAAATAATTCATACTTATACCTCATCAAGTAACATAACCATATGTAATCAAGTGATCGGTTGAATTTACAAAGTAGGAATACCCACCACTAGCTTCTACTGAAAAAATTCTCCACACATTTGTGTGTGCCAATTCAATGTGATTTAGAGTTCATTCACCTTATCTAGAAAATCTCATTTCATTTATTTTTACTTGTAAACAATAATGATATTTTAAAGTGGTTTTAGCTAAAATGATTCTAAATAACCATCTTAATAGATCTTTTTCAAAGGAATATTATTTATGTCTTTAATAAAGTGATGCCACAATTGGGTGTGGTATGGGTCATGTCATTATAAATCATTATCGTTTTTTAATACTTGGTTTTGGTAATCAAATACATAGTTATTTTTTATTTAAATATAACATACCATAACATATACTATCATTGTGAAATAAATATCTTTTATTTTAGAAATTTAAAATTAAAAACATCTTGATATTTCTAGGATATAGAAAATATGTTTTTACTAATGGATGATACATAATATAAATCTTTAAAATAAAAGATCATCCCTACTGGTGAAAAATTGTAGTTGGCTCATAAAACTAACATAGTAATTTGTGCTTCATTGGCTGTTCAAAGATCTAACTCTCATGAAATTTTCTGGAATCTATTTGGTTCTTGAATTTAGATATATATTTTAGTATGATAAGTTATATTCAATACCCAATTGGTATATTTTTAAGGATTTAACTCCATAATTAATTCACCTTAAGAATCCCCTTACTTATTTAAATAGGAGAAATTCTTCTTCCAATGGTATATTTTTTCACCTATAAAATACACTATATTTTTTCGTTCACCTATCTTTGGATCTTCCACCTTTTGAAAGGATCATTCTTAAGATCCTTGGACTCTGAGTGAGTCCTGGGGTCTTTTCCTTATTATTCCTTTTATAAACTTTATGGACTTTAGGATTTTCATTTTTCATGACTTTATAAGCTTTTAGAATTAATTTAAAAAGTTCCAAGATATTCTTATCACTATTTATCATATTATAATTAAAAAATTTAGGGAATCTCTTAGGTAGTGAGGATAAAATGAGATCTATGAACAGATCATCAGAGATATTAAATCCTATGACGTCCAAGTGCTCTATATAGAAAATAATATTGTTTACATGAGGCCCACCTTTTATTAAATATTCAATCTTTCATGTAAATACTGCATTATAGATATCACATATCTTCTATATTTCATTATCTTGATAAAGATCATGAAAGTGATACATCTAGTTATACACATCCATTTCCTTATGTTATTTCGTGACTTAAATGGACATGTATGATATAATGAAACATTTTACATATTTGGAAGTGTATATGTGTTTATGGTAGAGAGATAAATTTTCCTCACTAGTTTCATTAGTGAGTAACTTAAGAACAGGGGTTTCTAGCATATGTAATTTTCACTCATGACGTACTATAATGTGTAAGTACCTATACCATTTTCAGAAGTTCAAGTAGGTGAGAAGGTTATATTTATCTAGTATAGATCACATTGATATAGTTTAAGAAATGTGTAATTACATTTATATAATAATTAAGTGTAAATTTTAGTACTTTATCTTGATTAAAAAATTAGATAACAAATTACAAATTTATGATTTATTCTAATATTATTTCAAATCCCAAATTATCTCAAAACATTGGTTATTTAATAACATGTTTCATGGATATTCTAGTGGAAGAGATCCATGTTACTCATATCTTTACCCATACTAAGGTCTGAAAATCTATTTGATGGAAATTTGGTAGGTGTAGCTATCAAACATCATTTACTCATAAATCCTTGATCCATTGAGTGTACTCTCCAATCCAAAAAACCTAGACTTGTATTTCCTTAAAACATATCTACTTGTTTCATTAAGTATCATTAATTCATTATAACCATAATGAAAACATTTTTAATTCAACCCAAATCTCAAGTTATAAGATCCATGGTAATTAAAATTACCCCAACAGTGGTTGGTAAAGCACTTTGAACTAAGGTTTGATTTAAACCCAAGTATTATAATGATATACCAACTTAATATATTAATTTTAGTGATTTTATATTTTAATTCTAAATTTTACATTTTTAATTAATACATAAATTTTGATATTAAATGGAATTTAGTGATTAAATATGTCTTTATAAAAATATACATAATTAAATTTATTTTAATTCTATCTTTAATGATATTAATTGATTAATTTATTTGATCTCAACAAACCATCCATATATAATAAACTATAAAAATAATAGAAAGGAAATAATAAAATTTACAAGGTCATGATGCCCTTTAAATGGTTTGTTTATATAGTGGATGATAATCTATCCCTCTACACTAAGGTAATAACACCTTGAACCATAACATGGTTCATGCTTGGACATTTCATTTATGCTTCAATCTATCTCCTAGACTGGTTTTACCTTAGATAAAAACATGAACTACCACTAATCTCTTGGGAGCTCCATCCATTATATAATCATTACCCATACATGGGTGAGGGGAACCAAATGATTAGTTAATGGAGTTTACATAAAATAAATCATGGGCATAACTAACCTTACATAATGAGTGGAGTGGATGGAACACAGGTCATCATTGAAATTTAATAATATCAAATTTAAATTTACTAATAAAATACATAGTTGGGTCAAGTATTATGATCATCCACATATAAGAAACAAATATACATTTTCACACTAACTAACATTAATTTCAATTATTTTTATAATTAAGGTAAAATTTCATAGAATAAATTTGATTAATTATTTATTTAATAAATTAATTCATTTTATATTATAATCCATCAAAACATCCAAGAAATTTACATCATCCATCATTATAAAAAAAATTAATTAATTATATTTAAAATTAATTAAGTACACAATGTATACTTAGAGGAAAATACATATACCCATCCAAAATACCTAGCATGGTCCTTATAATGTTTACTCAGATGGGATCTCTTATACATGGCATGAAACATAGTTATAAGGTGTGTATGGTCAATAAATGACACAAAGGAATATGAAAATTATACGACATGTAATGATATTAACGTAGGAAGAGTACACTATATGTAAATAACATACACAACTTATAGTAAAGAATTTAACACCGATATGAGTTTAATATAAAATTTATAAACTATCCCATGGAATTTAATATCAAAAAATGTAATATGTATATATGTTGAATAAGTTTAACTATACAATTAATTTTCTCTCTTTGTCAAATTAATTACACAAGGAATAATTGGTTACATGACATGTACCAGGTATACACATCTTGTAATATCTTTTTTTCATGTATGTGACACACGCAAAGGGAAAGGGTGTTTTTTTCATCGATATTTATGATATACACAGTGTGTATGCTAGTTAAACAATGTGTGATCATAATGTTTCATAGTTTTCATTCACATCCATCATATAATAAATACACTATGCATATTTGATTATTTGTTTCCCACCATGAAAAAGTATGTACTACATGGTTTGTTAGCAAGTTACATGGCATATAGTCCAAAAACCATGTTTTTGGATGACCTAGTAAAAATATGGTTTATATTAATAACATTGTGTTTATTTACTACATTAAAAACCAAATTTCTCATGATTCATCTCAGTGAAGTGTGCACGGGTTCATGGTGTGTCCGAACAAGCTACACACTATGTAGTCTTGTGTTATCTGGTCAAGATATTGGAAACCTCTTGATATGTTCTTCATATGTTCTTCTAGAATATTTAACATATTGTTAGTTATATTATAAATAATAAATAATGAGAATCGAATATTTCAATGTCCAGATTTAATGAATGAATAACCCAAAAAATGAAAACTAATAAAATATGTGTATTGTCGATCAAGTATAAATAAATAATTATAAATTAACATGTGACCAATTTGACACCACTTTTTGGTTATGGGGTGCAGTGGATGTTGTTGTGGTTGTATCCAATAATGGAAATTCACCAAAAAGTTAGATTTCTATTCATAAATAGATGTATAAAAACCCTAGAATCCATGATACAAAATCATCACATATAACTTATAATTAATATATTTAGATAATAATTACCTCCCATTAAAATTATTTCTTAATTGATGAATTTGATGATTCCTTCACTTTGTATTGTCATTGTGTTAGAGGAATAAAGGGTAGATTTCCTCTAGTAGGTATTCACGTGTTATTTAAGAGCAATCAAACATAAATATTGAAATCCTTTGGTGTTGGTGTGGAAGGCTCTACATTTTTTTCTGTTCGTCCTCAACCACCATATTCTCTCTAGACTTAAAAGAATGAATGTGGAGGATCACTCTCCATTATTAAGAGAATTCTAGAATAGGTTCTCTCAAGGAATTAATAGGACTCTCTTGAATTCATTTTATATAATTATTATAATGACTAGCCTCAGGGAATAAAATAATTGAGCATTTACAAACCTAGGTTTATATAATAAATAATTGCATAAAGGCCCATATTATTCTTTTAATCCCTATAGAAACTTATGTATAAATATTATTATTATTATTATTTACTTAAAATTTTCTCAACATGATAATAAATAATTTGATTTTCTTTCAAAAATAAGGTAATAATTATTCAAATAAGATTTATTATGTCATTTATCACCATACTGTTAATCTTGGTCCTCCAATCCTTAAAATTTATTAGATCTTTAATAATTAATATTTTTTCAATAAATAAATATCACTACAATATTCATAAATAAAAAATAAATATTATATTCAGTAAAATAGTGAATAAATATTTATTAAATATTCATCTGAAGTATATATTCTATTGAATTAATAGTGATCAGATATTTTTTATCAACCAAACATTAATAATTATTAGAACATATATGGGAGTAATACTTGTTCAATATGTTAAATTCATATAGAATTTAAATGTGGATTCAAATACACTTATATTGTGACCCTCTATACTTCTTTCTCAATGACATTAGGAAGTACTGCCTAAATTCCATGGTTATCGTCTAATAAAAATACAAGGACCCCATAGAGCAATATGTTAAATTTTATTACAATAATAACCATATATGGATGAACATTATGTAATACAAACTTTTTATCTTGATTTCTCTAATCAAGTAGGTTTCATGATGATCTCATCAGTATATGTGATTGATGTCTATTTCTTTGCTTTTTTAGAAATGAACTTGCTGAAAACCCATTACAAAAATGGAATAAATTGGGCACTTCAACTCCCATAAAAGGTAATGAGATATAAAAATATATTAAATAACATGAGTAAAAAATAATTTCTCTCATTAATCATTAATAAAATATCAATCATGACACACCCAACGTATCCTACTTAACCATAATCATATTTCATCATCATTTTTATCAATACATAAAATTAAACAACTCATCATATCAATTAATAACAAGATTAATTTATAAAGATCATTACACATGTCTAGAGATAAGAACATACAATGACATATATAAATTTAGATTTTCTATTAATGGTTCATATTCTCATAATTTCTTTTCTATTGATTATGAAATGCATACCCCGTGATAAATTTTCTCAATGGACTATGAGTCTCCACCTATGATATCTTGTATCTTTCATATCCCAAAAAAGGATATCATCCAAGAATAGTAAAAATATTGAAGAATAATATCATCAAACGTTTTGGTTCTCATCATAGAGGGGAACTATTTTTTCATTTTAGTGTGACACGAACCTTTAGGATATTTCCACATGCAATTTCATGTAGAATAATAGTCCTGATGTGATAAGAATGTAATTAATATTCAAGATAATAAATATTTAAAATAATAAACTATATATAGGTTGGTTCTAGTGCACAAAATCCAACAAGATTGGTGGCTTAAATTACTAGGGTTCTATTTTTAGTTGTGGAACCCCCTATATAGGTCTAACTAGTACTGAAAGTTTGTACTTTTTCTTTACATGATCTATTTGGTTTTTTCACCCAACAGATGTAGGCTGAGTCAAAGGATATAGGTTTTATTTTGGAAGTATGGCCAATAATTCCTTTATATAAATGGTTTGACTAGTTGGGATATAGATTTGATAATAAAATTTAAGAATTAAGTTTGATAATAGTATGTCTTATGAGGAAGAAGGAATCAATAAAATCATTGTTTGTGAGATAAGAAAGAACTTCAACAAAATTAGAGCCTTCTCAGACCTCATTGTAGGAATTAGACTTAGAAACCTCAATGACAGAGGGATCGAAATGGTATTCTAATACCACTATGTAGAAGGGGTACTACCTCCAGGATTCATCTATTTATGATAAAGGTAATAAAGTGGATGAGTTCTTTAGTTCAAAATTGGGTAAACAAAAAAATTAAGTATTTCATTGGGGGATTTCCCACTGTCTTTAATTAAGAGGGTTAAACATCGAAGGGACTACTCCTATCTTCCTAATACTATGATGATAATTTCATTATCTAAGGGAATTTTATTAAATGTTTTTAGCCATAATTTTTCAATAATTAGTGGTCTAGGTCAACCAAGGACTCACATCATAGAAGGAGGGTTCATTGAAATACTGTGAGATTAATGTTCAACAATCTATTAGCAAAAGAAATGACTTGAAATATAAGACCCTTGATGACTTATTCATTCCCAGTCACTTTTGGGAATGATGAAAAAACTTATGAAAATTTTGGTAGGGATTTTATAAAATAATATAAAAGATCATAGTGCATAATTAATGAATTTTCATCAAATTTGGACCTCAAACAGAATGAATAATGTATCCCTTGTGGTCTCAATGATGAATCAATGTAATGGTTTGACTTATAACTGGATGTTTATATTTTAGGAATTAGAGAATAAAAATGAATTCATTGAAGATTACCTTATGTTCATGGAGTTTATAACATTAAATTTCAAATATAACTATTGAAGTTCTCTTAACCTCGACTTAAAGGACTTATCTTGTAAATTCTAAATGGTCTCTTATAGTTCATATTTTGGACTTGTGTTTTATGGTTCTTATTTTTTATCATTTAAGTTTTGTTTCATATTTTGATCTTTAGGTTGTTCGTGGTTTTATACCTCATTAGCTTCCTAGTTGACCCAAAAATGTGATTTTCGATAATCCAAAAAATAGATTTTTTCTAATCCTGTGGATTTATCTTTCATTTTACCTAAAAAAATTCAACACACATTAAACAGGATTTTCCTATATTTCAAAGATACATGTAATAAAGTTATATACCCAGTGATGTTTTCAACTATGTAAAAGGGAATTATTATCATGTTATATGAATTTGGGATATTCATCTTATTTCAATTCTTTGATATAATGGTTCACTTGGTTAAAGAGATCCAACTATGTTGTCATATTCATTATATATGGGTGTATCCCATTTAATGGTGTATATATATATTTTGTAAGGTTACATAAAAAACATCAGATAGAAAAGAAAATTTGTAGAGAGATATATTGTTGATGAATTATTTGAATTCTATACCAACTACATGTCTGATGTGGATAGCATTGGTCTCCCAAAATCTCATCACAATTGGCACCTTATGGGTGAATAAATTTCAGAAAGATATGTTTTCATAATTACCACTACATAACATGAGGAATCTCATCTTTTTTATAAAATAGTATATATATTTTCCTATATAGTGTAACATAAAAAGTAATTCATAGTTATTTGAATGAATCAAGGTATGAAAGATGGATATCAAATAAACATAATCAATAGGTTATTGAATTTTTTTGATCCCACATTTTTAAAGAGCTATCTAAAAAACAAAATTCAATTTCAAAATGACTTCAATGAATAACCAAAGGCCCAACTGTATTTTAATAATCTTAAAATTTTTGTGTGATTAATTGTTATATGTTCCAGATAAAGGAAGAAGATGAGAATTTTATGATAAAAATAGTGTATTTAATCTTATAATAGAGGTAATGCATGTATCTTGCACCAAGGATAGAAATATAATTTATGTGAATATTTCTTACATTGTCATCATTGAAAAAATATTATATTTGGATTACAATATTCCAAGTACAAATTTTTTTTATTCAAATGGGTGGATAACATGAGTGAAATTAAAATCAATGAATTGGGATTCAAGAAATTGAATTTCAGTTAATAAGGGTAAAATGATAAACAATTAATAATGTCATTATAAGAAGTATATGTATTGTATACCCAATATCCTACAATAACATATTGTTCAATTGTTCAATTGTCAGCTAAAACAATTATAGGTTCAAATGACACAATCATTGAGGATAGTCCATTCATTTTTTGTCATAATAATTTATTGATTGTCACAATATTGATGGTTTATTTTATTTTAGAGGGGTAAACAAAGAGGGTATTTAGATACTTGATAGACAGTCCAATCCATTCATCTATTAAAGGAAAAAAGAGTTCATGAATAGTTAAAACATTTCAAATTAGTTATTATATACAATTTGTTTCCTTATAATACTATGTTTCAACAACAACACTAATGTAATATAAATTAAATATTTTAATACTTGTAAAGATTATGGATTATGTACCTATTAATGTTACCAATATTGAATAAAAACATATTGGTGATGTTGAAATTGATAAAATGTTATAAGGTAAACAATATTTTGGAGGTGGAAAATAAACTAAAAATCATCAATAAGGTAAAACAGGTATGGTTTAAAAAATGAAATGGCGGTGTACCATGATGGTGTTAGTAAAAATTATTAAGTTGGGAAATAAAGGTAAAAATCTGATGTTAGATGGAATTTAAATTGTCAGCCTTTTGACTCAAAAAAGTCCATTTTTATTAGTTACATTAGGATCAGTACTAGAATGTACAATCCAATTAAGATAGATACAAAAAATAATTTTGTTCCTTCATTGAAGGGAAAAAATTTGAAGATATTAGGGTATAATTATGATATAATTTTTAAATTTACCAAAAATAAAATAACGAAACACTGATTTAGTTATCATTATCCCTTATAGAGTGAATTTATATTCGAAGATTGTCAGTTGAAATTCATACTAACAGTCACTGGAAAAGTTAATAGATCAATTTAGACACTTATTTCAAAAATCATCTTATGGATCCTAAGGGTAATGTAAAACCCCACACACTAGATATATACATGCACATCATAAACCAAGAAACCATGGAGGTTTTCATTATACACCATGAGGTAGAATCATTTAATGTACATTTTAATTGGTATTATTTTATTTGAAATTACATGTATTAATCACTTTGATTTAGAGTTATTAATTTAAAAAATAATAAAGGAGTGAAAAAAATATGTAGTGTGCATCGAAGCCACCATACCCCTACCATAAAGCACAGATTGGGTGCACATCACTGGAACAGAAAATGGTATGTATTTAAATCTGTAATAAAACTTTTATGTGACATTAAACAAAAATATAATTTTCTAACTTTTATTATATGCCTATTGAAGAATCAAAATATCAAACCACTTTTATCCCATATCATGTTCTATGAAAGGAGTATCATGTAAATAAAAAGGGAATATAGTAGATGAAAATGAAAAAAAAAGTATGAGTATTATATATATATATATATATATATATGGCATAATAGAAACATTTTCATATTTAAAATAATATTACATAATAATTAATTCTTATTTTTATAAATTTTTATCTAGTCTATATATAAAAATCATCATCTATTTTACCTAATTAATGATTACTTTTAGTTTCATTGAAGCATCCATAATAGTATGGACATGTAAGAGGTGCAGGTTTTGGAATTTTACCCTTTAAATATTGTGATAAATAATAAACATAAGGAGATACATATAATAAAATGACTAATATTCATGCACAGATATTTTCTATAATAGAAATATGTAGTTTCTAGACTGATGTGATAAACTGGATTCTTTGAAGGGATCGATAAGAATAATCAGTATAATAACAACAACAACATGAATAGATACACCCCAACCAATTTCGAGTATAACCATTCTATTTAAATGTATTCCTTTCATGAGATAATAGATTTTATTATAACATTTTATACTAGATTAGAATCAAATAACAATTTATACATTTCTTGTATAAAAAATCTTCATGGTGAAATTCATTATGATTTATAACTATCAGAACCCACTCATCTCCATGTTTCTAGACACATAATGTACAACATCCAATGTGATTTCATAAAAAATAAAAAATATTATAAAACCATGTGTGAGTAAGGATTCATATAGATCATGAGATATTCATCTAGCCACATTTTCCCCATAATAATATTGATGTTCACCTGGTCGAACATGATATTATAATTTTTGTAGCATGGTTGTTTATCTTATAAATATACCAGATGATAATGAGGTATGTGATTTCCAATTTATTTTATAATAAAAACATTTTACAATTAATTAAAATGGTGTGAATTTAGGTATGTTATTACAAAATGAGAAACATAAGGGAGAATATAAGGTCTAGTAAAGAAAATATAAAGGATCAATTAATTGATCAAAAGGATCATATGTGAGTTCCTTTAAAAAATGAATTTTACTACCACATTTATTAATGTTACAATTTCATGATGATAAAATTATCAAAGATAAAAATATATACTACATTCAATATGAAGAATACATACATAGATAATATATTACTGATATGATTAGTCTTGATAATGTAAATTAAATTCTCAAGAATGAATTTTTGAGAGCCTCAATTGAGAATGTATCCATTTGGTAAATATTTATAATTTTTTTTACAATTATTGATATAATAAGTTTATTATATTTTATGTTTATTAATATTTAATATAGGAATATACATAACACTAATAAAAATATAATACCTTATGATTAAATAATTGGATTCATCATACATCATTTAACTTCTACAGAAACAAACATCAATGGAAGAATGTGATATTTCAGTAATAGAAAACTGAGCAGTCCTCCAATTAATTATATGGTAAAAACATCAATATGAGGAGATGATATTTTTTAAAGAACTTATCAAGTATCAACAATTTTTTTTAAAAAAATAAAACATTATAAAATCTTCTTAATACTTACAGTGAATGGTTTGGAGCTTTAATTGATAATGTATGCATTAAGTGTATTTTCAAAAAAATGGTCCAGTAATTAATCTAATATGTTTATTATAATTAAATAAAATTTTTATTTTATATAAGTGTATATATCCCACCATTAAAAAGATAAGTCCTTGTAAAGAAAATTTTGGATTTTTTAGTCCCCATGTGACATCTATAGAAAAAAATATCAATTAAAAGAGAATAAATTTTAGTAAGAGCCCACCTTGTAGCTTTAGTGTATAAAAATAAAATAACATACTATATGAACATATTAATACAAAAAATTCATGGGTAAAAATATGAAATCTAATTGTGTAAAAAAAAAATTAATTCTTTACCATTAATTGTTCATTTTTATTTTTTAGGCCTCACTAGATGGTTATTGTTATAAATTTGGATACTCTAAAGATATATTTTTTGGATCCAGTGAATTTATATCCAAAAAATCAACCACATGTGATGTCCAATGTGAATTTTTAATACACTATATTAAATATTTTTATAAATAAACATCAAACTATATGTTTTAATGATATCCAATGCATACAATAAACGTATGTATTTATACAACTGGATAAGTATTAGGGTGTATATGATAATATTTCACTATCAAAACATATATCTAAACCAATTATGTTTATTTGTAAATATTTATATAGTTTCTGAAATAAATTACATTAATTTTTGTTATTATATTTGTAAATTTATAAAATATACCATATTCCATCTACAAACTATAATTCCCAAAGGGGTATTTCATAAAGAAATTACATTTTCATTTAAAATATTTATTAACTATTTGTTTATCTATATTTTCATAGTACTCCCAATACTACCGTTAATATACATATTCAATGTAGGAAATATTTTTTTTTAAATGAGTGGGTAGCCTATATATTGTCAAAAAATTTACAGACATCATGAAGAGGTAGTTTCCTATCATGTTTATAAATTTATTACTTCATAAAGATCCTAAAGAGGTGTTTTATGTACTTATTATTGATTAAATTTTTTTATCATTTTAATTTAGTGTTATGGTGGGGTAATTTATAATTTAAAGGTTCGTATCCTACTAAGGATAATATATAATTGATGGAGTTCCATTTTAGCAAATCATTTTGTTGTAATTTTATAGATGTGTGACTAGGATCCCACATTATTTTAAAATTTTATTATCTTTGATATTTAGTCTCATTTATGAAATTTGATAAAGATATTAATGTAGATGTATCTCATATGATTCAAGCTTTATGGGAATAATATACAATGGTAAATGGGGTTATTTTTTATTGAAAATGACATTGAAATTAAACGGTAAATTATATGGGACTATTATTAGACCATTTATTCTATTTGGTAGTGAGTATTAGCCTTTGATTGGACACATTAACCAAAAAATAATTTTAGTTGAAATTTAATTATTATGACGTACATTTGGGAATACTAATATGGATAATATTAGAAATCAATGTGTTTTAAAAAAAATAAACTGCATCTAGTCAGTGAAAAGATGATTGAGACTATACTAAGATGGTTTGGAAATATTATATGAATAACTAATTATGAACATATTAATAGGGTAAGATTAATTAAAGATTCATATATTAAATGGAGTAGTGGTGTACCTACAAGGAAATTTTAATTTATAAGGAATGTTAAATAATAAAAACCTTATAAACACACTCATATTGTCTTGATACTTTTGTATAATGACTCATGTATCATTTTCATCATGTAGAAATCAACCGAACATTAATTTAAGTCACAGTGAGGTCAATATGACTCAAAGTGTGTGTTTTTAGTTTAAAATAAAATTTCAGTTCACAACACACACCCCATACTAAAAACTAATAGAACATTCTTGTATTTTTCATTTTTCATTATAATAATGATTGATAATAAATTTTGTATGTATGTTAATTAATCTCCCAAAAATATGACACACGATGTGGTGGGTATGGCTAAAATTTTATGTTTTCAATTTAAAAGTGAAATGTTAGTTCAAAACATGTTTCTCATACCAAAAAATAAGAAAAATCACTCAGATCATCATGATACTTTAGTAAAATGTTTCACAATTCATTTATTAGGTGTAAGAATTAGTTGTTTTTTAATCTAACATGAAGTATGGGTAATATGAATGAAAGTGTGTGCTTTCATTTAAAATATCAGTTTAGTTCAAAACATGTGTCACATTCTTAAAACTATGAAAATTCTATCATATTTTCTTGATACATTAGGAAAAATATTTATAATTAATTTTTGATATATAGTAATTAACACCACATTAATCTCATACATAGTACGGATGATATGACTGAATGTCTATGTTTTCAGTTTAATATTGAATTTTTTTTTAAAAAAGTATCACATACTCAAAACCAATAATAATAAATCATTATTTCTTTATACATTAGGAAAAATATGATTAATTCATTTGTGACATGTAATAATTAATTTCACATCAATCTAAAATATTATAAGGATGGTATGACTGAAAGTGTGTGCTTTTATTTAATGTGACATTTTAGTTCAATATGTGATTCAAATACTCAAAACCAAGAAACCAAACTAATATTTTATCAATAATTTATGTCAATAACTATATTACATTTTTTATGAATAGGAATTAACCTCACATCAATCAGATACACGGTGTGGTAGGTATGACTGAAAGTGTATGTTTTAAATTTAATAGAAACATTATATTTCAAAACAAATGTCACATTATCAAGACTGATGATACATACTTGGATTGATTTAATACTTTAGGAAAATATTGATAATTCATTTGGGATGTATATGAATTATCTTAACATTAATCAAACACACATTGTGGCTGGTATGACTGAATGTGTGTGTTTTCATTTAAAAGATCTATTTTAGATCAAAACATGAATCACATAATCAAAAATGATAAAACACTGTTTAATTGTCTTGATACTTTAAAAAAGATAAATAATTTATTTCTGGCATGTATGAATTAACCACACTTCAATACAACACACAGTGTGGCCAGTCTGACTAAAAGATAATGTTTTTAATTTAAAAGTTATATTATAGTTCAAACATGTTTTTCATAATCAAAAATAAGAAAATAAAATTTTATTGCATTTATTATATAATAAAAATATCAATAATTAATTTTTATGTGTTTTAATTAATCTCATGTAAATATGACACATGAAGTTGGTGTTTTTCTTTGAAATCTTCATTTTAGTTCAAAATTCGCATCACAAACTCAAAATTTATTAAATGTTTTGGGATTAAATTAATAATTTAAGAAAAGTATTGATTATTAATTTTTTATTTTTAGGAATTAATATCGCATAAATCTGGTTCATTTTGTGTCCAATATGATTGAAATTTTATGTACTAAGTTTTAAGGTGAAATTTTAGTTCAAATTGCACCACACATGCTCAAAATTGGGAAAACGAGCTTGGATTGTCTTGATACATTTGGATGAATATAGATAATTAATTTATAATTTTTATTAATTAACTTCACAAAAATATTACATAGGGTATGAATGGTATGATTTAAATTAGGGTTTTTCATTTAAAAGTGAAATTTTAGTTCAAAATGTGTTTAATATACTCAAAATTGAGAAAACATGATTAAATTGTCTTGAAAATTTTAGAGAAATATATGTAATTAATTTTTTATGGGTTTGTGTTTCTAAACTGAATTTATTCTAAAACATGGTATGGCCAGTATGATTGGAAGTGAATAATTTTTGTTTAAAAGATTTCTTTCATTTCAAAACATGTATCACATACTCAAAACACAGAAAACATTCTCATATTATCTTCACACTTTACAAAGAAGTATGATAATTTATTATTTATGTGAAAGAATTAATCATGAATCATTATGACACATTGTCTGACTAGTATAAATGAAAGTGTGGGTTTTAATTTAAAATAAAATCTTAGCTTAAAATTTACATCACATACTTAAAACTGAAAAAAATGATTTGATTATCTTGATAATTTAAGATAAAGATAAATAACTTATTTATGACATGTATGAATTAACCTCGCATGAATCTAACTTTGAGTGTAACTCGTGTGACTGAAACTACATTTTTTGGTTTAAAATTAAAATTTTAGTTCAAAGCACACATCACGAACTCCAAACTAAGAAAACATAACATATAGTCTTAATACTTTTGAAAAAAAATAAATAATTCATTTTTTATTTGTTGGAATTAATCACATTTTAATCAAACAAATGGTGTCATCAGTGTGGTTAAAAGTGTTTATTTTTAATTAAAAGTTTCATTTTACTTATAAACATGTGTCACATACTCAAAACCAAGAAAATTTATTTGGATTGACTTAATATTTTAGTAAAAATATAAATATTTCATTTTTTATATATAGGAATTATCCTTGTTCAAATCTGACACACTGTGTGGTTGGAATGAATTAAATTTCTTATTTTTATTTTGAAAGTAACGTTTTTATTCAAAGAAGGCATCAAAAACTCAAAACTAAGAAAACACTTTTTTATTGTCATGATACAATATAAAACTTATTGATAAATCATTTGTAACATTTACAAATTAACTTCATGGAAATATAAAATATGACATGGATGGTATGATTGAAAGTATATGATTTCATTTAAAAATGATATTTTAGTTTAAAATGTGTTTCACATACTTTAAACCAAAAAAAAGGGCTTGGATTGTCTTTATAATTTATGTTGGATATCGATAATTCACTTTTGAACATTATGAATTAACCCTGAATCAATCTAACACATAGTGTAGCCGATATGGATGAAAGTTATTGTTTTTAGTTTAAAAGTGACATTTTTTTCAAAATTCATGACATATTCCAATGTAATAAAATGTGCTCATATTGTCTCAATAATTTATGAAAATGATTAATTATTCACTTTTGTCATGTAGCAATTAATTTCATGTCAATATTGAACGTGGTGTGGTATGTATGATTGAAAGGTTCTGTTTCCATTTATAGTGACATTTTAGTTCAAAATGCACATCACATACATAAAAATGAGAAAACACACACATATTGTCTTGATACTTAATGAAAAGGACTGATAATTCATTTGTGATGTGTAAGAATTAATATCATGTCAATCTGACACATTGTGTGGCTGATATGACTAAAATTGTACCAAAAACAAAATGAGAGTAACCACATTGTGGGTGTTGTATTACTTTGTAATATGGTTTACTTATATCTTATGAAATCATTTTTATTTATATATTAGGTTTTATCATTCATTTTAACCTTTTATTTATTTTTTATTTATGTATTATTGTATCATATTTTTGTTTTATTTATTTATTTATTGTATGACCAAAATAAGCATTGTTTTCTTTTAGGTACACACTTCCTTTCTATGAGATGGATATGGTGTGATCGAAAATATGTACTTTTATCAGACCATATTAAAAGTGAGTCACAAGGAAAATATAATAGAGGGCCACCTAGAATCTTATATACTGAATTTTATTGAGTAAGTTGGAAATTAAATTTTTTTTTTTAATAAATTATACATATCAATTTAATTGTAATGTAGTGAAATTTTTGTAAAGTAAGTTTATTTGTGATTGAAATTAATTGTAATGTAAATTTATTTTATTTATATTTTTGAATTTATGGTTTTCATTTATTCAGATGATGTAATGATTAATTCATGTATCACTATACTACTTCTATTAAGGACTTTTATCAAATCTATAGATAGCTCTGATAAATGTTCCTTTTATCAACACTAATAAAATATAACATCTATTAGCATTAACAATAGTTATAATTCCAACTATTTTATCGGAATTTTTGTTTATCATCAATAAAACTCATGAATCTTATGAGTTTTATAAGGTCATTTCTTTTTTTATCACTAAAAATATCACATGCTAATAAAAATTGACTCTGTAGTAGCGAAATTATATATTATTTCACTTGAAATCTATCTCATCTAGTACATGTGAAAAAATTAATCTATTACATGATATATTTCATTTAAAAAAAATATTTATAATTTTATGTCAAATTTTTCTCATCTGACTCTTTTGATAAATTTCCAATTATAAATAAATTAATTTATGTGAAATTTATGTCATATCGTATATGAAATACATTTCATTTTAGTAAATATTATATTTTTTTACATCAAATTTATCTTACCTATTACATGAACTAAATTCAATTTTATAAAAGATTAATTATTGTACATAAATGTTATCTTACCTGATACATGAGATACATTTTACCTTCTAAAAGATATAAAATGATAAGTGACTTTTATTGCATCACATCGGTTAAATTTCATTTTTTTTAAACACATATTAATGTAACTTAAATTTATCTCAATTCATAAATAAGATAAATTTCATTTTAAAAAATAGAACATAACATGTTATATTTATCTCATCTGATATAAAATAAAATATTTATTTTTAAAAAAAATATTATATATCATTGTAAATAAAATTTAACTAATCTCGTACATGATAAAAATTTTATTTTTTAGAAGATGTATCATTTTGACTACATTTTTTCAACTAATATATGTGATATACTCCATTGCATAAAATATACATGATTATACTTTAAATTTATTTCAATTTTTTTGAAATAAAATTTTCATTTTTATGTATCATTGTATATGAAATTTATGTCATCTTATAAATGAGATAAAATTCATATTATAAAATATATATTATTATAAATAAAAGTTATCATATCTAGTAATGAGAAAAAAAATATTTTCTGAAAAATGTATCCTTTTATATAAAATTTATTTCATGTAAAATTTTTGATAAATTCCTTTAAAACCATGTATCATTTTATGAATATTTTTAAATATGCATTAATTTATGTCAAAATTATATCATTTGTAGATTAAAAGAAATTTTCTTTTAAATTAAAGGTATAATTTCAAGTGAATTATATATGTTTTATTATTGTATAATAAATTTATATAATACATATGGTTGGTGTCACAAACTGGCGTAGATACCTTGGTCCTATGATACCCAAGTTAGCTATGACATGGCCCGAAGGGAGTTCCCAATCCTCATGGGTTCGCGACTAGAACCAAGAATCATACAAGAAAAACAAGGGAATGATTTTTCCATAAAATATTGGAAGGTAAATGATACGAGTTGGTATTATAAATGCTCCAAATAGAGAATTTACTACATTCAAATAGGTAAAACAATACCCAAATAGTACATCATTAAAAGTAAAAAAATATACAATGATAAAAGCTCATACATATCCCATGTGACAGGTGGATTGCATATCCACTAACCACCTCCATCACTCTGGGTCCCAAGGAGCAGGTTCATCCACCACTTCAAAGTGGTGATTTTCCTTTTCTTGGTCCTAGCATAAGAAAATCTACAAACTCCCAAAATAAAATGTTTGGTGTGACCTATAAAGTTTAGTAGGGTCTCACCAAGTGTTCTATAATAAATCCCATATCAATTAAACTAATTATTATTTCAATTTAAATATAAAAAGGCATGGAAAGTATTTCCATATTTTCAAAAAAACATAATTTTAATTCAAAAATATTTCATATTTATCAATATAGTCTTGAAAAACATTTTATAGAAAACATCAATATAAAGAAGTTGGCAGCAATAAAACAGCACTATAATCAATGTTAGGTTATCATCAAATCAAACATATCATAGAACTCTATCATAATACCTACATTACCTTAGTTTATGGAAATAGGATCCTCACACTACTCATCATGGAACATGGCTCCATGTGTGCACATTTCCTACAACACAATCTATCAATATTCAACTCCCCATTGTGAAAAATCATACCGCAGTAAGTTTATGTCAATTTTGTCATCATCAATCCATTTTTAGGGGGTCATATCCTGGTGTTCTTTTCCAAATTATCAACTAACTACCTAGTCTCATGTGTGCTTTATTAAATCAATCAATCTTTCATAGGAAAATCAATAATTTCAAATCATTTCAAAATAAAATTTTCCCTTTTAGTTTTCAACATTCATTTCTCAATTCAAAACCAAATCATAGGTTTTCATTAATTTATGCTTTTTAAACTAATCATTAAATTTAATCCATTAATCAAGGTTCAACACCAAATCATTTCAGCAAATCAATTTCCAAATCAAGACATCATTTTTCTCAAATTCTCCCAACAATTTAAAATCCATTGAATCTTAGGATTTTCATAATTTTCATGCCCTCTTCAAAATAAAACTTCAATCCTCCCAAATCCAGGTTTGTAAATAATTTTAAAACTCAATTTAAATCAGTCAAGAAAATAAATGTTTCATATTTAAGGAATTTTATATGGAACCACCTATCCTTGACCAGTGATCAACTCAAAACTCACAATAGGGAACACCAAAAAAAATAAAGGTGAAGGAGGTCAAAAAATAATATCCTAGATCCCAAATAATCAATATAAAACTCTTATTCATTCGAATAGAATGAGATCATTCTACTTCCAATGAAGGGTAGTATGTAGAAGGAGAGAACCAAATCAAGGAATCTCATAAGATATCAAATGCCAATCTAAGATGTCTGGAAAAGAATAAATCACTAAAAAGTGATTTTCCTAGCCTTAGGGTTTGATAGAATAGGTTTCATGATAAAATAAATATTTTTTAGGTTACAATATACAAAAACCCAATGGGGAAGAATATTTCATGATGTGAATCCACGATTAGTAAAATGAATATATTGAGTGGTGTATATGCCAAAAAAATGCATCAAATATGGTTAAAAACATGATCATGGTCATCTCACATCATGAAAAAAAATTCATGACTTCTGTATCATTCATGTCATAAAAATGTTTTATGACTTCTTCTGAGTGATAGATTCAAATCATGAATAACTTTCATGACTTGAATATATCCTGCAGACAGTACATAACCAATTTAGGTAAAAAAAACTCAATAATGGCCTCTAACACATTCCAAACAATAGAGAACCCTTTAACCCTTGGGAACATTTATACCCTATTTTCATTCATTCTTGAATACATGCATCCCCAGATATTAGGTATGTTTTCCTTACAAAAGTTCTCCATTCTCAAAAGAACCAAACTTCACCCAAATAGAAAGGGAAAAAAACAAGAGTCCAGAAGTACCTAAAATAAGGTAATGGGATGTTACAACCTCCCCACCATAAACACTTTATATCCCCATAACGTCTTCCAAAAAAATTCCACATAAATGATATGAGACCAATGATATCTCATCAGTACCTCATGATTCCATGTCTCATGTGAATCATAATCATGACGCCATTGAACATGGACTAAAGTTATTATCTTCCCATGAAGTCCCTTTGTCTTAGTATAAAAAATCATAAATGCATGCTCAGTCATGGATAAATCAGACTCAACATCAAGATATTCCTATATCAGAACATGATAAGGTTTATAAAGGTACTTCTAAAGCTATTATACATGAAACATGTTGTAGTCAAATTCCACTATGGTGGAACTTCCTAGTCGTTGGCTAGTTTCCCCACTCAATCAACAATATCAAAATGACCCACAAACATTTTTTTAATATTTACCTATTTCCTAATATATTGATGAACCAACTAAGGTGAAAATCTCAAGAATATAGGGTTGATAATAAGAAACTTTAATGATCATTGACGATGATTATCATTGGATTTATAACATCTTTTTGTTGACACCATTATCTGATGAACCAATTGAATCCACATAGTCGACTCTTGGACCAAACTCTGTCCAACCATGGATATTTTCTCAATATCTAAACAAAACAATAGAGATCCACATGTTCATCTATACAAGTCATTAAAATGGTATATCCTCATAGTGGACTGGTAATTACAGTTTTAGGAAAACTCATCCAATTCCAAATAGTCATTCCAAGATCCATAAAAATCAAGAACGCAATCCCATAGCATGTTATCAAGAATTTGTATAGATCAATATTAATGTCTAGTTATCCACAAGTGATATTCTATGATCAAATATACATTGGATCCTAGGGGATCTTGAAGTTCTCTCCAAATGCGATAATTGAAACGGGAATCCCAATCATAGAATATAGTAGATGGAACTCCATGAAATCTAAAAATATCTTTCATTTAGATGTTTCTCAAGTCCTCAACATTGATTACATCTCAAATGGGAATAAATTGAGATGTTTTTCTCATCCTATTAATCATAACTCATATTGAATTCTTCCCCCAAGGGGTACACGGAAATCCAACCACAATGTCCCTAGAAATATATTTCTACTTCTAAGTCAACACTGGAACCTGTTGAAGAAAAATTGAAGGTATTTGGTTATCAACATTGACATGTTAGAAGGTATAAAAAAGAGATAAAAAGTCAGTGATGTATCATCTCATACTTAGCCACTAGAACTTCCACTAAATATCATATAATATATTTTTGGTTCTAGGTTTCACCGCCCATTATGAATTTTGTCAATTCCCCATCACAACCTTTCTCATAGGAAAAGGAACAAAAAACTAATTACTAAAACATAGGATTATCTCTTAAGAGAACAACCACTCATCAATGGTATCCCCAACATAAATATAATCCATAATGCCAATAAATTCATCATCTAGATGCTTCTCTTAAAGAAACGTCTCTATAAGAGAGGATGTCAATTTTATACATTCCAAAACAACCTCTGACTCATTCAACCAGACTCCCAAATACAACTAGGAAAATATATCCATCATAATCCACTCTTCTAATGATTTATTTATGGATTGGGTTTTCAGTTTTATGATCAGGGATTAATCTACAATAATCCCTTTACCAAGGGTATAGAAAATATTGAAATCAAAAGACTACAGTTACTCAACCCAATGGCTCTATCGAAGAGTCATATTTTTTTAGAGAAGATATAACTCAATTTTTTGTGGTAAAAAAAGATGGAAAATTTCATTGAAAATTTAATACCACCAAATATTAAGAGAATATATCACAATTGTGAGTTCGGGATCTTGGGATGGATAATTCTTCTTGTGTGGTCTATGTTTTCTGGAACCATTGGCAACCACATGATCACCCAGTATAAGGACACATACCAAACTCAAACCTGATGCATCACAAAAGACCACATATTCCTACCTATCTTATAGAAGATTCAACACTAGCATAGAATAAAAAATTTATCCCATATCAACAAAATAACTCTAAATTTTTTTACCCTAACTGAACTTCACTTTTTTCTGAGAGAGAGAGAGGTTATTATAGAAGCTGGCTTTGATAAATCTATGATGAATCTATGGTAATATCACACAAAAACCAAGAATAACTGAATTTGAAAAACATTTCATGGTTGGCCACATGCCATAATAGCTTCCATATTCACATGATCAACTAAAATATGATTTTCTAAGACAACATATCCCAATAAAGTCACTTCATAGATCCTTAAACTACATTTTAAAATCTTTTCATAAAGTCGATGATTTATCAAAATCTCCAGAATTTTTATAAAATGAAGCACATAGATCTACTTTGTATGCTAGTAAATTAAGATTTCATCCAAAAATATAACCATGAATGAGTTAAGATATGCATAAAATATCTTTTTCATAAAATCCATAAAATATTCTGGATCATTGGCTAGATCAAATTCCATAACAAGATACTCATAATGTTCATACCTACTCCTAAATGTTGTTTTCTGAATGTCGGACTCTTTTATTATCAACTTGTGATAAACAAACAAAATCCCAACATTCAAGAACCATGTCAGCCCTTTTAGATGGTCAAATAGATCATAAATCTATGAAAATTGCTATTTTTTCTTCACCATGACTAGACTGAGTTTTTGGTAATCAACACAATGGTAAAGTGTCTCGTAAACTTTATTTATAAAGAGAATAAGCACCGTCCAAGGTGACACACTCGGGTATGTGAAAACTTTCCCTAGTAGATCATCCAGCTAATTATTCAACTCTTTCAACTCTACTAGAACCATATGGTAAGAAGGAATAAAAATTGTATGTATGTAATGAAAAAAATAATTATAAATATACACCTCTCTTATGAGTGAAAATCAGATAATTCGGAAGGAAAAACGTTGGGAAAATTGATGAAAACTATTGTGACATCATCTCTCAAATATTATCCCTACAAGTTGAAAGAAAACATAGATATTAACATTACCAAATCCATAAAATAATTTCTATATCTACTCAAACTCTAGTTCCATTCTTTTAAAAAAACACATCACACCCCATAGAGCATAATAAAGGAGACCCATTGAAGATAAAATTCAATCCATACCTGATGAGAAATCTGATAATCTATCCTGAAAATGACATCAAGTGGTTTCATATAAGGAATTATAAAATTCAATGTGACCTCATACTCTGATAAAGAGAAAACACAAGTAGGACATTGAAGTCCATGGTCTCCCTTTGTTCTGAGGGGTGTGGTAAAATACATCACATAAGACAAAATATCTATATTAATGTTCAAAAAAAATCACAACATAGGTCGATTTAAATGAGTGAGATGCACCAGTATAAAATAAATCAGCCACTAAAGATGAATCTATATTGATGGTACCTCTCACAGTCACTTGACCCATATCAACTTCCTCTAGAGACTCTTCCACTTTGGGAAGAAGCTTTATTCTAGAATCTTATGGCTGGAACCTATTAGTTCATGAAGCATCTGATTGCACCACAGTTCGTTTTGGGGATTATGATCCCATTCCATTGTGTGGATCTCCAAAGAAATAGGAAAACATCTATACGTGTCCTGAGCAACTGCACGAACTACAGATCTTGGTGTCTTAGTGAAACCCCATATCGAATGCCCAGACGTTCCATACTAAAATAAAGTGAAAGGTAATATTCTAGGAAATTCAAGAGTTATAGATGACACTTGAGGTATATAACCACCATGACACTCATCATTATCTCAATTTCAATTAAATTAACTCCTAGAAATACAAATATGAAAAAAAATAAACTCCCTTAAACCCTGACTTACCATCCAAGTCATGTCCAACCATCATTACTTTATCAAACAAATCATCATAATAATAGAGATTCTGCAATAAAACATGCAATCAAATATCATATTGAAGGCCCACCTTAAACCTACAAGCCTTCAGTTTCTCATTCCTCACTATCTTAGGAGAAAACTGAACAACCTCAGTGAAATGGTTCACATATTATTTCACAATCCTATCACCCTTGTGGAAGATAATAAACTCCATGTATTTCTAAAAAACCATCAATTATGTGTATAACTGATCATTGAAAATAACTCAAAAGAATTTCCACTCCAAACCCTCATGCTTCCTCATTTCTCCATCAAATCCAACCATCTCTAATAAGTTCCCTCAAGCTAGAAGGCAGCACATTTCATTTTAATCAAATTAGGCAAATCTAAGACCTCAAAAACAAATTCAATATTTTTCAACTAATCCTCAGCCTCTAGAGTATCATTCAAACCATGGAAAGCTAGTGGTTTCTAATGAATAAAATCTTAAGAATGATCTTTAGATTCATCCCTTTCAGGTTCCACTACCGAATCCTGAATAAGAATAGGTGCATGTACCTATTCTAAATCTTGGACAGCACGCACCAATATCTCAACAAGATTTTGGTCCACTAGAGGATTCAATCGTTGTGGTTCACTAAGAGCTTCATCTTGCAGTATATTTAAACACATTCTTAGAGTCATGATGCTAATAAACATCAATAGATAGAATTGAAACACTAAAATGGACACACATATCAACAAATCAAATAAAAGATACCAAAATATCAGTCCATAAAGAATAATTCGTGTTTGGTTTATCAATATACTCAAATAAAAAGCAATAAAAAGTCTATAAAAAGGGAAAATTATTCCTCAATGTCACTTATTCCAAACACCCACGGTGAATTGAGGTTTCTTACAATGAAATATGTCTATGAACTCTCTCAAAAATTTATCCTAAGTCCCAATAATCCTACCTCATGTCTAAAAAGACAACCCGACTATATACCAACATCAAGGAAAGGTGCACAACCTAACCTCTTTGATTCCACATTATCATGAACCTACCTAGATACCCTGGTACTCTGATAACTGTGTCGACTCTAACATGGCCTGAAGGGCATTCCCAATCCCCTTGATTTGGCAACTAGAACTTTAAATCAAATAATAAACAAAAGGCAATAATATTTCCACAAATTGAAGAACTTAAATGATATAATTCAGTATACTCTACAATCCAATGGGAGAAGGTACTAGAATCAAACTATTAAAACCATACCCAAACATTACATCATAAAAAGACACTACATGTTTCATGATAAAAACTCATACATTTCCCAGGTAACGGGTGGTACACATCTCCATCATTTGCCTCCATCACTTTGGGTCCCAAGGTTCAAGAACATCCACCACCTCCAAGTGGTGTTGTCGCTTTGCTTAGACCAATCATAAGAAAATCTACAAACACACAAAGGAAAAGGTAGGGTGTTAGCTATAAAGATTGGTAAGGTCTCACTAAGTGTACCATGATCAATCCCATAACAATTAAACCAATTATGCTTTCAATTTAAATAAAACAAGGCATGGCATGAAATATACATATTTTCATAAAAACATGATTTCAATTCAAAAATATGGTAGATATATCAAAATAAAATTAAATGATCATTATATATATATAATTTACATAAAGTAGTTGGCATGACAAAAATAGACCATTGATCTATGGAATGTAATCATCAAAGAAAACATATCATATAACCATGTAACAATCCACATGATATTTTATTTCCTAGAAATACGGTCCTTAGAATACTCATCAATGAACTCATCTCAATGTGTGTGCACATCCCACAATTCAGACCATCAGGACACAACTCCTAGTCTGTGAAAATCATGCTGCAGGAATTTTATGTTAGTGTTTTCATCATAAATCCAGTTATAAGGCATTATATCATAGTGTGATTTTCCTATTTACCTACTAAATACCCAATATCATATGTGATTCAGAAAATAAATCAATCAATCGTAGTAAAATAAATCATTTCAAATTAGTTCAAAATACAATTACCCATTTTCAGTTTTCACCATGCCTTTGTCATTTCAAAACCAAATCATAGGTTTTCATCAATTCATTCAATTTCAAATAAAATTTCAATTTAAGATATTTATTTCAAGGTTTATCACCAAATAATTTAATCAAATCAATCCCTCTGTTTTTCTCAAGTGCACCCACCAATTTAAATTCCATTGAAATTATGGTTTTTTCAAAATTTGTGTTCCCTTTTCAAATCAAACATCAATCATCTCAAATTCTTATTTTTAAATCATTTAAAAACTCATTACAAATCAATCAAGAAAATAGGGGTTTAAATTATTAGGGAAAATCATATGGATCCAAAAACCATTAATCAATGGTCAAATCAACACCTGCAATGAGAAATATCAATGAAGAACGAAGGAAAAAGAGATCAACAGGGAAGTAATATATTAAAAATCATTAAGATCAAAAAAAAATTCAATCATAAATCATGTGATTATACAAATACCAAATTAGGTTAGCAGAGGTAAGGGGAAAACAAAATAAAATAAACTAACCAAAGATCAAACGCCAAAATGAGTTGTTCGAAAGGGAATAAATCTATAAAAAATCATATGGGGTGGCCTTTGGGTTAGAGAGAATATGTTTCATGAAAACAAATTAGGTTGTAGTGTACAAAAACCCATTGGGGACAAGTATTTCACGATAATAATCCTTGATTCATGATGTGAATATCCAAAATAAAGTATACACATAAAAAGACATCACCTGAGGTTAAAAATCATGAAGTCGACCATTCCACATCATGAAAAAAATTCATGTATTTTATTTCATTAACATGATTAAACTATTTCAGGACTTTTCCTAAGTGGAGGATTCACATCGAGAATTAAATTCACAATGTGAATCTTTCTTGTAGATAGTAAAAATCTAGTTTATGTAGAAATACTCAGAAAAGGCCACCAACTCAACCCAATCCCAAAGGGAACCATATAATCATTTGGTACATTTATAACTAGAATTGATAAATTTAAAAAAAACAGACATCCTCAAGCGTTAGGTCATTTTCCCTGAAAAAATATCTCTATTCTCGAAAGACCCAAAATGCACCCAAACAGAATGGGAATCAAAATAAGTGGCAAAAAGTACCTAAAAGAAGGAAACTGGATGTTGTAGTGGGATTAAATTATAGTTTATATGGAATATAAAAATTACTTGTGAAAATTATTATTTCCTTCCAATTTTTAAATTCAATTACTATATCATAATATATATTTATTATCATAAATAGAAATATAAACAAGATTTTTTTTATTTTTTAATTATTTATATGAAATTTATCTTACCATTCAAAAAAAATATTTTTTAATTAAAATAAAAATCATATAAATGTAATATAGTAAAAAAACATGGGAAATATATTGAAATTTTAAATAAGTAACAAAGATGAAATCCAAAAAATATGAAATGATGTTATGAAATATTAATTTTATTTTTCAAAATAGAATTTAATAATAAATATATGGATGAGATAGATGTCCTAGGACAAATTGGGGAATGATGGAGAGAAATTTTTGTTAATAGGTTATACATTTTTAATAAAATACGAAAAGGGATATGGTTTTGTTTATTTTAAATAATGGGTTGAGGGAGGTGTGAACCTTGTTCATACTTTCCCACTTAGAGAAGAAGCATGAATAGGATCCATGCTTCTTGGCCCCAGGTAAAAAGGCATCCACCACATTCATGCCTTCTGTAAATAATTTATACAGGAGGTGTGAACATGGTTCATGCCTCCTAACTTATTACTTTTTTATTAATTTATTAATTGGTAATATATTAATTAATTATCAATTGTATTATTTATTATTTATTAATAATATATTATTATGTTATAAGTATTATTTATTATACTAAAGTTAATATTTATTGTATAATAATTAAAAGAAAATAATTTCTACAAATATATATATTTACTAGTTAATAATAATATTATATTTAACATATTATGGTTTTTATTATTAATTAAATAATTATATAATTAATAATATAATAACTTCTATTAACATTCATAATAATTATAGAATTAAAAATAAAAATATTATTAATATTTAATAATAAATTTTATAATATTATTTATTATACATAATATGTATAATAATATTAATAAGTATTAATATAATTAAAAATTATTATTATTATTACAATTGTAGTCATTAATATTAATGTATGTTAATCATAATATATATAAATTTTTATTTATTAATATTTGTAAAAATTTTATTATTATAAATATTCATAATTTATAAGAAATAATATTTATTAATTATAAATTGTATTATTAAATATTATTTAATTATATATTATTATTTTATTGTTAATTAATAGTATAGAAACTAATATTTATAAATGTTTATTTACAAATCTTTGTGAAATTTTTGTTGATTTAATTTTTAATAATTTATTAAAAGGTAATATATTTATTAATTACAAATTATATTATTTATTATTATATATTATTATGTTATTTATATAATTAATAGTATAATAACTATTTTTTATTATTTAATAATATAAATATAATAAATTTTATTGAAAAATATATTTAGTTATTAATATTAATTTAATTTTTAATATACTATAGTAGGTATTATTTATTAATTAATTATATAATTAATTATATGATTTTTATTATTAATATTAATAATATTCATATAATTCAAAATAATAATAATATTAGTCTCAAATAATAAGTTTAATATGATTGTTTATTATACATAATATGAATAATAATATTAAGAAGTATTAATATAATTAACAAATAGTAATTATTATTATTACCATTGTAGTTATTAATATTAATGTATTTTAATCGTGATATTTATAATTTTTTACTTATAAATATTTGTATAGGTTTTATAGATATAAATATTACTAATTTATTAATAAGTAAAGTAATTATTAATTATCAATTTTATTATTTATTATTATTTAATAATATAATATTATGTTAATAATTTATTATTAGTTTAACAACTAATATAATTTTTTTATTAAATGTCAAAATTGCACTTCTTGGTCTTTTATTCATTACCTAGTTGACCTTCGCAATCTGGTCTGCGATCTGCTGATGATGATTCGATACTTTGTGATGTGTTTGTGTCCTCGGATGTGACTCCACAAGGTTGTGAGTTGAGATCCACTAGTGGTCCAAGCTCCCTAGTTTTTCTTCGAAACTCCTCTATCAATCGGATTCTCAAGGAAGGTTCAATGTTGCATGTGAATGAAAATATGAGGCCTTATTCTGAGAGGCTGGAGTTGGAAAATAGTTATATCATTGCGTGGATAGTTTTCCCCAAAGGATAAAAACCATAGAGGCTAGAAGAATTGGCATGTTGGTTTTCTTTAATTTGGGGATTCTCGTATTGAAGGTGCTTCTCTCTTGGATAAGGATTTTCTAACTTTCTTTCCCCTTAGTTGAGGCTAGAATTTGAATGTGGGGAATTCAATCGACTTTTTTAAACCATGGTTCAATACACCTTTACAAGGGTTACATCAAATTCAATCCATTATGGGTTAGGAATTCTTTTTCGCAAATATAGATTAAGATTCTGGACTCAACTGGATTCTATGGAATCTAATGATTCTCCTTGATATTACTTATCTAATTAGAATCCCAATACACCTGGATAAGGAGACAGAATAGCTGTATTTTGGTCATTATGCTAGAATCCTTGTCAATGTGGATTTTAGCAGTACCCTTATTGAATGTGGAGTATGAGGAACCACTAAAATTTTATACTATTTGAAACTATATTGGGAACTCGCAAGATATCTATCAAATGAACCCTTCCAACCAAATCTATAGTGTCAAGGGAAATATGGAAATAGCATGTCACTATAAAGGAAAAGTAAAGGATACAATAGTAGATATGTATCAATATGGTAAGGCCTCGAGTGAAATTATTCTTGTCACCACAAGGATAGTGATAAATCATAGGGGCAGGTAGATAAGGGGGTGTCCCCTCGGCTTCAGTCTAGAAGACCTAATGTAATTTCTAAACATGTAGGGGTGGCTTCTGGTCATTTGTCTATGAGGCCCTATTCATGGGTTGATCTTATTTACTGAAATGAATCACCTCATTTTATAGTTTCTTTTAAATGGTCCTGTAATAGGTGAGTTAGTGATAAATATGATGATAATTCAACTACTGACAACTAATTGGTTGGTGAGTTAGAAGATCAGAGTAATATTGGTTATTAATTATGGGTTAAATATGACTTAATTCTTTCAATGAATATGAATGGTAAAATGAAAATGTTCTCATACTTATCAAGTAAAGAAAACAAATCCTAGGGTAGTAGAGTTCCCAGAAAGAGCATTAACAATACCTCTTCATTGTTTCCCAGTTTTGGAATTGTGTAGGATCAAACCTTCTTTGGTGAGAGTAAAGATAGTTATGAGATTCAGACAACCTTGAGGATGGATAAGAATGGTGATGTGGACTTTTTAGAAGATGCACGTCATATGGATTCAAATAATATGTGCATTATGGATTTATCATTTGGTTCCCCTCTTTCTAAGTAGGTGGAATCACAAAAGTTGGATCATTCTAAAGAAAGTGGTTTTCTTAATTCTTTTTTCTTGATGCCTCTTTGAAGTGGGGGTCACCCATAAGAGATGAGTAAGAGGTATAAGGGACTTTTAATGTGTATTTTCTAGATTCTAGTAATAATAAATTTATCCTAATTGACATGTTGAATAGTTCTAATAAGATTGAGGTGTTTCACAAGTAATTTAGTAACTCTCACGAGGTTATTTGTATTGATAGACAAGTACTATAGGGCATTAAACCATCTATAGAGTAGGATACTCAGACTTTGGAGGACCCAACCCCACGAAATAATCCTAATGAGCCTTTTTTTTTATAATGAAGCATGTAAGTAACTAAAAACATAGAGTAGGGGTAGTTATATAAGATTTAGGGGTTGTGGATGAATCCATATATGAATAATTTTCTTTTTTAGAGTGGCTTATCACTTGATTCACCCCTAACCCTCCTTTGTATTTTGTTACTTTTTATCTTCAATAAATTTTGGAACCATGGCCTTTAGCCCATTGTTATTTCTATTTTGGTATTAATATAATTAATAGTAAAATAACTATTATTTATTTTTTAATAGTATGAATACAATAATTTGGGTTGAAACATATATTTACTAGTTAATAATTATATTATGTTTTAATAAATTATAGTGTATTATTAATTAATTACTTTTTAAATTAGTAATATAATTTGAAATATTAATATTTATATTAATTAAATCCACAAACTAGGATGGTTTTAGTAGAGAGAACTCAGGTTGTGGGGTCAATTACTATTCTAGATTAGAGTGCAAAGACTGTTTTTTCTTAGAATGTAGGTTTTTTGAAGTCTGTGAATGATATTCTCTTGGTTGTCACTAAAGATTCTTCAGTGAACATAAGGAAACCTAGTTTTGAGGTGGAAAAGGATGTGGTGGTTTTCCAAGCCTGTACTAGCCTAGGACAGGCCCCTATTATAGGAGTTGTTTCTTCTAGGTTGGGTACACAGGCTGGGGGTGGGTTAGTAAAACTAGAAAGATTATGGGTGTTTCTTCACCCACCTTCTTTTACAGGCTGGAATCCATCAACAACCTGAATCTTCATGCTCTCTATATTGATATCTATTAGATTAAATGTGTTGGGAAAAAATGGATAAACTCAGATTCCAATGTAACTTCTTATTCTATTATGAATGTGCACACTGCAAATGATGATTTCCATGTGGTTTCATTCCAATGTGGGTTTCATCACTTGGGGTCACTATAACCACTAAATATATTTCTAGAGATATTTCACTTTACAACAAAGCCTTACATAAGGATCATCGCTCAATTAAAGAGGTATTTCATAAAGATATTTAAATATTATCATAAAAAAATATTTGTTTGGAGTTTCGCGCATTGAGGTTCATTAGGAAAATGATGAATCATCAGGCACTGATGATTTGGATACAACTTGGAATAATCCCAAGCAATTTAGGAGAGGTAAGAACTTGAGATATCATGACAAATTCTTAGGAAGGGGTGGAAAGAATAAAAAAGTGATTTACATATGGCCGGGTGTTCATGGTGGTGTTGTCTATGCCACTCTTCTAACATTGCAAATCCATTGTACTTTTGTATGTGCTCTTTATTTTTTTCTAATATTTATTTTTGAACCATTGGTTTTAATTCCATGGTTTAAACCATTCCGGATTAATAATTATTATAGATTTCAAAATAATAATATTATTAATATATAAAAATAAATTTAATATGATTATTTATTATACATAATATGGATAATAATACTAATAAGTATCAATATAATTTAAAAATAGTAATTATTATCATTAACAATGTTGTTATTAATATTAATTCCTCTTAGTCATTCAAAAATATTTATATTAATTTCTAATTATATAAATATTTTTATATAAAAAAATATAATATATTACTAGGTTTTTAAATAATGTACAAGTAGTGATTTAAAAAACATATAACATGTATCTATCTAATCTATGTTGGTGTCTCTGGTTCTCCTTGGTGTCATAGTCTAGTGTATAGGTAATGCATTAATGTCATGTCTGTTGATGTAAATTCCCTAGTTTAAACATATCTGGTGTTGTATATATGACACCTACCTCCACATCATCATGTGCGATAGGTGGTGGATCTACAGTCTCCCCACATGACCCCTATCCTAGCTGCATGGATAGTGGCTACTGACTTGAACTCTCACCATCATATGAAGAATATGGATGATGTGTAGCATATATCAGTTGATAATAGGAAAAAATATTGTAACACAGACCAATCAGCCTCTATTATTACTGTAAAATCAAACACACTAACATATTGTGATGCATTGGGGTCCTATGAACGAATAGCCTATGTTTTTGGTTTTGTATATGGTCGTGATTATGGATATTTTACTCATGTGCATGTACCTCTGGATGTGGGTGTGGTTGTGGCTCACATGCAATAGGAATTGGAGGAATATATAGTTGTTCATGATGATCATCCCCCTTCAATTCCACATATGTATCCATAATAGTATTGTCACCCCTGGAGGATCTATTTTTGGCTCAATACCCTCAATATTTCTTGTCACATAAAATAAATTCCCAAGATAAATCTCATCCATGTGAAAAATAATGTCTATGAAAATAGATAAAGTAAAATGTGCCTCCCTCTATGGGGTCAAGGACTTGAATGAGTTTTGTGATATGAGTATCATGAATAAACAAATTATGTAGTTAACAAAAGTTAATAAAAAAAATTCAATAGTAGAATGAATAATTATTTCTTACTAATGATAAACTTCTATGTTGTGTATGATATATCAATGTAGACATGTGGTACCATGGCCCATAATCCAGAAAATCTGATAGATGCTTATGTACTATTCTTGTCACTCGTAATTGGGACTCATGTCATTTGTCCCACATCTCAATATAGTATGCTTGATATCTCTTCCAATTTATGACTCGATTCCCTGATATCTATAGGGAATGAAGTGAAGGAAACTAATAGGAAAGTATGGGAATGAGATTATTGAAGTTGAAATGCATCATAACTCTATAAACATGATTCCACTCATTAATATGAAAATTAATCATAGGTACAATGCATTACCTGTAAAAAACCATCGCCACATAGTAAGGTTGGAGACTCTGGATGATAGGCTTAAAATATGGTATCTATGGAACTTAAAATATCTAAAAAATTGAATAGATGATTAGAAAATGAATTCTTGTATAGTGAAAAATAATAATTTAACTATATAATTAATAATCATGTATATCATCAGGTCAAATACGTTTTAGTGTAAGTCTGTAAGCATGGACATCATGTCTGGCAGTATCTGAATATCGATGTGTCGGAATCCACCTATTGATAATATTATTATACTTATATTTTATAATAGAAATTTATACAATTAATTTTCCCATAATAAGGAATGAAAAACATACCTTCTTTCATGGGGGAACTCTCATAAAATATTGGTAAGGAAATGGTGTGTGGGCATGTAGAGAAAAGTGAGGGATGCACTCTCATATCCACATCAAGATAAGAATATTGTATCCTATAATCTTTATCTTATCAATGCGGCATGTGATATGTAGTACTTTTTATCAATAATAATGACATGAAGAACCCTATTTATACCTCATTTCTCAGTATTAATCCTCCAGTAATGGTAAATATATCAAGTGTAAAAATTTAGTGGAATGATCGATGAAGATAGTGCTTGTAACATCTTGACCAGAACCATAGGGTCTGAGTCAGGTGCTACGTGAACTCATGCACTTCTGCCCATATGCAAGAGGGAGGTGACTAGTAACTAGGGTATAAGTCTGATAGTGGGGATACTATATTCTTTACATATTTATTATTATTATGAAATACACTTGTATACTTCATCACATCAGGTTAAGGACACATTGGTGGTGCCCTACTGAGTTATGTACTCACATCCTACTCTAGCATTTCGATGTGCTTGTAGATTTTATGAGGGATCCGGTGAAGGGAAAGGGTCCTATGATGGATGGTTGAGTAGTGAATTGTTGATCTAGTAGTGGATAGGGACGGATTTTAGAGGACCCTTGGTTTATCTATTTATTTATTTACTATTTATTACACTGGTTTTTCAAGCCACATTGGGAGCATCATTATTTTTATGACATGTATTCCGTCATTAGATTTTCGCATGTTTTCTCTTATTATTTATCATATTGTTTATTGTGGATTAGTAATCCTACGACATGATACTGAGGGTATAGTCTCCCCACTGACAGAAACATACCATCACTTTTATTTGAAATCCTCTTGCATATGGGGAGTCACACAAGAGGTTATGTGACCATTCAGCTCAGACCTAGTGGTTAGGATTGAGATGTTACAAAATGGTATCAAATGACTAGGATTCACAAACTTATTCTTCTCTTTTATTTGGTATGGGAAAGGACAGATAAGAGATATCACAGTTGAGACTCTACCTGGGGAACTGTGACAGTACCTGGCTTGCACTGTATAGTGGACCTTCGAGTTTCCAAAAATGAGTAATTATGTTTTCTTATTATTGTTGATTAAATTCCCCTTGGGTGATTCCCATGATGTTGATATGTGATTTATGTGATTTTGGGTGCATCCATGCATCATGATTAGGCATGTAGGTTAACATTACATATATATATATATATACATGTTTTTGTGATGTGTAATAGTTTTTCAATTCAATACCGTATTTTTTCTATTTATTTGGGATATTTTCCTTTTATTATAGATCTACTGACATTTTGTGTGATATATCTCTATTGGATTTAATTATTTTAATTGATCATTTTGTTGTGTTGGTATATATATGATGACTGTGACTAATGTGTAGGGATGGAAACAAGGGTTTGTGCTATGAGGGGTATACCTTATGTTAAGGGTAGACTCATAGGAGAACATTGAGTGATCACATATACTAGTTAGGAGAACCTTGTGTGATCCCATAGACTAATTAGGTTTTATCAAAATCACTCTATTTTCTGAAGTGTTTCCTTCACATTATAGAAGATGTCACCTCAATTTAGTCTTATAGAACTACTTGGGAAGCATGCTAGAATACTTCCGCAAGGGAGTAGGTTTCAGTATTACCACTGGAAATATAGTATAATGATATTGGGATAAAGATAATGTCTAGTGTTCCGCCAGTTTTATACCCCTATATCATATGGCTACCATAGAAATGAAGTATCTCAATGTATGGTGGAATGAATTGGAACAGTAAGCTATGATGTTTTGGAGACATTACCTATTGGGCGAGTGATTTTTTCTCTACCCTCACTACAAGGTCCTTATATATATCTTTGTAGAGAGGTACTTAAATCTGAGAAAGATGTGTTGGGTTGAATACTTTTAGATGTTTTACATTGATATGGAATGTGCACTATGTGAAGGTAAAATTGTTGTGGATGCTATTAACCATAAGATAGAGGCAGAGCTGATCTTTGTGAGAGACCCTTAGAGGAGCGATGGTGCTTCAAGAGATTTTTGGATTGCTAGAGGGTGGGTGATTCGTAGGTTCAAAGATCTGTGACATGTATACCTTTTTTGATCACATCCTCAATTGTGGATTGGATGATGTTTTGTCATGAGTCAGACCCAGGGTAGGCTATAATGAGGAAATAACTAGCTGGTGGTGACTCAATGCTCGGATGGTTGATGGAAGATTATGTGATCATGGCATATGGGATAGTAGTGTTCCTTGCTTCCATGAGAGGGGATCTTATGATATACTTCCATACCTCGAGATATATGGTACATCATGGTTAAATAAATATGTTCTATTACTTCAGGAGATAGTTCTTGTAGTCATGGTTGATGAGGGACATCATTGGGTTTATGTCACTATGCCTATCCCTCCAAAGGGTCATGGTCGGGCACCAGCATCCTGGTTGTTTTCCCTAGAAACTTTTTGTTCCCCTATGGAAGTGATAGGATTCCATGAAAGACTTGGTATGGTGTCACCTGGGACCTTGTGAAGTCCTAATGCAGTTTGGGTGGTTTTTGATTGGCTAAGGATGTCTACACACATCATAATGATCTGAGAGACTCACTTAGTGTGGGAGATGGGAAAGCCCTATGTCAGGTTGATTGTACACCTGGAAGGAGTTCCCTTAAGCATTGTTTTAGATTACGTCAGGTGTTTTATATCAAACTTTAGGAAGATATTGTAGAATCCCTAGGTACACAACAAATATTAAAATGATATTCCATACAAACACTGATAGATAGTCTGAGTGGACTATACGGATATTAGAGGATATGCTTTAAGCTTTCATGCTAGACTTCAGTGGAGCATGGTAAAATAACCTAGACTTTATTGATTTTGTATTCAATAAAAGTTACTTGTCTTAGTTTCATATGTAACCTTATGAGGATCTCTAAAGAATACCCCATTAATCACTGGTTATTATAGTGAGGCATGTGATGTAGTGTTTTCAGGCCCGATTTGGTTCAGGAAGCCTCCGAGAGAATGCATTTTATTGAGAAGAGGTTAATCACCAGTCAAAGTAGTTAGTGTAGGATCGAAATAACGATGTAGATGCTCAATATAAAAGAGGGGGGTGAATTTTATACTTTCAAAATTTCCATAGACAAGGAAAAATCTAAGTTTAACAATGTTAAACTAAGAAAATTCACAACACCTCTAACACCCATTGGAAAATTGGAACTAAAGTTAACAATATGAGATTCTACCTTAAAGCATATAGAATCTAAACTAATCAGAGTACAAGTGTAAGGAAATATAATAAGGTTATACTTTCCTTACAATACAAAAGTACAGCGGAAAAACAATTAGTAAAACTACAAGTAACAAGATATAAGTCTTTTAACACAAAGAGATGGGTATCCAACAACCTTGTATAAAAGTCTCTTGATTTATACTTTCATGCAAGTATGTCTTACCCACACCAGGGTAAGCCCTTGAGACGAAGATCGGAATCTATGTCTTGCTATCCTCATAAGCCCTCAACTTCAAAGTAGTTGGAACCTCTATCTTCCTCAGCAAGGAAGCCCTCGAACTTCAAGGTAGCCGGCTCCTCTATCTTCCTATCCCTGGAAGTCCCCGAATGTAATCACCAACATTCGGAGTCACATGAAGCAATCTAAACAAGCAGTTTTGTATGCACAAGGCATGAAAAGCTTCTCTCTCTATAAATCACCTTAACAGCGTGTGGTCTCTAGATCGAACAACTTGTTGTCAAGATCTTTCAAATGAGCTCTTATTTATAGGCTCGGTCGGCTCCCTCTCCAACGGTCATATTTTCCATGAAATTCGGAGGGACCTGTACACGTGTCACTAAACCAACGGTTAATTATAAACAGAATGGACGACATCGTTTTATAACAAAACATGTGTAACCGAAAGCAGGACATCGTTTTACAATGAAACAAGTGTAAGAATAAGCAAAACAAGAATTCAAAATGTAAGTAAATAAAAGTTCGGAGTCTAACCAAAATGTAATTCAGAGTCTAGTTTCACCAGAGTTCAGAATATGAACATACAGAGTTCGAAGTCGAACTATTAAAAGTTTGGAGTTGAACTTTATAAGAGTTCTGAGTAAACTCATGAAAGTTTAGAGTCAAACTTCATAAGAGTTTGGAGTCGAACTCATGAAAGTTCAGAGTCGAACATCATAAGAGTTTAGAGTCGAACTCATGAAATTTCAGAGTCGTACTCATGAAAGTTTGGAGTCAAACATCATAAGAGTTCGGAGTTGAACTCATGAAAGTTAGGAGTCAAACTTCATAAGAGTTCGGAGTAGAACTCATGAAAGTTCGGAGTCAAACTTCATAAGAGTTCAGATTCGAACTCATGAATGTTTGGAGTCGAACTTCATAAGAGTTTGGAGTCAAACTCACGAAAGTTCAGAGTCCAGAATTCGGATTGGAACTTTATTACAGTTCCCATCTAGAATTCAGATCCTAAAAACAGAATGCTCCAAATCTTGACATTATATGACTTCGGGATTTTGGGTATGAATCCGGTTTTTGTACATAAAAAAAATATTCCTATGCATAAGAAAATCTAGGTTAGGGTAAATTTCCTTAAAAAAAAATTCCTTATGGAGGTAAAATATATATTTGCTTAAGTATAAGGTGTTTGTGTTTTTCAAAACAAGAAGGAATGGAAAAGTCATAAGGAAAACCTTATTGACTCTACAATCTCCCCATTTTTGGAAAGCACAAACACCCTTACGAAAAAGAATATAAGGACTTTGAAAAATTTTCATTAGACTTTGAAATTAAAACTTATCTCCCTTAGTTCATGGATAAAACTGAATACAACTAACTCCCCCTTAGGCATTGAAACTCTAAGGATTGTATTCTGAATTTTTGTAGTGGATTTTTTATTATCATTGGAATGAAAAACTTCGTAGTGAGAAACTCCCCCTTACTTTAAGGATATTTCACTTAGAAATTTTTCCTCTTCATTTTAAAATTTTTATTTCTCCCCCTTAGGAGTAGTTCTTTTTCCTTCTCACCCTTTGTGATTTTCAAAAAGAATTGAAGGGAATTGAAAAGAAAATATGGTACCTGAAACATTAGTATATAACAAGATAAAACCAACCAAATAATATTTCATTAGAGTCGGGAAAATTTTACAAAGAAATACAAATAAAACAAAAGATTAGAGTGGGTTTATTTGTCTTCCTTTTCCTTTGGAACCAGCTTCTTTAACAAAGTTTTGAGCTTCTTTAGGTCTCTTTGGTCTTCATCGACCTGCCTCTCCAAGGCTTTTTTCTTTTCTTCTTGGGATTTCCAAGCCTCTGCCTGAGCCTCGATGGCTTCTTTCTACATCTTTAACAATTCAGCTTGCTTTTCAAGTCTTTTCTCAAGCTCGATCCGGAGATTTCTATCACTTATAAAATTTTGAGCTAGAGAATTTTCCTTGTCATTTAGTTCCTTCACTTGTTGACTCTGAGAACTCTTCTCATCAATCAGCTCATCTTGAAGATTTTTAATCTTTTTATCCTCGGTGTCAAAATCTTTTTTGACCTCATTCTGAAAATTATCATAGTAAACCATGTCTTCTTCAACATTATTAGACCACAGGGTTATTTTGCTACAAGACTTTCTATTCACATCATAATTGATAAGAAAACTTTTATTCTCAGCCACGATATTCACACACTTATCCATGACCATGGATAAGGAATCTGATTTCTGATTCATACTCTGTTGTAGCCTCTGGCATCTGGAATCTATAGTTGGAAAAATCTGAATGGTGTCCACCAACTTCTTTAGGGATTCAACCACAAAATCATTCCCATAAGCTGATGACTCTGAATCAGATAATTATCTTAGAGATTATTCTTCTTCAATTTGCACCAGTTTCCTCTTAGAAGAACCACCAACCTCTTTCTTCCTGGAGACTTATTTTGTTGGAGTTTACATGAGAGCTTGCTTCCCCTTATCAGATTTCGTAATTGGTTCCTCATTAGGAGATACTTCCTCAGATTCAGAAACTTGAATAAACTGGTCTTCATTTGGTTTTTCCTTTTCTTGTCCTTCCTCAAGAAAATTCCTCTCATAGGATTCTTCCTGATCATACAAAACATTTTCTTCTTGTTGTTGTTTCTTATCATCATTCTTATTACCTTCCTCACCTCCCTTTTTTGGAGTTACTAACTTTGCAGATTAGGCCTTATCATTATAAACCTCTATTTTCTTGATCAAGGCATCCAAATATTCACTTACCTCTTCTTCTTCTTCTTCTTATTCTTTAACCTATTCCTCTACTTCTTCAGGAGCTTCTTTTTCATCTTCTTCAACTACTTCTTTACCCTTGGATTTTTCTAGAGTGACATAGTTTTTAGCTGGAGTTTTTGGTAAAGAAGGTTCTATAAGGAATGTTTTTAGAACCGGAATCAGCACAGAAGCTTACTCTGTAGCTTTCATCAAAGATTGAACCACTTCAGCTTCAGACACTTTCTTTTTCATTTTCTTCTCTTTTTCCTACTTCTATAACTCTTCCACAGCTCTTTTTTTTAAGGTCTTAGCCTCTGCAGGGTCCAATACAAACTGGGGATCCCCTTATTTCCTCTTCTCCTTGTCTTCCCTCCACTTTTCAGCAACTTCATCAGTATAAGCTTTTTGTTTCTTCGGTTTGGGGGGAGTAGACTGAGTTTCCTTAGACTTGGAATTTTCTTCATCAATAACAACTTCCTTAATCTTCCTCTTCTTACTTGCCTTTTTGGATGGTTCCAGAGTTTGTGTACCTTTCTGAAGTGCCTCAACCTCTTCCACAGAAAGAGGGTAGAATTCTCCGGATTCACTAGAATAACCCATCTTCATCCTCTTCAAAGTATCATCACTTACCAGCATAATCTTACAATTTCAGACTTTTGATTATCATGCAACCTTGAAGGATTCTAAGCACCGAAATATCAGCTTAGATAGTAAGGTAGGGTACATAATTATTTGAGATCTCAAATTCCCTTCTTTGATGTTCTTGATCGTAATCAAGACATGCCTCATCAAATTTATCTTTCTTATATTTACCAAAAATCTAAGACATAGATATCACTTTTATTCAAATTATCCTTGTCACCTCTTCTTGGTACGAGAAAACCTTGTACCTAGAGCTGTAGAATCTTATTGTTCAGAGTGAGATGAGCAATCTTAGCAGTCGTAGCATCCTTAAGTCCAATACATTTTAAAGACTTCACCTTGTTGAAACTTCCTAACTCATCTGGAAGCTTATGTGCGAAAAATTCAGCTTACCCATCATAGGATAAACCAACAAAGCTCGCGGCCTTGGTGTAGGATAACTTGTATGTCTTCCCATAAGTCTTAAACGAAAACCACTCTCTGCCATCTTCCATATGGAAGGAAACAGACTCATAGAACTCGATCAGAAAATCGGTGTAAACCGGATCCTGTTTCTCTGATTTGAACAAGCATATATCTTCCCAGCTATTCAATCTGATATTCCTGGTTATAATAGAGTCAATCTTGTAAAAATCCAGATTCACCAACCTTTCCCTGAAGAATACCCACTTTGAGATTGGCTTAGAAGTTGACATATCTTGAGATTTTTCTTCAACAGACATTCGGAATAGAGAGACCTGAAGGATTCAGAACAGCTTTGCATAGATCGAAACCAGTCTTAAGAAGAGCAGCAGGGCTTCGAGATGCGAAAGCTTTGAAAAAAATGATGTGGGGTGAGTCTTGGGGTCCCCTTTATATAGTAAATGGATGTAACCTTTGGTCTTCCAAAATACATCTAATGGTTGGAAAACTTTTTGATTTGATCTGACGGTTGAGAACACCCCCACAAGGAAAACATGACTCCAATCTTTTGAGGTTTTAAGGAAAACATTCTGATTTAAGGAAAACTAGAATATGAATTATTTTAAAACTCAGGAAAATACTAGCAGGCAAAATTTGATTATAAAACTTTAGGTAAGAAAATCATACCTTTCGGATTGGCTAGTAATATTGTTCGTAATTGGTAATATTCTTCTTGAAGAAATGAATTTAAAAGAAAACTCATTACAAATGTTCCAGTACGAAAATCGCATTACGAAAGTTCCATTACGAAAATATCATTATGAAAGACTCATTACGAAAAACTCATTATGAAAAACTCAGTACGAAAAACTCAGTATGAAAATTCTTAGTACGAAAATTCCCAATCTAGAAATTTGAGTTCAGAAAATTTCCATTCTGGAAATTTCAGTTCTGAAAATTTCCATTCTAGAAATTTCAGTACCGAAAATTTTAAAAAACTGACTATGAAAATTTTAGTTACAAAAAGTTTGAAAAAAAAAATTACCAAAATTTTAGTTACAAAATGTTTGAAAAATAGATTACGAAAATTTTTGTTACACTAATAATGAAATGTACTCCCCCTATAAAAAGGAGTTTATTACTATTAGGAGATTTGTTCATCAAGAATTTAATGAAGAAGAATTAGCTCATAGTTATCATTACTAACATTTGTTTAATGTATTAAAATCTATCGGAGGGTAAAGATTTTTTGAAAATATCAGCAAGTTGATCTTGCGTTCTGATAAACTGAAGAATCATATCTCATTTCGTCTTGATGATCATTTCGAAATAGTTTTTGTTACCAGTCATGTGCCGGGAACATCCACTATCCATGTACCATGTATTGTTGTTGGTACGTCCTTTATCTTCCTGAAAACAAGAAAATAATTAGACTTTCGGAATCCAAACTTGTTTGGATCCAAGATTTCCAGATAACATAATTTTAGGCACCCACATCTTCTTAGAAAAATAAGCTTTATGACAACCTAAATATCTAGTTTTATTTAAAGAAAAATTATTTGCCCAATGACCACCACGTTGACACATGGTACAAAATGGGGCACTTTGTGGAATAAAGTAGTTGTTACTAAAAGTTGGTTTTTCATGGGTATAACCAAATCCGGATTTGTTTCTTAATGTTCATATTTGTGAATACATTTTATCAAAATTTTCTTTACCATGGGTAATGTTTGATAAACACTTCTTTAAGGAAAAAATTTCGGACTTGAGTTTTATAACCAAGTTTTTATCTTCAAAATCATTAGATTTAGAACTAGATCTAGGCTCAAAAACACTTTTCTTAGAAATTACTTTTTCTAACTCTTTAGAAAGTTTGTTCTTCTCAGATCTTACTTCCTCAAGATTTTTTGAAATACTTATAAAATTAGCATTTTTCTTATCAGGATCCTTAGAAAGATCTGATATTTCTTTCGTAATAGTAGTATTCCTAGAGTTTTCCTTATCAAGTTTTCTATTGAGTTTGGAATTCTCAATCTCAATAAATTTAGCAAACCTAGAAACTTCTTCATAGGTAGGTGAAGTATTTTCTTCATCAGAAGAGGATTCTTCATCTGAAGAGTTATAATACTTACTATCATTAGAATTTAAAGATATATTGGTCAATGATTCAGCATTTTGTTCCTTATCCATAAAGCAATGATTGTTAATAGGTAACCTGGCTATAAGACCAAGATTCTTCTGTCTTGAAGATTCATAATCAAAAGATTCATCTAAAGAATCACCACCACTGGCACTCCATGTGTCATTTGCTTGCAGAACTTTCTTAGCTTTAGACTTGTAATACTTCTTTATGTTCCTTTCAGAATGCCTTTATTTCCTTTATTTCTTTTTTAGCAAAGGACAATCTGGTCCAATATGTCCAGATCTCTTTCATTCCTAACAAGTAACTTCTCCATCTTTCCTATCTTTCCTTTCCTTTTTCTTATACTTGGATTGGAAATTTCTCTGGCCATCTATCTTGTTCATCCTTAGAGAAAGATTTGTTAACTCATTCTCTGAGACTTCACTATCCCTATATTCTGATTGAATAACCACCTTCTTAGACTTGGACCTAGTTACTCTCTCAGGAGTCTTAGCTTTAATATGACTTGATGTTGTTGTAAAAGCAACAGTACCATTTCCATTCTTCTTTTTTATGTTTTCAGCATCTCTCTTCATTCTTATTTCATATTGAAGAAGAGTTCCAAATAGCTCATCTAACGAAATTTGAGTGACCTTCCTGTTATAATCAATTGTTTTTCTCTTTTATTCCGACTCATTTTGGCATAATATCAATAATCTTGTCAACAAGAGCTTCATCATCTAACCCTTTCTCTCCCATAGACTGTAAGCTGTTGACTACAGTAATAAATCTCTGTTGAACTTTACAAATGGGTTCTCTATAAGGAAAATTGAATGCATGGTATTCAGATCTATGCATAGCTCTCCTAGTTTCAATCACTTTAGAAGTGCCAAAGTGTGTAACCTCTAACTTCTTCCAGATACAATTAGCTGCTTCACAAGAAGAAATTTGGCTATATATATTTCTAGTCATTGAACATAGTAAAGTATTGTGTACCTTATAATTGATTTAATACTCTTCCTTTTCCTGGTTAGTGAAGGTTCTATCTTCCTTATCAAAAATTTTATAATCACCAGTAAGCATAATGAAATTATCCACTCTAGTATTGATAACAAAATTCTTCATACTATCTCTCCAGTACTCATAATCATTACCATCAAAGATTGGTGGTCTTGTAGGATTTAGATTGTCAATAGAACCAACATTGATTCCTGCCATTCTTAAAATAACCTTTGGCACACAAACTTGTTAGTAGGAAAAGTTCATAACCACAATGTTCAGAATGAAGAATTTGGAATGATAATTCGGAATGACAAAGTTTGAAATGAAAAAGAATCTTTCTAAGCAAGGAAGAAGAAAAATGAAAAAGTGAGCAAGAAAAACTTATATGTGAGTATAAGTATTTCAGATACCTTCTCTGATACCAATTGTAGGATCGAAATAACGATGTAGATGATCAATATACAAGAGGGCGGTGAATTGTATACTTTAAAAATTTCCTTAGACAATGAAAAATCTAAGTTTAAAAAAGTTAAACTAAGAAAATTCACAACACCTCTACCACCAATTGGAAAATTGGAACTAAAGTTAACAATATGAGATTCTACCTTAAAGCATATAGAATCTAAACTAATCATAGTACAAGTGTAAAGAAATATAAGAAGGTTATACATTCCTTACAATACAAAAGTTTAGCAGAAAAAACAAGCAGTAAAACTACATGTAACAAGATAAAAGTATTTTAACCCAAAGAGAAGGGTATCCAACAACCTTGGATAAAAGTCCCTTGATTTATACTTTCAAGCAAGTATTTCTTACCCACACCAGGGTAATCCCTCGATACGAAGATCGGAATCTATGTCTTGTTATCCCTATAAGCCCTCAACTTAAAGGTAGTTGGAACCTCTGTCTTCCTCAGCAAGGAATCCCTCGAACTTCAAGGTAGTCGGCACCTCGGTCTTCTTATCCTCGAAAGTCCTTGAATGTAATCACCAACATTCGGAGTTGTATGAAGAAATCTGAACGAACAGTTCAGTACGCACAAGGCATGAAAAGCTTCTTTCTTTAGAAATCCCCTTAACAGCGCGTGGTATCAAGATCGAACAACTTGTTGTTAACCTCTTTCAAATGAGCTCTTATTTATAGGCTCGGTCGGCTCCCTCTCCAACGGTCATATTTTCCATGAAATTTGGAGGGACCTGTACACATGTCACTAAACCAACGGTTAAATAGAAAGAGAATGGGAGACATCGTTTTATAACAAAACATGTGTAACTGAAAGCACGACATCGTTTTACAATGAAACAAGTGTAGGCATAAGCAAAACAAGAATTTGAAATGTAAGTAAATAAAAGTTCGGAGTCTAACCAAAATGGAATTCGGAGTCTAGTTTCACCAAAGTTCAGAATCTGAACTTACAGAGTTTGAATTCGAAATAGTAAAAGTTCTGAGTCGAACTTTATAAGATTTCAGAGTCGAACTTCATAAGAGTTCGGAGTCGAACTCATGAAAGTTCGGAGTCGTACTTCATTATATTTCAGAGTCAAACTCATGAAAGTTCGGAGTCGAACTTCATAAGAGTTCGGAGTTGAACTCATGAAATTTTGGAGTCAAACATCATAAGAGTTTGGAATCGAACTCATGAAAGTTTAGAGTCGAACTTCATAAAAGTTCGGAGTCGAACTCATGAAAGTTTGGAGTCGAACTTCATAAGTGTTCAGAGTCAAACTCATGAAAGTTCAGAATCAAACTTCATAAGAGTTCAGAGTCGAACTCATGAATGTTCGAAGACCAGAATTCGAATTGGAACTTTATTACAGTTCTCATCCAGAATTCAGATCCTAAAAACAGAATGCTCCAAACTTGACATTATATGACTCCGGGATTTTGGGTATGAATCCGGTTTTTGTACTTACGAAAAATATTTATTTGCATAAGATAATCTAGGTTAGGAAAAATTTCCTTAAAAAAGAAAAATTTCCTTATGGAGGTAAAATATATATTTCCTTAAGTATAAGGTATTTGTGTTTTTCAAAACAAGAAGGAATGGAAAAGTCATAAGGAAAACCTTATTGACTCAATATTTAGAGATCTTATACCAAAAGTAGGAATAGAACTTTGGAGTTCACACGAGTGATCATGTTTTTTTGTCAGTGACTCCTTAGTTGGGTCACTGATTTCTGAGAGATCATGGAATATTAGCACCATGTTTTGTGAAACACTTTGGGATCCCAGAATGGGTGGGTGCTATGGTATATTTTTTATAATTTCCTCCATGTTATTGATTAATTTAGGATGTGTTCATCATTTCTCGTCTTTGGAGGTACACACATGATCTATCACATGTTATAGACTATGAGGATGTTGAGCTAGAACTTGGGGAATCATTAAGCAATTCTTGATATAGATTATGGACCGGAGAGTGAATTTTCTACAAGGAAAGATGGTAGCACTTTCCCAAATTTTTTTGAAAAAATTGATGGATCAAGGAGGAAATGTGGGAGCATGATTTTTATGTTTGCTCTCAACAGTCTAAGTTGTTAAAGAAAGAAATCTATGGATACTTATCAAGGATGAGAAGTTGATACAGGGGGTGAATTGTAACATCCTTAAATATTTAATGATAATGAAACCCTCTTTGTAAATAATTTATGCATATTTTTATGTGAAAAATGTAAATTTTCAATATAAATCACTTAATAAATGATTTACAGGATTAAAAAAAGGGTTAAAAAATTATGTTAACACTTTGGAATATTCTATAGAATATTTTTATAGTCAGATACTGAGTTAGTGTGAGATTCTGAGGCCCATAGATCCTTGGAATGGATGGAATAAAAATATTAAATATATTATATAACTTGCATGTGATTTTTATAAAAAAATGAAATATCTATCAAACGTTGTATCATATACAAAATATGAGACCACTGTTAGTTCTGAGATGATGGATTTACCCTAGGTGTGATATAACATTTATGCACATCTGGTGTTTTCTAACATCACATGTGATGAAAACTTATTTATTATTTTTATTATATACCTTGAATGTTCATGGACCAAGTATACCTAGACCTCAGATTTATTAAAGAAAATAAAAATGTTGAAACAAGAACAAGATAGTGGAATGTAGATCACCACCAAATCAAGAATGTGGCAAATCACCCACCCAAAAACAATAAAATTAGTCAAAAGATCCACACATGAAGGCCCATAAAACCAAAATCATAAAGGGCACACCTGCCCCATGCTCACCTTTATTGCACTAAAGAATCCCACTAAAACAAGCTTGAAGCCCACAGTCACCATCTTACCTGAATACCCAAAGGTACAATATATTGTGAACCGCTCGATATATCCCTTCAGTAAACATTGCTGACAGACATCATCCCACCAACCTGTATCCATAATAACCCCTCCATTATAAACTTATTTCCAACATATTGAGAGAAATACTCCAACATCCCCATTTCAAAGTCACCATCAGCCAGATCAATCACCAATCCTGATGTCACCCCCAATCAACTTCTATTTCTCATGGTTTCCTGCACCCTAATCCCTCCCATGTCAAATATGCATCCCAAGGTCCTGATGCATCCTAATATCCTTCATGTCCCACGGCTATCATCAACCTTAGCCACATCAACTTTCATGACTATTACCGATATTCATCCCAATCATCGAACTATGTTGTCATCATCAAAAAGTGAGTTTCACTGGACTAGATCACCATTGGGATCCCACATTGCCTGATTCCTGCGTTGGGGTCACCGTAGGCCTCTGGTCACGGTCTTCGTCGAAGCTGCATCCTGAGGCACGTGAATGTCACCATCAACACACTAGTGCGCCTTTATAGTCCAACCCCTCATCTGCAATCATTCACCACCGCACACCCAAAATCATTATTGGGCATCCTGTTGTTGCCACTGAGGTCCTAGATCCTTCAGTTGGGATCCCAGATCCTTTACACACTAACACGATGTTGCTATCTTCTTTAAGCTATATTCATCCTAAATGTCCTCCCAACCATTGCACAACACCTCCAATAAACCCCAACAAAGAGATCATCGCAAATCTAGACTCACCTCCCACAAAGCAAGTAGCCCATCATTCTGGTTGTGACCCACATTACCCAACGTTGAGGTCGTGGACTACTTCTCAAGATCACTTGCTTCAAGGTCATTGGATGCCAAGGACATCACCTATCAGAATCTGAATTCCATTATAAACTGGACCCAACTGAGTTCATCACCATCCATCCTTGCCAATGGGTAGGGCTCGCTGTAACATTTATCTCTATCACCAGGGAAATTCTACACTTTTCTAAAACAACATAAAGATCCCCAGAAATATTAACACTCTTTTCCAAAACAAACTTATCCAAATTGATCCTCAAGTGTGGAGAACAGAGGGAAAGTAGTTCCTTATGACCAACAAAATAAGGTTGTGTTCCATATTCCTATAATAGAATCAACTTAATGCATTCATTAAAACGATCTTCGTAAAAGGAAAGAGAGATAATATCTCCACAAAAGAGATAAGCCATATATTTTATTATTATTATATATTTTTTCCAAAATAATTGAATATCACTCAAATGGATCATTGTATGAGAAATCTGAGATAACCATTAGGTCCAAGATGCAGGGCATACCCTAGGTATGGAATAAATTTTATATATGTTAGGTTCTTGGTAACATCGCACGTGATAATAATTTTTTTAATATTTATTTCATTATTATTATGAATTTGATTAATTATAATTCATTTTAATAATTATTAAGTCGTCTTCTTCAACGTTTCAATGTGGAGTCCACTATTGATGATGTTGCATCAATACAGAAGCTTAAAAATACAATGGTTTTGACCTATTTGAAATATTAAATGTCATTAGTGGCTTAATTTAAATACGCCCTCGTTTACATTATATTGAATCATAGACTAAACAGACATTTTCAATTTTTTGTATTTAATTTTTTAATGATAAAAATGATGTGAGATATTTAATAATAATAATAATTTTTGTTATTGTTATTGTTATTACTAAATTCGTAAAAATAATATTTTGATGTGGAAAAATAAATTATATATATATGTGGGATAAATATATATATACATATATATATATATACATGTGCAGGTGTATATATGGATTTGTATATAAGGGGTATAAATATATATGTGTGTGTGTGTGTGTTAGTGTATATATATATATAAGGTATATACATGTGACTGACTTTTAATATATATTAAATTGATGGATTAAATATATTTAAAAGAGGGAATTAAAAAAACTCGTGATATTTAAGGGGAATTATAGAAAAATATGTATGAAACACATGGGTTTTTAATAAAATGATATAAATAATTAGGTAATTAATTTATGAAATAATAAATGAAGGAAATATAATATATATATATATATATATATATGGGACATTGATTTTGGGTGGTGAGCATTGGGGAATCTTCCCACTCTCACACCTACCTCTCTCTCACTCTTTTATTATTATTATTTTTTATTTTTTTAATACTTTATCCCAAACTTCATTATTCCATATATTCTCTGATATTGATCGGATTAACGCATCTTCAGTGTCGTTGGATTCGTCACGATGATCAGAATTTTAATTAAAATTTTTTTCAAAGATAGAAATGTTTGTTTTTTAGATTTAAATTAATTATTTTTTCCGTAGTTTAAATATCATGGATAATTAAATGAATTATTAAAGGATAATGATAATGAATTATCAAACGATAAATATATAATATTATTTAAAGGTAATAATAAGAAATTCTCAAATGATAATTTATAAGATATTATAGAAAGATAGTTATTAATGGATAATTTATGAAATTGATCAAAGGATAATTTATTATCAAAAGGATAATTTGTAGGGAAAATTATTATAATATAATTATAAAAATTATCCAAGGATAATTATAAGGGAGTTATTATGTGACAAAATAAAAAAATTATTAGATGATATTAGTGCAGCTGTCAAGGGTAATTATATGGTTTTATTAAAGAATAATTATAAGGCATACCACATGTGTACTTGAATTAATTTTGAGATACAAATTATCAAACATGGTTTTTTAATTATTCTCCAGGAGGATATTGCTAACACATGTGCTGGCCTAAAATGATAATTTAGAAATTATCCATGGGAGAGAAAATACCATCGCATGTGATATTAAAATAGTAATTCATAAATTATTTGGGAAATAGAAGGTATCATCACATATAATATTTCATTTCTTCTAGGAATAAAATATCTACTTTTGATTCTTAGAGTCCTTAGCATGAAATAGTATTTTGATTGGTGTGCGAATTCATTTCGGGTGAAGAAACAATTAATGGACTTGGTCACTGACATTGACGACTTTGAAGTAAGAAGTTATTTACCCTTTTGGGCTCTCGTTATACATATTTTCATGGAATGATTGTTGTATTGGCATAGTTGATATCCATAATTGACATCTGATTTAATGTGGGTATGGTGGTATGTCTTGTGACACCATATGACTATGATGTCCTGGACCCAGATGCCACTAAATAGTTTCCCCGAGCCCGGTGGGCCACATGACCTCAATTTAATCTCCCCAAATGCCAGAGGTTGCTGACTAGAAGTGGGTCCCTAGGGTGTTTATGTGGGGAGACTATTCCATCATTACCAGAGTGTAGTGTAGCATATGAATATAAATAGAGTTAAATAGAGGAAGTAATATAAGTGTATAAATAAAGAATAAAAAAAGGAATAAATGAAAAAGAATAATAATAATTAAAATAACATTCAACAACTAATGATAATATGTCATGTCACTGAAAAACTGGAAAACATGGATACAAGATAGTAGGCATAAAAATTTCCAAAATTGTATAAAAGAAATCAAAGACTATCCCAAGCTCCATGTTTATCATCTACTATCAAACTCCATACTAAAGAGTAATCAATCAAGTGTTCAAAGCCACGTTCTTCCCTTTGTCAAGACTTTCATTCATATAGTCTACTCTGAGTACCAACGGTGCCTGGAGAGGGTTTGAGATAAACCTCAGTGGGCCACCACCAACGGTGTCTATAACATCTGAACCATGTAATTGAAATGTGACAATGTGTAGGCATGCATTTTTATATATATAAAGTAAATCATTAAAATGTAACTAAATACCCATGTACCTTATTTATCCCTTATTTAGTGTCTGAAAATATATCAAAGTCATTATTTTATTATACCAATTTGTAAATAAGTCACACATTATCAATGCTGGAGGTTCCAAGATGTAATAAGGTAACCACAATTGATTTTTAATATAAAATGATTCCATGGTATTCCCCAATCAAACCTAGACCTTAGGGGTCGCTAACTTAATTGTAACTGGGTCTAGATAAGGGTAAGAGTGTAATCCAATGATCACAGTCTAAGGTATTTCACAATAGCATGCATACTAAGTCCATGGTGATCAACCAAGGTAAAATAGGGATAAGCAGTAACTAGTCCCTATGGGATTTAAATACAGAACCTACCTGTCAATGATGGATCCAAGGATTGTATCGATGGAATCCTTTAATTCTATGTGAGGGATCCTATGCTGGAATACCGGGTATCCAAAGAATAGACAAGGATTGGGATATAAGTGAGTTTCTGTAACACCCCAAGATTTTATGAAAAATATTCTTTTTAATTTCATTAATGTCTTGTGTTGTACGCTACACCAAAAGGAGATTACACAATATGCATCCCTGAATTTTCTTTCATTACATGCAATAAAGACCTTCCTCGATAGCGTGTGTAGTACGCAATACCGAGTTTTACTAAACGAGATATTATTATAATATTATAATGAACTAGCCGTTATGAATAGTAATACCCACTTTTTGAAATTTTATAAATTTTATCTTTCAAAATGGACTTCATTTTTGGATTCAGAATATCGAAATTAGCTTAGGGTGGAATTTTGGTACATTTCAGATAACTTTCATATTCTGATGAATAGTGAAAATTACTAAATTTTAATTAAAAACAACTTTTTTAGTCGAAATAATTACTAGTGATAAATTATTAATTTGAGTGGTTTTAAAGTATATTTAGAATATATTTTTACCATTTAATACAATGTTGGTCATTGGATGTAATTTCACATTTAAACCATACATAAACAAGTGTCAATCTTTTGATAGTTATTACCTCTTAAAAACACGCTATTTGTTTTGATGACGAGAATTAATTTTTAAATTAATTAATACAAATAATATGTTTTTAATTTGGTAAAATAGACATAATTTTTGAAATCATAATATTAAATATATCTTAGGCCTAATTTTTGGTATTTTTCTGGAAACTTTCATTTTTTGATGAATAGTGAAACCACTAAGTGGTATTTAAAAAACTGAATTTTTCATAAAACCTAATTTTACCGCTTCTTTGAGTGGAATTTCGAAAACCCGAGAGACACGGTTAATATCAAGGACTAATATTTGGTTCAATGAGATGAAAATATTTTTTGGTGAATAGTAACTTTTTACCTTTATTTACCACGGTTAAAAGTAAATAGAGTAATTAAGGGTAAAATGATATTATTATTACCCTAACACATGTCCTAATTATATTGGACAAGTGTAATTCGACCAAAAACTACCTTAGGAATAAAATATGACCATTTAGGCCCACTTGGATTAGATTAGGACATTTAATATTAATTTATTTAAAGAAGGGTTAAAATAGTTAAAATCAAAGTTTAATAACTAAAGAATTTTAAATATAGGGCTATACATAAGATAAATTTGACTATAAAAATTAATTAGAAAGAAAAAAATATTTCTTACATAATGGTATTTTATTTGTAATGTTTATACTAAAAATAATTTAATTTATTTATGACACAATGATGATGCAGTAATTATCTTATTAGTGAAATATTGACATAATTGATGTTATAAATACCCAAATAAATGTAATTTGAGACTTTTTATGAATTAAAATAATTTTATATAAAAATATGACATGTTATTATTGATTTAATTAATTTTTTTCGAACTAATCATTCTGTAATGATTTTAACAAAAATCAATTACCAAATAGTGTCAAAATTGACATAAAATAGATTTTAAAATAAATATTATATTATTAATTGTTATTATATTCCTAAAAATCTAAGTTTCGGCCAAGATACTTATATCATGATAGGTGTATCATTAATGGACCACTTGGGAGTCGCTTGGATGTATATGGTAAGTTTATTAACTGTATAATATAAAAATACAAAGTGACATGGTAAATGTCAATCTAATTAACTAAGAGTTAAAACTAAAATATAAGGTTAATATAATGACCTAAACTTGTCTAAATTCTATTGGATGAGAGGATTTGGAGACATCCCCACCTTAGCTTCAAAATATATCAATTTGGAGCTATTAAAAACCGAATTTGACTTTATAATAAAATAATATTTTTAGTTATTCCAAAGGTGCCCCTCTCCCCCCTTATAAAAGGGCACCTCCTCCCTCTTTTCCTCACACCACTTTGAGCCTTCAAGCTCGGACAACCCCTACCAAAGTCTCTTCTCCACTTCCCTAGAAAAATCCTAGAGGTCCTGTTCTTCTTCAAAGATCAAATTTAGTTCCCTAAGAGGAGGTCTCAAAGAGGCGCTTCAAAGAAGAGGTAATGTCTGTTACCGATTCTTTCAACTTTATTTCTTCTTCCACTTCTTCTTCTTTAGGTGTTTCATTATGAAGTAATAACATAAGTATCACTCATATACTTATATGTTATTATAAGTATGAAACAACCCTATTTCACCATCTATCCATCCTACGGAAAATGAAATCACCACACATGTGTACGTACGGAATACCGTCTCCACGCCGTGGTGAAATCTGTTTTTCCACCAACACCTTACATGGATGGGTATAATGGTGTAAATAATAACTATATATGATTATTTTAAATTTATATTGATTATGTAATATTATACATATACTTCAATACAATTCCACGATCATGGGAATGATATCATCGCTCGTACGTACGTACGGACTACCGTCTCCACAAATGCGGTGAGATTCATTTTCCATGATTAACCATTCAAGAATGATTATAAAGTATATATAATGAATAATAATGAAATATATGACATAATTAAGCTACTGGATTTATGTATACATATATATATATATATATTTCATCTACTTAATTCTATTCAGTTCAATAAGGAAACGAAAACAGCGTTCATGCGTATGTACGGACTACCGTCTCCATGAACGGTGTATTTCATTCCTTTTATCGATCTATAATATATATGTATATGATGAATATATATTATATATAAATCATGTTTTAAATTCTGGAATTATGTAAATCAGGATATAATTAATAATATCAATAACGACAAGTCGAAACACCTACGATAAATGAAATGATTTTACACAAAACGCTGGTTTAACATGGAATTTACAAAAGAACGGGTAATATAAAGTCATAAGTGAAACATATATGATATCATAACAATGAATATGATAATTTAATAAGTCAATGAAATTATTTAAATCAATATACAGGAGTTTAGGATCCATACGAAGCATATCGGACCTAAGGTAAGGGATAAATATTCCAATCTCATTCTTATCCGAGATTGTTTATTCGTAAGTATTTACTGGGGTTATTGTTATTATCCATGTTCATTTTTTATAAAAATGTTTTCATTTTTTTTAAGTCATTTTTACCCATTTTTTACTTTTAATACATGGTATGTAAGGAATATTTCTTTTTTTTACGTTACGATGTACTTTTTTGACTTTTCCGGCAAAAGTATGAGAGGAATGTTTTTTTTAACTTATACGGCACGAACGGATTTTTACAATTTTATAAAGCCTTATTTTCATGAAGCTTCCTACAAAATATTTCATGACTATTTTTAACAAAATCCTTTTCTTTTAAAATTGCATGACATTTTGTGAAAAGAGAATGATTTTGAAGAAGAAAGGATATTTTCCTCAAGAATTCATTTCAAGTGTTTTATCAAAACCATTTTTCATCTAAGATGACATTATTTCATATGTGTATGTTTCAAGTAAAATGTATCTACTATTTAGATTGTTTCAATTTTATTATAATGAAATGATATCCATTTTTTATGGATTATGTGATAATGGGATGATATTTAGGAAACCCATCTTATTTATTGTATTTTTATGAATGATGTATGTTTATTTTGTGGAACAAGTAAGAATTATTTCATTATTAGATGGGTGGGACCTATATATCCCTCCAATGCATTGTGTAAAGATTTATATCTCATGAGATAGACATGGCTGAAATGGTAAGTTAATCCGGTTCAGTATTACAGGACCGGAACGAGGAGTGAACTCGATTCAGAAAGGGACTTTTTCCACTAAGATGGTCTTGGCAGCAATGTCTTGGATACTATGGAAATCATTACATGTGCTTAATGGATTCCACAATTACATTTTTTATTCCCATGCCATTTTATCATGATTATGTTCCATTATGATCTATGCCTTATGTACTTCCATGTTTTAAGTCGTTGCTCAAGATTTTTCTATTTAAACATTATGTTCATGTTTTTAAGTTCAGATGTATACGGTATGTTTTATTTTATCCATGCTTACCCTTACAGAGCATTTGAGCTCACCCTTTTTATGTTTTCTTTTCCCCTAGGATTAATAGAAAGGTTTTAGGTAAGGAAACAAAAAGTGGAAGATCTTTATGGGAGATTTTGAAGATCTTTCACCACGATTAGAAGATTACGTTCCAAGTTTCCAAATACACTAAACTATTACGGTCCTTGTGTGTCAGTTTTTATTATGTATTATGTATTCCACAAAAGTAATTTAATGTCCATGTACGTCAATCTTCGGGTCTCTATAGTTGGTATCAAAGGGAGGTTTAGTCAACCTTTGGAAACGAGGATGCGAGAACTTTAGTGAGATCCCTAGAGATATTTATAAGGTATGTCTAGGGATGTCCCTAAGGTTAAGTATAAGTATAGGTTATAGTCCTAGAATTATGGTAAAGATATTAGATTAAACCTAAGATGTTATATATTGAAGTTACTCACCATTAATTATGATTTTTTCCTCTCACACTATTCTTTTTGGGTTTTAGAAAATGGATTGAAACAAGATGATTCACGATAATGGAGGATATGATGGATAATGGAATAATATTCTTCATGAGCAACCAAATGAAATGGGATTTGGAAGTCAAAACATCATTATTATGCCGAATCAGCAATCTCATAATATGATCAATAAAGTCAAATTTGGTAAGTTTCCTGACTCGGCTAATAAGAGAAAGATGTATTTTCATGATGATCATAGAGGAAAGAAAGTTCAATTTCACCTATGTAAATCATGTGGGAAGAGGTATCACGGAGAATGTTTCAAAGGAACTGGAAGATGATTTGGGTGTGGAAAAGAAGGACATAAATCTAGTAAGTGAAAAGGAAAAGGTTCAGTTAACACCATGGATGAGGGTAATGGTATTGCTACGACATCAACAATGGTTAAATGTTATAAATGTGTAATGTACGTGCATTATGCAAACCAATGCCCTAAGGGAAAGTCTCATGAAGAGAATCAGTATGGTCGTATGGGTAATATTTATGTTGATGATGATGAAGAGACTACAAATGATATGTGAGATGAAAGAATTGTTGAAGCTCGGTCAATGGTTTAAGAAGGTAGTGGAATGATTACATGTTTATCATGTATAAGTAATCTCATGGTACTACGGAATAAAGAGACATCTAAGGATTGTTACACTGTTGTCTTTCCTTAAGTTTTGAAAGTGTGTGATGAATGGTACCAGTATTTTTGGAAAGTAGATGATATGCGCATAATGAAGGGATAAAGAGAAAATTAAATGTTTGATAGTATTCATGAGCTCATGACTGATATAAGGAGAAGTTTATATCATGGTTTGAGTATATAGAATTTTTGGATTTTGGTATGTGGAAAGAGTTAACTTTTGACAGCATTTATGTTTTCACTACGGTTTAATGGGTATTCATTTTTCAATAGAATACATGATTAAGTTATTCACATGATTGGAATGTGACCAACAAGATAATGGGGGATAAATGATTGTTGGTTGATGACATTTCAAGTAATCGTTTTCTTTATACTATGAGCTTGGACCGAAGTATTTTAGATAAAGATTGGAATGGATTTTGTTAGATATAAGATAGTATTGTTTAAGGATAGAAATTTTTTTTCGATATTATTGATGGGATGTTATAGTAATGTAGTTTTAGAAAAAGTAAAACCTGCAGGACGGGCGACAACCCATCGCGTCGGACAAGGCTGTGGGAATCGAACCCACAACCGAAGTGCGACTGGCCTTTATCACCTACCACTGGCCTACAGGAAGTCCTTGTTTAGTATAAACTTGTTTTAATATATTAAGCAGTATGATATATGAAGTATAAGTCCATTTTAGGAACCATATATGATTAATCTCACTATAGATCGAATTATGTATATTTAATAACTTTTGTTAACCTTTTGTTTGAGACAGATGGAATGACTTGTCATTCTATCACATGATCTGCTAACACTTCACGAATGACAAATTCAACTTCATTTCTTTAAGAGATGAAGTGAAAATTGTTCAAGGAACGAACACCAGTGAGATTGTACAAAAATAAAGTAAGTATTTATTCTAATTCAAATTCTTCAACTTTAGGGAAATGATCTTGAAAACCAAAAATGTTGTCCTAGTGCCCTTATATCTGATGAATCAGATGGTACCCTAGATCATCACAAATTTATGGCTTTGTGATTTTTGGATTTTTCATAGCCATGTTCTCCACCACTCTCCATTAGAACATGATGGTTATATTTTTCTTCCATATCCATATTTTCACCTATGTTCTCCTACGTGAAAACCTAGTGATGAGTTAACTTGGGTAACTGTTACATTTCATACATTAGTTTTTAAATCCATGTTTTGGAATTCCTTTTTACGATGTGGGTTTCAATTAAAGAAAATTTTGAGTAGTAAACCATTTATAACCCCGACGAATTTCGAAGGCGAAATTCATTTTAAGGGGGGTAGAATGTAACACCCCGAGATTTTATGAAAAATATTCTTTTTAATTTCATTAATGTCTTGTGTTCTACGCTACACCAAAAAAAGCGTGCACAACACACATCCCTGACTTGTCTTGCATTACACGCAATAAAGACCTTCCTCGATAGTGTGTGTAGTACGCAATACCGTGTTTCACTAAACGAGTTATTATTATAATATTATTATGAACTAGCCGTTATGAATAGTAATACCCACTTTTTGAAATTTTATAAATTTTATCTTTCAAAATGGACTTCATTTTTGGATTCGGAATATGGAAATTAGCTTAGGTTGGAATTTTGGTAATTTTCGGATAACTTTCATATTCTGATGAATAGTGAAAATTACTAAATTTTAATTAAAAACAACTTTTTTAATCGAAATAATTAATAGTGATAAATTATTAATTTGAGTGGTTTTAAAGTATATTTAGAATATATTTTTACCATTTAATACAATGTTGGTCATTGGATGTAATTTTACATTTAAACCAGACATAAACAAGTGTCAATCTTTTGATAGTTATTACCTCTTAAAAACACGCTATTTGTTTTGACAACGAGAATTAATTTTTTAAATTAATTAATGCAACTGATATGTTTAGAATTTGGTAAAATAGAAATCATTTTTGAATTCATAATATCAAATATATCTTAGGCCTAATTTTTGGTATTTTTCTGGAAACTTTCATTTTTTGATGAATAGTGAAACAACTAAGTGGTAGTTAAAAACTGAATTTTAAATAAAACTTAATTTTACCGCTTCTGTGAGTGGAATTTCGAAAATCTGAGAAACACGATTAATATCAAGGACTAAAATGTGGTTCAATGAGATGAAAATATTTTTTGGTGAATAGTAACTTTTTACCTTTATTTACCACGGTTAAAAGTAAATAGGGTAATTAAGGGTAAAAATGATATTATTATTAACCTAAAACATGTCCTAATTCTATTAGACAAGTTTAATTCGACCAAAAACAACCTTAGGAATAAAATATGACCATTTAAGCTCACTTGGATTAGATTAGGACATTTAATATTAATTTATTTAAAGAAGGGTTAAAATAGTTAAAATCAAAGTTTAATAACTAAAGCATTTTTAATATAGGGATATACATAAGATAAATTCGTCTATAAATATTAATTAAAATGATAAAAAGATTTCCTACATAATGGTATTTTATTTGTAATTTTTAGACTTAAAATAATTTAATTTATTTATGACACAGTGATGATGCAGCAATTATCTTATTAGTGAAATATTGACATAATTGATGTTATAAATACCCAAATAAATGTAATTTGAGAATTTTTATGAATTACAATAATTTTCTATGCTAATATGAAATGTTATTATTGATTTAATTAATTTTATTCGAACTAATAATTCTTTTATGATTTTCACAAAAATCAATTACCAAATAGTGTCAAAATTGACATAAAATAGTTTTTAAAATAAATATTATATTATTAATTGTTATTATATTCCTAAAAATCTAAGGTTCAGCCAAGATACTTATATCATGATAGGTGTATCATTAATGGACCACTTGGGGGTCTCTTGTATGTATATTCTATGTTTATTAACTATATAATATAAAAATACAAAGTGACATGGTACATGTCAATCTAATTAACTAAGAGTTAAAACTAAAAGATAAGGTTAATATAATGACCTAAACATGTCTAAATTCTATTTTATGAGAGTATTTCGACCCATACCCACCTTATTTTCGAAATATTTCAATTTTTAGCTATTAAGAACCGAATTTTACTTTATAATAAAATAATATTTTTAGTTATTCCAAAGGTGCTCCTCTCCTCCCTTATAAAAGGGAACCTCCTCACTCTTTTCCTCACACCACTTTGAGCCTTAAATCTCGTCCAACCCCTGCCAAATTCTCTTCTCCACTTCCATAGAAACATCCTAGAGGTCCTGGTCTTCTTCAAAGACCAATTTTAGTTCCCTAAGAGGAGGTCTCAAAGAGGCACTTCAAAGAAGAGGTAATGTCCGTTACCGATTCTTTCAACTTTATTTCTTTTTCCACTTCTTCTTATATAGTTGTTTCATTATGAAGTAATAACATCAGTATCACTCATATACTGATATGTTATTATAATTATTAAACAACCCTATTTCACCATCTATACATCCTATGGAAAACGAAATCACCACGCGTGCGTACGTACGGAATACCGTCTCCACGCCGTGGTGAAATCTGTTTTTCCACCAACACCTTACATGGATGGGTATAATGGTGTAAATTATAACTATATATGATTATTGTAAAGTGATATTTATTATTTAATATTATAAATACACTTAAATAAAATTCCACAATCATGGGAATGATATCATCGCTCATGCGTACGTACGGACTACCGTCTTCACGAATGCGATGAGATTCATTTTCCATGATTAACCATTCAAGAATGATTATAAAGTATATATAATGAATAATAATGAAATATATGACATAATGAAGCTACTGGATTTATGTATACATATATATATATATATATCATCTACTTAATTCTATTCAATTCAATAAGGAAACGAAAACAGCGTTCATGCGTACGTACGGACTACCGTCTCCATGAACGGTGTATTTCATTACTTTTATCGATCTATAATATAAATGTATATGATGAATATATATTATATATAAATCATGTTTTACATTATGGAATTATTTAAATTAGGATATATGTAATAATATCAAGAATGATAAGTCCAAACACAAACGATAAATCAAATGATTTTACCCAAAATGCTGGTTTAACATGGAATTTACAAAAGAAAGGGTAATATAAAGTCATATTTGAAACATATATGATATCATAACAATGAATATGATTATGTAATAAGTCAATGACATTATTTAAATCAATATACAAGAGGTTCGGATCCATACGAATCATATCGGACCTAAGGTAAGGGATAAATATTCCAATATCATTCTTATCCCAGCTTGTTTATTCGTAAGTATTTACCGGGGTTATTGTTATTATCCATGTTCATGTTTTATAAAAATGTTTTCATGTATGTTTAAAGTCCTTTTTACCCATTTTGACTTTTACTACATGGTATGTAAGGAATCTTTCTTTTTTTTATGTTACGAGGTACTTTTTTTGACTTTTCCGGCAAAAGTACGAGAATAATGTTTCTTTTTAACTTATACGGCACGAACGGATTTTTACGGTTTTATAAAGCCTTATTTTCATGAAGCTTCCTCCAAAATATTTCATGACTATTTTTAACAAAATAATTTCTTTTAAAATTGCATGACATTTTGTGAAAAGAGAATGATTTTGAAGAAGAAAGGATATTTTCCTCAAGAATTCATTTCAAGTGTTTTATCAAAACCATTTTTCATCTAAGATGACATTATTTCATATGTGTATGTTTCAAGTAAAATCTATCTATGATTTAAATGGTTTCAATTTTCTTATGATGAAATTATATCCATTTTTGATGGATTATGTGATGATGGGATGATGTTTATGAAACCCATTTTATTTATTGGATTTTTATGAATGATATATGTTTATTTTGTGGCACAAGTAAGAATGATTTCATTATGAGATGGGTGATACCTATATCTCCCTCCAATGAATTGGGTAAAGATTTATATCTCATTAGATAGACATGGCTGGAATGCTAAGTTAATCTGGTTCAGTATTACAGGACTGGAACGAGGAGTGAACTCAATTCAGAAAGGGACTTTGTCCACTAAGATGGTCTTGGAAGCAATGCCTTGGCTACTATGGAAATCATTACATGTGCTTAATGGATGCCACAATTACATGTTTTATTCCCATGCTATTTTATCATGATTTATTTTCCATTATGATATATACCTTATGTACTTCCATGTTTTAAGTCATTGCTCAAGATTTTTATGTTTAAACATTATGTTCGTGTTTTTAAGGTCAAATATATATGGTATGTTTTATTTTATCCATACTTACCCTTACTGAGCATTTGAGCTCACCCTTTTTATGTTTATTTCCCCCTAGGATTAAAAGAAAGGTTTTAGGTAAGGAAACAAAAAGTGGAAGATCTTTATGGGAGATGTTGAAGATCTTTCACCACGATTAGAAGATTGCGTTCCAAGTTTCCAAAGACACTAAACTATTACGGTCTTTGTGTGTCTGTTTTTATTAGGTATTATGTATTCCGAAAAAGTAATGTAATTTCCATGTACGTCAAGCTTCGGGTCTCTACAGTTTCAACCTATGAAAGCCACCCCCTTGAATCAGAATGGGGTTCTCGAGTGTTCATGGAATTCCCTGATAAGAATCCAAGGTGATCTCGAGTCATGCCATTCCTATTTCATAATGATGCATGTAATTATTATCATTGGTTCATGTTTTTTCTTTCCATTAGTGTGACAAGGCCAAGTAGCATGAAACCATTCAATTAATCCATTTAAATCACATTCCATATTCATGGTTCATTCCACTACCTTCCATTAATGTGTTAAGGGGTTCTACCGACATGCACCCTATTATTCATTAAATATTAGGCCATATTATATACTAAGTATAGTTTACAATTTCAATTTCACTTTTAACTATAATATTGAAGCACTTACCTTAGGTGGGTCAAGTGGTGAATTTACATGGAAATTTCCATTGTGAAATTCAAATTATAAATAAATTCATTTAATATAAGAATGTTCACCCTTATAAAGGAAAATCCAAGGTACACTAGAATAGCGGCTCAAACATGTTAAAACACTAAACCACCAATTTATGGAATAACACCCTACTTGTCGTGTTGGGAGTTTTAGATATAAATACCGACAACAAATCACATATTTGGAAAGTGTTTAATGATATAATTCTAATGAATATAAACAAGGAATATAATTTCTATAAAAGGAAAATGATGAAATCAACAGGGCCCATGCGACAAATCCAAAATCAACAAACCTGAGGGATGATTTATAGAACACCCACCTTAGGGTCATATGACTCTCCTCCTCCGGTATTGTCCCTTGATTCATCTTAGAACGGATTATATCTAAGAAAAAGTGAAAAACCCTCACACCTTGATAACTAGGTTGAAAGCAAGAGAGAAGGATAAATGTTTAAACAGACACGAGTACTTACCATTTCATATTCAACGTGAAAAATGGAAACTTGATCATAACCTAGATAAATGAGATCTTTTAATCCGTATATTTGACCTTTATAAATCTCCAAAATGAGAGTCATGGAGGTAAATCTAACTGGAACTCATAATAGGAAGAAGGAGGGGACTTAATTAGGTCATTAAGGGAAAATATGTAATATTATCCTGAAATCAGTCTACGCATGGTTCGTCTGCATGGTTTGAAAAACCATGTGGAAACCATGAATGGGTACCTAGGAATAAGGGAAACTCGCACGGTTAATCCACACTGTCGTGCTCTAACCATGTGATATGGTTCTTCCCAAAAATAGATCATCCACATGGTTTGGCCAACCGTGTTCCAACAGTGTAACATGGCCAATTTTCCCCAAAAGATGTGTTTTGGAATCTGAACAAGACCTGAACACTTTGGAACACCTTTTATAACCCATTAGAAATCCATATTAGGTCTAAAATAAATAATTAGACTAAAATTTAAAGGATCCATACCTGAGTGAAAACTGGGTTCTTAGAGTCTTCCCCCTTAAAAGAACTCTCCCCCCCCTGATTTCACCTTCCAAGGGTGGAGAAACACTTTCTGAGAAAAACTCTGGCCATTAGGAATGTATGTTAGCCTCCCACTCTCAAGTCTCATCCAATACATGGTCGTGCTGCCATAGCACCCATAGGAGAGGGACAGACCGGTCTCGAAGAGCATTCTTTCTCTAGTTAATGATGCGTATAGGATACTTCTCAAATGTAGCATTGACATCTAACTCGACTTCCTCGTGATAAAAAGAATGAGAAGGGTCTGCATGATATTTGAGAAGTTGTGAGATGTGGAAGAAATATTTTATTGCATGGTACCACTAAGGTAGTAACAACTGATAGGCTACTGGCCCAACTCTCTCCAGAATTTCAAATGACCCTACATAACAAAGCGATAACTTCCCTTGTTTCCATAATCATTTATGCCCAAGCATGAGTGATTCCTGAATGAATAAATGATCCCTGACCTCAAAATTTATAGTCCATAAATGTTGATCTATATAGTATTTATTTCCATAGTGAGCAGTATCCATATTCTTTATGATCAACTAAACCTACTTTGAAGTCTCCCAAATGAGACGAGGACCTTGTAGGGATGCCTCACCATCCTCTAGCCAGCATAAGGGTGAAAATCACGGACTACCATACATGTAACACCCCAATATTTTAATATATATATTCTTATTAAATTTATTTTATGTCTTCTATTGTAAGCTACACCAAGATTAGCTTGTGCTATACACAACACTGTATTAGCTTGCAGTATACACAACACTATTCTTGGATTGTGTTCCGCACAATTTAAAGTTCCTTTGATAGAATCATTTCACGCAACACTGAGTATAGATTTTGTTCATTGTATAAATGAAATAATTATTTATTATATTATACACAACACCAAAAGACGCTTTCACTACATGCAACACTGACTTGGCTTTCGTTACACGCAAGAGAAATCTTCCTCGATAGCTTGTGTTGTACACAATACTGAGTTTCACTAAACAATGATATATTAGTAAAATATTATTATTTAATGGGATATAAACTAGACATTATGAATATAATTAACCTAATTTTAAATTTTATAAAATTATCATTCATCTTACACATTTTCTAGAACAAGGTATGAGAATAAAATAAATTTTTTGGATAAAATGAATATTTTTCAAAAAATACGGTTTTGTCACTTTTTGATGAATCACCCATTTTAAATATTGTTTTGGACACTTTTATAAGTTATATTTTACAAAATAAACTTCTTATTTGGAATCCAAATATAAAAATTTACTTTGGATAATTTTTTGATATTTTTCTGATAACTTTCTTATTTTGATGAATAGTAAAAATATGCTAAATTTTAATTAACAACAAATTTTTTTCATCGAGATAATTTATATTATTAAAATATAATATTTAATGGTTTTAATGAATAAATAGAATATATTTTATCATTTAATATAATGTATTTCATTAGCATTAATTTTACATTGAATACATATGTTAAAATATTTCAATCTATTAAAATGTTTTAAACAAAAACCAGTTTTTTTTGACAACAAGATTAACATTAAATTAATTACTAATTCTTCTATGTTTTGAATTTTGAAAATTTATTCTATATTTGGAATCAGTAGGTCCAAATTATTTCAATGGGATACTTTGATTTTCTTTTTGCATTATGAATAGTAAATTTTGAAATTATTTTTATTACCATGGTTAATGGTAAATCAAGTAATTAGGGGTAAAAATAATATTATAAAATTACCCTAAACCTTATGAAATTCTATTGGATGAATAAAAGTATACCCATATCACCTAATGGTTGGAATAGATTCATTTCATAAAAAAATTTCAATAAAAATGATGTAATTATTATTAAAACAAAAGAAAGTGGCAACATGTCACTCTCTTATATCTTATAAGTGTAATAATTTTAATTTAGTGATAAAATTCATCAAAATTAGAAATTAAATAGTTATTATAAATATAATTAAATTATATAAGTCATGAGAATTTGTTTATAATTTTTAGAGGTTAATTAATTATCATTAATGATGACACAATAGTGATGTAAAAATTATTTTGTTAATAGAAATATAAAATAAATGGTTTTAAAAATATTAAAAAAATCATATGAACTCATTAAAGTTCTCCAAGAATTATATATGATAATATGACATGTTAAGAGTTTATTAAATCATCTTTTTAATTTATCTTTAGTGAGGATTTTATATAAATTCTAATAAATGAATAGTGTCAAAATTGACACTATTGACATTTTATAAACATAACATTTTATTAAATTATTTAAAAATAATAATAATATTTAAAAATTACAATGTTATCATTATAAGGTCTAAAATTTTATAATTTATCCATTTATGGTCAATTAACACTAGATAAGTAAATATCCATTACCATTGAATATTTAGAATGTTATTACCAAAATTAAAAATTAATAGAATAACTAAGTGTCAATTAGAAAGATAAGGTTTAAATTGACAAAATAAGTTATCAAAATTTTATTTTTTGATGTTATTAAAACCTTATCTCATCTCATATTTTTATTTTAGACACTTTGGAGGCTTTTTATTAGGGTTTGATTTTGTTATAAATTAATATTTTTGAGAGTTTCCTAAAGTTCCTCTCTCCTCTCTTATACAAGGGAACTTCTTTCCTATCTGATTCACTCAATTCTAAGCATGAAATCTCTGCCAAACTCGGACCAACTATCTTTTACACTTTCATAGTAACATTATAGAGGTTATGGTATTCTCAAAAAGACCAACTCTAGTTCCCTAAATGGAAATTTAACGGTGGTATGTTGAGGAAGATATAATCTCTTCTACCGATTCTTTCAAATTTATTTCTTCTCCTACTTCCCATTATTTAGTTGTTTCATTATAAATTGATAACATAATTATCATTCATATATTTATATGTTATTATAAATATGAAACAATCCTATTTCACCTTCTATCCATCCTATGAAAAATGAAATCACTGCGTGTGCGTACGTACGGATTATCGTCTCCACGTCGTGGTGTAATCTATTTTTCACCACCACCTTACTTGGACGGTTATAATGGTGTAAATAATAAATATATATGATTATTATAACATGATACTAATTCTGTGATATTATACACCATCCAATTCAATACCATTCAATAACTATGGAAATGATATCATCGCTCGAGCGTAGGTACGGCTTACCATCTCCACGATGCGGTGAGATTCATTGTCCATGTTAACCATTAAACAATTATTATAAAGTATATATAATAAATAATAATAAAACATATGAAATAATAATTATACTTGTTATATATATATATTTCATTTAATTACTTCCATTCAATTTAATAAGGAAATGGAAATAGTGTCCATGCGTACCTACAGCCTACCGTCTCCATAAACAGTGTATTCCATTCCATTTATAGATCTATTATATATATTTATATACTGAATATATATGATATATAAATCATTTTTCACATTCTATAAGTATTTAAATCAGGATTTATGTAATAATATTAAGAATAACATGTCCAAACACCGATTGATAAATAGAAAGATTATTGCCCAAAATGTTGCTTTAACATGGAATTGACAAATGAATGGGTAATATAAAGTCATAAGTGAATCATATATGATATCATATATATTATTATGGTTCTGTTACAAGTTAATAATATATTTAAACCAACTATACAGTAGTTTCGAACATATACAGAAGAAATTGTACCTAAGGTAAGGCATAATTTTGCAATCTCATTTTTATCCGAGATTGTATATACATAAGTAATTTATGGGGATATATTCATTATACATGTACATGTTTAATAAAAAAAATTAATAAAATGTTTAATATTCATCTATGTATGATAAAAGTCATTTTTACCCATTTTTACTTTTACTAGATTTTATGAAAGAAATATTTCTTTTATTTACCATACCTGGAACTTTTTTACTTTTCCAGTAAAAGTACAAGGAGAATTTTTTTTAACTAATATGGCATGAACAAATTTTTACATCTTCTTAATACCCTATTTATCTAAAGCTTCCTATACACTATTTCAGGTTTATTTTCAACTAAAATAATTTTCTTTTAAAATTGTGCGTCATTTTGAGAAAAGAAAATGTTTTTGAAGTAGAAATGATATTTTCCTCAAGAAATAAGTTCAAGTGGTCTATCAAAATTATTTTTCATCTAAGATGTCACTCTTTAAATAGTGTTATGTTTATATCACTATTATTACTCTAATTTTATTGTGTTAATAATGAAATGTTAATTTATATGGATTATGTTATAATGGAATGATGTTTAAGAAACCCATTTTATTTCATGGGTTATGGTATGTGGCACATGTAAGAATGATTTTAATATGAGATGGGTGGGACCTATATCTCCCTCCTATGAATTGGGTAAAGATTTATATATCATGATATAGGAATGACTGGAACGGCGGGTAAATACAGTTCAGTAATACATGGATGGAATGGCAAGTAATCTCGGTTCAGTAATGGACTTTGTCTACTATGATAGTATTGGCAGCAATTCCATGGATACTATGGAAATCATAATATGTGCTTATTATTTTTCCAAAATTACTTGTTTTATTCCAATGATATTCTATCATGGTTAATGTTCCTTTATGATCCATGCCTTATGTACTGCCAAGATTTATGTCATTGCTCAATATTTTGATGTTTATACTTTATGTTCATTTTTTACGTTCAAAATTTTATGGTTTGTCTTTTGTTCTCCATGTTTTTCATTACTGAGCATTTAATCTCACCCTTTCTATGTTTTCTTTTCCCCGGGATATAAATAAAGTGTTTAGGTAGGAAAACAAAAAGGGAAGAACTTTATGGGAGATGTTGAATATCATTCACCATGATTAGAATATTATGTTCTGAGTTTCCAAAGACACTAAACTAATACAGTCATTGGGAATTTGTTTATGTCATATATTAAGTATTTCACAAAATAAATGTAATGTCCATGTACGTTAAGCATGGGGACCTACAGTAGGTATCAGAGTGAAGGTTTAGTTAACCTTAGGAAACAAGGATTCAAAACTTTTATTGAGATCCCTAGAGATTTTTCTAAGGTGTTTCTAGGGATGAACCTAAGGTTAAGTATAAGTATAGGTTACAGCCTTAGAATTATTATAATGATCATTAATAACCTATGATTAAACCTAAGATATTAGATATTAAAATTACTCTCATGTGATACTATTGTTTTCTAGTATGATTTGTGCTTCTCACACTGTTCTTTTTGGGTTTTAGACAATGGCTGGAACCCGAAGGAACAGTGTTAATGACCAAGGCATAGAGAAATGTAATTAATTTCTTCCTGAACAACCAAATTTTATGGGATATGGAATGAAAAGTCTTATTTTTATACTTACACAAGATATGAATCATTCTGGACTTCCAAATGAGAAGAGAAGGGAACAATCTTCTATTGGGTCCTTCATGAGACAATATCCACCTTCTTTCAATTGGTCTTCTAATCCAATTATTACTGAACAATGGATCAATACCATTGAAAATATATTTTTCATCCTTCGATGTTCAGAACATGAAAAATTCATTTTTTGTTGTTTACCATATAGAGGGTGAAGCAGACTAGTGGTGGACTCTAATTAAGAACACAAGGCACCAAGATGAAATTGAATCCATGTAATGGGATGAGTTCAAAAACTTTTTTTTCAAAAATTTCATCCATTGTATTCTTCAAAAAAATATGGAAAAGGTGTTCCTTGATCTTAATAAAAATAATTATGAATCTGTTGGTTCATACGAGAAAAATTTGACAAGTCTTACAAGTTATGCTTCTGGTTTTATCATCCAACCTGAAAGTAATGTTGATTGATTCTTCAGTGTCTTAAATCCAATTCTTTGAAGGGAATTATCTATAAGAGACGTTGGTAGCTATGAAGAGATTGTGCATTGGGCTATCAAGGTAGAACTGGAAGTTGGTGTTACGTATCCATCTCATGGTTTTGACAAGAAACTAAAGATGGAGTATTTAATGCCTCGACCCCAATTACCCAGAGTCAGTGCATTATTACATAACATTGGCCTGATCACAAGAGATTATGTCCTGAAATACTAATTAGTTTAGTAGCCTTGGATGTACTAGATACATACATAAGTTTTACATTACATCATAAAAAACAAAAATGTGTCCCCTTGGAACACAATCATATCCCTTAACCTATCCCTACAGGTCAAACATAATATACTTCTTCACATCCTGAGAAAAATAAAACATAAGAAAGGGGTGAGCTCAGATGCTAAGTAAGAATAGAAATATATCAGAAACTATCCTGAATAATCGTAAACATTTAAGGAAATGTATAACACAAAAATACAAGCCTTTTAAACATAAAATTAATCATAATATGGAAAAGATAAATCAAATAGTTCCATTTACATATTCACGTGGATATTATAATAGTCGAGTAATCATATGTAATATTAATAGCTAATTTCATAATGATGGAATGCATAATTCAGAACATCATAACCACATAGTCAAGGCCTCTTGCCAATACTACTAATAAAAATTTGTCCAATGCCTTGTACCAATACACTAGTTTCTCTCATGAGACCTATTGATGCATTGAGGAGCTATAGCGGGCTCCACCCGTCACATACTAATTCCAATTCATTCCTCGTATGAAAAAAATTGAAACATAATCTAAACATTCATATTAACACTAGCATATGAAATGTCAATATTATAACCACAAATCATGAATGGTATAAAAATATCTTATCAAAAGTCAAACAAAACTCATTCCATACAATTTGGAAGATTTTATTCTAATAAATCAACCTCAATCAATAATAATAACGGATATTTACATAGATGAAAATAATCACTAAAACTATTTGAGAGAAATAACCCTTTCTACTTGAAAACTTTTAAAAGTCTCACTATTTTTTCAAGAAGACATTTAAAATAAATTTCTTAATCAATGTGTCCCATTCCACGTTAAATCTTTTAAAAGGAATTTTAATTTTAAAACATTCATGTACATATAAATAAATCCATAAAACCATTTTTATAACGTGGACATTAATGAGAAATATTTAGAAGAATACATCTTTAAAACATTTAAAATGATATTTTAATTCGAGTTCTTAACCAAATGAGAGATGCTTGAATAAAGATAATTGAGTTAATAAAAACATTATAATATCATGAGAGTAATGGGATTCATGATATACTCTGTCAAATTATAGTATGTACACCATATAAAATTGAATTGGCACATAATAGCAAAAGTCTCAATGGAATGTAAATTGAGATGAAATCCCTTATAAAGGCCATATCCTTAGGTTAAGGATAAATCAATGACATAATTATGTGTAACAAATATAAATACACTCAATATGATTGGATATTTAGTGTAAATCAATCACATTACATTCTCACATGGTCTTGTAAAAACAACACCAATGACTTGGATGTTTAACTCAATGAGTGGAAATTGAGTTAAGATTACTCTTATCAAGTTCATATCGATGACTTGAGAATTTATCAATGGAATGATTATTTGTATCAAAAGTATATACACACAAAGGGTAGAGACAATTACTACATAATTAAATAAATAGTTATTTCACACATAATCTTGGAGTAAAATAATCAATGAAGTTTGCGTAAAACCCAATGAGTAGAAATTTAAATTAGAAATTCCCATACTGATTTGGTAACATACGAAACATACACCCAATGAAATAAGGATCATACTATGAAGATGTAAATACCCATAAATTAATGTATATTACACAAAGAATACAATCACTGTCAGTACATACACCACACAAAAGGAAATAGTGGCAATATAGCATGAATCACGCGCGAATAAGCAGTGAGATGAAAACCCCTTACCAAGTACTTTTACTTAGTTGAGGGTACGTTAACCTATTGTATAATAGTTTAATTATTGTTATTAAACTATAAAAAACCAAATAACTAAATATGATATCATATATGATCTTCTAATATTTCTTTGTTAATAATATTTCAGTACTATCATTGTTTCGGGTGTTAACAGATTCGTTTTCCTTTACATGTATTGTTATGTAAGTCATGTTTTTTATGGATAGGATGTATTTGATTCATATCCAAAATTATATTAAGTTCATAAACATTATTTTTAATCCTAAAACTCAAATTATTCTTAAATGGTTACGATGAGGAAATAATCTCATCATGTTTGTGGAGACGGTATTCCGTATGTACGCACGAGCGACAATATCATTACATTGATGGTGAAATAGTATGTAATTGGATAGTATATCATATATAAAGAATCATTAAAATGTTATATTTATTATCTAAATCAATTATACTCATCATTATACCATCCAAATAATGAAGTGTTGAAGAACAAGCTACACCATGACGTGGAGACGGTAAGTTGTACGTACGCACGTATGGTGACTTTGTCATTCCTAGGATGGATAGAATAATTAATATAATTGTACCATATTTATAATAACATAGTAGTATGTAGAAGGTACTGGATTTATTATTTTGGTATAGAGACAACAAATAATGCTGAAGTGGAAGAAGAAAAGAACTTTGAAGGTGGTGATGAAATCATTACCTCTTCTTTGGGTGCTTCCTTTTGATTTGATCAAAAGGGATCCTTTGGTTGGATTTATGATCAAATTAAGGCATCTAGGTTGAATTGAGGGTTGTTGGGAGGATATTTGGGGAGGTTTTGGCTGACCAAATGGACTTGGAGGTGTAATATTAAGAGAAGGGGAAGTACCCTTTTATAAGAGAGGTGAGGGTCACTTTAGAAAAATATAGGAATATTATTTTATTATAAAATCATTTTAAATTTATAATGGATATAAAAGAATATATTTCTAGGATAATGTGGTTATGGGTCTAAATATTCTCAACAAAAAGGTTTTAGACAAGTTTAGGTCACCATATTAACCTTATCTTGTAGATTTAACTCTTAGTTAAATATTTTAACTTTTACCATGTATTCTTGTATTATTATAATATATGGTTAATAAACTTACCATAAAAAGCCAAGAGAACCCCAATTGTTTCATTATTTACATAAATAACCTTATCTAGGTCATTTTCCTAAACCTTATATTTTTATGAATATTATATCACTTAATAATATAGTATTGGTTTTAAAAACTCAGTTATGTCAATTTTGACACTATTTGGTATTTTGTTTTTTTGAAAGTCATAGAAACTTTATTACATATAAATAATTTATTTAATCAACCCTAACATGTCATATTAACCTATAATATTAGTGGAATGCATCAAAATTCTAAATTAACATTTATTTGGATATTTATAATATCAATTATTTTAATCTTTCATTAATAATGTAATTATTGCATCGTCATTCTGTCATAAATAAATTTAATTATTTAATGTCTAAAAATTATAAATATAATTCCATTATGTAGAAAATATTTTTTTATTTCTAACGAATATTTATAGTCAAGTTTATCTAATGTATAACCCTATATTAAAAATTGTTTAGTTATTAAACATTGAATTTTACACTTTTAACTCTTCTTTAAATAAAATAATAATAAATGAAAAAATCTAATCCAAGTGGATCAAAAAGGATCATATTTTCTTCCTAAGGTTTATTTTTGTCGAAATACACTTATCCAATGG